>OZ018390.1:70154928-71354928 GCA_963969525.1 Ontholestes murinus | reverse complement strand
TTCAATAAATTTGGGGGTAAAATGTTAAAAAAAATCTGAAAATCTTCAGAGAAAATAATCAGAAAATAGTAAAATTTTTCTATTTCTGAATAAATAAATAGTGAAAGCAGAAAACGGTTAAACATTCTTGAAAATAACAAATTACGCTGAGAAATTCTAGAACTATAAAAAAAACATTGTTTGGAAAATTCCGAAACCGTCAAATGAATTTCTATAAATTTGGAGGGAAAATGTTGAAAATTCTGAAAATCTTTAAAGAAAATAATTGGAAAATACTAAACCTTAATAAATGAGGAATCTTGAGAAAAAGTTTCTTGATGTTCTAAAACATTCCAGACAATCGAAAAAAAAGCAGAAAAAATAAAAGTTCGAAAATAAAAATAAATTAAAAGGAAATCATTGGAAAATACTAAACCTTAATAAATGAGGAATCCTGAGAAAAGGTGTCTTGAAATTTATTTAGATAACAAAACTGTTAGATTTTCAAATTGGTTTTATTGTAAACACCACAATAAAACCAATTTGGAAACCTAACAGTTTGTTTATCAAAATATTAAAAATTCCAGTATATTGTGCGATTATTGGTGCGAAGATGTTATTGCCATCATTATATTGAGGATTCGGTATACTCCTTGAAATAGAAATAAAATCAAAAACGATGTATTAATTTTTTTGTCACGATTCAGAAACTGGCACAGCAATACCAACTAAGACGCTTTGCTAGCAAAAATTGTATTGAAGCATTTACTATATCATTTATGACCCTTTTTTACATCTATTTGTTTATGTATTATACATTTGATGCATCTTTTCTTCAACCTCCTTGTGTTCATTAACAAATCCATTGTGAATCTTTTCTAAATATTCTAAATATAATAAGTCTATATTCTCTAAATTTTCTAAATCTTTCACATATTTAAATCAATTTATCCAGTCGTTTTCTTTAATCTATTTTATGGATCCCAACAAGAGTTTTACTTCTCCCAATTTGAAAATTTGTTTCCATCAATAGAGTAGCAGAACAAGTATCTATTATATCTATTTTATTGTATTTCTGCAATATTACGGTGTTTATATTATTATGGGAATAGTCTGCGTGATAATAAATTCTGCGTTTTTGTAAATATTTTCAATCATCATGCGGCATGTCATTATTGATTTTTAAACTGCAAAAGACACTGAAGCCCAGCGTGGTCAGATCTCAATAAAAAAAAATTCCACATGGTATATCAGCTCTGCTTTGTAGGTGTTTACTAAAGTAATTGATTATTTAACGGATTGAGGAGGCTGATATCATTTGCCTGATGAAGCCACTGTGTGGTGAAACAATTCTGGCAATTTTCTGACAGTTTGTTATCTGAGGAAGCGCGGAAGAAAAACGTCGGTTTCCGAAAATGTATTGAGAAAATTCCCGCGTAAAAACAATGTGTACAACCGTCTCCTCATATAGCCCAAGGCACTCATTTCTTCTCTGCAAACTCCAAAACCAGATGATGGAAACCATTACCAACGGATGTTGCAGAATTATTACCTGTACCACCTTCAAACAAAAATATCGAGGGATATAATAATAGCGATAAAGAAGTGGAAGAAAATACATCAAATGCGATTGCGATTTTTGAAGATACATGTTTTCGGAGTCTATAAAATATATTTTGCACTATTTGTCATTCCAAAAACCTCAGTGTATCATTTTTACTATCTATGTACATGTTTATGAAAATTTGATCCGCCATATTTGATCCACCATTTTGAATTTAGAATTTTTGGTATCAAATTCGTAATTAGTAAACCCTAGAAACCATATAGACAACAATTTGAAGAATGTTCACACACGACTTCATATTTTGACCAGGTTTTTTCATGCTTTGGCGCACTGTGCGACATGACAAACCTTGTCAAACCTCTTAAGAAAACTGCGGTAGTATCTCTTCTAATGGCAAAGCCCTCAATGATGTAATCAATCACACTTAAGAATTGATAAAGTGTAAACAGTCCGAGCCGAAAACCGACCTGGAAATCGGGAATAATTTTATGGTTTTCAGTGAAGGTCGATAAACGCGCGAGGAAGATTTTTTCAAAAACTGCCTAAAATACTAAGCTAATTGTGCGGTAAATTTGCGGAAAAGATGAGGATTTCATCGTTTTAACGATGCTGACCACAGTGACCGACTTTCAAACAGATAGAAAAGAGCCTTATCTCATAGCAGCATTTGCTATATTGAGCGGAGTGGTTCTGCCATCTTTACCAAGATTTTTTACCATTAAGTTTGAAATGCCATCATGACCAGGAGCTGTTTGATCAGCCTATCGAGCTCGTCCAGAGTGGCTGCTTCGCAGGACCAATTGCTGTCGTGATTAGGTATGTATTTTTTGGCGGATTTTTTGTTAAGTTTGATCGCTTAGTTTTAAGTTAATTTCTCTACAGGGAGTCGGCGAACGCTACTGCTTTATCGTTATCGAAAAAGACACTGTCCTTTCTCACCTTGTGACGCTTTATTATTAGGGTCTCCTCTTTTGAGCCTTTTGAAAAACTTACACACAGAATATCATTGACTCAAGTTTTCGCTTCCATCTCTCATTACACAGGATACAAGCGAGTTGTTTATCTTTCTTACGGAATTTTGTCTCACGAGTATTTTGCTCCCTGTGACGGTTCTTTCTATCTTGGATGGAAAATTTGAGCTCATGTGGGATGTAGAGAGGATCTATCTCAGAGGAGATCTCGCAAATCGTGGACTCTGCTGTGAGCATGACCGTGGAAAGCTTAGAGACAGCTCCTTCGAGGTCGATCGTCGAATTGATAACTAAAAGGGGAACGATAGAGTTTTCCACCTTCAACTTGTATTTAGGCCAGATGGATGATTTAATAACTCTGACTGTTCTGATTTTTCTGATTGCTAGGTCCAGAATGACCGACTTATGGTCGGAATTGACTTCGTTAGAGAACCAGATCTCATGATCCCAATTAAAATTTGAAGGACCAGTGATATTTAAGATTTCGGGCCAGAAATTAGTTTTACAGTGAAAGAACGTTGGGTTCGTAGGGCCCACCGCTTTAGTGTTCAAGCTTGAGTTGTAGAAGAAGTCTAACATTACGATTGGTGGCTAAACTGTTCCACTCAGGACTTTTAGAATTGAGGTCGCCGGCCAAAATAGTTGGCATATTATTATTAAATACAAAATTCATGTGAACCTGATTGAGATGGTAAATGTTATGTCAAGACACTCTTAAGAGCAGCATACTTCGTGATTAGAAGAATCGTAGTGGTTTGCGGATGTAATCTCAGTTCATCAATTATTAGAGTGAGCCGAATTAGCATTAATACCCTTTGTATTTCATTATATTTTGTCTAAAAATAATTATGTAAAATTTCTGTATGCTGTTTTATCTATAACAGGATATAAAAGTTGTATTAATCGAAGTAAACTTGCTATAAGTTTTTGCCGACTTTTCATTCTTTTTGGAACCTGTTTTTAAGATGTGAAAAATAAATGTGCTGAAGGTGTGTTTGATTCTAGCAACACTTTGCATCCATGGTTATGTGGTGATAGAACACTCTACTTTGTAATATAAATCAATATTGTAATGTTTTTTTCTGCTGATGCAGCAGCATAAAAAGTATTGATCCAAAAAAATTGAAAACCAAAATATTCTTTAAATTTTTTGCTATCTTTATTTAATGGTTTCTTTTTTCATTCTCTCAAAAGTGTGAATTGCTAGATCCCTTTGAACTATTTTTAATTCTGCAATAAGTTTCTGAAATTTTTGGTAATTTTCATTTAACTTTGGTGGATTTATATTTTATTCGTGGGTTTTAAATTTCAAAATTTTTACTTTCTTTTACCAGATTTTATAGAAATTTTTCTTGCATATTTTAAAGAATTTCTAGCATTATTTAGGAGTCAAGACTTTGTCGGGAAATGAAATATTTGCAAGCAGAAACTGAAAGAATGTTAAGAATTCTTACAAGGTAAGAAGAAGTCGTTATCTAACATGGAGGTAATTGATTTCTAGAAATTTGAAAATACGGACATATTCAATGTCGATACAAAAAAGGATTTATTGAATCTATTCACATCTAATTGAAGAACAAAAGTCGACACTGAGATGACCATAGCGATACAAGAAATGAGGTCATGTGATTATAGACTTTTTATTTTGGGGTATTTTCTGCAAAATATGTTTTCTTCGCATAGTACTGTAGTTAATATCATGATATTTTACTGATCCAGCAAACTCAAATTTGCTATGAAAATTGTTTCAAAACTTTTATCATCTAAATGTGATTGTTGCATTTATATTTTCTAAATCGAATAATTATGGGGTATTTCGCTTAAATTAATGCACTATCTGTTATTTATTAATAGTTTTTTGTATGCTGAACCCAGAATATTCCTTTCATATATTTAGAATATTCCAGCATATTTATTTATATGTTAAAATATCAGGAAGTTCAAAAAATTCTAGTATTTTATAGCATCTTTTTTTTCTTTAACCTATGTCTACTGTCATTTTTTCTTATAAACTGTAAGATCTTCTTTAAAAATTCTAGAATTACTTGGTCATATTTCTTCACGAATTCTCAAATTTTAGGCAAATTTCTTTCATAATTTACAAAATTCCTTAATTATTGAGAATTTTTGTCAAATTTGCAACATTAGTTTGAAACACTTTTTAAGAATTCTAGTATTTCTTTTCCTTACTGTACTTTTTCGAATAAAAATATACTTAGAAATTTCTAGTATTTTTTTCTTCGAAAAAGTACAGTAAGGAAATGAAATAGGAGAATTCTTAAAAAGTGCTTAAAACTAATGTTGCATATTGTGAAGCGGAGTTATTAAACATGTTAGGAGGAATTGCTGCTGGCCTTAGAAAGAAGTTTATAGAGATGAAACGTTTATTCACACAGAAACTTGATTAATAGTACTCGATTTTTACAAAGACTGTAAAGTGTTTAAAATAAATAAACAGTTAAAAATAAATCATTGCCATTATTTTGAACTGAATCAAACAAACGATAAAAGTTGCAATTAGCAATAGTTATTCCTATACATTCGAATTGTTGTACATTAATTAATGTAAAAAAATATATTACTTTGCAAAGAAATCAAACTTAACTAAACAAAAAATACATACCTAATCACGACGGCAATTGGTATTGCGAAGCAGTTACTCTGGATCAAACAGGTCCTGGTCATGACGGCATTTCAAGCTTAATGGTAAAAACCTTGGTAACGATGGCAGAACCACTCCGCCCAATATAGCAAATGCTGCTATGAGATAAGGCTTTTTTCTATCTGTTTGAAAGTTGGTCACTGTAGTCAGCATCCTTAAAACGATGAAATCTTCATCTTTTCCACAAAAGTACCACCCAATTAGCTTAGCATTTTAGGCAGTTTTTGAAAAAATCTTCCTTGCACGTTTATCGGCCTTCACTGAAAACCATAAAATTATTCCCGATTTCCAGGTCGGTTTTTGGCTCGGACTCTTCACACTTTATCAGTTCTTGAGTGTGATCGATTACATCATTGAGGGCTTTGCCATCAAAAGAGACACTGCCGCAGTTTGACAGGGTTTGACACGACGCACAGTGGCCAAAGCATGAAAAAACCTGGTCAAAATATGAAGACGTGTGTGAACATTCTTCAAATTGTGGTCTATATGGTTTCTAGGGTTTGCTGATTACGACTTTGATACCAAAAATTCTAAATTCAAAATGGCGGATCAAATTTTCATAAATATGTAAATTGAGGTTTTTGGAATGACAAAAATAGAGCAAATAGTGTAAAATATGTTTTATAGACTCCGAAAACATGTATCTTCAAAAATCGCAATCGCATTTGATGTACTTTCTTCCACTTCTTCATCGCTCTCATTATATCGCTCGATATTTTTGTTTGAAGGTGGTACAGGTAATAATTCTGCAATATCCGTTGGTAATGGTTTCCATCATCTGGTTTTGGAGTTTCCAAAGAAGAAATAAGTACTTTGGGCGATATGAGGAGATGGTTGTACACATTGTTTTTTCGCGGGAATTTTCTCAATACATTTTCGCAAAAACGACGTTTTTCTTCCGCGCTTCCTCAAACAAACCAATTGGAAGCGGTGAAGCTTCTATGATGGCGTAACTGTGAATTAACTCAGTGTGTACGGAAGCGGACATAGGATACTACGAGTACAATTCAACATAACGCTTCGCAACTCTCTACTTTTGCTTATTCTGAAATATTTGATAAACCAATCAGTAGTTTCCCTATTATCATCGATATATTACGTATCTACAATACAAAGCCATTGTAAGTCTAAGGACCAAAGTTCAAATCTTTCGAGATCAAGATCCTCAATGACTTGGAACATTTGATCTCTGGATTCTAGAAATCTTCTAACAGTGTGGAGATAGTTTAAGAGAGTCTTTTTAAAATAGATTTTCCAAAAAATGAGTAAATAAATAATATCTAAAGAAAAATATTTGCGAAAAGCATATTGGCAGTATAAATAAATGTTCTGCAATTTCAGGAGCAAGAGCTATCTGTATTTGAAAAACTCCTGACATGAACTTAACTATCAAGATCGGAATTATAATGAACCTCATTTATTAAAGTAGCAATAATAGCGATGATGTAAGTGTTAATTATTTATAACCAGAGAAATAAAAAGAAATTGAAGCTTTTAACTACATGGATGTACACCGCCTTTAAACTTTAAACTTTTATAAACCTTATTGCGACGATCATCTTACATCATATAAGAATTCTTAAAAGTTAAGTAAGTAATGATTCGAATGAAATTGTTCGATGAGAGGACTTAAATAATTGATGCGACCAAATAAAAGCGAACACGCGCCCCTCAGGACGAATATAAAACGGGCGAAACGAGTTTTTCTATAACATTTTTATTACTTCCCAAAAGTAATATAATACATACGATATATGATATCATTATTTCCGAGATGAAACCGAAAGTTTTAGGAGCGAGTAAAGAGCCGAATGAAAAGTTCGAGCGAGGAGTCGCCCTTAAGGTAGTCGCCTGGAATATTTCACCTTCATTTGTAGAGAGGGCCTTCCTCCACGAGTGCACGCGTCGACCAGACATATTATTTATTAATATCCGAAGACAAAACTTTTTTGCAATTTACAGCGCTCGTCGGTGGCTACATCAAACTTTTCGTATAGAACAGTTTTTCAATTTCTCCCGTCCGAAACTTGTCCTGAACTTTTACACGTTCTCATAAATAAAATGAATGTATAAATTTATGCGTCCTCATATTTTACAAGTAAACTATACGTCGCAAACTTCATGGCGGAGTATATTTCTGCGGATCTCCCCTAATTTTTATACTTTATCATTCGTGCCCGTAGTAAACGTAAGCTGTGCCGTTCCTAATTGAATTTAATCAGGGTGTAAGCGGGGCGGGGTGGGAGCGAGTCGGCGGCTATATATTTTTAATACTAAACTTTACAGACCTAGAGATCTCCAATTACTTCTCCCATCCGGACTTGCATTCATTGAAACAACCTTAAAAACTCCAGCAGAACTTTATTAAATCTTTTGAAAACTTGGTGGGATTGAAATGGTCCCGACGTTTGTGAAATTGAAACCGAGCGAAATACCAGTTTTAAGAAATGTATTCTATTTATGTACAGGTGAGTACATTTCATCCATTTCTAGTTTCTTATATATGATTAAATTCTACTCCGAACATATTTCATCTGGCACATAAAAAATAATAAAACAGGTCGTGAAGGGAAATTGTAGATAGATAAAGGCTTTTAGATATTTCAGGACTTGAGGGTTCCGGTGGGAATGTAATTGGTTAATACATAAGTGGCATTTCCTGCCCTTTCCACTGACGTGTTTCTCCCCAATTGGTGTTCCTGTTGCGGAAATAAAACTAATAACATTTATAAGCCCGTAACGGTATAATGATACACCAATCAATCAACAGGGCGTAAGTGCTATTATGTTGCTGGTATGAAATGAAAATTGCTTTGCATCTAGGATTATAAGAGAGGATGTATACGAGTGTCGAGAGAGACACCATTAAATTGGGAAATTTTAATGATGACGTCTTCAATTCGTAGTTAAATCGTTGCGCATTATTGATTCCAATAATATTTGTTGGGCGAGTGTAAATATATCACAATTGGATTCCTGTAGTATTAAATTTCTTTTAATATTATGTTTGCTTAAGGCATAATAAGTTTGATTATGAATACTTAATGTGCGAAAAGTCATAGGTGTAATGGTAAAATATTTTAAATATATGTGTATTTTGAAATTGAAATCCCTAAAGAAAATTATTTATTTATACGTTACTCAAAAAGAAAAATTGTACCTAATTTAAGTGTTCGTACGGATGAGAGCGCAAATGTTGTGACCTTGAATTTTTTTACGAAAAGGTTGGCGCACTTACGAGAAAGGACTGGAAAGGTGTCCCGACCCTGCGCCGCCCCAAGTCGCCCCCAAGGGGTTTTAGAGTGCGGAACGGTTTTTCACGTGTTACTGCCACAATGGTCGGAATTTCGTCACTCTTTTCGTATTTGAACGAACCCCCGATCAATGACACACCGTTTAAACCCTTTCTCTCATCTTCATCTTCCCTTCATGTAGGTCAATATATTCTGTATTTATTTTAAAATCGGGTATATTTGCATCTGTCACAGAGAAGGCTACATAATTTGTTTTAGTAATGTTTAGAGTTAATTTATAATTATCCAACCAATTCTTAATTTTCTTCATGTCTCTTTCTACTGAACATTTAGATTTCTCCCATGACTCTTCATTAAAAAAGGAGAACCGTGTCGTCAGCGTATGATACTATTTTAGCATTCGTTTTTTATAGATAATAGTGAATTCATATAAACTAAGAATAGAATTGGGCCCAGTACAGTTCCTTGCGGAACCCCAGTCCTTACAATGCATTGATTACTTATAGTATCATTGACTTTAACTCTTTGTTCACGGTTTGTAAGATAGCTACGAAAGATATTCAAAACGGCCCCTCTAATTCCATTGAGTTCAAGTAAGTTGATAAGTTTAATATGACTAACTGTGTCAAAGGCTTTAGCTAAATCTAAAAAAACAGCAATACATTTTCTGCCGGCATCTAGGTTATGTAAGACTTCTTAAATAACAGAATACATTGCATCAGTTGTAGACTTTCCACTTTGAATCCAAATTGTTGTCTGTGTAAAATATTATGTTTGTCAAAGAACTTTATCATACGATCTTTAAGACATTTTTCAAAATTTTTTTTCCAAAGTTGTTTATAACGCTAATTGGTCTGTAGTTACAAATCTTGGTTTTATCACCAGCTTTGAAGATTGGGGTGATGCTTGACGATTTGAGTTGAGCGGGAACTGTATTCGTTTGAAAAATTAAGTTAATGATATGTTTGAGGGGTTTTAAAATATATATGTGATTGTTTTTTTATAATGCTAGTTGTTATGCCATCTATGCCAGGCAAGCTATTATTTTTTAGGGTGGATATATGTCTAATAAGTTCATTATCAGTTACTAGATTAAGAAAAAATGAGTGAGGGTTTACCCTTTCGGTTTCAATAAAATTAACTGGAGCTTGCAAATCTTTGGACAGATTGATACCATTGTTGCAGTAGTCTGCCATTCTCTTATTGTCTTCAAATCTTGCTCCATTGTCATTTGTTAGATTGAAGTTGTTCTTGTTAGAAGTTTTTTCATTAGTTGAATCTGCAATTATTTGATAAACTTTTTTAATACTCTTTGTTTAAAGTAGTAGTCAATCTTTGATTTTTTTAACAAGTTATTCAATGAGTTTCTGTAAGTTTTATATTCCCTCTCTGATTCTAGCGAGAAATATTTGTTCAACCGTTTTTTCATTCGGTCTCTGTTTTTTTATGGATATAATTAGACCTTCTGTTATCCATGGTTTAATTTTAAAATTTTTATTACTATTTAAGCTAATCATTTTTTTAGATTTTTCAATACATTTACAAATTTTGCTTACAAATGAGTCAGGAGAATTCTGTGGATCATCGGAAATTAAAATTTCTTCACAGCATTCGTTTTTCAGAAGGAAATCCACTTTTTTTTTGTCAATTATTACTATTTATATTATTAGAGTCCAGTTTTGTTTAAAAGTCTACCTGCAACGTAACGGGACAGTGGTCTGTAATATGGCAGTTCACAATTTATGATTTAAATGTTTATTTTCGGCATAACACTGTGGAGGAATTTACAAAAATATGGTCAAGACAAGTTTTCATTTCATGACTAACTCTTGTAGGGTTTTGAATGTATGGTGTAAAGCCATGTTTGGCAAGTATTGGTAAGTACTTATTAACATTTACGTCAGTTACTTTCAGTAAATCAATATTCACATCACCCAAAAATAATTGAAGTTTAGAGTCCAGGTAGTTTTGTTCTAAAAATACATCGAGATCTTGGAGGAAGGAGACCAAGTTACTTGGGTTAGGTCTATAGAGAGCAATGATTTCAAGGTTCACATCATCAATTTTCAACTCAATGATACACAATGAAACACCACACACAATTAATTTTTTGTTGGTAATCTTATAATTATGTCCAGATTTAATTAAATCGAGAACGCCATAATTTCGGTTAAAATCACCTCTATTGTGTATTGTTACATATCCGGGGATGTTAAAGTTATTTGTAGCAGCTGTTTGAAAACATTGACTTAAAATGAAAATCTCACAATTGTTATGATAGTGATACGCTTCAATGAGTGTTATGAATTCATTAAAGTTTTTGTTGGCACTTATATTGAAGTGCATAATGTTGAATTGGCTTTTAAATGAAATGACATGTTCATATATATCTGGATTAATATAATGACCTCGGTGATCACGTTCGAGTTGACTTAGGTTGTCTAGGACAATTTCTTCATCCAGTACTACCATCATGAAGTATAATCTATTTTGTTTTTCAGAGCCTTGATATGGAATTGTAGGGTGGGGCAGTCCTGGGCAGTTGAATGATGATTTCTATCGCAATTTTGATTATATTTTGACTTAGCATTGATGCAATTAATGCAGACCTTCTTATGATTCCTACATTCGTTTTGCTCATGCTCTTCACTGCATAGTGGACAAGTTAGTCTGCTTGTGCAATGTTCCTCTTTATGGTAGAAGCCCTGGCACGTAAAGCAACGGTGAATAGTTAAATCTTCATAAACTGGGTAGCGCTCCCATCCAATGCATATTTTTTTTAGGTTCATCAATTCTCTAAATGAAGTAGCTGAGCATTCAGCGTAATTCGTGTGCTGGGAATTTTTGTTTGTTTTAACGAAGGTTACATTAAAGTCACTCAGAGTTTCGTTTTGTTCTAGAACGATCGCTTCGATATCCTCCTTAGTCATGTTTTGATTAAAGTTCGTAATTTTAATTTTCGGTTTTCGCATTTTAGATGTCTCAATATCATATAAGTTTTTTAACTTATCTTTGGTAACGTTCTCGAGGATTGTGGCTTGCTTCTTGTTTTGGCACTGATCCGTTTTTTGTTGACCTTACGTTTGTAATACCAATTTTTAGCTGGGTAGGGTTAATGTTTTTGTTTACGTAGGCCTTTGTCAGGCTCGGATCTTGAGATTGTTTGCGTTTAACAATAATAAGAGGCACATTTCTTATAGTAGGAATGTTTAGTTCAATAGTTGATTTAAGTTTACTGGAGTATGAGGGCTTGGCATAATTAATATCTTCAGCATTTTCATATTTTTTGAGTTGTTCTTTTAGCATTTGTATTATTTCATTTTTATCATTAATTATAGTCTCCTTGTCTTTTATTATTAATTTTCTGTTTTGTTGCAAAAGATCCTGAGTGTTTTGCTAAGATAGTTTCCAACTGTCGTTAGATGAAGATGGTAGTAGAAAAAGAAGAAGAATTATGGCTGCAGAGGAGTAGAATAAACAATAACCCATATATTTTAATCAATGTTTCTTCATTCGATAAGGTATCCATAAATTGATATCATTTAATAAGTAACAAAATTTAAGACAAAAATTTTGCGCTTTTTCTTACAAGAATAAATTGATATCATTCAATAAGTAACAAAATTTAAGACCAAAATTTTGCGCTTTTTCTTACAAGACAGTAAAATCTTCCTAGCACATGGTAGAAATTTGGCCCAGCGACGACTAACGCATGATTTTGAATCATTTCATTTCATACTGTCCCCTTTACCCCAGGATGTTGATAGAGCAAGGTAGATATTAATTGCTCTACAATTCTTATTACAAAAATGCATTAGTCACAGTCAGCAATCGACAGCTCCATTATAATTTTATTAGTTTGAATAGTTGAATTTGGGTTCAAAAAATTATAAACTTTAATAACTTCAAGTATTTTACTAACCGAATAGATAAGTCATTATGTTAGGTACTGACAACCTCTGATATCTGTCCGCAGGATTTGGAGAGTACAATAGAAAAATCAATAAAGTAACAATGCTCTTCTATTCTAGGGAGTACTGTTCCTAATACGAGTATTAGATACATAATAGATAATAGTCTATATTTGGCAGGGATTTTAATTTGTCTAATCTAATCTAATTGGTTGCTTCTTATCTATTTTGGAGAAGAACATTATAACGCCATTTTCATTATAGTGAGATGTTTAAGAATTTTAATGATTTTACTAAGGTAGAAAAATAATTACAAATGAGCTGAAAGACCTCAGGTCTATAGCCTAGACGGACTAACACCATATATTTGTATTGTATTCATATTTATTGTTATTATGTATTTTATTGTGTCCAAATAAATATTATTGTATATAGTTACAAAAAACCCTGTAAATAAACATGCCCAAAAATTGTCTAATTTCAACGCTGTAATTAAAAATTATAGATTCCAAACACTTAAAATTTAAACCTTCATAACGTTATAATTATCTATTTCAGATTATATTTTTTTGTTACTATAAAATTATTTACACAGATGAAACAATTTTGTACGGATTTAAAAAAATCATTTTTATCTAGATATGATCCAGAATGTGAATAGTGATAACGAAATAAATGATTTATTGCATTTAATGTTATGTTATAAACCCAGATTTATATTTTTCATCCGAACGAGATATTTATACGTTTTTGTTTTTGAAATAATTTTTGTATGGCTTTTAAAATCATTTTACCATTCAGTTGGCGTTTTAGGGGAAATAGATGAAAAATAACATATTTTCTAGTTAAAACAAGGGAAACAATGAGTGTAATAAAATTACGAACGGTGTTAATAAATTGAAAGCTGGAAATTATACCTGCACTGCAAGTTGTAGTTCAAAACAATTATGGATAATTGTGTAAAAATTTTTACAGCGCGGTGTAAATGAAATATTGTATATAAATACCTGTTACACACTAATATTTTAATCGTTTCCGCATGTTTGTAAAACAATCAACACACTCGTTCCGATTTGTATGGTAGTATTTTTATCCATTGTAATTGCACCATCGTTTAAAATATAGTTTTATTCTTGAGGACTAATTTAAATTAAAATTTTAATTTTACACTGAATTGAAATGTTTATTATGTTTTAACCACAAATAAAATTTACGTAATTTTACATTTTAAAATGTAGCTGGGTATGTATGGGTGCCAGTAAGTCTTTATACATATATATGTGTGTATAAGCTTTTTCCATAGTATACGTCAACACAGTGGTTACAAACTTTTATAAGATATAGAGCAATGCGTGTTTGAATGCATGTGGTAAATGTCGCTACCTAAACTGAAGCAGTAGTTTACGGCGCATGCGCACAGGGTATATTCTTTTTTTCTATTTTTTTTGCTCTATATGTTTTTCTTCTCACGATCTTTCTTCTTGTGTTTTGTGTTGTCACTACTGTATTTCTGCTTATTCATATATATACCATTGTCTAGATATACTCTATGTTCGGCCGCTTCACTATTTTGCTCCGTTGCCAGGAGATGAAAAACGAATTTTGAGTGTGTACGTCAAAAGGACTGTTCCGTGGTTTTTTTTTGGAAGACAATATCGTGATCGCGTGCACTGGACACTTGTGAGGAAAAAGTGTAAAGTCTGTGCCTCCTTCGCCTGCGCTGTGTCCGTTCTCGAACTAGCGAATCGCGGGTGCCGGTGTCGAAATATTCACGGACAAAAGGTACAGTGACATTTTCGTTTGTTTACTCGCTCGGTGGACATTTTTTGTGGATGTTGCGTCCGTCGACGCAATATTTTGGTGCCGAAACCAGGGAACCTTTAGATATTTCGACTACTCACCTTTACATTTTCTCTGAGATCGATAATAATTACGAACTGAAGAAATTAATTTATCTGCAAATCCTTATTGATTCATAAATTGAATTCAATAATAATCATCATAAGAGCTAGATTTTGTCGATTTTCCTCAATTCACACCAAACGCCTGCAAGTCAATTTAGTTCCCAATTAATTTCGCCGTACGTGAATTAAATAATAATTTATTCACCTGAACGAACCATATACTCACCGTTTGTGTTTTGATTTTCGTTTTTATTCATTCGTCAATTAATTAATAAATTAATTGCTTTACTTTCGCCAACACTTATAAATAAAAAATGACCGCAAAAATTAAGCAGCAGCTCGAGGCCGCGGTGGCTAAACGCGCAAACATCTTCGCCAGCGGCTCACATATACTTGAGAAAATCCGCCCCCTCTCCGCCGCTGATGTTGCCTCCCTGCCGGTGTTGGAAGCTCAGATTCGCCGATATGAGGAGAAGTTTGAACAGTTGCAGGACCTTATCAGTGATCTGAACAGTCAACTTCCACAAGAGGATCAAGCCCCGATTACGCCTTCCGAACTCGCCTTTAGCGACGTAGTATGCGACATTCGCTCCAGGTGTGCTGCGTTGCACCAGTCGGTTGATCCGCTTCCTAGCGCTCGCCTGTCCACGGCCACGTCAATGCTGCCTCGTATCACCTTACCGTCATTTAGCGGCCTCCTGGAAGACTGGCCGGCTTTCATCGCGTTATTTGAGTCTCTTGTACACGATGACGCTTCCGTCCCTGCAGTTCAGAAACTGCAATACCTTAAGTCATCATTGCGAGGCGAGGCTTTATCCACCATTGCTGATCTCGATATGCCAGCAGAGAATTACCCGCTCGCCTACCAAGCTCTAAAGGCCCGCTATCACAATCCTAGGCGGCTCGCTGCCATGTACCTTGGCAATATCACGGGATTCCTTCCCATCACCTCCGACTCCGCCTCAGATTTTCTGTTGCTGTCCCTCGCCTTGAACAACCTGGATAGCCCGACAAGAACCGCGTTTGAACAGCAACTAGTTATGGATCAGATCCCCACCTATCAGCAGTTGGTGGACTTTATCTCCCATCACGTGAGGATCGCCGAGCTTCATGCCGCTACGTTAATGCCATCTGTATTGACTCGCCGTCAATCGCTGTCTAATTCTCGGTCACCTGTTCGCCAGTCCTCCAGACCTCATTCCCCGACAGCCCCTCACCGTTTGAGGAATTCGTCGCCGGCCAGGTCTGCAGTGCTCCATCAGCGGCCCAACGGCCAGGAGTGCCAATTCTGCTCTTCTACCCAGCATACCATTCGTCAGTGCGTGCGATTCAAGCAGCTATGCGTCACCGATCGGCGCACTGCGGTCGTGTCCCGTCGTCTATGCTGGAACTGCCTCAGTGCCTTCCATATCGCAGCCCACTGCCGCTCCACTGGCTCCTGCCACATCTGTCAGGAACCGCACCATATACTGCTGCATGTAGCCGACATATCCACCGAACAACGTCGATTAGCCATGCCACATCAACAGAGCACACGCAACAAGTCACCGCCTCAGGTCCCCAGGTCTTGCTCTCCACCAGCAGCGGTATCCACGGCGGCGGTATCACCTCCTGACCGCAGACTGCCACGGCGCAGCTCCCAGTCCTCGGCGTCATCCGCTGTCTCCGATTGACTAGAATTTCCTACCACCACTCGCCACCGCTCAGCATCATGTCGCGCTCAACTTCGCCAGGTTCTGCTCGCGACAGCCCGAGTCGTCGCTGTCGATGCTATTGGCCGCACCCATCACCTACGAGCTTTGCTGGATTCCGGTAGCAGTACCAGTTTTATGACCACCGAGTGTGCTAGATATTTACGTTTGCCACTTAAGACGGACCATTTGCCTTTGAGTGGCCTGGGCAACGTCATCTTGCTCGCTGCTCGTCACACGGATACTACCACTATCCTGCACGACGGAGATCCTCCTCGCCTGACCGTGACGTTCTGTGTCATCACTCGGATCACGGCTCGCACACCTCCACAGCCAATACTCATAGAGGATTGGCCGCACCTTCGCCACCTGGCCCTTGCTGACCCAGATTTTCATCGCCCACTTTGTATCGATCTGCTGCTCGGGGCAGACGTCTTCCCATTATTGTATCGTCCTGGTCATATAGGGCCACGTTGCCGATCACCGAGTGCCTTTGAAACCACTCTTGGATGGATTTTACTCGGACCCTACGGAGACCCGCCTCCGGTTCGCCGTGTACATTTCCATCCTTCGGTGAGGGACAATGAAGGGGCAACCCCTTCTCGCCGACGGCAACACCGCATCTCTGCTTTCCAAGAGGCGACATATGATACGAGTGGTACCCTGGACGCCACCGACACATCCTCAGAGCGTCCAGAGCGATCTACCTCACCAACAATGACCGTCGTCCCCGCGACTGGCGCACTCTCTAGCTCCTGCTCTCCTAGCGTCATGATGCCACCCAATATCTCATCAGTTTCTCCTAACCATGACACCCATATCGCTCTCGCCGACGCTGTCTCTCGCCTATGGGAGCTGGATCAAGTCACCTGTCAGCCTCGACTAACTCCGGCTGAGCAACAATGTGAAGACCTTTTCATGGCCACCACGACCCGTAACATAGCAGGCAGATACTGTGTTGCGCTGCCGTTGATAGATAAACACCTGGGTCAATCTTACAATGTGGCACTTCGCCAATTTCATCGCCTCGAGGCTCGGCTGCAACGTGATCCGAAGCTTCATGGAGCCTATCACGAATTCATGCGGGATTACTTGGTCAGTAATCACATGGAACGGGTGCCTCCGGAAGAACAAGCAGCAGCGGTCACGTATTATATACCTCATCACCCGGTCCACCGTCCTGATGATCCTCTATCTAAAATCCGGGTTGTATTTAATGCCTCCTGTCCCACCTCCTCTGGAAAGTCCCTCAATGACATTCTCCTAACCGGTCCGAAATTACAAGGGGAAATCTCGTCGTTACTCACCCGATTTCGCATCGCCCAGTTCGTCTTCACTGCTGACATTCGCCAAATGTACCGCCAGATTCTGGTTCAATCAGATCATTGCGACTTGCATTGCGCATCTTATGGCGGTTCTCTCCTGACGAGCCAATCACCACTTACCGCCTTAAGACTGTAACCTACGGTGTCTCATCCTCTCCATACCTTGCGTTGAGGACAATTCAACAATTAGCCATTGACGAGTCCTCCCACTATCCAGCGGCCGCCAGGGTGCTTCAATCGGATGTATATGTCGACGACATTCTCACCGGATGTGACACCGAAGATGAAGCTATGCAACTGCGCGAATTTTCGATCCTTCCGGTTGGTTGGGCCCAGTGGTGTTTCGAGCTAAGCTCTTCATCCAACGTCTTTGGCTCCTGAAGCTAGATTGGGATGAGGTGCCCCCTGAAGCTATCACCGAAGTGTGGCAGCAATTCCAAATAGAGCTCCCGCTGCTTGAAGATATCTCTATCCCCCGTCATCTGGAAGACTGCAAGACCTCCACGGATGTCAGCATCGTCGGATTTTGCGACGCTTCTGAACTGGGATTCGCTGCCGTAGTCTACCTGCGAGTCACTCCCAAACGTGGGTCGCCCTATGTCGCCCTTCTCGCTTCCAAGTCTCGGGTCGCTCCTCTAAAAAGGGTTAACATCCCTCGCCTTGAACTCTGCAGCGCCCATCTCCTCGCTAAATTAATGGGCTCCCTGTTTACTCAGCTCTCCTGCATCAGAATTCATCGCGTGTATGCTTTTAGCGACTCTACTGTCGCCCTATCGTGGATCGTTGGAGAATCCTATCGGTGAAAAACTTTTGTGGCTAACCGACTCGCTGGGATTCAGGAAATTCTACCATCTTCTTGTTGGCGTCACGTTGCTTCCGAAGATAATCCGGCTGACTGCGCGTCACGTGGATTGTTGCCAGGTGAGCTACGTGATCACCCTTTATGGTGGACCGGACCTAAATGGCTGCAAGAACCTCCCGATCTATGGCCTGTTAGTAGCTTTGCTCACGTACCTTTACCAGAGGCAGTAGAAGAGGAACGCGCTCCCCTTCTTCAAAGCTTGCTTGCGACGCAAACGACTCTTGGACTAGAGTGTCGTTTTTCCACTCTTACTCGCTTGCAGCGGGTGGTAGCATATTGTCGCCGCTTTTTCACCAACGTGAAAACACCGCCAGAGAATCGCCAATGCGGGCCACTGACTAGCCAAGAGCTTCGTGCCGCCTCAACCTCTGTCCTGCTCCAAGTGCAGCTCACCTCTCTTACCGTCGAGCGCACCGAAGCGGCAAATCCTCATACCCGGTCTCGCTTGGTACGCCGTTTGGCGCTGTTTCTTGATAACGACGGTATCCTACGTGTAGGCGGTCGCCTCTCTGCCTCTGATCTTGCATTCACACACCGTCATCCAGCGTTACTACCGAAGGTGCATCCGTTCATAGACCTTGTCATCGATGATGCCCACGAACGCAATCTTCACTTGGGTGCCATGGCTACTCACGCTCTTCTTCGTCCGGCGTTTTGGATCCTCGATGGTCGGAATGTTACTCGGCGCAGGATCGCTCGTTGCAACCGCTGTTTTAGCTGCAAGCCTCGCCCCGTTATCCAGCCTATGGGCTCGCTACCATCTACGCGCATCAGCGCCTCAGCACCATTTCTCCGAGTTGGCGTTGATTACGCCGGGCCATTTAATATCACTACCGGCCGCATCCGAGGTGCTCGTGTTACGAAGGCGTATATCTGCGCTTTTGTCTGCTTCACCACCAAAGCTGTGCATCTTCAGCTCGCCTCTGACCTTTCCACCGCCTGTTTTCTCGCTGCATACCGTCGATTCGCCGCCCGTCGAGGTCACAGCACTGTTATTTTCAGTGATAACGGCACGAACTTCGTCGGTGCCCATCGGGAACTTAATGACTTATCCCGGTTCCTCGCCTCGTCAAAGCATCAAACCGCCATCGCTGCCAGTGGGTACGGACTGGCGGTTCATACCATCTTCTGCGCTACACTTCGGAGGGCTCTGGGAGGCCGCTGTCATGTCCACCAAGCACAATCTCCGCCGGGTCGACGGAACACAGTTGCTTTCCTACGAAGAATTCGCTACCGTTCTCACCCAAGTCGAAGCCGTGCTCAATTCTCGCCCCCTTTGTCCGCTGTCTTCTGACCCGTGTGATTTCGGAGCACTTACACCTGGTCATTTTCTCATACAGCGGCCCCTCAACGCCGCACCTGTCTCTGATCTTCCTCACATGCCCGGCAACCGGTTCGCTCGCTGGCAACTAGTCCAACGCATTCGGAATGACTTCTGGAAGCGTTGGCAAACTGAGTATCTGCACACCCTACAGCAACGCTCCAAATGGATATCCCCAGAATCCGACATCGTATCCGGGACCCTCGTACTCATCAAGGAGGACAATGCCCCGCCACTGCATTGCCCTTTGGGTCGGATCACTCGCACGTTTCCCGGACCGGATGGAATTGTCCGGGTCTTCACCATTGTCCCCTGCCTTCTCAATGATGACCGCAAGCAGTCATGGCGGGCGGGATGTTCGGCCGCTTCACTATTTTGCTCCGTAGCCAGGAGATGAAAAACGAATTTCGTGTGTGTACGTCAAAAGGACTGTTCCGTGTTTTTTTTTTGGAAGACAATATCGTGATCGCGTGCACTGGACACTTGTGAGGAAAAAGTGTAAAGTCTGTGCCTCCTTCGCCTGCGCTGTGTCCGTTCTCGAACTAGCGAATCGCGGGTGCCGGTGTCGAAATATTCACGGACAAAAGGTACAGTGACATTTTCGTTTGTTTACTCGCTCGGTGGACATTTTTTGTGGATGTTGCGTCCGTCGACGCAATACTCTATCTCTCCTGAAGGTTTGTAACAACTCTATTCTATGCTCTATTTTACAGTGAATGGGTACATGCTGTTAGTTAATAACTGTTGTTTTACATTCTCTTTTCCTCTTATTTTTTAGCTCTATTGTGTATAACAAACATGTCTTCTCTTCTCGTGATCTTTCTTCTTGTGTTTTGTGTTGTCACTACTGTATTTCTGACCACTCACAAATTTATCACTGTCTAGATATACTCTATCTTTCCTAAAGATTTTTAACAACTCTACTATATGCTCTATTTTACAGTGCATGAGCACATGGTGTTTGTTGATAACTATTGTTTTACATTCTCTTTTTCTCTTAGTTTTTAGCTCTATTATGAATGACAAACATGTCTTCTCCTTTCGTGGTCTTTCTTCTTGTGTTTTGTGTTGCCACTACTGTATTTTTTACTAGTCATATATTTCCCATTGTCTAAAAATATCTCCCCTGAAGCTTTCTAACAACTCTAGAGCTGCTTTTAAATTAAATTAAATGAATTTTTTTAATTAAAACAAAGAATAAATCGAAATTTTGGCTTTCTTCATTTAACAACCTGCTTATATAATAATAAAATTGTAAGATACAAGAAGCCTTTCCAAAATAAAAATAAAAAAATCATCGCTATAAAATGCATAAAAGTTAATCAGTGCCCTTTGATAAAATAATTAGTAAAGCAGCAGTCGATAGATCCTCAGCTTTCCACAATTTCACACTTTCCATTTCTAGATCCTATGTAACAGCCAACTATAATAGTACACCGATATTACACGGAATAATGCGAACCCTTTCAGACGGAATGCGAAAATCAATGGAAAACATTCTGGGCCTAATGTGGCACCGGCGTGTATGTACATGTACGTGTGTGGGTGGCGGCCTTTGCCGTTTTATATTCGGCATAAAAGCGAGAAACGAATGAGCAACTTAATCGAGATCCGGCGGTTCCGAATTCCCATTACCGTTCGCAAAGTTTCGATTTCGCGCACCCTTTCAGACTTCGACTTATCGACTTAAAAATAATAATAATAACCAATCGAAATTGCCTGAATTGGGCCTGATGTTTTAATATTTATATACCGTGGGTAATTACCTATAAATATCACTCTTGGCGGGTGAGGGAGGAAGGAGGCACGCGCGCTGCGATGTTGGGTTTAATGACGTTAAAAATGCCACCGCATCGATTCTGTAATGTCGCCTGCCATCAAGGCGTCCGCAAATTGTGCATTTCCCACAAGTAAATATAAATAAATAGTATTAATAAATTATATGATAATTTGATTGATAGTGGTAGTGTCAAATACACCTGTTTCAGTTTCTTTGATGGCTAAAGACTATCTTATGGTTATCTTTACCAATTTGTTGATTTGAAGCATTCTGTACACATTTTGAAACATCTAAATGTTTTCCTGGAATGACATATTCATTCTCTAAGCTTAGCAATTGTTTAGGCTCGGTTTTGAAACATGCACTCTGCTACATGTCTTAATGTACATCTCGTAAAATCAATGGCCACTGTTTCTAATTTGTCCAAATATCAACCGGAAATCTCGTTCTTATATTCAATTCTTAAGGATAAAAATCTGCATCTTCTGTTCCTCTGAATTTTCTAATGTGTAGTCTTTGCAATAATATTACATTTAGCACAATTTCTCCTATTTTGGCCTAAATTTTTTCTTCTATTTCATAAGAAAATCTGAGATGATCCTGATCCTTTTGAATATTCTTCATATTATAATCAGAATCTGCATTCCTTTACTGTACCATGCTCTCTTAATATAGTATTCTGTGTAACTACAAATTTTCCCTTTGGTAACAGAGAACCTTAAACTTGCATAGTGGTAAGTGATTTAATTTTTGAAAGCCTTCTGACTTGTTTCATTAAAATGTTTCTTCTTAATCTCAGTCAGATAAGTAACAGTTTAGCGATAATAAAACCTTTCTCAACATAGCCTCTATAATAGGTACATAAACTAAGAACGATTAGAAAATTGTGTAATTCCTTACGATCTAGACATTTTCTCACAAATATAGGTAATTGTTTCTTAAGTACTCGTCAACATAAAATTTCTTTTGGCTAATTTTCAAACCCTTTTATTAAGTTCTTTACGTGTTCTTCAAAGATTTTCTTAATAAATTTATATCATCGAGGTATAGCAGAAGATTTTCTTCGATAGGCATTTTAGTGATTCAGTATTTTCTATATTAATCACTCAAAATAGGCGGAAAGACTAAGGTCGATAGTCAGAAGGGAACGAAGAAACAAAATAATTATTATTATTATATATTGTAATACTGTCTACAATAAAGATTTTTTCTCTCGGAGTTTCTATGCATTCAGCATTCTATTTTTTTCTTGCAAGCAACTCGCTTTTAAATTTAATGTATTTTTTTAATAAATTTAAAAATACGAAAACATTTCGTGAATCTAAAATAATGAGTCTTACTAAGACTATAGTCTTTTAATTTTCTACAACGAACTAAAAGATTTTAATACATTGTATTTTTTTATTTTTATTAATATGTTTAAAATGTAATAAACGAATTTTAGACCAATAAAAGAGTAAGTCTACCAATGTTTTAACGTCAGATATGTATTCTTATCTTTTAAAATACCTACACAGCCACTTTTTCAAAGATGTTCTTAGTTGATTCAAGAAGTTATGTTACGTTTGTTTCCAATTTTGGATGCTTACCTAAATGATATTAGCTAATTTTAATTTGGGGTATTTTCGCAAAACAGTTTTTGTTGAGAAAATGAATACAGAAATATTAATCATAATGAGGTGATTGCCCTTTGTTTCTCGTAAAGATGATAAGCATACTTTTCATTTAATATAATTTATCTTTTTACCTTCTTTCACCTAGTCTTGTATAACTTCTAATTAATTATTGGAATTAATTTATTCTTTTATTTTTCCAAATTGCGAAAACTGCTCTACAAGGTTCTTTCAACAATTCTACTTATATTTTATTAGAATTATTCAATCTGTTAAGTTTGCTTCAAAGGTTTCAAAATTTCTAAGCAATTTCAGTTTTCGATAAGTGATTCACATTTTTTTCATTGTGATCAAATAATTTCAGACATTTACCTCAGACTTTTTTTACGTTTCCAGTTAAATTCACCGAACTATTTTTAAAAGTTTTAGAAGCTTAGATGTTCCAGCGTTCTTTTTTTCAAAATTTTTCTAATAATTCTTATTTTATTTAATGATTTTTTCAGAATTTCATGTTTTATTTTTGTCAAACAAATTTAAGCAGATTTTCTTTTAGATATTTTTTTTTCTCAATTATATTCTCAGAATTTAATTTAATTTTACGAATCAGTTTTCCTCTATGTTTCTAGAACTTCCTAGCAACTTTCTTCATGCCTATCAAAATACATAGGTGTTTTCCAGCCATTTCCTTCCCAATTTCATAGTTTTCTTCTATAAGGGAACTATCTTCAAAGGTTCTAGAATACATTTTTATTTCCAAATTCATTTTTGTAGCTTTGTAGAAATCAAAAAAAAATAAATAGTTTGAAGACCTTGAAGAACATTTTCGCAATAAAATTGGAATAGAAATTTCTGGATAATTCTGATAAAATAAAACTAAAATTACTAGAAAATTATAATAAGGCAATATTAGAAATAGCTAAGAATTCTTGGCTTAGCTATTTCTAATATTGCCTTATTATAATTTTCTAGTAATTTTAGTTTTATTTTATCAGAATTATCCAGAAATTTCTATTCCAAGTAACGAAAATGTTCTTCAAGGTCTCCAAACTGTTTTTTTTTTATCTAAAAAGTTACAAAAATTATTGAAAACATTAATTTTTTTAATTTACCAAAAATCCTTTAATTTCTCTTTAGCTTTTCATTATTTATTATTGTTTATATATTATTTATTATAATTCTTTGGATTTAAGAACTATATTCGAGTATTTTAAAAGTTCACAGAAATATTTTCAAGGATTTATAGAATCACCAATTTTAAACTATTCTTATTTGTTGTTGTTTGTTCAATTTTTTTGTATCTACAATAAGTCGCTTTATGTTGCCAGAAATAATAAGTAATGCCTCAATGCAAATCAAATTTTTAGAGCTCTTCGCATATTTTTCTTTCATATTGCGAAAACAATCTTTAATATTTCTAAAAATTGACATAAATTTTTCCCTCATTTCTCGAATTATTAACCATTTGTAATTTTGACTTTTCTAATTGATAGCTTACTTTGTTTTATTTTATTGGTATATTCGAGTAAAAGTGAATTTTTTTTAGATGGTTCTTGAATTGTTTTACAATTATTCTTCTTTTAAAAAAGTATGGAGAAATGTTTCTCTAAATTTTGAGAAGAGACCACTATGCTAGACTTTATCTACTCCGAATTAGTTTAGCTTATATTTCTCTAAATTTTAGGATTTTAAAAATTGAATTGAATTGTTTAAGATTGTTATTTTTAAATTTTGCGAATTCGCATCAATTTTTATTTTATCTTACCAGAATTGATTAATTTTTATTGAAATTATATTTTTAATTTTGATTTTTGTTTGTCTTGAATATTCCAGTTTTTTTTTAGAATATTTCAGTATACTTTTATATACTATATACTTTTTATTATTTTCTCAGTGTTTTCTTAAATATTTCTGATCTATCGAAGATGAACTTTTCGCTAATTAACTTGAATGAATAAAAGAAAAAATACTCCTCTAGCCTAGTCATATATTGGAACAGTTCTTTATCTGTACAATATGTTTTTTAAATATAAATTTGTAATATAAAAGATTAAATAAATAAAGTATCTGCAATTTATTGGTAACAACGAGGAAGTGCATATGTAACAAATTGTATCAATCATCTCTGAAGATACTTTCGGGATATGTGTATTTCTTAACCTGTCGACAATATCTTTCTTATATTATTAATACATATTCATATTTCTTTTTGTAATGATAAATAAAGATGGCATACAATAACTCCAAAAGAACTTACTGTTTTCTAATTGTTACAACCATTAAGATACATTTGTACTTTAATTTGATCTGCACCTGTTTCAAAATAACTCCAGAAATACTTTTTAAAGCAATATGTTAATATTTTTTAATAAAATTTATGTTTTCCACAATAACTTTAGAAGGGCTTACTATTTATGTTCGAAATGACAAAACTCTTTATCTTATTTATGTTTTCCACAATAACTTTAGAAGAGTTTACTATTTATTTTCGAAATGCCAAAACTCTATATCTTTTAGAATAATTTTATTAGATCTAATACAAAAATTATCTAGAGATCTGTAACATTTTAATTCTCTCCAGGAACTTATTTTGATATATAGCTTTAATTATTTATGCAGTATAAATAAAATCTCTGCCCATAAATGATAATTTGGAGAAACAAAGAGAAACACTTTGACATCTACTTCATATTTAAATGAATTTTGAGTATAGTCTTGTTGTTTTGACCGTGTTTCAAATCATAAAATCATATTAGCACAATAATACTAAGCTTTGATACAAATAAGGTATAAAAATAGAATAGTATTTATTTTCGTAATACATCCTGAAATTGATTAAAACATTTTTTTTATACAAACGAACGTTTAAAGTGTTTTTATTAAAATAGAATTTGGCCGAAGAAAATAATTTTTGAACAGCTGTGAGTTGATTACTATTATTAATTATATTTTTATTTGTATATTTAAAGAACCTTTAGTAATAACAATAAATAAAATAATACTCTTATATTAGCTTAAATAAAATAAAACGAATCATAGGTGTGATTTAATTGGTTAAACATTAAAAAATCGTACTAAATAATGTATAACACTCCTGTTGTTGCTGGTATTTAGCGAAAACAACATTAACGTGGAAAATAATTAACTTTATTTTAGTAAATAAACACGTGGAAACTTTATAATTACATAGTTGCATTAGTTAGAATTAATTATAAAAACCACTGCTAATGGACAGGAGTAGTGAGTTAAAAAATTTAAAACCAGCACACACGACAAAACAATTATGTTAGTAAGTGTATTTGTGCACGTACAATGGCTGAAGTTAGGTAAAAGCTCTCTTGTTTGCTGTTACACTCGACGTAATTTAGAGATGTAGGATTAATAGATTAGAACACTTAGAACTTTGATTATTTATAATAATAAAGATAAAATATGATATTTAAATACTTTTTAGCTTAATTCAATTATTATTTATATTTATTTAGAATATACGAGGGCCATGCAGAAAGTAGTGCTCGTTTGGGAGATATGAACTGTGATATTTCAACCTGTAATATAGGCTATTAATAAATAAAATATAGCATAAGAAAATGGTGGAGTTGAAAATCAAATGGATGGATGATAATGATCTTAGGATCAGAATTTATACTGAAATCAGTCAACTACTATAAAAGCAAACCAATGCAGGCATTAGGTAAATTGGCACTCTTTCGCCTTTAGTATACAATTAGAAAGAAATCTCCAGAGAAGCCCTTGAGAATACAGTCATAAGAATCCTGCTGAATGGAGAACGATTAAACAACATTCAACAAATTGGTTGATTGAGTTACGTGAAGATCAAATAAATTTGACGAATAAAGTACTAATAACCTTTCTACACAATTTTATTTGATTTACCAAATGTACATTTCGGACAAAAAGTGATCACTATCAATGGATTAGCACTCATAGTGCTTGATAATTGTCACTTTGTGTCCGAAATTTACATTTGGTAAATAAAATAAAATTGTGAAGAAAGGTTATTATTTCTTTATTCGTCAAAACATTCAACACCCATATAATCTGTGATCTTCATCGATAGTATGAACAGCTTGCAAGAACTAATGAACAGAATAACAGACGCCAGAACTCATAATATTTAGATATTAACATTAGTAAAATTAAATTCGTGGTAATTAGTACAGAGGCAAATGAAATGGCTAGTGGCTAAAGCCTCAGTATCAGACTTCTTGGATGATATATTTCCTAAATACTTTTTTTATGGAATATGGCTATACAATTTTCTCCAAACGCATCCTGCAATGGATGATGAATATCGCAAGGTCGCACTTTTTTGCTTAAAGAAATCTAATCGCATATCTAACTTCACAACTAGGGACGTTTTTTTATTATCATAAACATTATAAGGACTCAAATAAATATCACAGATAAAACCAGCGAGACTTAACTTAATAAATACAATTTAACATCCGGCGGCTATTTTTTTTTTGCTAGCGCTCCGCATCGTGCAAATGGGTACTACTTTCATACCATCCCTCGTATTATCAAAAAACGTTTACTTGTTTCTACAACATTAACGTCACACCCTAAGCAAACTTCCAAACTATTTTCAGCTAGCTTTTATCAAAAAATACGTGTAATTAATCTAAGCACTTATTACCACCTAAAGGGGCTGTAATAATTTTTAAGCAGTTAATGAGAAAATCAATAGTCAGCTTGATATTAAATAAATATCCCCATTTCCCACGCACTTTCCCAACAACCTAACTCACGGGAATTAATTCTAACATTACTAAATTCATTTTAATACGCGCAGTAAACTCTTTTTTTAATTTCTCTGTCCTATCGCATGCCTCGCTCGAGTATATAATGCAAATATTTATCTTGATATATAATTAAAAGTTATCCGCGTACACGCACTATTTATAATTTATAATAATTTATAATTCATGCTAGGCGAGAATGAACAAACTGGGGAATTCTTTATGTTGATTCATGACCCGCCCCCCGGGCCCCCCGAGGGGGGAATGATATCGTATTTTTTAATGTAGATACGGAGTTTAAATACTGAACGTAAGAAATGTTAAAGTGTAAATTATTATGCAAATTAGGTGCTAGATTAGGCTTATTTATTTCTGCCTGTGCTGACTGAAGAATGGAAAATTGGAGCATGCTGTTTTATTACCTTTTTTTCTGCTGAGGTTGCATAAATATAATGAATTTGAAAATGTAACACGCAATGGAGTTTAATGTGAAAGTTTGTTACTTTCCCTATATAGTATATATAGGGGAAGTATTGTTTTCGTGCGTGAAAATATCTGTGGGCGCTGTATCTCAAAAACGTATGATCCGATTGAGATGAAACTTTAAACTTAAGTTAAAATCGTTAAAAACTGGAACTGAAAAGCTTTTGGTGAACATTCAAAAACCGAAAGTGGATGTTTACTCGAGGCCGTTTTTTGTTTGTTTCTGATATTTTTGTAAATATAAAATTTTTTACAAAACTTAAAAAGTTAAAGGGAACAAGAAACTGAACAAGTTTTATTAATTTGTGAGAAAAAAAAATAACTTTTCAGGAAATGTTTTAGATTTTTCTTTAAATTTCAGTAATTTCTCCTTCTTACTTTTATGTTTTATTGAAAATTCCTTTACAAATAATTTTCATCGAGAAGTCTAGAAATTTTTACAAGTTTAGCAAAGATTTTATTCAAGAGTTTCAAAATTTTTCAGAAAATCATTATTTTTATTTATTTATAGAAATTGCTTCGTGGTTTCTATACAAGATTTTGTTCAACTTTTTCTATTAGAAAATTTTCTTCTAAATTCCTATAATTTTCTCAGATGATCCATACTTTTAGTTTTTTTTTTACATTGAGGTTTCTAGAATTTGTCATAAGATTTCATTTTAGATTTATAAAACTTTTTTTGAGGATTCTAGAAGTGTACAGTAATTTCTTTTACTTATCTAATAAATAAATAGATATTTCCAGAATTTTTAGCAAAGATTTCGAGAGCTCTAGATTATTCAGAAAGCTCTCCCAAGATTTTGTTTAGCTTTACAATTTATTAGGATATTTTCTTCAAAATTTCTAGAACTTATTTAGAGGCTTCTAGAAGTTTCAGGAATTCCTCCTTCATATTTTCAGTTTTTTTTATCTTCCTTTTCAATGAATTTTGATCGAGGATTCTAGAATTTTTCACAAGTTTTCTTTGTAGATTTGTAAACCTTTTTTGTAAGATTCTAGAAGTTTACAGTAATTTTTTCTTCATATTTCCAGAATTTTTAACAAAGTTCTTATTCGGGAGTTCTAGATTTTTTAGTTCGTTAGTTTTTTTATTCGTCGTTTCAATATTTATAGAATTTTCTTTTAGGATTTCCAGTAATTTCTCTTCCAGATTTTAATATTGTCTTATAAATTGCAAAGATTTTCTTCAGTGCTCAAAAATTTAAAAAAAATCTCTTACAGAACTTTACACTTTTTTTCGAGAGTTCAGAAATTTCCAGTAACTTTTATTCAGATTTGGAGGCTATAGATTTTTCTAGAAAATCTGTTCCTAGAAATCTAGACTCTTTTCAGTTATTTCTCCTTCAGATATCAAGATTGTTTTTTTAAGCTGTCTTTTAAACTGCGAAGTTTTTAGAATTTCTTTTCTAGAAATGTAGATT
Source organism: Ontholestes murinus (assembly GCA_963969525.1). Taxonomy (NCBI): domain Eukaryota; kingdom Metazoa; phylum Arthropoda; class Insecta; order Coleoptera; family Staphylinidae; genus Ontholestes; species Ontholestes murinus. Next base: position 71,325,424 of record OZ018390.1, on the reverse strand, counting down.
TTTTGTAGAATTCTGGACATTTCCAGTAAATTGCGAAGATTTAAATGAAGGTTTTTTTAGAAAATTTGTTTTTAAAAATCTAGACTTATTTTGGAGAGTTCGGGAAATTTGAAGTAATTTCTTCTCCACATTTCAAATTTTTTTCCAACTTTTAAATCGCAGAGTTTTTTTGTGGCTTTTGAATTTTTAGAATTCTCTCCTGGAAATCTAGATTATTTAAATTGCATTGCTTTTAAATTTCTTTGCGGCATTAGGATTTTCTAGATTTTTTTTTTCTAAAACAATGGCCACACCCTCTTGTAGATTTTGTTTATCAAAATTGTCTATTATTTCAGAATTATTGATTGTAGTGTGTTCTAAAGGTAAATAACTTCTTCCCCAAATTAATTTTTTTTTCAACTTCTCTTATAAATTGCGAAGATTTTCTTTCAAACTCTAAATGTTTTTTAATTCGTCTTCTTTTCGAGAATTCAGGTAAATATTAGTAATTGCTTTTCTAGAACTCAACATTTTGTTTCAACTAGAGGCTATAAAATTGTTTAGATAGTTCTAAATTGCGGAATTTTTCATGGAGGGTCTAGAATTTTTTAGAAAATTTTCTCCTAGGAATGTTTTCTTATTTTCGAGAAAGTTTCAATAATTTCTCTTCCCGATTTTAAGTTAATTTTTCAACTGGTCTTCTAAATTTGTAGGAGGTTCTAGCATTATTAGAAAATTTTCATTTAGAAATCTAGACTTTTTTTTCCAAGGGCTCAGGAAATTTCCAGAAATTTCTCCTTCAGATTTCAAGGTTATCTTCTTAAAATTTTCATTTAGAAATCTAGACTTTTTTTCCAAGGGCTCAGGAAATTTCCAGAAATTTCTCCTTCAGATTTCAAGGTTATCTTCTTAAAATTTTCATTTAGAAATCTAGACTTTTTTTCCAAGGGCTCAGGAAAATTCCAGAAATTTCTCCTTCAGATTTCAAGGTTATCTTCTAAATTGCAAAGATTTTCTTGAAGGCTCTAGAACTTTTTAGAAAATTTGATTGTAGAAATCTTTTCGTGAGAGTTCAGTAATTTCATTTTTTTTTTGAGGTAAAGTTCTTAATTTGTGAGAAAAAAAATAACAGAAAATGTTTTAGATTTTTCTTTAAATTTCAGTAATTTCTCCTCCTTACTTTTATTTTTTATTGCAAATTTCTTTCCAAAGAATTTTCATCGAGAAGTCTAGAAATTTTTACAAGTTTAGCAAAGATTTTATTCAAGAGTTTAAAAAAAATTTTTTTTTTTCTTGAGGATTCAGGAAATTTTCAGTAATTTCATTTTTTTGAGGTCCTAGATTTTTTAAGAATTTTTTTTTCTCTAAAACTTAGACTTTCAAGAATTCAAGAAATTTCCACTAATTTATTCTCTAGGTTTCATGATTTTTAAATTCAACTCATTTTCTAATTTGTGAAGATTTTATTGGAAGCTCTAAAAAAAGATTCGTTTAGAAATCTAGACTTCTTTTAAAAATTAAAAAAAAAATTTAAAAATCCCTTCTATGGTATGGATTATCACGTAATAACGGTCGCAACCATTGTCTTTATCAAAAATGTTACTTTATCAATTTTCTTTTATTCAAATTTTGTAATTAAAGTTATTGAAAACCGCGAGGCGATCAGTAATTAAAGTTAATATGTATATTAGGGTGGGTAGGTGGATCAGTAAAACATAAGTAAGGGTTTTAATTAAAAGTTGTAAAACATAAATAAACATAACATTATTGCAAAATTTTTAAGTGATTTATTGTATTTGTGTATGTATTTTATGTATTACTTTTTTTTAATAGATCTTGTAAAGAAAATAAACTATAAACTATAATAGATTTATTCAAACAAATTTTGAAATTTAAAGAATTTTGAAAAATAAGACAACTTTTCAAACAGAAGTTAAAGAGAATGAAAAACTGAAAAAGTTTTATTGAAATATTTTTTTTTTTGTAAAGTTCCTAATTTAAAAATGTTTTTGCTTATTGCTAATAAACTATAGGAGCTAATTGTATAGAATAGAAGAATAACCTCATGGATTTCGAGAAAAATATAGGGAAAGTATTATGATGGCCACATCACCATTTTGATATTTAAGTTTCATTTATTTTAATTAACTACGTTATAAACTTGCTAGGGCATAACTAATTGTGTTGAATATTTTTGTAGTATATAATTAGTGTCGATATTAGGTAAATAATTGATTGCACTTGGTTTATTTCATCAATTCATATTTTGAATCTGAATTTAATTTGAAATTACTCTACAGCAGCTTTTGATATTGTCGAATTTAGCCTTAATTTGATCTAAAATTAATTTATTTCTTATTTTTTTTTAATAATCTAGTTGGATTCCAAAATAAATAACATTACAGGACACTTCAAATGAAAGAAAAAAACATATGTTTAATAAAATGATATGAACCAACAAAACAAATGAATGCTTATGGAATTTCGATTTTATAATATAACAACGAAAATATATTTAAGAGCAGCGATAATATTACTGAAAATTTAATAAGTAAAATCAATTTGGACTTCTTCTAGATGTCTTAAATTATTGGAACTAACATTATACAGTATTATAATGATAAAATGTATTAAAGTGTTTATATCATTGTGGAAAATAAATATATTAGTTTTATAATGCATTAGACAGTAATTTAAAGAATAATATATACCAAAAATATTCTTTTGTGGCTGAAAATAAACTATTAGTATTAATTGAATGAATGAAAAAAAGTGAAAAATTCGTAAACTATTTTCGTTCATCTTCTAAGAGGCGAAGGTAAATAAAACACTTTATTTAAAATTTCACAGATTTAATGTCGACACACTCCAGCATATATTATATCACAGAGTGGCTTCATCAGGCAGATGATTAGTGACATTTCTAGTCATACATAACTAAATCGTTGCTAATAAAAAAATATTTAGACCATTAGAGAGAAAACGTTCAAGACCTTTTGCCACACAAGGTCCGAGGTTTTTTAATACGCCTCTTCAACTCTTTATGCCATTTACTCTCCAAACATTCGGTGTTAATAATGCTATAGAATTTTGTTACGTTACGAGATAAACAATCTGGTACGACCTATTATTTCCCGATGAATAATATCAAAATGGTACTATTGCAGCCTAGACTATCAGATGGACTCTCAAGATTATTCACCTTGTACATAATGTCTGAATTTTTCAATCACTTAGAGTACGGCCAAATACTCCTTCACAGTCTTTTTTTTGGACAATAACACTACAAAACCAAAGTCACTTGCATCAGCTTAGATAACTAATGGAAGAGAGAAATCAGGATAGGTATGAATGGGAGATGATTTTTAATGTTCTCGAAAGCCTGCTCAAAGACCTCGTTCAATAAAATGGAACGTCGGTACCAGCTTGCCATAGCTAGGAACTGACGAACTTTGGTTACGTTCAACGGCGTTGAGAATCCAGAATGTCTAGGTGTTCTTCGAATGTGGTAGAGATGATGATTATATCATCCAGATGCGCAACGCAAATGGGCTCAAGATCAACCCCTAACAACCTATTAGTGAAACGCTGAAAGATAGCTGTCGAAATAAGGGTAACTACTTGAATTGGAACATAACCCTATTGGGGACGTAAACGACGAATATTTAGCATCCCGTAGTCGATCCAGTTTGTGAGTAATATACGGCAATCCTTTTCAATCACCTTCCTATAATCGACACAAAACCTATAGGTCTTTATCACTCGGAGATGACCGCGAGAAGAAGACGGCTTAATTACTTAATTACGTCATTCTTCCTCTACTTCCAGATCAACTTGCTTCTGTAAAGCAAATATGGTTTTCACCCCTTCTATAGCACATACACAGACCTTTACTAACAAACCCCTGCCTTTCCTAAAGTTCCAATACTGGTGACAAAGATTTGTAAGTATCTCCATTCTCTTCCAGAAATCGACACCCAGTACTTGTTGGATACCACTACGTATACATGTCAGCGGGGGAACGAACTTTTTCGTACCTACTTCAAGGTTACGACATAAACTGAATAAATCGGAAATTGTGGTAATGGGGTGTAAGGCATGCTGATACACAGGTAAAAGATTTCTCTTGATCAAGGTCACCCTTTCAATTTCCTTTGATTTTGCGGTCAAGCGACCAAAGGAGGAAGATGAAGGCACAAATAAATTTAATATTTGGTATCATCAGTAAGTAACTAATACATGAAAACAGCAAATACATGGCCCCAATAAAGTCCGTACAGAAACCCTAATCTGTTGAATGTATATAGAAGCGATAAAGACCGATTTTTATTTACATAATGTAATAGCAAGTGCATACAAATCTGTAGATTATACTGAAAATCCTAAAGAACCATCTATTGAAACAACAGCTATGAGTTGGTTTAAACTGTTTAAGTTTGATCATCTTGTTGTTTTATAACTAATAGTTTAAATAGTTTTTGAAGAAACAATAATTTAAGAAAATATAAAGTTTTAATCACAGCAGTAAAACAAACTTAGAAAATGGTGATGTGGCCATCATAGTACTTTCCCTATATTTTACTCAAAAACTATGAGGTTTATGCAAAAAAGCTATTCTTCATAACTTGTTCAGTTTAGAATTCTTCACAATTGTTTGTAATAGAAGTTTCATGTAACTCTAATAGTTTATTAGAAATTGACAAAAAATGTCAAAATATTCAAATTTTTTTTTTGTCGAAAGCTAAGAATTTTATAAAAAAAATGTTTTAACAAAAGTCGTTTATTTTCTCATTCTTTCTAACTATTGTTTCAAAAGTTTTGTAATATTTTTCATTGTCATGCACGAAAACAATACTATTTAAATGGCGATGTGGCCATCATAGTACTTTCCCTATATGTTATAGAATTTAATTTGATCTTTTAATTAAAATCCTTGCTTATGTTTTACTGATTGGAGGGTAGGTTACAGGCCACCCACCCACCCTACATATGCATATTAACATTAATTAATGATCGCCTCGCGGTTTTCAATAACTTTAATTACAAAATTTAAAAAGTCCAGAAGAAAAGTTATTTGAAAATTACTATTACTGAAAAGAAAACCTTATAACTTAGAAGAGATATTCGGGAATATTCAGAAAATGTAAACCTAAAAGCTAAACATTTCTAAAAAACATTTTGAAACTTTAATTTAATTTCCAGAATTAAAATATTTTTTGTAATTTAGGTGCAAAAATCTTAATATTTTGAAGAAAAATTGCTAGAGATACTAGGATTATTTTATTTCTAAACTAGGAAAATAAAAATAAATCCGAAAAGATAATTGATGAAATATTACAATACAATACAATACAATACTTATGATAAATTATTAAAAGAAATCGGAAAAAAAGACTATAATGCTCTAATAATCTGTAAAGGAAACGGTTGAAGAAAAACATTACATTCAAGAAAATACATTACAAAAAAAATCTAATAATAGAAAGCTACAATTTCTCAGAAAAGTATGTGGACAATTCAAAAAATTTCGAAAAAACTTATAATCTGATACATTTTGCAAACCAAACAACAAAGAGAAACCCTAAGAAAACTCTGAGAATTTAAAATTCATATAGAATTCAATAGAAACGTTAGAATTGTTTTCAAGAAAAATATCAAAAAGTTATGGAAAAAAGAATTGAAATTCCCAAAAATGTTCCTAAAATATTTTGATAAGATAATTCGGAAATAGTAATAATTTTTCGTAAAATAGTTTTCGAAAAATTTTGGAGTCCAGAAGAAAAAGTTATTTGACGAGTTTTACTGAAAGAAATATCTTACAATTTAAAAGAAGTCTTTGGGAATATTCAGAAAATGAAAATTCAATTTAATTTCTAGAATTAAAGTATTACTAATAAACATTTTTTAGAAATTTATTGTATTTTAGAAATTTTTTACAAAATTCCTATAAGATAATTCAGAAAATGGTGATTAATCTAAAAAAGAAAGACAAATTGCTTAAAAATTCCAGAAATTCTCAAAGGAATCATGAAAGATTGTTGAACCTCTAAAAAATTTAGAAGAGATATTCCTTAAAAAATATGTAATAGATTTTTTTCAAAAAGAAAATTGTACGAAATCTGGAAATTTGAAATAAATACTGGTATTTTACAAATAAAAACAATCCACTAAAATCAAAACCATTAAAATAATTAATTATACACGGAAAAAACGTGGGCTTCAGATATGAGGAGTAAGATGTAAAAATTGCAAATTGGAAGAGCAACACTGACGAGAATAATGTGTCATTTTTTTAATTCTAGAAAATTGAAAGGACAGTTCTTACAAAATAAGAAACAAAATCGGTAGATCAATGCAGGAAAAACAACCAAAAATTAGAGGAAAAAATTAAAAATCTATGATAAAAAAGTATTAAAAAGAAGATTCGGAATAATTTTGATAAGATAATTTTAAAAATAGTGATAACTTCTGTTATAATCGAAGAAAATTTTCTGGAAAATTTTATAAATCCCAAAGAAAAGTTAAGAATATATTTTAGGAATTAAAAAGATTTAGAAAAGACATTCTGGAAAATTTAGAAAATTACACAAATGTAAAGCTAAAAAATTATAAAACAATTAGGAAATTCTTTATTTCTTATATTACAGAAAAATTGATAAAACAAATTAGAACAATTTAACAAGATTCTTGCAATTTAAAAGAAAAATTAAGCTAATAAAAAAATTGTAACAAATTATTAAAAAATGATATCAAACTTGCTGAGAAGCTCTAGAGATCTAGAAGCAAAATTAGTGTAGGATTGTTGAATCTTTGGAAAGTCTGAAAAAAATCTAAAATAAAAAGTAAAATTTATAAAAGAAATATTTTAAAATTTCAAATAGCATAAAAGCAAAAATTATTTAAAGTATTAATAACATAAAAAATTCTGAAAGTAGAGAAATTAAAGAAATATTAATATGCAAAATTCTAAATTACCGAATAAAAATGCAGATTATAAAGCAAAAAATATATAAAATTCTTGAGATATTAAAGACAAAGAACAGAAAATTTTTAGAACACTTAAAAACAGTTCTAGAAATCTAAAAAAAATAGTAAAAAACTTGTGACGAATTAAATTAAAGAAAAATTGTTGCAAAATTTTGCATTGTTGAAAAATTTAGATGATTTAAAACAAAAAATGTATAAAGTTCTTTATAAATTACTGAAAAACTCCTGAAGCTAGAAATATTGAAGGAATGGTGATAAATAAAAAATAGAACAAAGTTCTAAAAATCAGAAAGATAAATTTCTTGAAAATTCTAGAAATCCTAACTAAATTTGGTGTAAATTTTAAAGTATTTGAGAAACTCTGGAAAGAAAATCTTGCAATTTGAGAAATACATTCCTGAGATTTGGATAATATAAAGTAAAATGTGTTAAAATACTTGAAATCTGACATAAAAATTGGTGCAAAATATATCTTAAGAAATGGCAGAAATTTCTCGAAAAATGGAAGTATTTTTTCTAAAAAAAGTATCACAATTTATAAAAGATATTGCTGAAAACTATATTCAAAGCAAGAATTGTTATTTTTTTGGAAAACTGAAAGAAAATATTATAGAAAAAGAAAATTGACAAAGTACAATTTTTGAGTGTTTAAATTAATACAAAATATATACATGATACGTGGAAAGGACTTAAATCAAGCTCAAATGAGATTAGTCATTTATATTTAAACTTAATTAATTCTTGAATGTTGTCGGCGTTTACTTGGTGGTACATTTTGATTAAAAATAGTAAACTATTGTGGTAAAATAAAAGAAATAGTCTTTTATTTTATTTCATTTAAACTTTAATTTGGATTCTGCTTTAATTTTTATTATATACAAGGTTTTAATGTTTTGTAAACAGAAAAATCATCTATAATTGTATTTAAAGTTATCGTGTATATGTTAGGTGGGGTGAGTGATCTCTATCCCACCCTCCAATGAGTAATGAATAAAGTAATGAGTAAAATGATAAGTGCAGGTTTTAATTAAAAGATGTAAAATATAAATAAATATAAAATAATTGTAATTTTTAGAGAATTATTCATACAATTTTTTCACTAATATTTGATGATGTTTTACTGATTGGAGGGTAGGATAGAGGCCACCCACCCACCCTACACATACATATAAATTTCAATTACTGATCGTCTCGCGGTTTGGAGTAAAATTAATAACAATTTTTTTAAATCAAATATAAATTGAAAAGGTAAAATTTACGAGTGAGTAAAATGTTTATGCATGATGGGTGGGCAGACTTTAAATCTAAATTAGATAAGATTAGCTATTGAAAGCGATTTATATTTAAACTTGAATTTTGATTTCGTTTCAATTTTTATTGCATAAAGGGTTTGACAGTTTTTAGCAGCAAAACCATCAACGATTAGCAATTAAAGTTATCATGTATATGTAGGGTGGGTGGGTGGTCTCTATTAAACCCTCCAATCAGTAAAACATAGTCGAAGGTTTTAGTTAGAAGTTGTAAAATGTAAACAAACATAAAAGAATGGTGAGGTGGCCAACATAGTAATTTCCTTACATTTCACTCGAAAACTATGAGGTTTGCGCAAAAAGGCTATTCTTAATAATTTGTTCACTTTTGAATTCTCTATTATTATTTGTAATATAAATTCCATGTAACTCTAATAATTTATTAGCAATTGGCAAAAAATATCAAAATTTTCAATTTTTATTTTCTCGAAATTTAAGAATTTTATGAAAAATATGTTCTAATAAAATTTGTTCAGTTTCTCATTTCCTTTAACTATTGTCCGAAAATTTTTAGATTATTTTTCATATTCAAAAAGAAAATCGTAAAAAAACAAAAAAAGGCCTCGAGTAAACATCCACTTCCGGTTTTTGAATGTTCACCAAAAGCTTTTCAGTTTTAGTTTTTAACAATTAAACCTTAAGTTTAAAGTTTCATCTCAATAGGATCTTTCGTTTTTGAGATACAACGCCCACAGACATTTTCATGCACGAAAACAATACTTCCCCTATATATTCTATATAGGGAAAGTAACAATAACATAAACAGTAAGCATATATATTACTTACAGCTTCTGCAAGCAATTACGAAACCCCTACCAGCCAGCTCACGGTGGCAATATTCTAGACATGAATACATCATATCATACCTGTGTTAGAGGAGCATTTGTGATTCCATGGAACGTATGCAATTCGCATTATGTAGACCGTCGAGCTGCCACTATCCTTTCTCCCCGGTGGCATTCGTCATTTTCAATCGATGTACATTTCCGGTCCCCGTGAATTTCATCCGGGTGCACCTCTGTACATACTGCATTGCATCTCAATCCGTGTACCCGATCCATCTTCATCTCGTGTTTCCCATCCATCCGAAAAAAGGGCCATATGCATGCCGTGCTGTACTAAAAATCCGGACGTCACGTCCCGGAAATACGATGATACGCCTAATAAATCATTACAAATAAATAAGAAACGAAGTCGATGTTCGCAAGACGAGATTTTCAGATTTGGAAGCGAATGATAAATTCCCAATATCTAAATATATATAAATATATGTACTTTCTCTTATTGCTATTATAGATGTGACATGAATATAAAACTTTCTGATTAGTATGCAAATTGAAGAGCAACAAATAAGTGAGAGAAAGGATGTAATTTATGCAAAGTCATTTAAGCTAACAGTGTTTCGCCCCCTGTAACAACTCAGCAGCATATGATGAATTTGTTAGGAGGCGTGTACCTAGTTATCAAGTAGTTAGCAATATGCAGCGTGGTTCATATATGCAATGGCGTTTATTGTCGCCTGAAATATTTAGCCGTTTAATTACGTCGCGCTGAAATGGATTCGAAACGAATTTCGCCTACAAAGGACGTATTTTGCCTGATCCCCTCGTCTAAGACATGCGAGCCCTTCCGGTGAAAAGGGCCGCCGCAAAGTGTCAAGACGGGGCAGAATTTTAATCCTGCAAACAACAAAAGACACACTAACTACTATAATAATTCCACGTCGGTGTCCCTTACATTACGGTAGCTATTATAAACAGGACAACGCATCTGGTGTTTGTTATTTATTACGGCTTCGTGTACCTATACATCCTTTTAAACTAAACACGGCTAAGATTAAGCGTCTTCCCGCTCATGTCCGTAAATATGTTTGCACTAAGTGCAGAATGAATGGACTGAAATATTAAATAATGTTATAATTCTTACTGTGTAAATATAGCTTTAGTAGTTTCCATTCCCCTGTGAGGACGAATGCATCCCCACATCACTATTAGAAAAGGCACAAAGACTTGTATTTATGACGCCCTAAATATTTATAGATATAGGGTGGCGTGTACTTAACCGTAAACCAACCAAATATTAATGATGAATGATATCGTGAACGTGTTTATAGAATAGAATATTTTTAAATTATATATACAAGTTCTACTAATGTATAAAATGAATCTCTGAAAATAATTCATTAAACTTTAAGGGTTAAAAAAATACTATAATGATTTTTTTTACAGATAACAACTTTAAGAGCCAGAATATTTTCTTCAGTAAGAAATTACCTCCATTTGTAATCACTATGCACACAATAACTATATTTATTTTTTTTATTTATTAGCTATCTTTGTTCTTCTTTCTTAAATAATATACATTAAAACAAATAATTTTGGAAGAAAGAAGCACACAATTTAATATGTTCTTCCACTCAAACCCAATCCATAACCATGATGTTGAGGCGACAAATTTCTAAAATGTTTAATTGTTGAGGCGTTTAGTTTGTGGTACATCTTGAATATAATGAAGAAGGACACACAATTATTTTGTTTTGCCACTTTAAAAAGTGGTAAAACACAGTAATTTGGTCTTCTTCCTTCCTCATTAAAATAAGAAGTTTAAATTTTAAGTAATATGAGATTTGAAATATTGCCTTTAACTAATCAATAAAAAATATTTGTCATAACATTTTTTAAGCATTACCATCACGTATTTTAAAATAAAATATTAATTGAAAATATTCACAGGTAACAGCTTTCTAAATCCAATATTAATATAGAATACATTAAGCCAAAATCAATTTAAATGCAACATTAATTTACGAAATGAAATATTTATGTATTGGAAAACAATTTGAAAAGAAATTTGATATTATTTTTGTCATATAATCTAGATTGAAATAAATATTAATTTGATGTGCTTTTTAAAGTGCAGGAATCGAAAATGCATAGAGAGGTACAAAATAGGATTTGTATTTATTTGCAAATATAGATATTTTATATTTTAAGACAGCAATTTCACTTTGCATATTTTGTAAATGATACTTAACTTACTTACTTATTTACTGACTCTTAACATGAGTTAATACTCAAATGACTTTGCATAAAATGTTGTGGTGCCATTTGGACTGGATGATTTTAGTTATACAGTCATACTAGAAGATAAATTTAATAAAATTGGTTGATATTATTCAGTGTCTACCCATGGACACTAATGGCTCTACAGATTAACCTTCCATTTCTCGTTGATAATAGTATTGTTACCTCTTACAAATATCATTTCTTATAACTTAATCAATATACATAATAACACAGAGACGACTTCATTACCCCACCAAGAAAAAGTTTATGTAAACAAAAATTTATTAATACAAACTTTATAATATAGGTCAAAACTAGCAATGAAATAAATTTGGGTAGAAATATTAAATGAATGATTTATTTCTAATTTACGTTTATTATCCAATTAAACACCTACACGTTTACATTTCTAAAGTAATAAAAAAAATGAAATCATATTTCATACAATGTCAAACGAATTGTTTTAAAATTTATTTATCTTTTAAAAAGTACAAATTCTTTGCTGAATCATAAGTGATATTTATAATAAATGATTAAATGTCATATACGTGATTAAGTAATTTGTAAAATACTGTAAAAACTTGTTTAATATAAAATGGTTATTATTATTATTATTATTATATTAATGTTTGTAGTTGTGAGTGTTGTCATTTTCTTTCTTGATTGCCATGTTTAGAACTAACGACATCACGATGTTCAATACCTGCAAAAAATGAAATACATTTGAATTATTGTATTAAATAAATATAATAAATAACAATAATAAATAGGTAACCCTTATATATCCTTTATCCTATAATATTTTGAAATTTGTATGCGTATTTACAATTGAACACTGAATAAAACACTTACTATGTTTTTAACCACTATAATTTATTAAGTCGTACACATTGTAATATATGTATATATTATAATAAATTATAGTAGTTAAAAGCATAGTGTTTTATTCAGTGTTCATTATGAATTACCACGTAGTAACGGTCGCAACCATCACTATGATGGTATTTACAATTGTATTAATTAAATAAATATAGAAAATTATTAAATAAAACAAATATAATTTGCATGAATGTTAACGGCCTTACGGCAAGATGATTTAAAACAGAATGGGGCGGGATCGTGAAAGGGTCGAGATTTAATCAATGCGTTTGTTTCGGAATCTCCGGCACAATGGGAAATAAAACGCAGGAGTTACAATAAAATCACCTCCATTCGAAAATGATTAAGTAAGCTTCAACGAGCCATCAAAAGCTCAAAGGTTTTTTTTTTCGAAATACGCCAAACAGAAGATCACAAGTAATTAATCAACAAATTCCGTGACAATTAAGCACAATGGCCACCGATGTAAGCGGCGGCGTCCTCTCTTTTTTCCCCGAGGTCCGCGTAAATTGGAGGACAAAGCTTCATTTCGAGATACTGAGCAATTGCAGGGCACCGAATTAAATTAAATTGTAATCCGAAATGTATTCTAAATTACATTCCGACATTCGAGATCAACCTTCATAAACATTTCACCGAGGGGGAGCTAAAGCTCGGTATTATTGGCACGGTGGAATGTACCAAATATCGTGTTGCCGTCAAACTAATGCGTGTGTGTAAAACAATTCATTTAGTTATTGCATGTAGTTTATAGAATAATAAATTTAATACGTCAGGGAAATTTGTTAAAAAGTTATTGTTTTTTGTTTAATCTCTTATTATATCCAATTACTAAAGGATCGATGTGTAAAAATATCTCACCAAAACATAATTAAGAGATGTATCTACTTCCCTTCTTAATGGAACGGGATCGAGGTCAAGATATATGTTTATATATACTGAATCTTAAATAACACGCTTCGAATACAAAGCGCTGAGCAAGTCTAATTAATACGGTAAATATTTTGTTCACTACACTCTTGATGAAACGAAAATAGAATATTACCTGATTTTGAAATAAGACACTTGTTTGGTTTCAAATTGGTATATACAGTTTCCTGACACGTGATTCGGTCTTCAGGCCAACTGTCCTAAAGATGTAGAAATATCTAAAGTTTAATTAAGGAGACTAGGTGATATCTTTTCTTTAGCAACACCATCAACTATGTGTGATGATAATTTTTATATTATCTCCGCTTCCAATATAAATATGCTGGAACTTAAACAACAAAAACGGGATGCAAATAATGAGCGATCTTCTAGATGTCAAAAATGATTTTTTTTGTTCCTATTTAAAACTATTAACTTATTATATTATTAATAATTATACTGATTATTTTCAATAAAATGTTCCTTTACAAACTTAGTTTTTTTGGCAGTGCTTTGATAATACATATAGATTTTTCAAAAAATGTGTCATAGCATTTCATAAATGATATTCATGTATTGTTTATGAGTTAAACACTTTTTTTAGGAATCTGTCAGCGAGTTATAATTTCACTTAAATTACATATCTGATTCCATCAAGAGTATCACTCAACAGGTATCAGCTATATTCCTTTATAGGTTTTTCTTCAAATTTAGAAGCAACTATAACCATTCTTACTCAATCTACGAAAGATTGCATTACCTTATCTCTCTCCCAGTAAACGAATGCTTAAAAACCATCATAAACTTCTACTGGTTGAGGTTAATGCATTGAATTCCAGAAGCTCTGACTACAACATCACTATATTGAATAAGAAGAGTAAATGTCTTCTGTAGTTTCTTAGCGGCTCAAGGCATAATATCACCATTATATTCACTGTTCTAGGGTTCTTGATATTACAGATTAAATAACAATAAATTTGATGTTTTCATACCACCTTTATATTTTTAAAATTGTTTTGTTTTACAATCTTAACTCAAAACATAACCTATAGGCCATCTATAATCATGTGATCACAATCTAATTATTCTAAATAATGCAATTGGCACAACTTGAAGGATATGTTCTCTTCGTCTAGTACATAAATAAAATGAGTCGTGTTTTAATCTAATCAGTAAAAATTGAATTTCTAGAAGTATCTCACTGAAAACAAATCAAAATTTTTATTTGCCTTTTGTATTAATTGTGAATATTTACGCTGACGTTACTGAATCTTCTAGTTATTTAATTCGCGGAAAAGTCACTGAGCAGATTGTAGTATATTCCGGTAAATTAAGTTAAAGAACTGTGACACTCCATGCCAACTCTCTTAAAGGCGCAGAAACATCTACGAAATCAAACTGCATTTAGCACAATAAGGATAGCTTTGAACTTTTTAATAGCAAACTTAAAAAATACCGCTAAAGCGGCGAATAAACATTCTCTCCCCTAATATATGTAATTGTTTTTGCTAGCAAAAGGCAGGCTCGAAATAATAAGCGGTTATTTGGTTTCTCCTCCTTTAGTTCAGTATAATCTTGTGCGTATTGGACCATAATGCTCATTAATTAATAGAATTCGTAGAATCAAGGCAGCGGCTACAGCTGTAAATTTTGGCACTGCTGAAAACTTGAAAATAAATTTCAGAGTTTTAAAATGTGGCCTTTCCTTATTTTACGATCAAAACATTAATTAAACGCATTTTAATAGCATCTGTTGATGGTCACGTCGATGATATTTCATTCGAATGTCTTTAATACCCTTTTAGATGCAATAGTCTTGATCACTTTTCATTGCTGTATGATAGGCATTGATGAATATACATTCAAAAATATGAGATAGTTAGAAGTGCGAGAAGCAAGTTTTCAATGTTAGAGACATCAATGCTACAATTATTAGAATGTTGGCTGTTTTTAAGCTTATCATTGAGCTAGTTTTATCTACGTATTCTTAGATATTTTCATTTCGAATGATACTATCATTATAAGGGTAAACAACTTTATACTTTTTAACGGTAGAGGTTTATTTTCGAGGCTGCAACTCTTAATGGTTTTTAAATATCACCATTTATTCTTTTGTGCACAATTGGTTTAGATAGCTTCAAAATAATTCAATTCAAAGAAATCCTTCTCATCTTTCTCTGGGATGTGTACATGCCCTCTGATTGAATCGGTGAGTTCAGTAATTTTATGTATTATTGTGATTATGAAAATAGCCGAAACAGTAATTACTTGTTTTTTCGTGATAAACGCTAAAGTAACTTAATGTCGTGAACATTGAGAATTGAACCAACTTTAGTGGGAGATGGATCTATACTGCTTCATTAATTTGTTGTAATGTTTAGTCTGTTGTGCCATACTATCTCCTATACTTGATGTAGAAATTGAATAATTGAAGCAATTTATGGCATCAATCATTTAGAAAATAGTCGTTTTCCTATTTTTTACATCAAAATAATAAAACAACGAGGTTACTATCAATTATGTGAAGCGGGAAATTGATAACTCCCAGCCTTAACACTGAGTATTGCTGATGATTTAAAGTCTAGAAGGGTTGACTGTAAAGACAGCTAGACAAACAAGAACGGTCAATGTTTTATTTACTTTCTTATCATCCCGAGGCATAACATCAGAGCCCTAATCAAAGTCTTGAAGTTCTTCTACAATATTTACTTGAACTATAACATCTACTCTACTGAGAAGTAAGTTTTCTTCAGGTAACAGATAATTTAAATAAAAAAAGATAACTTAGAACTATCTATTAGTGACGAAGGCCGATGAAGGAGAAAATAAATGAGCGGTCGGAAAGGCCAAAAAAGCCTCATCCGCAGCTTCCGAGTAGAAGGTGGCAACATTAAAGGCAAAGTCATTGTCACTGGAGGAGGCCAAAAAGAGCGTTCCTACAAAAAAACCCAAAGCACCTAAGAAGAAGAGGACGAAGACCGGCTTGAAAACTGTCTCCAAAAAAGAAGTTTTTTTAATGCTGGGACATGTGACAACAATAGAAACTGGGACAATGCCGCCCTTTTTAAATTCCGATTAAAGGTAAGATTAAATACCTTGCATTAATTTTGATTAGCATTTTTGTTGATCAAAAAGGATCGCAACTAGATTTAAAAGTCAAACGCTTTGTGGATTGACTTAATAATCAATAGATGGATGAATCAATAAATTATTTAGTCATTTTTGTTTTTTTATTCTTTTTTCTTTAACATCAGCGACAGATAAAAATTTAGCTCGACATAGGTGGCAGAGCAGTTAATCTTTTTCCTTTTGTGTTATGTTTTGCTACTTAAGTATGCAACTAGATGACAAAGTATATTGCAGAGTAATCACTTAAAACTCGGTTTTGAGTTTATGAATGAATACCTAAATTTTGGAAGTTAGTTCAGAGATTTAATTGATAACCGTATGACGATTAGTCGATGTAAGAGGCTGAGGCATTTGCAAATTGTTTCGAGTGCAATTTTAGTTGGAAACAAATATTGACTTTAAGTCTCAGTGTTTTCATCATTCATTGGATAATGCTTTTAACGACTGTGTTGTATTGAGTGAAATATTTATGGCATGCCCGTAAGTAAGACTAACAATCGATGATTTTCAATTTTTAACATCAGAATAGGGAAAAGAGGATACAATCAGCTAAAATGAAATATAAAGAGTGACCAAAAGAGATAGATTGAAGAAAAATGACCTAGGACTACAGTTTACACTAGACTTCATAGAAGAAAGATAGTAGCACTGGTGGGAACATCTACAGATAATGGAAAAAGCAAGACAAGTGAAAAGAGGGTAGCAAAAACACAAGGAAAAAGAAACGAGGTAGACCCAGACTATCATGGGACCAAACGACGTCAGGAGCAATAGAGAAGAGATGAATAACTACTATGCATTAGAACACTGTCATTTATGTGAAGGAGGAAATTGGCCACCCAGAGCTTCAGAACCGATTATGACTAGTAATTTAAATTCTATCTTAAATTTTGGAAGCCTTCACTTTGTAGTACATTTTTACACAGTAATTACAGTACACGATTACACAGTAAACTAAGTCTTAGTTTGGTAATGATTACTGTGTAATCGAAACGAGCCACGAAGTATTGTGTAAAACTATAGAGTAGTATAAAAAAGTTAAACGTTTTTCTGTTATTAATTTAAATTCTAAAATTGCTAATTGTAACAACAATTTTTCTAATTAATACGGTAAATGTTCTCTTTACTTTGCTATCAGCCAGAGGCATAACATCAGAGTTTTAATCACAGTTTTGATGTTCTTCCACAATCTTAACTCGAACTATAACATTTGGACCACCGAGAAGCTATCTTTCGACTGGAATCAAGTTGTTCTGGATATTAGTATCAGCAATTCGCAATAAAAGAACTGTTGAAGGTAGATAACATCTTTTTATTTCTCTAATATTGATAAGAAAAAAAACGTGCCTTGAAACAGAAATCGATTAGCCATGTTTGGTAATTCTCTATTTTTCCTCTTTTTCTTTTAATTATGTTTTAAAGTTGAAGACGAAGTACTTGAGTCGGTGAATGAATATCTTAACTCTGTTTGGAAGTTAGTTTGGACGTTCAATGGATAACCGTATGACAACCAGTGGGTTTAATAGGCAAATTGCCTTGTTACTTCTGTAAGTGACAATGCCGAGGCGTTTTCTAATTGTTTAGAGTGTCAATTTAGATTCAACCTGCAAGTAAATATCGACTTTAACTCTTAAGGCAATAATGAAGAAACAAAGAAAGAAGTCATGATGACTCAAGTCAATGGTTTAGTTGTTTCTAAAAACAACGTCGAAAAGAATATATCAAAAAAAGTTTATTTTAAGAGCGTTGATAAAAATCCTAATTACCCTTCCCAATATTCAAATGCTTTAATTTATTTCCATCAGCTTAAAAACTTGCCGTAGTGCCAGATCTATTCTCGTCAAAGCTTCTCTTATCAACTGGGGTGTATTAATTAAATTATTGATTTTTCTAGAAATAACTTACGTTTTACGTTCTATTTGAAATCACACAACAAAATATTTATAATAAATAATTGTGTTTACATAAAATGGTTGTCTATTATTAAAGATGGTGATGAAAAAAAAATACTTATATCCTTCCGCTTGAAGACGTGGAGGCAAAGACTGCTGCGATTTTTCTTCCTTCTTCTTGTCAAAGATGACTAAGGTGTAAAGGAACCAGGAGAAACAAACCTGAATTTGGTGATGGTTTTCATTATGATATTCTTGATTTTAACAGATTTAACATAATTCCTCCTGACCCTCAAGATCAAATCCTTGATTTCTTTAATTTCATGTGGCAATCAGATGCGGAATAAGCTTGTCCTAAAGCCGAAGTTATAATAACAATCGGTACTTTTCATCGGGAGGATTTTTTTACGTCATATTTCAGTTTTTATTAAAGACTGAAAAATCATTTCTCAGATAGGCCCAATCAAAAGTGAATCGGTCCATCAGGCGCTAGACCAAATTTTTAAAAATATTTTGATAGTATCCGATGTGTGATATTGTGAAGTCATTTAAAAAATAATCCTTCTTAAATTCTCCAAATATCTTATTAGCGTTAAAACTGATTTTCTTTATTGCAGTAAGATTTTTTAAATGAACAACATAATTTCCAGCATGCGTAAAATTTATGCAGCTATTCTACAGTATATCTGTAAAATATCTACATAAGCAAATTTCTGAATATATACGGTGAGCTTTGGGAAATTGACGTTTTTGGGATAGGTAATACTAAACCGGAAGAGGCGGAGAGGGGATCCGATACCGTCGGCTCTCTCCCTTGACCTTGCAGTTTATGAATGGTTAGTGTTAGATTTTAATCATGCCATTGTAGACCGTTGAGTATTATGTTTCCGAGTATGACAGTTTTGTGAGGAGCTGCGAATCAGTCACGGAAGTTCAACGTCTTCTTTGTCAAAGGTTTAATATTCCTCATCATGGAAACATACCGAGCCAGAACACCATTTTGCGATGGGTTAAATCGTTTCTTGTTAGAGCCATTTTAATGAAAAAGAAGCAGACTATCCCACGTGCTCGTCGGCATTCTGCAGCACTATGATACATCGGTGCGCCATTGTAACCAGTTGAAGGATGCTGACAATCCACAACATGCAGCTTTTGCTGATAGTGAGCAACAAGGCTCATTTTCATCTCAATGCTGTGTCGTCTAAACTCTCACAAACTCTACATGAATTATTTGCATTGCCCCTTGCACTCTCCTGGCCTTTCAATGTGTGATTTTTTTGGGAAGGTATCTAAAGTCTTGATTAGAAATTAAAAACACTTGGTTTGTTTCACAGAATATTTATTATTTTTTCTCTCCGACTAGTTTCTAAGTTCTAATCAAGATTTTTCAAATATGTTTCACCACGGGTTAAGTGAGCAATTAATTAAATATATAGGTATCTAAAGCCTCTTGTGTATGAAACCAAACCTCGTACACTAGCGGAATTGTGATAAGCCATAGAGCAAAACATCGCTCTGATCGATCGTCAACTATTGGAGTAGAAGCTAACTTCATAGAGCATCTCCACCTTTGTCTGCGTGAAAATGGATACCATCCTAATGATATTATTTTTCGTACATAGGTAACTGCATGTTGACATATACTTATTTCTGCAATAAAAAAATTTTAAACCCTAAAATGATGGAGTCCTACTTTAAAAATATTGCCTCATCCATATTAGTTTAGAAAAGTATAAATTCCGATTAAAGATGAGATTAAATACCTTGCATCCATTTTTGATCAGCACCTTTGTTGTCTAAAAAGGATTGCAATTAGATTCAAAAGACAAACGCTTTGTGAATTGAATTAAATACCTTTCCAACAATTTTTGATCAACATCTTTGTTGTCCAAAAAGAAACGCAACTAGATTCATGAGGTAAACGATTTATGGATTGACCTAATAATCAATAATTTGATTGTATTGGCTTTTAATTATTGAAAGTCCCTTTTTTAAATTCACTGTTAGGTGTTGTAGTGAATTAATAATCAATAGATGGATGAATCAATCATTGAAGATAACAGGTAATAACAATGATGATCTGGCTGCAGATAATCTGCGCATCTATAATTTAGAGTTTTCTATAAACCCTGGCAAATTTTAATTCCAGCTTACACTTAGTTCCTAAATAGATTTCCAATAAAATAGTTTTTTAAATAAAATTTAATGTCTCTGCTGAACAAACGCCTCAATATATTCAACAAATCCCTACTATTTTGTTAAGCTGTTCCGTTTCTAGGAGAGCATCATTTGAACGACCACAATCCAAAGTCTAAAAAGTTGGGATTTTAAAAAACCTATGGTTTTGAACTAGGTTTATATTCCTGATGCTCGGTTTCTAGAAAAGCAGCTTTTCAAAGATGACAACTATTTTCTTAAGCTGTTTCGTTTCCAGGAGAGCATCATCAGTTTTGGTCTAGACCTATATTCCTCCTGTTTAGTTTCTAGAAGATTATGATTTCAAGGACGATATTCCAAAGTCTAAACAGCCCAGATAGTAAAAAGAAAGAACCTAAACGCCCAGAAAGTAAAAAGAAAGGTAATTGTGGAGGCCTCTACTTTGTGATACATTCTTATTAATAAATGATTTTAAATATAGTACAGTTTGAACATGACAGAATATCTGTCGAAACTATGGTCACATTAAAAATAAAAGTGTGTGATATATAAAAAGGTATTTAAAATCATTTCAAAAGAAAGGACCTATGGTTTTAATCAATCTCCGAAAAGATGATTTAGTGAAAAGGAGTTTTGAACACTAATAAAAGTGTATTAAAGATGAATTTCTCGGAAAAATTTAAGTACTCTACGTTGATATTGAAACTAACTGAATATAGCTGTTGTTGACAAGAAATCAATAATTCAATTTTGAGATCTTCATGATTCATTCTAAAATTAAGAGAATATTTGATTCACTTTAAGTAAAAGTCCTATAATAACCTCGTTACTCTTTCGGCAGTGTAAAAATCACTGCGGTTTTAATAAAATCAAACCATAAATTAAACTGTTATTTCATTTTTTTAGAAATTATTGCATATTTCAACGAAAATAAATTTCTAAAATAAGGAATAATTTAACAAGGGCAGAGAAACGATAGGTTAATTAAAATTGTATTTAAATGCCCATGTTTAAAAATTACAAACCATAGATCAGTAGCAAAAAAATTATTTACTGATGAAATAGTTCTATAACTGAATCACATCCAAACCATATATTGTTTGCTGCTTCTTGAAACCTACTTTAGAACTACTGTTGCTTCCTCAATAATGATCTTGTATAATAGGTAGTTGATTAAAAATACAATTGGTTTCACAAAGTGATAAATAATAAACAAATACAAAAAATATACCAGTACCTTTCAGATAACCACCAGCATTGTAAGTTCTTTGAAGAGTGATACGTAATTTACTCCAAGTATTTATTAAGAGTTTTCTACACCCTTACAATATATGTAGTGCTAGTTAACATGAATGCAGTTTTTAAATCTTTAGATGAGATGGCACTAATTTGATTTAAACAGAAAATAATTTGTTCTTTCAGATATATAACAAATATAGCAATTGTTTAGTAGTTAAAATGTACCTTATAATTTATATATAATTAAGAAAAGTCCCGAAATTACATCGATTACACACGGACAGCGAACATTACTATTAGCGCCGACATAAATTTCGGCGTATAATATAAATTCATATTTCCCGTGTTGCTAACAAAATATACGAGAGAATAATTTGCAATTTCCTTATATAAATCGTGAACGCTCGCGAGTATATATTTATTCCGATCACGGAATCTTTATTACTACCTAATTAGGGGGTGGCGGGGCTTAATAAGGTTTATGTTTTCTGCATGGTTATAACGTCGTAAATCAGCGATTTACTGCAGCGGCTATTTATAAACGGACACGTTTCTGCAAGTGGCGAAAATCCAAATTGAATTACGATGTGGTATTGTAAGTACCGTGACTTTGACCTGATTACAACAGAGTTTCCGGGCTGACGTCAGGATTGAAAATGAAAATTGACTTTGTTATTACCTACATTTCTTATATTTCTCTTTATGCATGCTGCTACTGAACATCTTTATTTACAGAAAAATAAAACAATGCAGTAATAAATAAAATAAATTGTGATGTAAGACAACGGTTTCTAGTTTTCTGTCCAACGTCTATCGACCTGCGGTCTTTGAGCATGGAATTATCTGTCACACAAGCGTCATGACTGCTAATGTCTTATTGAGTTAACGGTCTGTTGTTCTTCAAACGTCATGGTCGCTAATCTCATTATGAAATGAGGAAATGAATTGATAGTTGGTGATTTCGGGGTGCTTAAGTCGAGGTTTGCGGAGGATTCACATATGGTTGAGTATCTCTAAGTTTTGTGGGTTGGCAGCAAATTTTTGGACTAGGAATGTAAGGCGTTCATCAAATAGCTGAGTTCATTGATGTAGAAGGGTATTAGATGAATTGTCATGGGATTCAGGGGGTGTCTGATTTTATATATAGGCCTTTTTACTTTGTATCTTCCTCATTTCATCTTTGTAGCTATTTTCTTTCTATTTTCTCCTTACTAGGTAAAATAAATCAGGAGATTTTTAGTTAGAACCTACTTCAAAAATTTTCCACAGATTAAAAGAGAAGATGAGAAAATACACTGTCTTTCTCTCATGCAATTTCGTCTATAAGATTTATTTCAAAGGAGAAATTCTTTCCTCTTCATATCTTCTTTCTTTATCGCCTTCACTTCACTTCACTATCTTTAATATTTAGAATATTTATAACATTATTATTAATTGGTGTAATTGTTCTAACGAAATTGAATAAGTCACCGTAAAAAATAATATTTATTTCATTCTGTATTAACAAGGTGAAATCTGCACATGATAATATGCTCATAATCCGTTGGAAAATTGTGAATTTATCAGTGTAAGCCAAAAACTAAATAACGAAAGATTTACGGGTAACAAAACAATTTTCGCGTTAAATCCATGATCCTCGGAGCGCAGCACTGTCACACAGATTACGGGATGCAATAATATTTTTTTACAGATCTGCCGGTTTCCACAGCATGTACTCTCATATTTTACGACGGAAACGGCAAACACTCGCCGTCCAAAATACCGCCACGACTCACCCCTTTTTTTGGACGCGTGTCATTACGTTAGTCCGGATGCGAACGGCAGGATTTAATATTCCCGTTAACTATTTGTTTCGTAGCCAGTAGTAGCTGCAATAACGCCTGCATTGTAAATATGATACGTGCAGTCCGGGAAAAAATCAAAATGCTTTGTATCAAGCTGTATTAATACAAACATGTCATGTATAAAAATATGGGAAGTTCAATAGTTTCCATAAAAATATACCTTTCAATAGACAGCAGAAATTATATAGATTTTTTATGTTTCAAGCTTTATTGCGACTATAGGCGTTTATTATTTATAATTTGTATTATGGCTACAAGAGGCCGTTATTATTAAAAAAATTGCCCAACAATTCTTATAATCTTGAAAGTAAAGTTATTACTGGTGTAGATTTTTTGGAACTCTAATTTATTTAATATTTTGAAGAATTTTTGATTTTCATACAGAGGTATGACATGTACGCTTTTAATAATGTTCAATTTAGAATTTCTTTAAGCAATTTGTCGCATTTGCACATAACTTGTTATAAATTTTTGTTTCTTGCTATGTGTAGAAATCAGATATTCCTGCTAGGAGTTAATGAACTTAATGGCTTTACAGGTTTTCTCGTTGTTTCTGTATTATTAGATAATCCCTGTATTCCAACAAAAATGAATAGTTCTCATCGACCTTACCTAGAAGAGATTTCAAATTTACTCATTATAAATCCTATTCCTTAAGGGTAAGTGGTCTGTATTTATATGACTATTGATCACACTTCCTTATTGTAACGGCAAAAGTTGGGTTTTTCCACTTGAGCTACCTGATTTAGTTAAGTTTGCCTAATTGATTAATGGTTGAGGCGTTCACTTCTTCGTGATACATTTTGAATATTTAAATACTTTCTTCAATAAAGAAAAATAAAATATTTCAATTGTAAAACAGATTAAAATTATATAAAATAATGCTAGTAAGATATTAAAATATACTAAAACAAATTACATATAGTGAATAATGCAATGATATCCGAAATATATTAAGTTAAAATTTAAATATAATAAGAAGACATCACAATGAATTAAAATTAAAAGACAGAAACTCATCCCAACTATAAAATGCATTTGCCAATAGCAGAGATTTAATCTTTATTTTAAAATCTTTTGCGGATAATTTTCGAATATCCTGTGGCAGAGTGTTAAAAAAAATGTATCCCAAAATAATTTATGCCTGTTTGAGATCTACTGATTCTAATATTTAGTGGACAGATGTTGTCTTTGTGTCTAGTGTCGTAATCATGTATAACACTATGTTTTACATAATTATTTACATTGCCTCTAATAGTCACCAAACACTCTAATATATACAAGTGTGGTAACGTTAGTATACCTAGTTCAATAAACTTTGGCTTGCAGTCATCACGAAAACCAATTCCAGAGACAATTCTAATAGCTCGTCTCTGCAAATTAAATAAGCGATGCCTGATACAGTTATGCCATATTGGAGGTGAGTCTGAAAAGAAGAGAAATATGCTGTTCTGACCATAGCTGTTGGAAGGCTATCGTTAATGTTTCTAAGAAGAAATATAGATTTGTTTAATTTCTTGGCTAATTCATCACCATGCCCATCCCATAACAGTGCATGATCAATGACCAGACCAAGAAATTTTACATTAGGCGAGTGACTAATATTTATTGATTTATTCAATGAGAATACTTTGGTAACAGTTTCTTCCTCATTTAAGCTTAATTTATTGTAAGCAAACCAATTTGCTGTTTTAGCCATCTCTACGTTATTTAATATATTAGCTTCATCAAAGTTTTTCCGAGATATTATTAACGTTGTATCGTCTGCAAACTTGACATCAGCCTCTTTAATATAATTAGGGAAATCATTAATAAATATAAGAAATAGTAATGGTCCTAGTGTGGATCCTTGTGGGACACCATGTTCTATTGGCAAGAAGTCAGAAAAACTATTATTAAAATAAACTATTTGTTTTATATTCTCCAGATAACTTGTAATTATTTGACAAGTGTCATCATCAAAATAATGAAGTTTCAACTTTTCAATTAATTTTTCATGTAAGACACAGTCAAAAGCTTTCGTGAGGTCAATGAATGTTGCAATAGCGAATTCACCTTTCTCATAACACTGCATGATTTTATTAGTTAAATCCAATATGGCATTTACAGTGGACATTCCTTTTCTAAATACATATTGATTATCATTAAATAGATTATGAGAATCAAAGAAAGGTACAATTTGATCAAACATTAGCTTTTCAATTATTTTTGAGGATATAGGAAGTAAAGCTATGTGCCTATGGTTGTTACATTCATTCACATCACCTTTTTTTATGAACAGCTATAATCTTTGCTATTTTTAAAATATCTGAAACATTTACAAACGAAAATTTAGACAAATTGCAGTTGAATTCAGTAAAATTGTTCAAAAATGAATTCACATTGTGATTGGTAATATTTACAATAATCACATCGGCAATATTTGTAAAATATTTGTTAAATTCATTTGGTGTTATGTTGAATAATCTACTTTCAGAAACCAAAGGTCTTTTCACATTAATAAGTGTCCACATTGTCCTATTTTGGTTACTTGACGATCTTACAAAATTTGCATTTGAAAATAATTTTGCCCTTTTAATGGCATTTCTATATTCCAGTTTTAGTTGCTTTCTAAGGTTTAAGAGTTCAGGACTATTATATTTTCATCAACTAGCTGAAGAGTTTGCCTCAACTCTTCTAATTTTGGCGTAAACCATTTTACTCTTGATTTATTAATTTCACTTGATATATATTTCTGAGAAAATGCATTGTTAAAGTGACCTAGAAGTATTCCATTAAATTTTTCCCATGTATCATTGACGTTAATACAAGTTTCAAAATCCCACAATTCAGATTGCAGTAACCTATAAAGTTTATATTCTATCATATTTTAGTACCAGTATGGTAATGAACTTTTTTTCTTTTAATTTTGGAGACTTTAACACTAAGCCTCTTAATATAGACTGGAGTATTTATGTTTATTAATATATTTATTGCATTGGTTTTTTAAAGTTGTAAAGATTCCTAATTTGATCAATGATGAATCTTAGCTCGGTTACGATAGTTAAGAGTATTGTTAATAAGTTTAATTTGTTTATAGGTCCAAATGTATCCCTTAAACGTTAAACAGAAGAAAGATTTTTATATGACAGAGTTCTATTCAGAGTAAAATAGTTAAATCGGTTTATTTGACCAAGAGTCTAACTGTTCCCTTACCAGGATGATAAACTTAATTTTTATATCTCTCCACAGTGTAAGCCTTTCGGTGCAAACTGGCTTTATCTGGACGAAAAGTCATGCTGTTCCCGTGCAATGATATCACACATGTTACCATGTCATCTAAGTGATCTTCGTTCTTTTCCACACATTTCTCGTCGAGTTGAAAAGTTTTTTATGCATCCTTATAACGTGTAAGCCAAAAAAAGCCAAAGGCCCGTGGTTTCTTAACAAATACCCCCACAGAAAAAATAATTCAGGGCGCAAGATCAGACGATCGTGTGGGCCACTCAGTGCCTCCTCGTAACAAAATGAGTCATCCTGGAAAAATCCCTTAAACTTCCTTGAGGTGTGGTAAGTTGCCCGCCCAGTCTTGCTGAAAAACGTCTCTTCTAATATCAAAAATACGCCTTGTTAACTCTTAAAGGAAAAAAAAATCACGCTTCAAGTAAAGTTCCTGATTCACAATTTATTACAAATTAATGGCTTCCACCATCCAGCAAACTTATGTATGTTCAGAAATCATTTAGCAGTTCATGATACGTATAAATAACTCTCCTTAAAGTTATCCTTTAAATTTGACTCTCAGAGTTTCCTTTACTATTTGCAGACTCGCGGTGAGTGTCATTGGCTATAATGATTTTCCTGTTGTTCATCCCTAATGAATTCTGTAGTTGTTTCAGTTACTTCAGAAAAGTTAAGGAAAAAATTGTCCATACATTGTGAAGCAATTGTTTATCTATGTAGTGAAGTGGCCACTTACGAATTTATTGTATGTTTAGGAACCGTTTAATACTTTATGTTCCGTAGAAGGTACTAAGGGTATTTCTTAGAGGTGTCTTTTGAATTTTACTTCAGAAAATAGAAGGTCTTTCTCTTTTAGTAATTAGATAATTGCACTCAGTTGGGGTCAGTAATCTGCCCAAAAACTTGTAACCGCTGGCGTTTTAGAACTGACGGTGAGAACAGAGAAATAGGTAATTGTGGAGGCCTCTACATTGTGATACATTATTAATTAAATTATTGTAAATCCCTTTTTTATACATCACACACTTTTAATCTTTATTAGTGACTATAGTTTAAAAATGACAGAAAATCTGTCGAAACTATAGTCACAAATAAATATTAAAAGTGCGTAATAAATAAAAAAGGTATTTACAATCATTTAGAGAATAGAGAACTTCAGAGTAGCTAAAATGTGTTACTTTGTTTTTCCTTTAATTCGAACTCCATATTCTTTTTTTCGAGTTGCATCACCAAAGTCAGAAAAAAATTTTCCTGTGTATAATATAGGTACTTTGAAAAATATGTGACTATATAAAATATAGAAAATTTTTAAAGTAATTTTAATCACTTTACTTCACTTAAATAGACATCTCTTATTAATAATGTAAATTATTCGGTGGATTACTTGGATTTTCTGAATATAACCCAGAAGTCAGCAGATACTTTTCTTTTAGTAGATGGATAATTATAGGGGCAACACTCAGAAAGAAAAATGTTTCAAATGTTTTTGTATTAAATTTATGTTCAGTTTTCGTGTCAGAACAAACGATTACAATTTGGTGCAGGTTGAACAAAAAATACGGATAAAAATTCAAAAATTTATTGGCCCGCCGCAGTTGTAGCACTCTCTACAGTGAGGCATATACCGAATGAAGTGGTCGATGTCTTCTTGTGATAAGTGATTCCACATCTGTTAAACGCAGATGCGTAATTGGTCCAAAGTCCTTGTTGGGTGTGGCAATTGCTGAAGTGTTCTTCCAATGCTATCCCAGTATAAAATAAAACATTTCACTTTGTGTTTTTCATCAATTATAATTCTGCATTCGCCGAACTCTTTTTCTTTTGCCTTATATAGGAACCCAAAAAATTTTAGAAACTTTTTCTGAGCTTTACTTGTTAGGCTTTGGTCTCATATCTGTCAAATTTGTTGCGATTCCTAGAGGCATCTATTACAGGCGAGAGATTGGGGAGCAATGGAAAACATGATTTTGAGAGTTGTAAAAATTATGCGTGAAGATGGGAAAGAATTGGAATGGATGGGTAAGGTAATTGAAAGGGTTAATGCATTCAACTATTTGGGGTAAGTGGAAGCAGTCGTGATTTCTTTCAACTCAGAATTTATTTCTAAACGAATTGTAAACCCGATGATAGAAACTTGATATTTTAGACATAACGGAACTCAGGTGATTTATGGTATTATGGTAACTAAAAAGTTAAAGATTCAATATATGATCAGTAGTTATTTAGACTACCGTATAAATAAATAAGAAGACTCTTTAATTCCATCTTCCAAATTTGATTCTAGACGATATCAATTGTTTGTCATTATGTTTCCTCTATTATTTGTTCCAGCACTCGTGGTGAGAGTCAGTGCTTGAAATGCCCATTATTGTTCCTTCCATACGAATTCTGTATTTGTAGCTACTTCAGAAAGTTGGAAAAATGTGCCCAAAATTGTAGATCCAAGTTGGCAATTTTTGAGGTTTTTTCTAAAAGTTATCTCCTGAATTGCGGCTCCAGATGATAATAGATACTTCTCTTTCAGTAATTTAATAATTGCACTGAGTGGGAGTTAGTAATCTGATTACGAACTAGAGTAATTGATGTCATTTTAGAACTGGCGGTGAGAACAGAAAACTGTAGAGTATCTGAAATGCATTGTCGCGTTTCTCTTTTAATTCGAATTTTGGATTTTTTAACTTGATTTTCTTCATATTGTAACATTCCCGGCTCTCAATTTTTGCGGGGCTGGGCGTGGGTTCAGTAAATGAAAAATCCGTTTTATAGAATTGAACAAAGTGTATTAACAAATAACGAAAACAATATATAAACAATAACTTATGCTAGTAAAAATTGAAAAATGAAAATATTCCGAAACAAAACAAAATTAATTCGACAATGTCCACAACTAAACATGGGCGCCACTCAGTAATAACGTACTGAGACGTATCAGGGAACACAATAAATGTTTTTGTAGCTCTTCAATGTAGTAATAATTAAAGAATAACTTATCTGCTTCAAAGTCAGCATGCACTCACTCAGCGTCTCTTGTTCCGACGGAGTCCAAGTGCGTTGTGCGGGACAGCGGGACGGAAACAACGTACGGTAGGACGACAAGGCGACGAAAAATGGCTTCTTCGGGAATAATCACCGGGCTCCCAGAAAGCGCTCACGGCTCAAAACTTCGGCAAGGACCTCGATCAATTAGCAGCACTTAAACTGTGCATGCTATCGGCAAACACCAAGCAAAATCGGCCAATCTGACTCCCGATTTAAATAACCAAAAACTCTGCCGCTCTATGCGCGACCAAAACTCTCGCTGCTCTCTTAACCTCAACCAAAAACTGTCGCCCACGCCGCGTCGCATTTTTCGTTTTTTCTACGCCGCCCTCGATCAAAACAATCTCCCGGTATATTTGAAAATAGCACTGCTACAATATAATTAAGCTATTCATTCCTTTATCTCTCTTAATCCGGAATTCGTTTCCGAAATGTGAAGAATACTTAGAACTTATAGATGTAATCAAATTTACCTTGCCTACAGATCCTTTTTTGGTTTCTTCTAGTAATTTTCAGTAAATCGATGATTCGTAACATTGAATATGTGTCCTGTCTAGGTTTAATAATCATTAATCCTTATAAAAACGTTATTTTCCATTTCAAATAGATATCATCCTAAAGAGGTTTGAACAAGATGATGTGATTTCGTGCATTATATGTTGTTTCTTTAATTGCATCAATTTTTTACTCTTAGTTCTTTTATAATGTCTAATTATATATTATTCATTAAATATACGTGGGTGAATCAAATATAAACTGGAGAGCTTCACCTCGAAAGGATAAAACCCGTCTGTCTGCGAAAACAGTGCCTGCAACTGTTTCTTTTTATAGAAAAGGCATACTGCTTGTTGATTTCTTTCATAAGCGAAGTTCAGTCAATGCTGAATATTATTGCAAACTCCTTGATGAAGACAAATTGGCTTATCGACAGAAGAGACACGGTATGTCTATTTGAAGTTTTCTTATTACTTTCTCCTTGCAAGTTATTTTTAAACCTGCGTGTGTGTTTTTTTGAACTAGATTCCGGTTTTTGGCCAGGAATTCACTCTTTTTTGAAAGCACGCTACGTATATTCTTTGGGTTAGGAGAGTAATTTATCATCCGGTGTTAAGAATGTATAGAAATATCGAATCAATCTTTTTGAATTTTCGAAGAAGTTCGTGGTCTTTATCTCAAATGATTAATTTATTTTTTTTAAATAAAGAAAACTTATAACTTTTTTATACCACTTTTTATTTCACTTTTTGCGACTAGTTTCGATTACACGGTAATCATTATCAAACAAGTTGTTTGATAATGATGATATAACTTGTTTGATATTATCATTATCAAACAACTTGTTTGATAATGATTACCGTGTAATCGAAACTAGTCGCAAAAAGTGAAATAAAAAGTGGTATAAAAAAGTTATAAGTTTTCTTTATTTTAAAAAAATTGAAAATGTACTACGAAGTTAACGCCGAGAAGATTCAAGAATCAAATGATTAAATTTTTGGTATTGGCTTTATTAATGAGCGCATTTTTTAGTTGCTGAGCAGATTCTATCCCCTTTCTGTAATCTTCTGTATTACGATTAGTCCTAATATAGAATCGGCTGATCCATCTGATAGATGCAATTTATTGACATCCATTTTTCTATTTAAATCATCTCCTTTTCAAACCGAGACAATAAATTATTGAAGTAAACGAAGAAGGTGGAAGTGTTATTTTTATTTTGCGGTGAATTATGAGATTAAATAGATTCAGAATGTTTAGAGTGGTTTTTTCCAGTAAGGTTAGATTTATTTTTTGTTTTTCTTCAGAAGAAAAATATATAGGCCTGTACGTAAGACTTAGTTCCACGTTTGAACTCTGCTTACTTTTAAATGCTATCTTACTGCTGAATCTCCTTAAAGGAGAAGAGCAAAATATCTATTTTTCTTCAACCGTTAATCTTTTTTGTAGAAATTGATTTCTATCGAGTCCTCCACTGTATTTCTTCTGTTAAAGTCTTGAGGAAATGATCAAAATTTTCTTTTCATGTTTTATACTGATACTTTTGGTATAATATTTTGATTTGGAGTTGAATAATACTTTTCCTCCCTGGTTAAATGTTTTTAGATTCAGACCTTGACATTTTTATTGTTATGATTATTAGTCTTTAGCTTCCTTTCCAAAAAATACATATAAATATACACAAATATTATAGGAAACCTACAAAAATTTTAGATGGATGAAGCTGGGCGGAGTTCATGCAGCTGCAATGAGTGGAAGTCTAATCCTAGTTGTAGTCCATGATATTGAGGGAAAAAATATTCTCTTGGACATCTGAATTCTTCGATAAATGCTTTTATATATTTTTTTGTCCAAAGTTTAAGGGAAACTTTTAAGCTATTTATGTGGGATGTTAAGACGATGTGAGTATGTTTGCCATCATATTCTTGTTGTTGTTTATAAAGAACAAAAAAACTGGTATATTTTATAAATATAATCTATAAATTTGGATTTAACTGATAAGTCAATTATGAGGAATATCATAGGTAGACTAAGATTTTTCAATAGGGTGTCGATGAAACTTAAGGGTTTATACATTTTCATCGTTGTTATGGTATTTTAGAAAACGTGAGTGAGCTTTTTAAATATTTTAGTTGGAAATATTCTTGAAAAGTTTTAGTGGATTGTCAGCCGATAAAAATATTTGTAATTAATGTAATATCTTGAGAGTTTGTATTAGTATAATTTCGATGATCACTGTTAATATCAATTTTGTTAGAGTAATAATTACTAATTAGAAATACTTCACCTGTTCCTTTACTACAGATAACAGGTGGGGCAAAAGTCCCGCTACCATTTTGATTGCGCTCCATAGAAGTTTAAGATTGAGTAGATTATTTTTGAGTAGGAAATTTAAGTAGTATTCATAAATATTGATATCTTATTTATTTAACAAAATAATTACATTTTATTAGGTATACTGTAAGTTTGAAACTATAGTAACTTAATAAATATCGTGTGTTATACTAAAAAAAATACAGTTTTATTTATCATCTGATGAAGTTCCTCATTCAAGTTATATCACAATGTTAGGCCTTCAAGCATCTAAGAAAAATAGGCACATAATTATCTTTATTATAAATGATCTGAGCCAAATTTGTTCATCTGCAAATTCTGGAAAATTTATTTAATATATTAATAAATATTAATTAAGTAAAAATTTTTGTTGTGATCAATCTTTTTTCAAGATATGTTATTACAAGAAATGTAAATTAACAGGCCAAAACATTTCTGGGAATTCATCAAAAAGAAATGATATAATTGAAATATATTTTTTAAGCATAAATATATTCCCATTATTTCATAAGTTGCCATATAAAAGACAGTATCGCTTATCAAACGACCTAAGTAGCACATATACAGTATCGATTCTTGTAAAGTGTATTGTCATATTGCCTTCATTATTTCGCTCAAAAAAAAATAAATGAAAGGAAATCGAGCGGCGTACACACTTTCAGCCTCATTATTTTTTTATCAAAGAATATAACGAGTCAAAAATAATACGTAGTACATGATTAAAAAGTTTCGATGTACTTTAACAAAACTTCGATTTCGTATTTATAATTAAGTTTAGAAGGAGTAATATCGAAACAAGTTATTCGTTTTTTTATTGCTTAAAACCTTTTATGTTTATTATTTGTACTTTTATTAGTTTGTATAAACTAAGTGATTACACTGCGGAAATCGTTTCGAATGAATACACACGAATCCGTAATTTTCGATTCGGATCGATGGAATTGCACTGCATTTCTATTAAATAATAAATTGCAGAGACCCCCCTTTCAGATTCCTTATGAAGTGAAATCAACTTCCTGATTTATTTCATTAGACTAATCCTATTTATTTAAAGTCGCCCCCTCTTTATTGCTCATTGAACATCAAATCAATATTTTCTATTCGAATAGCCACCACCCCACTAGTCTTCTTTGTGTTTCACAGATTTCCATTTCTGTATGTGTGTGTGTGTCCCAGGCTTAACAGCAGTCGAATCCGCCATGTAACTTTAACACAATTTATGTCCCTATTTGCCGTTTAAACAGTTGCATTGAATTTAATGAATAGCTAGTTCGTAGCTCAGGCCGTTAATTATAACTCCCGATAAATGTATTAATTAATACCAGGTATTATATGACGCTGGCGTAATTATGTCTATGGTCTACGTGGAAAAAAGATTTAGTTGGTAGCACTAATGATTGAACCCATTAAATTGCCCACGCTTTTGATAACTGGATGCCTAGGCTTGATTAAATTCATTATTATTCTCTAGTGATGTAATTGATTTCATTTCGTCGAACGCTGGTTAAATATTTCAGAACATGAAACTAGTTTGTAATTATAAATATTTCTGTAAATAAAGCATTTTTATAGCAATAAAATCGCAATGATGGAATGGTGTGCAAAAAAAAAGAATGGGGATTAGGATTTATATGCAGTGCCCCTCTAAAAATAGGTCGGATGTAATCAAGTCACACATTTTGCGAACCCTAGTGCCGGTTGACAGTATACCGGAGACAAGTTGACACTATACATTTATATTAACAACACCTGTGCCAGTGTGAACCAAGGACGACACGACCACCTTCCCTCCTCTGGGAAATTGTAAGAGATTTTGAGGATACATCCGAGGGTTTATGTCTTCATTAAGTTACTAAACGTCAATAAGTCGTAGCTCTAAATAAATTATTGTTATTGCTAGATTAGATCTAACACAAATTTTTATTCTCTCTAGTATTCTCAATAAGTTAAAATAAGTTGTTTATCATTCTAGACAATTATTAAATAAAAACACGACTGTTTAGAGTTTTGATGTAATTCGTAGATACACTGCTAAATTGGTTTTACCACACTGTGGCTTCGTGCAGATGAATAACTGTTGAAAACTCTAAACACACGTGTTTTTGCTCACTAATCAGCCTCATGAATTTGACATTCTAGTTAAATAAAATACAATTTTTAATCTACAATCAAGCGTCAATACTTTTAAACGCCTTAAATAAGATTATTGATAGCTTTAATTTACAACCAATATTTAGTAGTAGTAGTAGTTGTGTTTGGCTACAGAGTACGTAGTCCTTCTATCGTGTCATTTGTGCTCTTTTATGTTATTTAATTTAATTTTATTATTACTAATATTGATATTTTTTTAATCAAAACGAATACGGTTTCATTAGTGTGTGTTTGCTCTACTTATGTATCAATTTATAAATTGGCTTCATTGATTTAGCATGCTCCGCCGATCCGACAGACAATATTGTAAGGTAATATCCGTTATATACGCTCCTGGATTCTCTTGATTAAAGCACGTAAAGGATATACATTACCAGGATGCCCGGAATCGTTACGCTCTGATCTTATATACCCAATACCCCCGGTATAATCAACAGAAAATGTCTGTATTTTCTCAATATCTATTGTAAATATTGTTTTGTTTAGCCTCTGCTTGCCATCGCCGGCACGTACTACCAATAATGGCATTCGCCCCGCTGATCGAAGAGATGACCTCAATTAATGCTTTGTCCGGACAATGGTAATTTTATTCATGACCAATAACTTTTATTATGTTTCATTGTATTTGCTAGATAAAAAAAAAACTGATGTGTAAACTATATTTTATTCAATACATATATGAAGTACGAGTATATCAAAACCGAGTAATGTTTGATAAGCGCTTGAATAATAAAAGACGAAGAAATCAGATTATCATTAAAGTAATACATTTTTTCAAACATTGGTATAAAATTGCTCTGAATAAATGTTTTCGATATATACTTGGGAGAAGTAATATAATTTTTTGTAATTTAAATTTTATAATCACACTTTCATTCCTACAATTAAATAATGTTGAAAATTCTATTCGGATCTGCATATGCTGTAATAATTATTACCTCGAATATTCTAATATAACTTTAATCCCTACAATTATATTCATGTGCTTAAAACTGTTAACTTCAATGAAATATCTGTAGTTGACGAAGGCATATTTCTGAAAGTAATATATTCGACCTTACCGAACTCACTTGCAAGACATTCATTGTCTGTGTCAGTACTGGTTTATATTACAGACTTTTAGTGAGGCAAAAAATATATTTCCATTAAGAGCATCTTATCATAAACGATGTTAATAAATACGTAGAGTAAAGATGTTATCAAACTATTTAATCTAGTATAATATTCTTCATTTTTGTTAATTAATGTAAAAATATTTTGCACAAGTATAGAAAGTTGTTATTAAGGTAGCTTTTATTGCCTGAAGATTGCAAAAACTTTATGATAAGGAAGACATTAGCCGGCTACAAAAGGTGAATATTCAACTTGTCAAAACATCTATAAAGAAGTCAAAAGTAATCCAAAATATAAATTAAGATCACTGTCAGTAAATGAAACCGAGAAACAAACAAAAATGGCTAGGCCCCTTCAAATTGCAAACAAAACAAGTGATGAGAAAAAAGCTGAATTGATAGCTAACCTCTTGAAAGATATCACAGTTCCAACAGTGTTGGCCATTGATAAAACATATATTTATAAACATATATATGTGAAGTGGATAGGAATTAAAACGAAGGGTAGGAGTTCATGTTTATAAATAAAGTCCAAGTGAAGCAACAGATTAATGAATTATATTTTTAGAAGAAATCGGCATTGATGATGTAAAAAGCGATAAGATCAAACCTAGGATGTCAGAATAATATTCTAATTTTAAAGTATCTGCCCGTATCGTATGTCTGGATCACTCTAAGGGATCAAACTTGCTTAATGGAGCAAGAGTGATGAGATTATTTCATTGATATCTAAAGCAAAGAACGCTAACCTAGCAAACATAACCCTCTCAAAAAAAGTTCAAATAGATAAACAATTTTCGCCAATTCATCTTAACATAAGATCCATTTACAGTAAGACATTAAAACTAGAGGAAATGCTTAATGACCAAGCAGGTTGTAATAAAAATAATCTAAAAAATTGTAACTGTAAAACTGTATATAAAAAACTTCAAATTAGCTGCCCACTTCTGCAGACCATCCCATACCACCCACGAAGCAGCTTCAGGAGGAGCAGCTATATATGACCATGACAGCCTCACTATTATCCCAAGAAAGGAATATTTTAAATATACTTACTAAGCAAAAAACAACTTTACTTAGAATGTGTAGTTGATGCCTTGGAAAGAGCTGAAATTCCGGTAAGAATATTTCTAGACCTATGTAAGGTATTTAACAAAATTAATCACACTATCTTGCTGACGAAAGTGGAATTATATGGAGTAAAAAGCACCTGCCTAAGATTAATTGAATTATTTTTACGAGATCGTCATCAGCGAACTTGCATGAGTAATAGACACTGAACCACCACCTTCGTTGATGTTCAAGAATCAAATTTTGAACAGAAATTTTTAGATAATTCTTAAGGCAAATCATGAAATGATAGAAAATTGAAGAACAAATTTAGATAAATGGAGAAGGAGTCCCAAACATTTTAGAAATGGTAAATTTCTCGACAATATTACAAATTTTCAGAAAACTGCAACAAAATGATATGTGAGTTACTAAAAATTGTAGAAACCTTAAGAAGTGCTACATTATTGACTAATACTAATAATAATTTTAAAAGATTTGAATAAAATATGTACAAATCGGAAGATGCATTTTTTGATTAATCTGAATTACGAATCTGTTAAATATTAGAAACCTATCAAAAAATAGATATCTGGAAGAAAACTTTCACAAAAATTTACCTTTTGTGAAAGTTTTCTTTTTCTTTTCAGATATTTATTTACTTGAAAAGTGTTTGAATTTTCTACAAGAATTTGTCAGAAAATTGTGATTAGATGGTTTGAGAGAGACTACAACTTCTAGAAATTTTATTGTTGACTAACATACTTGGTAGGTGTGAATCAAATGTTTTGCAAAAAATATAATAAACTATGTTAAAAATATATTTAGAATATTTTTAAAGGCATGAAAGACAATTTTACAAATTAGAAGAGAAATTTTTGGGTAATTCTAAAGATAAAGCACGAAATAGAAGAAAATTGAGGAACAAATTTTGATAACTTAAAAATCTGATAGATAAATGGAGAAGAGGTTTAAAACATTAAAGAAATGTGAATAAAACAATTGAATTACTTGAAAACATTAGAATTTAAAAAAACCAATTCAGAAAATTTTGACAATATTGTATAAGAGGGACTAATAATTCAAAAATTATAAGGAATGCTAATGTATTTACTAATACACTTCATATAGGTGGCAGAGGAAATAAAATTACTAAGTATTTTTAAAAAAGAAAATGTATTTAAATTGGAAGAAACGTATTCTGATAATTTTGAAAATAATACAAGAAAAAAATTAACCATTTTTAGAAAACTCTTAAAAGTCTCACACTAAAATGTAAGAAAAAGTCTACAAACCTCTATAACATTTAGAATTCTCAAAAAGAGAAAAGAAATACTAAAAGAGGCTTTTAATAAATTAGAATAAAATTATGTAAGGGAAGCTAAATTTTTTAAATGTTAGGAGATGCTACAGTATTAAGATACTTCGTAGGAATAAAATAAAGTTTTGAAATGTTAAGGAATACTAGTGTTGGTCAACTTCGTAGACGTAAAACAATTGTTTTGTAGAAAATAAAATAGATTAGACAATGCAATGAAGTTCAGATTTTCTTTGGTACACATTTGATATATTATAATAGTATAATAGATATATTTTGATAAGAACATATCTTATTTTCCATATAAATATATTCAGGAATATCAGGAAAGGTGTTTCGGTTTTTTACAACCATTGTCAAATGACGATAGAGTGAATTCACTGTATCATCTTTTGATAATAGTTGTACATTAAATTTACTGTATCATCCATTGATATTGGTTGTAAAAATCCTAAACATGTATCAGGAAACTGAATATATTAATATTCATATTTTATTTAATTCAATGTAATTATACGAAATTGATTTAAAGGAATACATTGTATACTAGCATTACAAACGTACCCAAATAGCATAGAGCTCATTTGCAAAATGTACATCCACTCGTACCCTTATTTTGTTTCTTTTAACCGTCAAGGCATTAATTTGAAGAAGGTTTCCAACAATTTTTATTTATTTGCCACAATAGTGGATATAAAATAGGCAAACTAACATAAATAACATACTTCCCAGTTAAAGGCTCTTTCACATTTGTTTGATATAGCTTATATGACAATGATGCCACTGAAGTTCTATTTGATGATATTGAATAATTTCTAATATTATTGAAGATAATTTTGGAAAATAGCTAGAAAAGAATAAAAGTGGTGAAAAATTTTACATAATTAAGAAGACATTACAAAAGAATTTATAATCCTCTAGAAAACTGGAACTAAAAAAAATTATGTTAGAAAATTGTAAATTATGATCAAACATTTAGAAATGTGATATAGTCGAACACAAATTAAATTTTTTTATCATTTTTCGTTTCAAGTTCGCTGCTAAAAATTAAATAAAACTTTGCATATATTTCACGCACATAAATCCAGTAAAGGAATGACAAAACACAAGAAACATTTGGAATTTAATAATATTTAATCTAATAGCGAAATGCAGGAAAAGTCTGGGAGAAAAATTCCACAAAGGGTAAATTAATTCCCTTAATTTACCCTTTGTGGATTTTTTAGTAAGTATTAGAATTTTTAAAAACAATTTTTCTGAAAACTGTAACAAAATATAAAATATGTGAAAATTTTAAAAATCTTAAGGAATGTTACAGAATTACAGTTACAGACTAATATACTTCAAACAATCAGTATTAATAGCATAGAAAAAGGTGTATAGAAATTGGCAGATACATTTTTTAATAACTCTGAAGATAAACGAGAAATGGTGGAAAATTGAAGAACACAATCTCTTAAATATTAGAAATTAGTAAATCTAAAGAAGCATAGAAATTTTGTAAAAAAAATTATAAAACGTAAATTATTTTAGAATTGTCTAAGAGAATTTTCATAAAACTGAGATGAGAGCGAAAATAGAAATGATGGATGTACAACAAATCACCTAATTTTTGAAAAAAATATATAGGAAACATTGTAGAAATCTGACAGAAAAAGGTTAATAACCCTTTAGAAAACTATAAGAAAAATTTTAGAAAATCCTAGGAATCTGAAATTACTTTTTCTTGAAAATTTAAAAATGAATGTTGAAAATGTTGACAAATCCTCTAGAAAATCTTTAATCTTAATGGATAATTACTTAAAAATATTAGAAGAATTAAATACAGGTTTTCAGTAAAACAAAACAAAATATTGTAAAAAGCGAAATACATTTTTAAATTTTTGCCCAATGCTACAGTGTTGATAGATTACGATTACGTGATTTTTAAAAGAATTGAAGAATAAAAATTTTAGAATTTTTCTAACAGAAAAGAAACCCTTTTTTAGACTTATTTATTACTTGAAAATATTGGAATCTATTTAAACAAATTTCTTGAAAAGTTGAGGAATGCTTCCTTGTAAAGAATAATAGTAAAATAAAGTATGTTCATGTAATATATGAAAAATTTAAAGTAAAAATGATAAAAACAATTTTAGAAACCCGAATAAAAAATTTAAAAAAAATCCATAAGCCCTTAGGAATCTCAAAAGAAACATTCTAGTAAATTCTGGAAACCTAAAAATCAATTTAGTCGAATTTTTTTATTGTCATAAAAGTAACTGACTATGATACAAGGATTAAATGTGGCATATAACACATCACTCAATAAGCCTTCGGTCTATTTAAGAGAAACATCTTTTTTAGAAATTCGACTTTATTCATTAACTTACTCTATTTTAAGAGTAATACATTTAATCACTTCTTTTTATGTCTGCAAAAAGCCAGTAGTAAATATGGATGCCATAATTTTGTCAGAGAACTTTTGAGTTTTTGATCTCTTTGCCTGGCTTTCTTCGGCTGCTGTCCACTCTCAACTGATGATCTTTTTGATTCATGTATATGTTGGTGGATCCACGTTTTAGCTTTTGTCATATACCTATGCAAGAAATCCTTTTTATTTCGTTTCAATACCTCCAAATAGCTCTCTGAATCATCGACGCGTTGTTGTTTTTAGTCCGGTGTGATACACTTCGAAAGCAACTTGCATGTCCAAATTTTTATGTAAAATTATAGACACTAACTTCTGATACCTTCATTTTACTGTCTTTTAAAACAAGTTTGTTGATATTTTTTATGATTTCTGGAGGACCTGCTAATTTGGGGTGACCCAAATTGTAAAATGATAGACAGTACCTTCTGATACCTTCATTTTACGGTCTTTTAAAACCAGTTTATG
Source organism: Ontholestes murinus (assembly GCA_963969525.1). Classification (NCBI taxonomy): domain Eukaryota; kingdom Metazoa; phylum Arthropoda; class Insecta; order Coleoptera; family Staphylinidae; genus Ontholestes; species Ontholestes murinus. The sequence continues at coordinate 71,284,435 of OZ018390.1, read as the reverse complement.
ACTATTCATTATGTTTTTCGGAGCAACTGCCAATTTGGGGCGATAAGAGCGTTTAGCACCATAGGTGCTTGTACGGCCGTCTTTAAATTCAGCATACCTGTCAATAATAGTTGATTTCAATCGTGCAGAATCCCCATAATGCTTATCAAACCACTATTTGTCTGAAACAGTATTTTTCTCTATCAAAAACAGTGTTTAATTAACACAGAGAGTTCTTTTCTGTCCATTACAACACAGGGGTCACTAAATCGACTGTAACCTCTAAACTAGGTAAAATGCAATGAAATTTTGTTAGAAATATTTTTGTAAAAATGTAATAAACTTTCCAAAAATTCTACGCGTTTTGTAAGATAATGCTCTACAATATTCTGACAATATAAAATATCAAATTATAATGAAATGGAATACATAAATTCCAAAAATTATAGAAAATAATGTCGAAAAATGCAAACAATGTTTTGTAGTAAGCATGCGAAAGGGTTATTTATATATTATGATCAAACATTTAGAAATGTGACATGGGTTAATACATCTAGAACAATTTTCTCATTCTTTGTTTTAGAGTCGCTACTAAGAATGAAATTAAGGTATGCATATATTTTAAACATATATATCTCCTCTAACACAAATGAGAACAGTTTGGAAGCAGTAGTTGTATTGGCGTTTTGAAGCTAGCTTACTTTTTCAGCTAAATTAGTAGAGAAAAATTACTCAAGAAGAAATCAACTATCAGAATAATGACTCCAAATCTATTACATCAAAGGAAAGTGTTCTTGCTTGAATATAATATTTCAGATTAATAAAGAATACGAGAGACCACAAAAGATTATGCCATACATAAGTTATACCTTCTCAAAATTCTTAAGTTTTTACCAGATTCAAAATTATATACGCATTTAAGCTGTTAAGCTATTTCAGTAAAATCTTGTCTCACCTAAGTGAATAATTAATAATTATCTACAGTGGTAATATATAAAGAATGTCCTTTAAAAACGGCCTTGAAGGTCTCAAGATAGATTACGAGGTAAACTATCGAACATTGATCTGATGACATACACAGAAAAATGCAGATATTTTACTTAAAACTATATTAATTATTCTTATAATTGTCGCTGTTGATAGATCCTTTAATAGTCGGTAGATATCGATTCGTAGAGATCTATTGCAACATTTATGGTAATATTTTAATCGACTTAAAAGTATTTTATTTAGAAAACCTTCCTTTAAAGCATTTCCTTCTTATCGATATAAGGTCGCCTCTTTTTATTCAAGCATTCCTGAAGAAATATGTGTCTTTTAAGAATTACTTCGGCAAGTAAATGAGACGATCGCAGTTGCACGTATTCAACATTTGCATTCCTGTTGATGAACAGTACTTCAATTATAAAATCTGAGGATGTGCATTTTTCTTTGATATAGCAATAATAAAATTATTACATATTATTAATAACTTTAATAGTAATAAAATCCTTCCTTTGGTAGCTGTTCAGAAGTACTGATATAAGTATATATAAATATATTTTCGTTTATTTTCCACTGTGTAATTAACGAATCTCCTTGAATATCTCGACCGGATAAAAGAGGGTAGATACCGACCGTTCACGAAGGAAAACCTCATCAATCATTAGATGTTAAGCTAGTGAAAGAAGAGTTAGCCACATCAACACGAGTATATTTCATCCACCCCACCCCCCCCCTTTCACCACCTACTAAATATTTTTTATCCCGCTCTTTAACAAAGTACGACGGGCGGAAGGAACAAAGAGGGATGCATTAGTTTAACATCGACCCGAATGCGCTCTCTCGCCAGCATATAATTCGAATTCTCGAGCAGTCCCTACTGGTTTTTCCCGATCCCGAATAGTTCCAGGACAATTCTTAATCCTCACCAATTAATCACTGGAAAGTATATAAAGTTTGCAAGGATTGTGTAGCTTAAAGATAAAGTCGAACATAAATCCGGGACTAACAAAGAAATCAGGGGAAATGGCGGTCGTATTTTTTTAGTGTTTAGTTTAGCGGACGTGATGCCGCCGATGAGATTTCAGATGCATTTTTTACACTCCTTCGCTCTGTGTACTTACGTGCATTAAACATAGGGTTAAGACGAGGCCGGAAATCCAGCTGGTTTTTTCCTCGAAGAACCAAGTCAGCTCGCTCACGCATCCGTGGAAGAACGGATTCCCGGTGACCGTGTCCCTGCACTGGGTTGGAAGTGGTTGATTCAACGAGGAGTAATCTGTCGGACCATCTGCTCCGCAACAACCGACCTAGAAATATATATACGATGATTTATTAGCGAGGATATGTAAAGGGAAACAAAACACAACGATATATATCGTGGAAGTAAAATATGAAGTATATTTTTTTTTGTTATAGTTCATATTTTATAAAATTTTTCAACGAAATAAAAATGATTTGAGTATTCTTTTCTAGATGTTGTTGACCTGATAATTTCACTCAATATTCACCGTGGGGCATCATTAGTAAGGATTGTTGTATATCGAAGCGAAAAAAAGGTGAATCATCATTTTTATCTTCCATATGCGTATGGGATGGGTACCATTCCTACATCCCTCGCAATATCCGCGCTTAAATTACGCTCGTTCGCACAAAAAGCCCTCCATGTATAAAAGCGCGCGAACCGGGAAAAAAATCGCGCGTTTCATCCGAACGAAATAAACTTAAGATACTCCTACGTCTTTTCGTTTCGGTAATGATCCATCTGGCATCGGGGCTATGCTCACGGCGAAATCACCCTTTACATCTCGGCGCTGCTGTATACGTATGGGGTAAGAACTCGAAGGAAAGCGGCGTGCGAGTCATTAGGGATACGGGCGCGCTGAAAATGAACGAAATAAACGAGAAACCTTTTCGATATGTTTATTTTTCATACAAATCCCTCTAACGAAATGATTTACCTTTTCTCCCAAACAAATATTATTTTAATTTTTATTTTCGCTATCTTGTTAGCTTTTGATTTTTGCGATATGAATAAATCATCCAGTGCTTAGAGATCTGGCGGCGGCGGTGGCAGAGGCGGCGATGGTAGCGCGTGTTCCTGCTGGTGCGTGATTAATTCCAAAGGATTAAACAACTGCGGTCGCATGTACAGAAGCGCGTGATAAATTTGCATTATGTAAACGATGCAATAAATAAACGCACGTATTCAGTGCATCTGGTCGCGGCGATTTGTAGGCGGCGGTGTGACGTTTAAAATATTCATGTTTAATGAAGTATTTACAAATTGCGCAAGATAAACTCTAATTTATATAGGTCGTTGAATCTAGTTTAGATATGATTTCAAGTTGTAAATAAATAAATCGTATACAATGATAAATTGAAGGCTTTGTTGAAAATGTAAGGCCCAAAAGCTAACAGTTATTAAGTAATTATGGCACAAGATGAGATGAAGATTCCAGCTTCCAGCTTAATCAATTAGTATTGAAACAGAAAGATAATTTTGGTTTTGCTTCAAGTAATGTATTATTCCATCCAAAAGTAAATCGTTTCTGTGCATTAAGAGTTTTTCTCTTTTACTTTACGTGTAATAGAAATCAGTTTAAAGACGCGAAGGCTCAAAAAATGACAGATATTACGATAATTAATCATTAGCTAAAAGGTTGCGCAATTGAAGAATCATAAATAAATGATTTGTATTTTTATATCAAAAAATAAATCGCTTGTGTATATTAATTTTTGTTCTTATTGTATATGTAACTGAAATCATTGCTGAAGATGTGATGGCTCTAAAAAATCAGTTATTGGTTAATCATTGGAGGAGAGGATGCGAGGCTAGACATTTGTTGAATCGGAAATATAATTTTAGTTTTGACTAAGATAATGTATGATTTTCATTAGAGAATAAATTTATTATGTGTTCACATAATAGTTCTAAGACTTTTTTTTTCTTATCGTATATGTAACTGAAATCATGGATTATAAGCCTCAGAGGTGAGGTGTCCGGACTAGATGATTGCAATAGAATAAGAACAATTTTTGTTTTACTAAAAATATTGTATTTTCGAGCAAGTAGTTAATCATTTTTATAAATTAAGAATTTTTTACTGTGCGGGAATAAAATTGCTATGATTGTTAAAAGCAGATTAGAGCGAATGGAACTCGATATACTCTTACTGGAATATATGTACATAAAGTAAACCTACATTACTTTACTACATGAGCCAATTGTAGCGCTATATTTAGTATCATTAAACCAAATTTAGAAACGTTCAAGTCAAACAAATTAAGATTTTATATTGTAGCAAATTAGAATTTGAGGGTAGGTGATAAAGTTGAAATAAATTAGTACACATTTGTGCGAATGGGATGTAATTAGGTAAATTAAATTAAGAAAATAATTAAGTAGAAATATTTGGCACATTTAAGCACGTATTTATTATCTAAGGTCCTAAGAAACCTCTAGTTAACAATAAAAGATAGTTAAGTACTATGACAAACATTTCTTAAATTAATTTAGGAAAGAAGTTCTGAATTATTATTGCCAAAGAACATATTTAGGAAAGTAGAAGATTAAGGTGAAAATAATTATAACACGTGATTCTAGTTAAGTGGCTTTTATTTGATATTTTGGTGATATTTCTTTATAAGGTTTATATTTTTTATAGATTGAAGTAATGAATAAGTAGAACCTAATGTGATGGATATATCAAACAAATAAGAAATAATACCGACAAAAATAGATGGATTAAAGATAGAACAAGTAAAAGACAATACCTTTAGTTAATTTTAATGAAAGATGTAGACTGGAAAAATTATATAATAGAAAAATGGGACAATATATATTATGATAAAAACAATTTAAATGGAGTACAAAAAAAATAAAAATCAAAGTATACAAAACCATATTTAGTCTAATACTACGATGTGACAATGTAGGTACTAAACTAAAATCTGCAAAAGTCGAGGCGATAATGATGAAATATTATGCAAAAATAAGGTAATTAGATTTGGATTAAAAATAAAATTAGAAAGTCTCAATTAAATATCTATTGAGAAATGTATAAAGCAACTAGCATAATAAAGATTGATATATGTATGCAAAGAATGAAAAACGTCATGGCATTAAAATTTTATACAGAGTCCGACAGAGAAGTATGCTTTTTATAAAATCATAACTCAGAGAATATTCAATTGAATCAAAATCTTATTTATTTAATAGGTAGATGTGACTTGCCATTTCGTACTGATATCAAAGAAAATTGTAGAAACCATGCATGTACGAAAAGTAATGCCATCTAAGGGTACGGACATGTTAAACACGTACTAACGCATGGTGGCGTCCTGAGTCCTCCTGAGTACCACGGAGCGTTAGTACGTGTTAAAAAAACGAAGCCACACGCATCGCCCCGCCAAACGCTTTCACTCTGTCTGTACCCTAAGTGATGACCGTTTTTTCCCCACACTCCATTGTTCATGCTTCATTCCAACATGTTGACCGGAATCGCTTGAATTTCTTGGGTGATAGCATTGGATAGCTGATCAAGGGTCCGTGGTTTCTCAATAAATACCCGTACAGAAAAAAAAACGCAGTGCGAAATTTAGGGCGATCAGCGTGGACTTGCTCCCATAACTGTCCTAACTCAAGCCATATTTTTAGGGGTTCTTACACTTCCTTTTCCACCTTCAGGTACTACAGGCTTCAACGATTCTCCAGTAAGGAGGTTCTGCACTCATATCAAGATGGAATTTCGCGTAGGAACATGACCGTGCCTTCCAACGTTGAAGTGTGTTAGAAGTCTTCATTTTGTAGTAACCACAGAACGCCCAGTTTCGATGTTAGTGTCGTAAACAAATACGGGTTGCTTTAGCGTCCACGGTTTCATAAGGACTAAACCCAACAAAATGGAAAGATCCGATAGTCACATATTAACTATTCTGAAAAGTTCTGCACTGAGTTTTACACGTTCCAAAAATACCATACTTCTCTGCCGGATCCTATATATTATATACCTGCCATGATGATATTAAGCTGACAAAAAATTATTCCTAAAAAAACACAGAAAAACAAAAACAGGATATAAAAGAAAGTCTAAAATTTATGAACGGAAGAAAGGATACATGCCTTCCCAACGTCATGGTCAAAAAGGGTTTGAGTGGAAGAACATGATATATAATTGTGAATTCCGTCTTGCTTCTATGCTTCCTTAAGTAGATTGGTCAGTGTTTTCTAGGGAGTCAACAGTTGTTGAGCTTGGGAAGTGCGTCCTTAGCACTGAAACTTTCTTAAAACCCCTCTGCGTAACTCCCATCCGGATTTCTAATTAAACCAATGCTGTTGGAGTGATCTTTAAACAGGACTTTGTAGAGCCTGGCTGTTAAAGTTGTATCAGTATTCCCTCACAGAAAATTTTGCTTGTTTTCCCTTTTTTATTTTCTTAACACCTTCTTATATTCCAAACAGTGTTTGCCTATAGGCATTCCAGTTGCCTGCTTTCTTTGCACTATTGAAAATGTTTCTTGCTTGCATCTTTAGGCAATCTAAATCCTTGTTCCCCCAGGGCACATCTCTGGAAGGTGATCTTCTTTTTAGCAGACAGATGAATTCATATGCCTTTAGGATGCTATTACTGAGGAGAGCCGCTGCTGTTCCTAGCTCTAATGTGGTTTGTATGTCGAGGTAGAGATCGCCGGTTCCTACACTTAAACACTCTCTATAGGGCCTCCAGTCTCTGTTCCTCGGATTTCTACACTTCATTTCGTTTTCCTGTGTGGCCTCTAAATCGAACATAATCTGAAAATGGTCCGACAAGGAGGGTTCTTTCCCAACATGCCAATTGTTAATTGTGCTTGCTATGTTAATAGGTACAATTTAACTTAAATCTTTCAAATAATTGATTGATAAGACCCAAAGAAGCCACAGTAGGGCAAAACAATTGTTTAAATAGTTTTATTTGTATAAGAATTAAATCGTCCAATTTGCAAGTTTTGATAATTATAAAACGAATATCTTTGCAACATTTCGACCAAGTCTCATTGGCTTTCTGAATTTGTGTAAAATATTCTTTTAATCTTAAGAGTAAGAGACCTAAAGTTAAAAATTGAAACTAATAAAGAAAATAAGAGTTTTATACACTTTTTACAGAAAATTATCAAGGAAAAATATATTGTTAAAAAAAATCTTGATACTAGTGAGTATTTCTGTATAGTTAGATTTTGCAATTATAATTATAATAATAATTATAACTTTATGCCCAAGAGTATACAAGGAAACAATAAATTTAAAGTAATGTTAATACAAATGTAGTATAAGCATATAAATAAAATAATTAGGATAACTAAGCTTAAAGAATTAAATGCATAAATCCTCTAAGTAAAGTGAACAAATAAATCAACGATGATCAATAATAAATATGTCATTAACGTACTTATTTGCATTGCGGTCCATATGAAATACGGGTGCCTTCCGAAGAATATTACTTCCTGGTTTAGGAGCACAAAGTATTACTAAAACGGTTAGATAGTCTAAGATAATAAAACTTAATTTGATAGATGAATTAAAACACTTGATATGATTTCATCTCCTTGAGAATGACTTATAGTCGAAACTAGTCGGAGAATAATAAACAACAAGTGAAATCATATCAAGTGTTTTAATTCATCTATAAAATTAATTCAAAAATGATTCACCACGGGTTAAGTGAGAAATTAATTAATCATCTAATAAAACTTAACTTTGAAGAGCAATTAAGGCGAATCAACTATGTTGTTAATTAACTTAAAGAGAGACATCTCATTGCAAATGTTACGGCGAACAGATAATGCTAAAAAGTAGTGTAATTTCAAAAGAACATAGCATTTGCAGGACCTATCGGGGTATAATTCTTCAAATTTAAACGGTAAGTATTTAAGAAAATGTTTTTGCACCTTTTTAATAGTTAGAGAAATATGAGTGTACTGGGGATACCAAATAATTAAGGCATACTTTAGTTTGCTGCGAATTAATCCGTACCCACCAACTTTAAGGCTGAAGGTGTTGTAGTATTAGATGGCTGTTAAATGTGGATGACAATCAAAAACAACCCCTCTAAGCCTTCATTAAGCATTTTCTTATGAACGGAGTGCAGTTAATATTTTATTCGTAGGTAAAGGAAAACCATTTGCAAATATAACTTACTACACAGCACTTAATAACATTCAGAGATAACATATAAAAGAGGTATACAAGAAGAAACATGGGATTTTCATGCACAATGAAATCAATCAATAATTTGCAGATTTTATAACTACAAATTTAAACTATTTTTATAAACCTCGCACTCTTGTATCTAAAAAAAAACACATAAAAAATACTCCAACATTGAACCCAAAAAAAATTATGGAACTAAAAAATAAAATATCAATATTAAAAATAATATCTGATGCAGTAAATGTATTAAAAGACTACAAAATGCAGTACGACATACTATTAAGAAACGAGAAGTGAAAGTATTACGAAAATCAAATATTACAGTGAAACAATAGAATAAAAGCGACATAGATGTAGGAAAAACATTACCAAGTAAAATGGTAGAACAAACATTAGACATTGACATTGATCACACTAAGACAAAAATGTAATATTCATTTTGCAGAAAAAAAAGCAAAATATCTACAGCAAATCTTCTAAAACTAGCTTTTGAATATAATATACCTATGCATAAAAATAGTTTTTATCTTTATCTAGTAACAGGTCAAGAGGTTATATTATATGATTTAAATATGAATAACAAAAAGACGCCCTGAAAAGACAATATTTCAAAGAATCCACACAATCGTCGATCCTCTATATAACCGACAAATCATTTAAACATGGTATTTTTCCACAGGTTTTTAAATATGATCTAATAAAGCCATTATTTATAAACGGAGATAAAAGATAATTATCGACAAATTACTATATTGCCAGCGTATTCTAAATTAATCGAGACTAATCGCTGATAGATCCAAAATATTCTTCATTAAGACTAAGCTATTGTCTTCTAAGTAGATTTATTGACATATCATTGAATAATATTCTTTATAAAATTGCCATTCGACTGAAAGACGAGATTCTGACATGCTGAATATTTCTTGATCTTTCATGTGCTTTTGATTGCGTTTACCCTAAAATATTACCTACAAAATTGTATCAATATGGAGTTAGTGGAGTCATATATCAATGGTTTAAATCATATCTGTGTGGCAGAAAGGGAATTGTTAAGTTAATAAAAAATGGTATAAAACTAGGGCATATATTATTACAGTAAATACAGGTATGATGCAAGGAAGTATTTTGGCCCTTTGCTTTTTATAATTTCCACATTTTTCTATGTTAAATATATATATAAAAGACATCATAAAAGTGGTTTTGCAAATGATTTTAATATTTTAGTAACTGCACAGAATATGCCTGAACTAATTAAAAAATACCCTTCAGGGATTGAAAAATTGGTTAATAAAAAATAAACTAATGCTGAATGCAGACAAACGTCGTATATATATTTCATAAGTATATTTTGAAAACATTCCTTCAATTAACTATCATTAGAAAATGGTAAGAAACTAACTTTAAGAACTAGTGGCAAATTATTAGACCTCTATATAAATAATCAACATTAGCTGAATTCAAAATGTTTGCAAAAAAGTTTGTAAGATATGCCAAAATTTAAGAACATTAAAAATTGTTTTGAATAACAACAGCGTCATTATATCTATTAAAGAAATTGTACATAATATTTCTTGAATAACTTTTTCATTTATCACTTGATGAAACATTTTGAACCATTACTGATGCAGGTTTAAATCAAATTATAGGTGTAGAAAATATAGAAAAATTATGAAACAAACCAAGTGTAATTTAATTTAAACCTTCATGAGTAACTGAACAGGAAATTGCAGTGATAAGATTATCTCTAGACATAAGAAACAGGAGTGGCTCTAAATTAGATACTTGAGGATCGCCTGAGCTAGAGACAAGCATTAGTGCCTTAAAGCCATACTAAAGAAACTGTGATTGCTTACTAATAAAATTATGCTCAGAAATATTAAACACTTTCGAGAAGTCTGTATATACCACATCATTCTGGCCACGTCTATCAATGCACTGACTTAGGTTTTGTGTAAGTACGGCTAAATTAGTTACTGTAGAGTGCGCCGATAGAAAACCATGCTGAAAATGTATGTATTTATTCATGTTAATGGACATAATAACCAATATATAAGACCTGTTTACATACTTTAGTGAAATTGCTGGGTTATCATGTTAAAAAATAAGACACATAACTGCACACTTCCAAGGCCCTGAAAATATATCTATTCAAATTGATAAAATAAACATAATAGCTAGCATAATACCTGATGCATTCAACCATTTGAATTTGGCTATGTTTTTATGTGTTACTGCATAACTTAATTTTTTTCTTTGTTCATATATTGAAGGTTTGGATGGCAGAACAGCAGGGTTATTACCCAATGCTGAATCTCACCTTATGATTCTCAATGATTATTTTTGTATGTTCCATTTTATATTCATGCAACATAGAGAGAATAAAGTCTATAATTATTATTATTACTATTACTAAAGGCATAGTCCAAAACAATATACAGTTCTTAAGCAAAAAAAAAAACTGGTAGGTGATCATCAACCGCCGTCATCAAGTTTTGTAATGGAAGTAATATTAGCAATAATATTTGATTTAGTAGTTAGAGATCTTTCTCTCTCTTTATTCATATTTGTGTACCCCTTTCTAACAAAATAAAACATTAAAGATTTCATTATGCTCGGAATATTTAGATTTTATCAGGAATTCTGGCTGGTACCATCTTTCAAAAATGAATATACTTCAAGAGATCTTTTGGATTATTCTTTGGATTTTTGTTACAATCACACACAATCTTTGAAATTCTGTGCGGTAGTATTGAGATGAAATCGATTTTCACTTACGGTGATAATACAACATAATATTTTCTCTTTAATACTCTGTCAAACCCGGGAGAAAATCAATTTGACTGTTATAAGCTGAGTTTAGAAACGAAATTATCTAGGTAATTTGAAATCCTACAATAAAATTCATCAGCATAAACACTTGAGTCCAGAAATGACCAATCAGTAAGTAAGTTAATCAATATATACTTTGGGATAATCGGCAATTTTAATTTCTTGAATCACTCTCTCATTTCTCACTTGGTGAAACATTTTGAACTATTGATGCATTAAAAAGCGAAACTAGTCGAGTAAATATAGAAAAATTGTGAAACAAATCATGTGTAATTTAAATTTATGTCTCTTGCTACACATACTTGAGTGAAAGCTAGACGGATTCATGTTATGATTAACTTGAAGCAAGGCCGATAAAGCGGAATAATTCACATCTTGAGCAATCAGCAGAATTGTATTATATTCTAAATTTAATTCAAAATTAAAATTTAGAATCAAGTTTAGTTAATTAATTCAAAATTAAAATTGGGAATCAAGCTAAATTAACAAACGTAAATGATCATTGGTGTTTCTAATAATAATCCAATTAACGTAAGTAGGGAAGTGGGGCATTTTCATTCTTCTAACTCGGTGTTTTCTCTTTATTTTCCCTCTATTATCCAGTTTTTTCGGCGATTTACTATGACAAAAAAGCAATTTAATTTCTTTGCTCATTCGTCTAAGTAGTTTGTTTTTCTTTACATTATCAATAATGGGATTTTAAGCATCCGCCTCTGCGTCCACATTTAGAAATCTATAACCTTTAGTTCTAGTATATGTTCGTAATAATGGGAATGGCATTCTTGTCAACGTTAGTTCTTTTGAGCATTTCGATAAGTTTCTCATGTTTTACGTTGTCGAATGCATTTTTATAGTCTATGAAACAGGCAAAAACAGTATGTAGTTGGTCCAAACATTTCTGAGTTATAACCTGCATAGTGAACAGTACTTCTTATGTACTGAATCCGTTCCTGCAGCCAAATTGCGTATCTCCGATGACTTGGTTGATGTTTTTCCAAATTGGGGTATGTAAAATTCTCAGAAGTATTTTCAGCGTATGGCTCATAAGTCTAATCAGTCAGTATCAATACACATGCTTTTTTCGTGAGGGTTTTGAATATAGATTTTAGCCAATTCTTTTAAATGCAGGTCACATTCATCATAGATTTTGTTATATATTTGAAGCATCAACTTGAAGCTATCTTCGTTTATTGATTTGAATAATTCTGCATTATTAGATATCAGATATGTAATTTTGGCAAAGCACTTATTATGATTACCTTTATTTTCAGTTTCCTGACAAGTGTTTTGATCATACCCAATCATTTTCAAAGGTTTAACTTTTTTCTTCAAAATTCTGTATTAAGTTAATCTGATCATATAGCCTTCCTGCTTACTACGTCTTTAATTCACTTGGTTATTAGAATTGTTGGTCCTTCTTCTCCTTCTATTAGTTTTCCTTATAGTTTCTTTATATTTGTGTGTCATATTCTTTTGTGAATGTTAGAAGTGTCACGTTTGCCGTAGCATTTGCTATTATTGAATCATTTTTGTTGAGTTTTATGATTTCATTTCTTATTCTTTTATTCAATATTTTGTATTCGCTCAGATTTACGTTTTCTTCGTTCCTCCGTTAATTCTATGATGCTATCGTTCATCCATTCTTGCTTGTCTTATGGTTGGCATAAGCCTAAGGTTTGTTCTGCAATATCTTTCATTGTATTCTTAAATTGTTAATATTTTGCCTCTACAGTTGTAATGTTAGTTGTTATTATATATTTTACCTTGGAGTTTAGATTGTTAGAATATATTTGTGCAGTAATGGGATTTTTTAGTTTGTCTAGGTCTACATTTTCTATTTATTTTACCTTAAGTTATAGGAAAAAATAATTTAAAAATAGACTTAAAAATATGATCTTAATCCTTATTAAGTTTTTATCTTCTGTAATGAGTTATAATTTTTATTCAGATTGTTGTTTTTGTTATATTAATAAATTATTGATAAAACTGTTTAATTATGTTCAATTTCAATTATTTATTAATTGTATTATTCAATACTTAACGATAGATTTTAATTTGTTTTTCTTCTTATAAAAACTATACAATAAATAAATAAGTAAGTAAAACCCTCACTCTTATATAGATAATTGCCAATTAAATTCATGCAAACGTTATTTATTTATTTTTTTATTCAATCTAATTGGCAATTTTCTATATATTTTTTGAATCATTTATCAAGTCGACGATATACGCGTAGAAATAAACAAGTATGTTTACATCTACACTAATGAGAAAGAACTTTCGATTATAAGCTTCTCGGAAAAGGACATTGATATTAGATATTATTTGCTGATTTCCTTTTAATATTGTAGCTCATTATGATTTATATTTTTAATCTGTATGAATTATCTTGATCTAATAGAAAATAAAACGCAGATAATTAACTGTGATTGTTTCACAGTGTTTTTAGTTCTAATCAAGATAGTTCAAAAATGTTTCACCACGGGTTCAGAAAGCAATTCATTAAATATAGTGTATAAATTATATTTTAATTAATAAATTGGTGATCTCAGTTAAAAACTAATTGATTTGTTCTTTACTTTACTTATTGAAGTAATGAATATACTTAGCTTAAAATTTAAATTGATTAATCTATACTAGAAACTAAATGTTAAAATATTTACAATTGTTCACGGTTTGATTTGAGTTGTGTGAAGTTATCAGAAATTAACTGTCTTCTGTCATTCATTTAGAATTGTATTATGAATCTATTAAAACAATTGAAGATAATAATAAAATATTGAAGAAAGTTTCTAAGTGTTTTTAATCAAAGCTATTAAAACAGCTTTTTATTTTCTAGTGTTTCTATATGCACCTCCTTCAGTACATTTGCGAATGTCGGATATTATATCCGACAAATGTAGGTACACGGGGTCGTGTAACTGAATTTTCGAGTAGGGGACACTAACGTCAATCCTAAATCTCGATTTAATGGCCACCTGAAAGTGGCGCCGTTATTTCGGCCGTTAAATTTTAATGGAGTCCTAACGGTCAAATCCGCATTACCGTCTTAATTGAAAACACGTAAATTGTTATTGCTCGGACAAATGCCCTATGTAATTTTCCAACTTTCTAACGCGTTGCCGGGATTAAGTGAAATTGTTGCTAGCTGGTGTGGTCGCGTTCTGTTTTAAAAGCGACTAAAACAACGTCGAATTTACTTCTGGCGCTCACTGGCTTTCTCCGGCGTTTGTGGATTAAATGTTAAGTATCGTTTAATAACAATAGGCCCTGTAATGTTTGAATGTTTTAGTGTTTGTTTGCATGGAACGTAATAATAGTAAACGAGTATTATCCAAACAATGTGCCGAGATTTATAAATGCATATACAGTTTTTTGAATAATTACAAATAATAAATATATTTTATTTAATACAGTAATGATATTAACTTAACAATATGTTATGAATAGATTTAATAAAATAATAATTGAATTTGTTTGATGATATAGCAGGCTCAGTGTTATTTGTTTTATTTTTATTACCCACCGGGTAAAATTTTATTTGCCATTTAATTCTATCTGTTTTGTTAAAATAGTCATATACATATTAAATACTGGATCTACCTGACGAAGCCATTGTGCCATGAAACATTTTCGTACAAATAAAAACATTTTTGAAATACTGTGTCAGTATTTTATTAAGATATATATATTTTTTGGATTTTAAATAAGTGACCACCATTTATAAAATTTTCTTTAATATATGATGTTTACGTTCAGTATGTACCATTTTAAAAGAAAAACATAAATTAAAATTTTTGCCTATAACACTAACATAAGTGTATATTATATTATCCTAAACCCAAATCTTAATTTTCTCTTTTTTTCAGGACGCTAACCTCGTTGTTTTTATGTGAGAAATATGTGTGACCACAGGTATCTATTCTTATAATTAGTTAAATACTTAAAAAAATTACTTTGGAAAAAGGATATTAATAAAATATAAAAAGTACCCCGGCGCCTCCACCAATTTTGCTTAAAGAATTTTAAACTCAAATGAAAGTTTTCCTTAATTTCCACTAATCCACTTTAACCTTCTGCATTTTTGAATTTAATGTTAAGTATAATTTAAAAACAATAACACTTGTAATGATTGCGTTTAAATGTAATTCAAAAGATTAAAGAAAAACTTTAATCATTATTTCACGCTACAAGAAAGATATTTACGAAAAAATTATTTGCTCTATATTTGAACGTGGCGCGATCAAATATCATTGAATCGGAGGCGCTCCATAGAAAACTTGGCGATATTTTCTCTCCGCCCTTTTTCTTTCGCTGTCGCGCACACGAGGGAGAAACGGTCCTGCCATATAATACCGAAAAGAACCAATATTTATCTTCAGCTTACGCAGCAGCTGAAAGTGTGTGATATACCGGAAGAGCTAGTTTACTCGAGCTAAAACTGCTCCTAGTCTATACTAAATGAAATGAAGGGTATATCATATTTTCCCCTTACTTCAACAGTTTTGCAGAGGGGTGGGAAGTGCCCACGCCGACTCGGTCTGATTGACGTCGGGATATTCGAGATGGGAAATAACTAAATAATTCATTTATTGTACGTCATGGAACTGCGAAACTGCAGGATCTAGGACGGATGCACGTCGTGCAACCTGTCGGCCTGCACCTTCCATGCAAATATAATGGATTACCCTGCTGGCTTGCAGCTTATGTGTGTGTGTTGCTTTTTAACCATCACACGCCGCCTGGATTATGGTTATCCAAATGTAACCTAATTTCGGTCTGCATGCAACAATTCTACTTGTCAAATAATGTATGACATGGACTTTTCTTTACGTGACTTACAATTATGAATACATTATTTCCTACATGACGTTTATACTTTATCTTACATTTCTTTCACCTTATTATTAACTATTCACAATATATATTGATAACAAAAAGTTTTCAATGTTAGTAAACGTTTTGCAGTAATAACTAAAAACATGTTTTTCTTACTCTAACTTCTTTAAAAGATTATATCTTGATGATTAGAAATTATTGAATGCGATTAAATATAAATATAAAACCTGGCACCTTCACCATTTATTCGTTAACATATTTTGTAGTAGAATAATCTTCAAGAATTCACGAGATATATTTTGAATTGAACTATTCATAATAGAAACATTAACTCTTCAATTCAAAACATATCTACATATAGATTTAATAGATTTAGTTGCATTCAATAATTCATAAAGGCAGAATATTTTGAAGAGGCTAGAGTGCTTCAGATTACTTTGATTGTATTGGTTGTTAATGGTTGAAAGTTCATTTTATATGCACAATAATAATTATTATATGCAATTATATATAAAAAAATAAACAAGGCACCTCCACTATTTATTTGTAGATATAATTTGAATTGATGAGTTATTTTTAACTATTCTAAAATACTGTTTTGTACCATAAACACAAACTGGCAAAGAGAATTGTTGCTTTTATTTATCGCTATTTTATATAATTATATATTATATATTTGTTTCGCCACACTGTAACTTTTTCGCCTAAAGAAAGTTCTTGTTTAAGCTACAAAACCTAACAGTACTTCAGAATAGTTAAAAATTACTCTTCAATTCAAAATATATCAACAAATAAATGGTGGAAGCGCCGGGTTTTATTTTGATATATAATTTCTTTAATTAATTATTACTTATAAAGACATAATATTTTAAACAACGTAAAAATCTAAAGTGTTAATAGTAACTAATACCCATTTGAAAACAATCACATGTTATATTCAAATAATATTCCACCCTGTCCACTAATACACGTTCCCCTTCTGCGTTTAAAACGGTGTTAGTTGTTAAAGTTGGTGATAATTTGAAAGTGGATAGCGCACAGTGTGTTCATTCTGATCACACCTTTTGCCTGTGAAATTGTGTGCTGCGGCGAAACGTGCTCACAACGTTTGTAATTGCTTTGTTTAATTTGTCTATTATTAATATAAATGTAAATTTCCGGTAGATTTTATTGCATGCACGTTATATTTATACGTGTAGCAAACGTATTTTCAATGCTGGCATTTTAACAAGTGCGTTCTCGCAATTTTCGCAATAGCATTAGCGATTATCGTATATTTGTTTCATTTCATCATAGGGAAATTTAATGAATAGCAGAATTTCCAATGCGTGCAAGTACACCCGCAGTAAAATCTGTTTATCCGATTATCGTATATTCAATTAACAGCTTTTATTAGGTCCGGTATTTGTTATAGCATTAAAATCCAATTGCGTTATAAGCTGTATGAGTATTAAAGATCATTCAGTTGCAAATAAACTGATTTGAACTGCACTCAATAAATACATGGCTATAATAAAAGGTAATGAAATCTCGCTTATGAAAAGTTATCATTAAATCTACATTTTGCTTTATTAGTCGTTATTTTACTTACTTATTTTTGTATCTCATATCGGGTGTTTCTAAATTAATGCGGGGGATTTAACATTTTTTAGTACTTATTACGTAAAATTTAAAATCATAATTAATACATAAAATAAATGATAAACTCAACAGTTATGTCTGTTGGTGTTATTGGTATTAATTATAAGGTGAGAAAGAAATAACTCCCACATTTCTCTTTCCTACTATGAAGTCTTCTAAGCAAGTAAGAGAGAGAGAGCGTTACACCTTACTTGATAGTATACATAATGAAGTTTTTAGTCGCCACCATGCTTTGGTTGGAAAAGCGTTAAGGTTTTGTAGTGGAGTCTTTAGTTTTTAAATGACGAAATTGTAACTGCAACAAAGACGTCAGAGACGTCATCTAAACAAAATTTAGTACTGAGCTACGGAAAACCGTTGACAGCTTCTTACACGACCTCCTTACATTCCTAAAGTAATCGTTTAGTATGATGTGTCTATCTACTTTTTAGAAGAAAATGGACCTACTGTCACAGTGAATTATAATCGATACTGCGACATGTTGGAGAATTTCTAGAGTCAAAAATTAAAAATTATCAAGAAGATAACAGCGTAGAGAATGTCTGGAGGATGAAGCTACTGCTTACACAGCACGTCCTTACGCAAGACAAATTCGTGGCCACCGCACTCACTTGATTTAAGCTCTTGTGACTGTTTTCTGTAGAAGTACTTTAAAGCGAAGGTTTTCAAAGATCATCCTATGTTGTGGGAATATGTAAAGGTGATAATTCAAGAAGAAATTAAAAGATTTTCAAGCGACATGTTAGCAAGAGGAATGGAAGTCTTTCAAGAACGGCTCAAAATATGCATCGCTCCTTAAGGTCACCATTTAGATGATATAATTTATCAAACTTAAGTTAACAAACTCTAAATGTTAACAAACAATAAAAACCGGCTGAAATAACTTACGCCTAAACAGTTATTAATACATATGACTTTAAACCAGTAACTCGCTGAATGTTACGAGAAATGTCATTATCGAAAGAAAACGTGGTTGCGTATTAAACATCTTAAAACCCATGTAACTACCGAAGACTTACAGGAACATGTTCAACAAATACTCAAGACCAAAAATTTTTTTTGTAAAAGAGTCAACACAATATATCCAGTACTTTAAATTGGGGTCGACTATACAAACCATAAAATACTTACCGATCCATCGAGTTGACCAGAAGGCCTTATTGTGTAGCAGTATATTTTTCAAAGAACACGTCAAAAATCGTATAATAAATAAACATACATAAATCTCGTATTTAATATTTAACTTATTATTATACAATATGCAATTCTTAAGAAACAAAACCATTGTATTTAAAGTCATGTTGACATTAATCAAATATTTACAAAAATTTTACAAATTTCAAGCAGAATGCTTAATACATCGAATATAAAATAAAATAAATATCTACAGTTGTAGATAGAAGTAGAAGAAATTTTTCAGAATTCCAATAAATGAAAACATTTTAAATGGGTTTGACTGGAAGAACATTCCGAAGAATGAAGTCCGCCTGTAATTCCTGTGCTCAAAATTTAGTGTATTTTTTTATTTATGTGTATATTATTATTATGTATTTTGTTAACAGGTAATCCAAAGCATCACAATAAACAATAAACAATAAACAATACTTCATGAACATAATAATAAATTCAACGTTCTAAGCCTCAGTGATTATTGGCTCAAACCGCACGAAATTACAACCCTTAAAGAAGATAAATACCAATTATCTGCTTATTTTGGCCGCAATAGGTTTATACAAGGTGGTGTATTACAACTAGCTAAACTTAACTATTCATATAGAATGTTAGGCAATTTTAATTCATTATCTAAAGAGAAAAAATTCAAAATAGTTGCTAAACATTTCGTTAATTATAATATTTTTATTATTAGCATTTGTCGTTCTCAATTTCATTCATTGCGTTCGACCTGAGAGGTATGATACTATTAGTCAACAACTCTCTGGATTCCTGTTGTAAAAATATAATTTCCTTAGAATAATAGTATGAGAAACACAATCAAAAGGTTTTGAGAGATCTAGAAATGAAGCTTTTGAGAAACTTTTTTGTTCAAAGCAATCGACCGTCATTTGGACAAATCTATTTATGGTTTTCGTAGTTGACCTCTTTTTGAGAAACCCTTATTGCTTATTGCAAAATATCTCAAAGTTTTCAAAGTATTCGCTTAATTGAAGCTGCAAAACTTTTTCGAGGATACTACCAAACAATAGAAATAGAGCAACTCCTCAATAGGATCAGAGCATTCACTATTCTTGTGGAGTGGTATCACTATTCCTCTTTTAGGTGCATCTAGAAAAATTTGGCGTCTGATGCATCGGTTTATGAGTTCTGTAAGAGGTTTAATGATCGCTATTAGGATACACTGAAGTATGTCATACCGTAGCCCATAAATATCTTTACCCTTACTTGTTTTAAAATTATAGATAGCATTACTCAATGCACAAGTAGACACTTCCATAAACTTATTATCGTCCCATTTGTCAAATCTGTCAAAATGACATGAAATATAAAACATAACAGTCTCATATAAAATGAGCAAAAATAAGCCAATAACGGCTAAAATATTGCCTAAAGTTTGAGTGGGAGAACACTATGTGAACTCCGCCCGCATGTTCCCTGCTCTAAATTGTTAAGTAGTTTGTAAATTTATATTATTTGTTATATTTTTTTTTAAGTGAACATGTAAAGCAAAATCAATAAATCAATATATCACTTTTATCAATTTTTTTCAAAATACTCAAAAGAATTCTTCTATCTCAAATAACTATCTCGAATCTAACCACTTGCTAAATTACCACCATAACGTCAATGCGTTTTCCGCAGAGGAAAGTCTAAGGATGATGCAATTACAGCTTTTACACAAGCTATGCGAAAAGAGCAAACATATTTGCTACCTTTTTTTATCTTACAAAGGCCCTTGATTGTGTTTCCCACGACCTTCTTCTGCGTAAACTGTACTGTTACAACCAGACAGATTCCTAATGACAAATTTATATTTATCGTCTAGGAAACAAATTTTAGATCGGCTTCTCTTTATTATTTACATCAATGATTTACGTGAACTTAACTCAGAAACGAGCACTACTTTGTTTGCAAATGATACGGCCCTACAATGATTCTCTGCTGACAAATAATTTGCGATCTCAGCAAAAAATAATTTCACTAATAAAGCGTATACATAATTCACTGTTAACAATCAAGATAAATCGAGCAAAAATATGTTCTCATTAAAAGCTAATACCGCAGAAATCATTGCTAAATTCTTAGATACGAAATTATCTTAGCACAGAAATGAATATATGGTCTCCAATAAGGTTTGCAAGAGCATATTTCTCTTAAAGCAATTAAAAACGCAGCTTCCAAAATATGCTCTTAGAAGAGCTTATTACGGTATAGTATTTTATCATAAGTTCACTTATGTGCAATGAGCAGATTATTTGGATTACAAGACGTGCAATAAGAATTAACGATTCGATTCCGTACGTGGACGATGCCGGAATTCTTTTATTACATTAAAAACACTTCCATTTCCATGCTTACATATTTTACACATATTTGCAAGAACGTGAAAATTGTACAAAACTCACTCTAAATGTCATCAAAATTGCACCAGATCCAATCGTCTCTTGAGCACAATTTACTCTCGCCTAACCAAATCATAAAACGTAATAAATTATTATGGTCCAAAACTTTTCAACAAGTTACCTAATCATATTAAGGGTCTTCTAATAAATATGTTCAGAAATATCTTGGAATCTTATCTATTCGAACAAGCTTATTATAGTATGCAGTAATGTCTGTTTACGTAAATTTATTTGCTTCCGTGCTTGTAGAAAAAGTTTTCGAAAGATTTGTAGCTTATTTTTTTGTGTTGGTTGATGTCATCATTTCCTATATTGTTTCCTTGTGCCACTGAAAAATATTCTGAAGTATAAATTTAATCTTTACTACTTTTTAATTTCTTTATTTTTACTTACAACCTATACTTGAGCGTACTTTTTTATTCTTCAGATCTTGCAGATCGAAGTCAAGGTAATGGCTCAACCTATAAAAATATTTTTGCGTTTCCCTCACTTACTTTTATATAAAATTCTAATTAATGTTGAGAAAAATAAATGATATCTCCCATTTTCTATTCTCTTTCGATTGTGTCTAAAAACTATTTGAAATATTTATTTCCGTATCTGAATAATTTTAAAGACACTATTTCCTAGACCTCCACTATATTTTTTTCACATTATGCATCTGTAGTAGTAAATGTTATGGACAATTTGTCAGATGTTTGTCACTTATTTCTGAAATGTACAAGAAGTTTTTTCACGAGATAAAGCAAAATCTAAAGAAACCTTGCTTTACTTGAGACTTGCTTTTTCCTATAAATAAGGGAACTATTTCTTCAAGATCTACGTATTTCGTTTATTATTGCTTTCTTGAATGTTACCTAATACAAAAA
Source organism: Ontholestes murinus (assembly GCA_963969525.1). Classification (NCBI taxonomy): domain Eukaryota; kingdom Metazoa; phylum Arthropoda; class Insecta; order Coleoptera; family Staphylinidae; genus Ontholestes; species Ontholestes murinus. Next base: position 71,262,530 of record OZ018390.1, on the reverse strand, counting down.
GCTTGAGAAAAAAATTGAAAACTTAAATTATTTCTTCCTGTATTTAGCATTGTTATTAAAAAGTTATTAATGATTTCTAGGAAATCTCTATTTTCCCTTCTATACTTCCTTCCAGTAATATCTGCTACTAAACAATTAATTTAAACCACGAAGTTATTTTTCTACTTACAGGTTTTATTTCTATAATTTTTCTCTCGCGAAATTCCTGTAATTTCATAAAATTGATGTCTTATTTTCTTTTTCAATTCAAAGAGGTTTTAAAGGATATTTCATTTTCAGCTTTTTATTTCACATTATCTGAAAATATCCTTGTTTTCAGGCAAGAAGTTTCTGGTCGATCTTTGGATTACCTTAAATTTTATTACTTATTTAGAGTACCTGTACTTTTTTATTCCAACCAATTGGACAGACAAAAGACTGCCACCGACGAAGAAACAGCAACCTAATAAAATCAAACAGTAAATCAAAAGCGGCTGTATTATGAACAACACAAATTAATGACCTTCTTCTGTCGCATTGGTTAAGAAGAAATGGATTGTATTGTTTACGACCAATTTAATAATGTGGCTTAAAGGTACAGTTAACAGCTTCCTCAAATTGATTTAACTTTCTTCTCGCACATTTACTAATCTTTTATTAAAATACCTTAAAGCAATGGAAATAGTTACAACAATCTGAAAAACATTTACCTTAAGAACAGAACTAGAGCAATTAAATTTTGGGCCCTTTTGTTTATACAATATGCGAAAATTGTAAAATTTTTCTGGTATACCTCCATTTTGTAAACACGAGGAGAGATATTTGAGAACAATCTAAATAATTTAGAAAAGGTGTTTTAACCATTATAAGAAGATTTAGGATTCTATTAAATACATATGACATGAAATTAATGAAGATCTTGTAGTTGATGTGCAAATGCCTTCAACGGTACAAGAATGGCTGATAAGTAGTATCAACTTGTTAATGGGTTATGAAAGTAATTTCCAAATTTTCCAAACATGTTTTTCCAAAGGAAAATTAAATGAGGAATATCAATGAGCATTTCAATTATTGAAGAATGGACATAAAACCACATGATTACAAGAAAAAAAATTTACTATGAATAACAATGCAAATAATGTGTGAATTAAAGCTGTTATTACAAATCCAAAATGAATAGGAGAAGGTAATCAGTTACTTAAGTAAAAATTTATGAAAACTAAGGAGAAATAAATAGTTTGTTTTGTACTTCTCGTTATTATTTTTTATATATTCTTTTATACTAGTTTCGGCATTATGGCCATCATCAGTAAAACTACGAAATAACGAGAAGTACAAAATGAACCCCGACTATTTATTCAAATATGGACTCAACAAATATATTTAAGGAGAAATAGCTGCGTGATGAGAAAAAAAAATACTTGCGTCAGTATGGTCAATGGGAAATTTTTACATGTATCTATATGAAAGGAAATTAAGAACAGACGATGTTACTCTTAAATATTTTTTATACCTTAGGAATCCGGAAGGACAAGATAACAGATGACTAGAAAGGTTTCAGCGGTGTTACTTTAATAATAATGTATATAAGTTATTCGTATTATTTACGTTTGTTTTCAGTGAAGTTTTCAGATGATCTATATAATTTCTTACTGAAGAGTAATCGTGTCTCCTTCTTCATTCTTACTGAAATTTTTAAACATTAACTAGTTTCTAACCACTAGTATATTATTCGCAAATCAACAAAATTATACACAATAATAAAAATTAACTAATAATTAGAAAAAAAAACACGAAAATAACTAATAATTAGAAAAAAACACGAAAATATTTTCGTGTTTTTTCTAATTATTAGTTAATTTTCTACAACGTAAAGGACTTATATATTTTATTAATAAAAATTACTTAACCTTTATTTCATGATTAAGAAAAATACAAATTAAAATTTTATATTCAATTAATTTACAATCCTGAAATAGCTAGATTATTTACATATATTAAATATTGTAAAGTTACGATAACTAGAGATATATAATTAACTTAGCTTTGAAATACAGTAAACAACGTACATTAAGAGATTATTTTTTTATTCTTAATACATACTTAGTTTTTCTAATATTAAAGAAATGTTGTTTTAACTGATGCACAAATCTGTATGCTGGGAGTAGTCATCATGCATAATTTAATTTTCCTTAATCTAGTTTAAATAAATCCTAAACAAAAGCGGGACACAGTGACCTACTTTATTATTCATTATGTTTTTGCAATAGTATTTCCCTTATAAAATCCCTTTAATCTCCTCTGTTTAAGTATTTGTATAAGTTGTTCATTGTAGTCTTCTGTGCTTGATGTTTAAACTTGTGTATTGAGTGAAAACCTGAGGGTAGTTTTATTTCAGTAAAAAACTAATGGATACAAAGCGTGTTACATTAGCGACGGATTAAATATTACAAGACGCAAACGTCGCTATTTAATAGTATATTATTTAACAAGCACATAATGAAAGCTATTAATCATGAGAATGAGGTTTACGGAACGAGCCGCAGGCGAGTGGAGTAAATCATTCGAATGATTAATAGCCATTATGTGCGAGTAGAATACTATACTTTATCCACAACCACAAAATGTGTATTTTTTTTTGCTTACTGCAAGTTAACATCATAAAAATGACAATTCGTTAAAGCATTTGACAAAAAAAATCACTATTTATTAGAAGTAATGTTAACAGTTACATTTGAACAATTATTAAGAATGATAGAAGGTATTGAAGCTACATCTAAATTTACATTTTGATTTGAAACATCTAAATTTACTGATTTAGTGCAACCGGCTGATGGAGCTGTTAGATTTTGAGTTGACGATTCTACTGAATGTAAAATTTTTCTGGCTGTTTCTTTTTTGTTTTCTAAGGAATCGTTTATATAACCTTCTGCAACCACAGTTGACTTCCACCCTCCATGTCGCTTTAGGGCTGTGATATCTCCACCAGCATCAACCAAGATGGTAGCTGAAGTTCTCCGAAAGCTATGATCCGTACACTGCTCAGGATTTTGGATTTTCAAAAAATTGGCAATATCTCTTCCCATTTTGTAAATTTATTAATTCCAATTCGCTGCTTCGTACACTTTCCATTTTGAAAATTTAGAAAAAAATAATCACTTTTCATCTGATTTCGGATGCAAACATATTTTTTTATAATGTTGTAAAAATTATCAGTCACAGTAAATTTCACTATATAGCACGAATTAAGTTCTTCTAGGTCCTTAATTTTCATGTTGTATAACTCATTTGAACGACAGGCACCCATTATTCCCATAATTAATGCAACCTATAGAAAGAAACCACTGTATTTTTCACAAAATGTGTAATTTAAAACTTACTTTTGTTGCAAGAAATTTTTCATCGGGAGCACTTCTAATAAAGTTGTTAACATTTTCAGGAGAAAAGGTATTGGCATTTTTAGGCGTGAATCCTTCAAATAAGCTTGCAGTTTAGCAAAGGTCCCAATATTGATATTTTCATAGATTTTTACTGTACTTTTTAGCATAGAGTATTTCTGCCACAATGAAGAACAGTTGTATTTTTTGGATAATTCTGTAAAATATACCAATATTATTGATTCCGACGTAGAATGTGCGTTTTTCTCTCTTTTCCACTCGCGAAATGCGGTGTATGTGTCTTGATACAGATTACGCGACTTTTCGGGCAACAAGTTGATTGAAGCAATTTCAGCGGCTTTTCTTAATTCCGGGGGTGTTAAATCACACTCTGTTTCTAAATCCATATTCTTTCTTACACTCGAATCACAAGAGTAACACACAATTGCGAATCAATTTCTAATGAAATTGATGTTTGTTTACTAGACGTCAAATTTGTTTAACATGAGATATCCTGATTTTGTAGTGATTTATTATTATTGAATAGATGAGCAGTGATAAGTCAAAATATTATTCACAGGTTACATAACCTGTTAATAATGAATGTCATTAATATTGATCGTTTGCTTGTATAATTGAAACATTATAAAGTGGTTGTGGATAAAAGAAATTATAAGCTAAATTTAGACAGCTGTATTGATTGTTAGTGCTTAATTATTGAACATGTGCTGATTCTTTCTAATTAAATTGTTAGAGATGAATTACAGCCATCGAAATATATGATGATTGTTAATGATTAATTCGGTGACATAATTCGAAACAAAATATGGCATTACAATGTTTGTTAACTGAAGCGTTGGTGAATGGAGGCGGAACTATTTTCAGAGGATTTCGAAGTTTATAGGTGCGATAGAATCGATCCGCTCTGGGGTTTGGAAGCGAGTTCGTTTGTTATGATAGCTAGTCGAAATAAACACAAACGTAACAGCGCATGTGACATCTCCTTTGATAATTTATACCGTGACATAATTGAATTTTACGTTCTGCTTAAATGATTTGATCGCCCTTTTATAACAACAGGAATTCTAAATTTACAAATATAACCAAACCTAAAAATAACAATCAATTAAAACAATTTTCTCCATAAATTACATGATTTGTAGATTTGTTGCAATAGTTAGCGATGCTAATTTTAACGTTAATTTTAAATGTAATGACAAAAAGCAAATGTTCTATTTTTAATATATTGCACTAGTATTATTTTATGCGTCATGTTCCATCTGCCATCTGTCATCTGACATTTGTCATTTCTCATCTTAATCAATCATTGTCATCTGCCATCTGCCATCTTTCATCTTTTATCTTTCATCTTTTAACTTTTATCTTTCATCTTTTATCTTCCATCTTTTATCTTTCATCTTTTATCTTTCATCTGTCATCTATCATCTGTCATCTGTCATTTGCCATCTGTTATCTATCATCTGTTATTTGCATTCTGTAATCTTTCATTTATCATCTGTCATCTATCATCTGTCAACTATAAATTTTCATCTGTCATCTTTTATTTGCTATTCTATTTTAATCAGCTTTCAACTATCATATATTTTCTATAACCTGACATCTGTCATTGATCATTTTTATCTGTGAATTGTTTACTGTCAGCTGTTATCTATTATTAATCAGAAGTTTTGTATGGTTTTATGTATATATTTACTTATATGTTAGCAGGAATAATAAATCTAATAAAGAAAGAATAAAGAATATTGTTGCATCTGTCAACTGTAAGCTTTCTTCACTGCTCAAACAATAATCATTGGAATTATACATTTTTAAAAATACTTGTATACAAGTTTAAAACTCAAATGCAAATATAGAAAACAACATTTTTTTTAAACTCGCATTTTGACATATTTTAACTACCTTGATATATCTTTAAACAAGACTATTCAAGAAGGAATGACGCAAAAAGAATAATTCATTCAAGATAATCTCTATAAAAATCAATTAACTATTAAAAAAATTTTTTTAGTGTATAAAATTTTATTTATAAAATACGTCTTATTCTATATAATTAATGAAACACGAATGCCAATAATTTAACGTGTAATACGACCACTCCGTGTTTTATTAGGGCACTAAGGGCCCTCCATTATACCGGTGACAAAATTACGTACGCAGAGCATAAAATATGCCGGTGATGGCGGCAAAAAATTCAGTCGCGCCCTGCAGGGTGGGCGGCCGGAGGGCGCGCGGCAGAAATTCGGCTTGTTAGGAACGGCTAAATTTCGGGTTAATTACGCACCGCGCCCCGGCTTTTCATACGTCCCAAATTTGTAATTCGCATTTTCCACATGAACCCCCGACCTGAAATGACTTCCCCCGCTTGTAGAATTTGTTTAAACGCAACAAAGTTTCGAATGCGACGCGGTTTAAGATTTTATGTAGAATATTGAATACAATCCATTAGGAAACTTTTCAGTATATTTAAATGTGTATAAAAGCGGCTGCTAATAAAAAAATCGAAAACAATTTAAATAACTTGTAATTATTTGTTGGTAAGGGCGCTTATTTCGTAGTACTCCTTCAATTTTTAGGTCTGTCTTATTATTGGTTCTGCTAAATGTTTTAAGTTTTTTTTTATATATGGGTAAACTATTACATGTTATAAACTAAGCTTACACTAGTATTCCGGTATTTATAGCTTTGATTTTTGTCTCACAATAGACCTTTTGAATTTTTTGGAATAAATTTTTAGATGGTCTTTTGATATAGTTAATTTATTACTTTTTCTAAACGAGCCTAACACTAGCCAAGGTTTTTAAGATTAAATAGAATAGGACAATATAGAGAGACAATGTGTATAAATATCTATAGCAGATTTTAAAAATCTATTACTGTACTTTTAGATAATCTTGTCAATTTCCCATAAATAATTTGTTAATAGTTCCTATTTCTACTAAGATAAAATACAGACAATGTAAGTTAGACACTTTTTTTTCCTTAAATAAGTATTTGTAATCTATACTAATTGACTTATGGGGTGATAAAAAGTTAGTAAATCGGCACTCCTGAAAAACTAATAAAATTCTTTCCTATGTACCTGAAAGTTTTTGGCAATGATCATAATAACACAAACTTCTTCGGGTGGTTTTTTTCTTTCCCTGGCAACAATAAATTAATAAGTTTGTTATACTCCTACCCAATTTAGTGCTTGGTCAATAGTACGTACATCATATGATTTTTAAAACATTTCTGAATGATCCAGTGAATATAACCAAGGCTAAACCATATCAGATTGTTCTATGTAAAAGGGAAAAGTTAGAGATTTAGATATTCTTAGAAAATTACCTACAGTGCTTACTTACTTTCTCTGCTGTATTTTACGATTTAAGATGCAATTTTTATCACGTTTACCACTTCTTCTCCATAACGCGTACTTTTAATCTACATGAAATAATCTACACAGATAATGTAAACAATAATGTATTAATAACATTACTATCCTACATGAAGTATAACCCAATTCTACGCATTCATCTCTTTTAGTATTTGTATTATTATTAATTTATTCATTATTGGCATCATTTTCATTACGCAAAATATCTCATTCTTCTGCCAAAAAAAACTGACTCAAAATTAGTTATTTCCAAATGACTTTTTCTTTTCCTCTATCTTACTTATTATGCCCATTGCCTCAGTACCTCCTTCAGAAACCTTGTCAATATTGCTTTCTCCATGCGTCTCTGGTCAGCTCATAGCCTTCAAATGCTCCCATCTGTATTCTTCTCTTTCACATAATTGGCTAATTTTTCTGTCATTTATCCAAAAGCTGTTCCCCAGTACTTTCTCTTCTCATTTACCTCTCATATACAAGTATGCGGGTTTGTCCGCCTCTTCCGCTATTTCCTTATACTTTGGAATGTTGGATTGTATCTGATTTAACAATTTTCATCCATCTTTCCTGTTTATCCACATCGCTCAGGATGATCTTTACTAAACTCTAAATTAATTTGCCTCTTCCTGCCATTTCTTTTCATTGGACCAGCCTACTTTCTTGTACATCTCATATCTAGCCCTCGTCCCTCTGAGTCTTTACTCTTTCCGTCTTTCCTTTTAGTATCATATTAGTACTTACTTTCCGTCCTTGCATTCCAACGTATCTCTCATATTTTGCCTATTTATTCCCTACATCCCTACATTAAATACATTCGTATCTTCTTAAACCTTATCATTCTTTTCATCCACCACATTTGTACCTCTTCCATACTCTCTTTCATGCTGAAACCCCACACTTCTGCTCCATACACTAGAATTGGCTTCAGACATACTTTCCCTATAATCTCTCTTGCCACCATAGAATTCTCTCCACACACTTCCAGCCGCTTCTTCGTCACATGCTCTTGCCACTTCCCACTTTGTATAAACTCTACCGCCAAGTATTTAACTTTCTCTTTTCAAAATACCGTTTCATTTTCTCTATCATGCACTCTAGTTTCCCTTTCCTCTTTGCCATTATTCTTATGTTGTTCGCATAAGCAAGCTTTCTAATCTTTACCCTGCCCCAATTGTTACTTGACCGTTATGTAGCTGCTCCAATACTTTATATATGCCTGCCATGAATAGATTAAAAAGTGTTGGGATCATTTGATATAGCCTTTGTTGTTCTGAACCACTTCTGCTCTTCCCCAGACTCTTTCACTCTACATTCTGTCTTCTCATATGCTATGTCCACCCACTCTGTTATTTAATCTCTTACCCTTCTTTTTACCATATATTCATATATTTTCTCCCTTTTAATTGAATTATATGCCTGCTTCAAGTGTACAAATAGGATGTAGATCTTTTCCCCTCTCTCTTTAGTTCCCTTATCGATGATTGAGGTCAAAGTTAGTACTCTACCTTTCCTGAAAGATGCGTGGCTGTCGGAAATTACACCCTTGCTCTCCATCTCCACTTTTAGTCTCTCTGCCGCCATCCTTATGTCTAGCCTATATGTTATACTTGTTAAACTTATGTTCTACTAATGTCTTTTATCCTTCTCTCTGTTCTTCTTAAAATATTTTCAATGCCTTAACCTCTTCTTCTCCCAAGCCATACACACTATTGACCTTCATCCTGTTCACTGCTCTCTCAAGCATCCCCTGTATATTACCCCATTTGGTCCACTATCACTATTTCCTGGCATTTTCTTATTATCATATTATTCTTGTTCACACTGTTTCTGAAGAACATAGTAATTTTTTGATTGTAGTTGCACTGCAGCATGTTGACATTGTTCCATTCCTTAAACAATTTCTCCTTATCTGTTGCTTTCCATAAGGTTCTACTTCTCACTTCTTTTAATTTCTCTTAGTCATGCTAATCATCTTCTCTTCGTCCATTTTGGGCTTCTCCACTTCACTTTCTCTAATGCGTTTCTCCATCTCTTCCAATATCGCCTTTGTTGGCAAATTTATGCTTTTAATGTTTTCTTTAAACTTATCGACTTCTTTCATTCCCCACATTTGTCTTCTTCCAATACTCTGATAGCTGTCCTGTCTTTCCTCTTCTCATCTACTATTAATTTCCACCAACACTTGAAAATGAACGGAATCCACCTTGTTCTCCTACCTCGAAGTTTTTCGCCTCCCTTCCTACTTCTCTATTTACAACTATGTAGTACATAATGCCTCTCTCCTACATTTGTATATTTGTCTCGTTCATTTTCTTCTGGTGGATCCATTTCATTATTTGATTTATTCCACTTCCAAACTTTCTCATTTATTATTAACATTTAGTAGCGCTTCTATTATAAATTCTAATTTTCCCTTCATAAACATGTTAAGCTTTGTCGATGAAAATTTGGGCGGTTAACTAACTGTCGCTACTTTAAGAATTTGTTGTGGCAATGACACTTTCCAAACGTTATTCATCTGTATAATATACCCCAAAGGCTTTCTAAATCAATACAAGGGTTTCATTTAAATAATTTTTACTCTAAAAGCCAATAAGTTTGGTTATCGTTGCTTTTACTGTTTACGATTTCAGCAACTGTTTCGGTTTAGAATTCAGGACTTCGTATACTTTTTCTATTAATTTAAAATGTTTAGCAATACTATTTTCGTTTGTTATTACAACCGCATATGACTTAAAACGCAGAATATACTTTATATGGTTTCAGAAGTGGAGTACACGTAATAACAAGCTTTTTGCTTTACCAGCTTTCAGCCCAAAAATTTTCTAGATAGAATTACATTTGCAATTCTCCTTCTTTCTCATTCAAATCTATCAACGTACATATCAACGTTTCGAATTTTTTTGACTTTGAGTCTTGGAATATTTGCTATTACCAAAAAATTCAGTGTCAGTTATCATCTGATTCCTATTATCTTTCTTATAATAACTGACATAACCATTCTAATTCACTTCAATTTCGAAAGCTGGTCTATAATAAAAACCGCTTACTTTTTGAACCTATGACAATATTATCTGACATTTGTCAATAAGTAATTCACACACACTTATAATAATAATGTAATTCAGGTAATCCATTTTGCCAAAAGGGATTAAAGATGGATTTACCAGATGGCTTGGAAATTTTCAAAGTAAAACGTAATCTCGTTGATTGTTGAGGCACTTATATTTTGAAAATCCATCACTTAATATAATAATAATAATAATAATAGTAAACTATTGATGATTTTCAACTTTTTGTTTTACTTACTACAATTGTTTCGCTACACTGTAACTTCTTCAGGTGAAGAAATATAATTCAATATAGTTCATTATATTTCTTCACCTGTAGAAGCTACAGTGTAGCGAAACAATTGTAGTGAGTAAAATAAAAAGTGGAAAGTCATCAATAGTTTACTATTATTATTATAAAACGTAATCCCGACATCCCACTAATCAATGACCAGACTGACCTCATATTTATATACCTCTTTGTTTGATGCCGTAAAATAGTATATATTGTGCAACAAATGTAATTTTAAGTATTAGTTTGATAATGACCAGTTAAATTGTGTCCAAACCACAGTCACTTAGAATAATAAAGTGTGGGATATAAACAAAGTTTATTTAATTTAATTTAAAGTGATCAATTAAGTATTTACCATTAGTCAACTGTCCAAAAGTATTTGTTAGTTTTCAACTATTATTTTAATAATAATAATAATAATATATTTATTGACGGAACATCTCCTTTGTAACGATTCCTCACAATTTTAACATTAAAATTGAATAAAATAAAAAAACAATTAAAAACTACAATACCATAACTATAAATAAAATAAAATAAAATTAGTAATTAAATTTTGAATAAACATTAGTATCATGACATTGCTTGACATATGACCAACATTTTTTAGGGTTTTATCCTAAACTTTCCTCCATTTTACACACATAGTCGAAATGTAATTTTTTACTAAGAAAATAACACTCTCAGCGCAACTTCTTAAATTTAACGTAATCATTGATAGAACCACTATGTTTATATCGTGCATGCACTATTTTCTTTTCTCTAATTAAATTTATAAGTTCATATGTGCGATGTAATTGCGTAAAACAAATAAATGAATAATTTGGTTTACTACTAAAATTACCTATTTATTCTGAAGCACAATGCACACTCGAACACTCGCACTTAATTATTTTAATTATGTATTTGTTTCAATTGTTTTCAATTTTCAACTATTATCTGACATTTGTATATTTGTCGATAAGTAATTGCCAATTGCAAACAACTGTCTCGAGTCTTTTGTCATCTGTAAACTTTATATTATTTGCTGACATCGGTTAACCGCCAATAAATAATGTTTTTTTTGACAAATGTTGCCATTAATCATCTTTTATCGGTTATTTTTTAATATGTTGGATGCTTGAAGCCATAACTTTGTGATACATATTGAATCAGGAACTTTATCAAATGCTATGATGACAAAGTAAGTTTTATTTATCATTTGATAAAGTTCCTGTTATCTTTTAATTGTATATGATATATATAAACTGCCATTAGTCAACTGCCCTCTTATAATTTATAATTGTTAAGTATTGTATGTGTCAATTGTCAACAAGTAATTTTCATCTATCACCAATTACAATTTTTGTTACAGTTAATTGTAAAGTACTTTTTTGCATTTTCTAACATCTGTCAAGAAATAACTGTTAATTAAGAACTGCTGTCATTAATCATCTTTAATCTATTAAATTTTAATTGTTAAGTATTTTTTTGAAATCATCCAGTTTTAACCTTTGTCAATTATCAATTATTATTATATTGTCAAATATTATCTAACATCTGTCAACTATTAACAGCTGTCATTAGTTATTTGTTATTTATTAACTTTTAATACTTAAGTAATAATAATAAAGTGTATATGGAGACTTTTAACTGTTAAAAACTGCCATAAATCATTATTTTATATTGTCAAGTGTCTGTTGACTACCAACAAGGAATTGTCAACTGTCAACAATTACTATTTCACATATTTACAATATGTATATAGTGTAAATATTACTATTTTACATATTTAAAATCTGTTAACTTTAAATTGTATTTTATGAAGACATCTGTCAATTTGTCAGTATTATTTAATATTTATTAACTGGAAACTGTCAGCTACTGTTATTTGTCATTTGTTAATTTTCAATTTTTAAGTTTTATTTGATATTTTAAATTTTTTAACATTTATCTAACAATAACTATTATCAACTTTCAATAAATAATTGTCAACTATTAACAACTGCCATGAATCATCTGTCATCTACGAAATTTTAATGTAGAAGTACATCTGACATTTGACACCTATCAATAAGTAACTATTAATTGGCAATTACTATATTAGTAATATAATTTCTGGTGTCCATTGACAAGTATTATCTTACAACTGTTAACTGCCAACAAGTAATTGTCAACTATCAACAATTATCATTTTAAGTCATCTGTGAACTTTCAATTATTAAGTACTAATTGACATCTAACAGATCACAATAAGTAACTGTCAATTGACAACAATGGTTATTAGTCATCTGTCATGGGTTAAGTAGTAATTGTTGTTATATGACATCTAATATATGGCAACAACTACCATTAGATATCTGTTAGCGATTAACTTAACAATTCTTAATAATTTTCTGACATTTATTAACTGTAAATAAGTAATTGTCAACTATTAATAGCTATTATTAGTTATATGTCATATTTTAAATTAAATATGACTTTTGCAATTGCAGAGGTTTTCATTTGCCTCTTTAATGCTGTGAAGGATACCTTGAAGCTTTCTGTTTTCAAGAATATCTGATACAAAAAAAGGTGTTGGAAGAAATTTAGGAATTTTATTTTTCTCTAGAATATCTGATTGCAAAACTTAGAAACACTCTAAGATCACTGTCCTAGTTTTGAGATTACTAAGTCTAAGTGCGTTTGTGCTTTATTATTACATCATTATTTAAGATTTTAGATAAGGCAAATAGGACTGAAAATCGTTTGTATGATGATCATTTGTATTGATTCTTATGAAAGAGCGCATTCATGAAGGTATAGCATTAACGTAATAGATTTTAGAGAAGGAAGGCACAGCTAATAGCGAGTTATCTCTTTTTATTTTTATAGTTTAGGGATCAATTCACGTTGGCGTAGTGTATACAATATAATCAGTTCTATTATCAACATTGATAGATCAATATTTTAAAGGCTGCCTTACAATAGATTTTCGTTTTTTACAGTTATATTCAGATTTGTCTTAAGCGTAGCAGCTGCTATCATCGCTTTAGCTATAGACATAAGCTTTAGTTGCCTTAAAGCTGCTTAATTATATGGTCTAAATATTTGTCTTCAGTCACTGGAAAATCATGGTCTTTTTTGAATTTCTTTCAATTTAAAGTATTCGATATGAATTGGAAGCAAAATATTTTAGTACCGCGTAAAAAATCTCATGATGGGGACGATTCTTTCATAAAAGCAGATGTTGCTCTTACAATTTTAATAGACTGTAATCTGTAGACAAACAAAGATTCGAAATCTCTTTATGCTCTGAAAAACAAGGTATGTGACTGGTTTCCCTTTTAATAAAATAAATACTAATAGCAAGAACTAATAGTATTTGAACGTTCAATTAGGTGGATAATTAAGCAGATTTAAAACACATCTCAACGATATACTGAGTCATGTTTTATTCTTCGTAGTAAATCAATTTGTATAACATCTTTTTAGTGTGTTACTACTCAAATAGCCACCCATCAGTTATACATCTGCCTATTTTATTTGTTGTGATAATTGGGGATTCTTATGTAGTACTCCTTTAAAGCATAAACATATATCAGGAAAATTAATATAATAATATGAAACATAACTAGTATTCTAATTTAAAGTTACCTAATGTTAAATAGAATAAATTATTTTTGTAAATGTTAGAAGAATATTCTATCCTAAATAATTGTGTCAGAAGATGCAGGTACCCACGCCTCATTTTCATACCCATTAAGCGACCCCCCGCCTGCGTTGATTGATTCATCCCCTCATTCATCCCGATTTCCCAACCCGAATCCGGTACACACACACCCTGACATACGCAGACACGTACACACACCCTTCGTCCAGCTGTCCGAGGGTGAAATATCAAATGTCTCCGCAGCACGTAATCTTACAATAATGCTAATTAATGGTGGTGGCCGGCCGTAATTAAATTGCCCCCGGTGTTCCAGCCTGAATTTTTCATTACGCTGAAAGTTTAATGGCGGCGAAAAATTCTACGCCCCCCCGGACCGGTCCGGAGTTAAATAGTAAATAATTCCGGTGCCCGAATATTAATTTTCGGTCGGGGATTAATTAGGGGATAATGTGTTGAGGTCATGAAACCCGTTCAATTTCAATTTAATCGCCCGCATATATTAAGTCGGCGCGAAGGTGGTGATTAATTTTTGCCTTCCGCAGACACGCGGTGAAATATTTAAATAGAGACAAGCATGGAAAATTATTAGTGGTGAAAAATACACCCGAATTAAACACGTCCCGCTGATTTATCTTTTAATATTATTCACGTGCGTTTTTTTATATTTTTTGGTAACCCGCCTAGTTTTTGCGTTTTGCAATTACAAAAGTCTAAAGCCGCGCGGTGTTTAAAAAAGGAAAAGAAATTCCGCCCACTATGTCAAAGTGTACATTATGTGCATGTGTAGGAACAACGGGAGCCATTCATTACCAGAAATGCGTGTTTTTATCGCCCGAATTTAATTTGTAAATGTCTTGTACAGGGTGAAATACTATAAGAGTTTTTGTGGCGCGCGGCGGTGGTGGTGGAAGCGCTCCCCATTTTTTTATTGATGTTCACAATGCCTGACGTAAATTGAGTTAAAGGAGAAATAATTACTTTTTAATGTAGTTCTATGTGGGTGTGTACTTGCTAACAATTATATTTAATATGCCATTAGTATAAGCGGATAATAATTTTAGCTTACACGAATTAACCGTTATTGATTTAGATTTCATTATTAAGTTATACGAATATGATTATTATTAATTAATTATCATTAATACCTACTTAAAATAAATATAACGGATTAAGTAACGATTTAATAATAACTTTTAGAAATCTTCATTTCATAAATACTTTAAAACTTGTTAGGATTATAAGTCTGCAAAAACAAGCAAATTGCTTTTGCTCGTATAAATCAATAAAGATCACTTCTATCACATCTTTGTTTCTAATTATAATCTAATTCTTTTATAACAGCCTTCTTTTGCACCAGATAATCCATGCTTTCTTAGTTATAATTTTTATTAACTACCCTAGAATTAATATTTTCTTAAATACAACCTCTTGATAGAAAACTAGTAAAGAAAGAAAATCAAAATACCTACATAAATTTAGTTATTAAAATACTGACACTGTATATGATTTCAAAAACTTTATTATTATATGTGTCAGTATTTTATTAAGTGTTATGGAATTTCAACAAGTAACAGCCTCATTAATCCGGTATCCTATATAAATTATATTTATATGCAAACACTTAACAACCTGTCTAATTTGTAATGATAAATTACCGCGCATATTAAATATACAATCATGAAATTAACAAATGTCGCAAAAAAGTAAAATTATCGCACGATCAGATATATATTTCCCGATTTATGTTCACCATTCTTTCCACTGGATTTTCGTGAATTACTTAACCTTATCGCAATCTTATTAAAAATAAAACCCCCAATTTATATCTCAATTACCATCGCGTTCGTAAATTTACAACGCAAACATCCACGAAACGCGCGCGTAAAATTTAAAACAAGGCTTCGATAAAATTAAGCGCCCCTTAAATTTTTCCTATCTTATCAAATTATAACGTTTTTTAGTCACGCCGCCCCGTGTTTAAGTAGATTATGACGCAGATAGTATTTTGCGTGCCCTTCGGAGGAGTAGAAGCGCTCGGCAGTTATTAAACATAAATTATTCCTCCAGTTTTTTTTTGAAGCGAGTAACACCAAACGTATATGCGTATATATGGGTTGTGTTTATTTTCCCGATTTGAAATATCGAATGATGCAGTCGTGCCGACAGAAAAATTCCAATTTCGCTCTTTGATGTGCCCGCTATCGATTTGTTGTGAAACAAAAGCGGGACAAGGTCGGTCGGTGTAATTTAACGGGGAGCAAATATGGGCAGCCGTGTAGAAGTGCTCATTGAATGGGGCTTAAATTTATTGGAAGGGGCCGCGATTTTTACGAGGGCCAAAATTCCTCGTTGCCATTCAGGACGACTAATGACTCGCATACTGCAGCCTTTTAAGTCCTCCTTATGTGCGTGCTGTATCTGAAGAAGTTAGGACTTAAATATATCTAACAGTCTCTTTTGTAACTTTAACTACTCTGGCAGATTTACAATATGTTAACAATATATGTATCTGTTATGTTCTTTAATTAAAAGCTATTTTATTCATAGTTATCCCCAACTAGTGGATTACGTGTTTCATTATTTATTATGAAACTTTTATTTACTAGTATAAAATCACCATGAAATGTCTTGTTTGGAATCAAGATAGTTCAAAAGTATTTGACCACAGTTTAAATGAGCAATTAGGTAAATACCTTATGAAAATAATTATAATTATTTTAAAGGGTTTTTCAACAAGAATTTAGAAGAAAATGTATTAGAAAGGCCCGGTCGAACATTCGTTGGTGTTGGTACATTATGTTGACCTAACTTTATTGGCCAAATACTTAATAACAGTCTCCGAAGGACGATTATATTGACCGAAAATATTAAGAAGTACTAAATGTTTTTATAGTTCCACCATTTTCATAGCCAAGTTTTTGAACGAAAATAAATTCATTTCAATAATTGCCAAAACTTTTACAACTGATATGTCAAAAAACTGAAAGTCATAATTTGATTTGCCCATATTATTCAACAAAGTTCTTGTTGAAAAACCTGATAGTTGACATTTTTAAAATTATTAATTATATTTCTAAGGTCGATAAAACAGTATCATTATGGTTTACTACTAAATATTTTAAATTACTTTAATTTGAAAAAGGGTACAATTTTACTTACGTTTTCCTGAATTACAGCCAAAGTCATCCTTGATTTCTCATGGTGGGAGTTGATGATTAGTCTGCGCATGCTCTCTCGTATCTGAGGCTCAATCCTGGAATTATGCGTGCTGTAGTCAAGAAGAACAGATGCTCCAGAGAGGCCACCGATGAAGCAAACGATTTGGCTGATAATGAACTGAAATTAATTGATTATTTTTAATACAGAAATAATAAACAAGTATATTAAGAAAATACGTATGAAAGTTATAGTCACAATTTATTTATTAACAGACATTTTCAGTTGCATATAAATAAAACAAAATTTATCCATGCAACATAATCAACAAATTTGATCTTGCTCGGTGCATTTGCCATTGTGTAACTAGTTTTAGAGGCGTATATGAAGTATATAACTTAACGTAACTCTAATTTAACACTTCTATTTCAGAAAGTGACAATGTGAATGATTAATTACTTTATTGAGGTATTGGGTTTCGGCCTTCACTAAGCCTAACAACGCCAGGTTCGATTGGGTTTATTAACCATCTGGCCTGACATATCCGAATTGTCGCTGTCAGTGATCATGTCTCGTGGATGACAAGTCTAGAGGATCTTGGTTTTACCACCCGGATCAATGTGGTGAGAAAACCACAAAGAAAACAAATACCTCAAACGAGGGTGAAACAGCGTAAGGCCGATAATTCGTGGATAAGGGGAAGCTTAGTCTAGTATGTACTAAGTAGACATTGAACAAGACACACTTGTTTCTGATATCCTAGAGAACGCGCGAATCTTGGAGGTGATAGGAAGTGTAGCCAAGAAGATCCTTTGGCAAAAGAAACTGCCAATAAGGGAAATAGCGGCAATGGCAGACGTGGCAGATGACGAAGACGAAGGCTAATACAGGACAAGGGGTGCTTAGCAAAGAATGCTCATGTGATACCACCAGGACCTTAAGTTTAAAGAGAGAAGGTTTAGTGTGTAGAACCTATTCAGAAGAAACAGGAGAGTCCCACACACCTCTGGTCGAAGAAACGTGTGTAAAGCATTTCTCCTTTCTCAAAAAAGTATGGTGGATGCATGGGAAATTAAGGCTGTATCATCTGCAAATTGCAGGAGATATTTGGAGGCAATAAAGTAAAAAAGATCAGGATTGTAAATTTCCAAAGAGAAAATGTTGTAGAGAAGTAAACCTTGTGCAGAGGTAAAAGGACGGAACTAAAAAGTTATTAAATTCGACTTGGAGGGACAAGTTTGAAAGGAATTCCTTACTAAGCAGTATTAATAATATATAATAATGGGTTTGAGTGGAAGAACTTTCAATGAAGAGAACTCTGCCAGTCTTCCTTTCGACAAAAATTTTAAGTATATTTACATATTTTATATTATAAATTTTGTATTATTATGTTAGGAAGGAGTCGAAGAGACGTGTGTAAAGCATTTCTCCTTTCTCAAAAAATGTATGGTGGATGCATAGGAAATTAAGGTATCATCTCCAAAATTGAAGGAGATATTTGGAAGGAATAAAGTGAAAAAGATCAGGATTGTAAATTTCGAAGCAGAAAATGTTGTAGAGTAGTAAACCTTGTGCAGAGTTAAAAGGACGGAATTAATAAGTAATTAATTTCGACTTGGAGGGACCAGTTTAAAAGGAATTCCTTACTAAGCAGTATTAATAGTATATAATAATGGGTTTTAGTGGAAGAACTTTCAATGAAGAGAACTCCGACCGTCCTCTTTCGACAAAAATTTTAAGTATATTTGGATATTTTATATTATAAATTTTGTATTATTATGTTAGGAAGGAGTATAAAGATGTTAATAAATAAATAAATAAATAAATAATGAAAATAGTAGGAATTTTACGGAGGTAACATTTACAGATATAAGATATTTATTCTAATTATTAAGCCATTTTCGCCGGTGGTCCTAGAAGGAACACAGATCTGCCCCATAAGTCTTACCATCTGGCAATGAAATAATAGGTTCAAAAAATTATCCACAGATTTTGGGCAATTTTTCCTTTCCCTATACGGAGTAGGAGGGATTGCAACCACAATGATTTTTTATTTTCTGAACGGAAGTATCTTTTTTTGGAATCGCTAAATAATTAAACAAATAAAATTATCTATGTGTGTGTATGTCCAGAAACCTCTAGAGATTTTAAGTTCAAACTTTAAACTTAGTTCAAATTGTTTTCAAAATTTCCTTTACTATCAAGATAAAAATTATTCAACAACTTTTATTGGAACAACATTTTCATGCACCTCTTACGTGTCCAGAAAATCATAATATAATCAAAAATTCTGGATTCATCTCAAAGGCCTTATTAAAAACTGACTGACGGCCACCCCTCGTATTAACATTTATGTATGATGGACTTTTTTCCTTCCCTAGTTCCTCGTGGAACATGCATAGACCAAAGCTGCAAACATTGGATGGGTACAAGGAAAACACGAAAGGCAAAAATCCCCGGAACAGAAAGTTTAGGGACTAGTACCATTTGGGAATAAACTACACAAGCACACAAAGCGGCATAAAGTGCCCTTCATTGGAGATTTAAAAAAAAAAACAAATTAGAAATAGGATTCGTGCAGAACTTTTTGATCAATTACGGATAGGTAAAGGGCCCCTTACCTTCGAGGCAATTATAGTCTGATGTATAAAAAAGACTGGGTTACTCCAAGGGCAGTTCTAATGCTCAGGAAAGATATTAATTATAGATTTAATCCAGATTTAACCACATGGAAACTATCAGCCCTAATATAACTTCCCACTGAAAAAGACATGAGGCAGGTTGTTATGACCTCTACCTACGTTTCAGGAGATCAAAACAAACCACAACCAGGGAAGGTAATTAGAAGTAGACTTGTGGAGTAGTACAGAAGAGGCAATACACACCTCCTCCTTAGCTGGAGAAACTTCTTGAATTAATTAGGTCTAAATATTTAGTTATTATTAATACAGGTAACGAACAATCTAGCTGATGCGTTTATAGTAAGTATATTATTTGTTATTTATTTATTTTATATACTATATAAACTCTATTAAAAAATATATATAAAAATACATTCATACAAACAACTAATTTAAAAATTTGAAGAATACAACTTGAAGGCGGAGTTCACGACTGTTTTTCCACTCGACACATTATAGTTAGCATCTGGTAAAGATATTCACCAAGCAATTCTGACGACAAAAACAATATTTTGGCCATTCTGGCATACTTAGGTCCCATTTATGTAAACCGTATTTTATGTGTTATGTCAATGTATAATTCAGAATTGAAATATTGTGAAAGAACCCTCTTTGTCAGACCAATAGCAGATTGAGTTAGACATAGAGGATACAAAGTCAGAGGCAATCCAAGGGAGATAGACTGAAGCCTCTATATAGAAAGTGTGTTAAGTGACAATTTCTACGTCTAATCTAGACCACAGAAGAACTAGAAACAGCAGAAATAGCATTCTAAAGGCGTATGAATCCAGTAGTCCAATTGTATTAATGAGGTAACAAGCAATCTAGCTGGTGCGTTCACAAAAAGTATATTATTTGTTATTTATTTATTTATTGTATAAACTATATAAACTCTATTAAAAAAATTTACACAAAAATTCAAACATAAAAACAACTAATTTAAAAATTTGAAGCATACAACTTGAAGGCGGAGTTCACGACTTCTCATGTTTTTCCACTCGACCCATTATAGTTAGCACCTGCTAATAAAATTTACCAAGCACTTCTGGCAACTAAAGCAATATTTTGGCTATTTGATGTGTTATGTCAATGTATAATTCAAAATTAGAATATTGTAAAAAAACCCTCTTTGTTAAAACATCAGCAGATGGAGTTAGAAATAGGGGACACAAAGGCAGAGGCAATGGAGCATAGAAATCCAAGGGACTCATACTAAAGCCTCTATAAAGAATGCTAAAATGTAATAACCGACAACTTTTAGGTCAACATCCAGACCACAGAAGAACTAGAAACAGAAAAAATAGCATCCTAAAGGTGTATGAATCCAATTGTCCACTTAAGAGATCTCTTTCCAGAAACATGTCCTGGTGAAACAAGGATTTAGGACACCTCATCATGCAGGCCAGGGAAACTTTCAAAAACTGGCAGCTGGGATGCCTACAAGCAGGCACTATCGGAATATAATAAGGAGTTGAGAAAATTAAAAAAGAGAAAAGGAAAACACGGATAACGATTCTGACGTTCTGTGTGCGAGTTACTGATATAAATCCAACATCCATGCTCAAAAAAGTCCCAGGCTAAATATTTGTTTACTCCCAAAAAATCACTGCTCAATCTACGGAAGTAATCATATTCCTACCTGCTAAAGAAAACAAAAGCAAGGCTAGTAAACTCATTTCCAAAGAAAAAATTAAATAAGAAGTTAATAGCTTTAAACCCTTCAAAGGAAGGTCCGATGCCACTCGGGAAACACA
The DNA here is from genome assembly GCA_963969525.1 of Ontholestes murinus. Taxonomy (NCBI): domain Eukaryota; kingdom Metazoa; phylum Arthropoda; class Insecta; order Coleoptera; family Staphylinidae; genus Ontholestes; species Ontholestes murinus. Next base: position 71,241,213 of record OZ018390.1, on the reverse strand, counting down.
CTGTCTTCATTACATTACCTGTGTCTGTAACAAAAAATGTATGATTTAAAAAGCACTAGATTCAGATAGCACATTTCCTGCATTGCTTCAGCAGGAGCTAGAAATAGCAGCTTCTCTTCAGGCCGTTTATAAAGCTAGCTTTATGATAAGCTATATAAAAATGGAATGGAAAAAAACTAGGGAAATATTTATCCCCAAAGCTTGTCGAGGACCACCCGATTTAGCTAAATCCTGCCGCTCAATTGTTATTACCTAAAAGTCATGGAAAAAATTATAGACGACTATATAAGGAGAAGTGTCCTAAAGGCAAATCCGCTCCATAGGCAGCAGTTTGCATAATAACCTGGCATACTGTGGATACTGTGAATGCACTCCATAGCCTCACAAAAGTCATAGAAACTTCACTGTAACACAAGGAAATTGAATTAGGCATTTTCGTGGATTTTGAACACAAAATGTTCAAAACCGTGAAAAAAGGGCCATCAAGCGGAGTATGGACATACCCACCATAAGATGGATCAAGGCTACACTTGAAAACCGTAAGATCGTTGCAAGTTTAGGAAGTGTATCTGAAATGGAAACCACACCAAATGGGTGACCGCAAGGTGGAGTTCTATCGCCCCTGCTACGGTGTATTGCAATGGATGTCCTCCTGATGACCTTGGTCGACAAACGTTATTGTACGCCAGGTTATGCCGACAACTTGTCGTGCATCTTTCGTTTAAAATTTTACGTATGTTTTTTTGTAATTAATTTGTTTTTATATGTTTTTTTTTACAGAAATAAGATCAAAGTCCTAAATAAATAAATAAATCATTGTTAACGGCGGAGGCTTCTACTTCGTAATACATTATTCTTCACAAATAAAAAACGTTTTAACTTCGTTTGTATTACACTTAAGGTAAATATGATCATACCAAATCGTCCATAGCCCGAAACGCTCACAATACCAAAGTTAAATGGTGTCTCAGAAGAGGTTCCAATGTCAATCCTGACTAAACTGTGGTGTTATCTTTCAGTAATCGAAGGAAACTGAATATCAAAGCTACCAAAAAGAAAATTGCAAGAATTCCGCTGACTGATCAGGCTGATCAGGCGAAATGAAATACCTAGGTTTAATACTGGGTAGGAAACTTAATTCGAACGTGCACACAGAGAAAACAATATGCAAAGCTCTTTAGCAGATCATGAAGACTGAAACCCAAAATGATACATTGGCTGCACATTATGGTAGTAAGATCCATTGTTACATATGTGGTATATTGTAAATATATAATGGTCAAGACTAAACAAGCAACGACACAAACGAAGTTTTAAATCTCCAGGCACTTCTAATCTAATCCTAAAATAACATAATAATCTGACAAAACTAAAAATTAACATTAACAAAAATTGGCTTAAAATTGAAAATTGTCAAATACATTTATCATAAAATAGTGAAACTGTTTATATTCCAAGATATATTTGTAAGTAAGTAAGTAAGTAAGTAAGTAAGAAGTTTAATGTCATCACAAAAAATGTTTACATAAGTCAAAACATATAAATATAAATACAAAACAAAGCAGTACAATAGATATAAATAAATACATATTAAAATATAAATATTGTTACAAATAAAAACCAAAGATGAAATCTCTAGTGGTACAATTAATACAATAGATAGTAAGACTATTATTATTACCTAATTAAATATGAGATAAATCACTAGAAGTAAATTCGTGGATTGAGTAAAACGCCCTATCAATTAAATAGGTTTTAATTCTTTTTTTTAAATTGTTTAAAGGTAATGTTTTTACTCTTTCAGGTAAGGAGTTATATAGGAGGGGTGCATAGTAGTTTACTCCATTCCGTGATCTTGATAAACGACAGAATACAGGTAGAATTAGTTGTCCAGATCGCGTGTCATGTTCGTGAATATCGCAATGCTTCTTGTATTTATCAATATTAGTATGGGCATATACTAGACATGTTAATATGTAAATGCAAGGCAGAGTAAGGATACAGAGATCTTTAAAGGAAAAACGGCAATCGCTTTGATAACCTACAGAGCTTATTACTCTTACAGCTCGCCTCTGAAGGCCAAAGACTCTCGTAACAATACTAGAATGACCCCAAATTAGAATGCCATAGGTAATTCTGCTATGTACTGTCGCATAATATGCAGATTTTAAGGCTGCGGCTGGTAAGCAATGACTTAGTTGCCTAAGTAGAAATATGTTCTTACAAAGATTGCGGGAGAGTTCGTTTTCGTGTTTATGCCAGGTTAATTTACTATCTATATATAATCCTAGAAATTTAGCAGTACTTAATTGGGTCTGCGGTTTTAAAGAAAATATTACCCTTTGTGACTTACTTGGGTTAACAGATAGCTTGTTCGCTGTAAACCACTCAGTAGCCTGGAGAGTCGAATTCACACTACACTGGATGGAAGTTATTTGATCCTTTGAGGAGTTCAATAAGGTAGTGTCATCAGCAAACAAAGTGAAGATACAGTTAAACTGTTGTGAAGCCAAGTCATTGATATATAGTAGGAATAATAAAGGGCCCAGTATCGACCCTTGCGGAACACCGTGCTTTGTTGATAATTCCTCTGATGTAGAGTTACCAACACGCACAATTTGATGCCTGTTATAGAGGAATGAATTAATTATGCGACAGGCAATAGGTGTAAAATTATAATAATATAGCTTTCGCAAGAGAAGCCAATGGGAGACACAATCAAATGCACTAGTAAGATCCATTAAAGAAGCCACAGAGGTAGTGCCAGCTTCGAAACTTTTGTAGATCTCTTCGGTAAAGGCAATAATTGCACTCACCGTTGACTGTCCCTGGCGAAAACCATACTGGTTATTAGAAAGTGTATTGGTCTTATGTAAGAAATCAACCATTTGCTCGTATAATAACCTCTCAAGCACCTTTGATATAACTGGTAGAAGCGATATTGGCCTATAGTTTTTAACATCTTCTGGATCTCCTTTTTTGTGGACTGGCCTTATTCGCGCTCGTTTGAGACAATCTGGGAAAATTCCAGAGACGATGCATAAGTTCATCAGCTTAGTAAGAGGAGATATAATAACATCAATTGTGTCTTTAAGGATGCAGGTACTCATTCCATAAATATCTTGGCATTTACTGCTTTTCAAGCTATTGACTATATCCCGTACTCTGATAGGACTAACCTCATTGAATTTAAAATAAGCATTTGATTTTATATTAATATTATGCATGAAATGTATAGGATCATTCTCTGTAGTGGACAGGTCTTGGAATAGTTTATTCGCAAAATTAACGAAGTGCGAATTGAATGAATCAGCGTCTATATTGGAATTGATTTCAGCACGTTTTTTAGGCTGGCAGTATTTTATAAGGGTCCACAGGGACCTAGGGTTATTACCAGACTGACTAATGAACGCAGAATTTGCATTTTTCTTAGCATCTATAATCGATAACTGATATCTTTTTCTGAAATGTGTGTATTCTGTCCTCATATGAGGATATTTAGTGCTCGCTTCTCTTAAGAACATAAGAGTTTTTCTCATTTTACGCAAATCTTCGTTAAACCAGGCAGTGTTTGATTGATTCGGAAAGGCAGAGCTAGCTTTTTCAGGAAAACACTCATTGTGATAACCACTAATGATATTAAGAAAATCCTCAAATTTACTATTGACTGTTGTGTGTATATTATTAATGAAACTCCAATCTGTTGTATCGAGCAAATTATATAATTTATAGCGACCAAACTGAGTAATTGGCCGTACAATACGAGCAAGAGATGTTACCTCTGGGTAACTTAACCTCATATTAATCCAGAACTGTCACAATGCTAAAGAGTTCATAAATCAAAGGATGAAGTGGAAAAGTAGAAATTTAAAAAAGGCACAATTACAAATTATATTAATTATTTTTCTAACATGTTTATGAATATCTCTACAATATCAGAAACTAGAATAAGTATATAATTAGCAATTAAAAACGTAAGTTTCTCAATTGAAATTGTGGTTGTAACAGTTAGTATGAGATAGTCTATTATTAATGTGTAAACAAAATTAGAAATAAAAATCTACTAGTGAAACTATTCATTATAATATCAATTATAACATAAAATCTATGTATATTACACAAATAATATTTCATTAAATTTTGATTTTTATTTTAAAATTTTAGATCGTAATAATAATTAAATACAGCTATATTTCTTACTTTCTTATTTTATTTATTCACTAAATGTACATTTCGAACACTACGTGTGCTTTGTCAATGGTTAATTGATGTTTACAAAATTTTTGGTAACAAATATATATATACAGTGAGGATTAGCGAAAAACCCAAAAAGCAATAATCGTGATTAGAACCTGAGTGCTTAAGTGCGGCCGGAGATAATATTGTTAACTACAAAAGAAGCGTTAATTACAATTTCTAGAATTAGTTTTACCTGAAATCGAAATTAAATCTAACAGTGGATTATTTAGAGGGCTCAGATTGAAATTAAGGAGTTTATACATGTTTTTTTTCATTTATATTGCTTCTAATGTGTTTAACTTAACAGAATTAGACTGGTTTAAAAATTTTACATTGACTTACCATGACTTTCTGGTCTACCGAGTTCAACAAATTTTTCAAATTCAAACCAAAATTATATTAATTAGTGCGGATATCTACTTTTTAAAACAGTGCATAACAAAAGGTTTGTTCCCGAAATTTACCAAAATGAAAATACACATGTGCAATAGTGACAAAACCAAACTAATACAAGACTTCAAAATAAAAATCCTAAAAATCCATAAAAAACGTGATTTTCTACAAACAAGTGCTAACGTTCTCCATTTGAAACTCCCAAAAATGACTCATCCACATACATGGGACCAAGCCTTACAAAAAATGTTCAAAGTCATCGAAACAAAAGTGAAGAAGAAGTCGATCAGGTTACACAAGAAGATAAGGAATCTCATACACCACCAAGGTATAACTACTGATAAACAAAACCTGCCACCACTTCTATCACTCACAGTGATAAACAAATCAGACGAAGCCTTCTCCGAAGATAAAATGAACCTTTCTACAGAGAGGTTTAAAACACTCTTTAAGTCCAAAGCGTTTTCCAGTAGAAGACATCCTAAACGATATAGAGTTTGCATCGCGATTGGAAGAAGACAAGGCCACAGCCTTCAAAATGTGACAAAAACGAAGAAACAAAACAAAAATTACAACAGTGAAATAGTAATCGCAAAGAAATTGAAAAGCAAAGATGTATTTTTTCTTTAATCAGATAAAGGTAATGCCACAGTTATGGTTAACAAAGTAGACTATTTTCGAGATGTTAGAGAAATGTTAGAAACTGGCCCCTGTATAAGACAAACTAAAAATCCATTAGCTACTTTCATTAGTAAAATTATTAACACGTTAAAAGAGTCAACCAATTTAATAGACAAAAAACAGCCAATTTACTCAAGTTAAATAATCACAAATTATCTAGATTCCAAAAATACACAAACCCGGGAACAAATATAGGCCCATTGTTTCGAATATAAACTCACCCACCTACAAATTAGCAAAATGGTTAGTTGAAGAATTTAAAAGTATTAAAATCCACAACAGCTTTTCAGTTAAAAACTCTTTTGACTTTACAAAAATGTTGGATGACGTTGAATTAGCAACAACTACTGTCATTCGATGTTGAGTCACTGTTTCCCAGTATATCAATAGACGGCACGTTAAATATTCTTTTTAATTTTAATAGAAAATAACATTCCTATCCAGTCAATACATACATTGTCTATGTCTCTGTGACTATAATATGAAAAATTATGAACAAAAATTGAATTTAAACTGATTACATTAAAATAAATTAGCAAAAGCAATTAAAAAATCTAGCATTCAAGTTTATAATCATCTGCAGACACGTGTTTCGAACTTTCGCTCTCTTCAGTACAGCTTTATTATAAAACACGTGTCTGCAGATGCTTATAAACTTGAATGATTGATTTTTTAATTGCTTTTGCTAATTTAGTTTAATGAAATCAGTTTAAATTCAATTTTTGTACATAATTTTTCATATTATAGTCACATTTAAACAATCTAAAATAAACTTTATTCATTTATTAGTTTATTCAACAGAAATAATTTCATTCAAATTAGTGTTGCTTTGATAGTTGTACTATTCGTAACACGCAAATTAATTTTGTTTTATTCAATGTCTGTCGAGGTTTTAGCCAGAGAAGTAGTTGTTTCAAAATTAATTTGTTTTGTAGTCTTAGTAAGACTCATTGTTGTAGATTCACGAAATGTTTTCGTATTTTTAAATTATTATTTAATTTTCTACAACGAACTAAAGGATTTTAATACATTTTATTAGCAGTAAAAAAATAATTAATATAAACTTCAATAAATGTGTTGATTAAAGTATTCGTCACCATGACATGTTAACTAAATAATTTCGAATGTACTCGCTAGTCGAAGTTGCAGCACGTAACTGTCGACAACAAAGCTTCAGAAACTAGCAGAACTATTAATTGCACATTAACACCCGATAAGGCGCAGGAACAGAATGTGTCTATCTAATATCCACCACGACATTAATTGAATATCTAGGTAATACACGAGAATTTAGTTTACTTTATATATACTGACTTACATAAAAAATGCAACACTTTATTGAAACATTATATAACGTACATTTTTACATAAAAAAAATCACTGTAAGGTGTTGTAACTAGCATACTCTTTGATAGTTCGTGTTTTAGTTACAACACCTTACAGTGAATTTAAAATGAAATTTCAACAGTTAAAAGCCAATACAATCAAATTATTGAAACAAAAATACTTATTAAAATTTGAACGAAAAGAAGAAAACGTTTTTGCAGTAATGAGATCGTGTAAGTTATCTGCATTACCCAATTGCCTACTGATTGCATTCTATACATGTTCAATGGGGGAATGCTAATGTTAGCTTCTTCTTAAAAAAAATTGTGTTGTAGCCCTTGCTGTAAGAAGCCGTGCATTACCATGTAAGAAATTTAGATTTACGAGCTCCTGAAGATATGGAAGCGCTACGTGTTCTAGCACTTTGGCAATGTAACCAGCTGCTTTTAGGTTGCCTTCAATGAAGACTAAGGATGACATTCTAACATAGTATGTGAAGGTAATGTTAAGTTTCACAACAAATTTACATTTTTACATTCTTCACGGATACATCTGACCCTACGACCATCGACATAATATAATCTGGACTCGACATTAAATATAATCTGATGCTACTCTTGTGCCCAGTTCGCTTTTTGGTTGCTCCATTCTAACCTGCGTAGACGGTGAAGTGGTACAAGAGGATAACATAAAAATTGACTATATGAACGTAACCCATAAGACCTTATCCGGCAATAAACATAGGACATTTACATTCTAGGTTCTACAACTCTCATTTAATCATTTGCAATTGATTGAGATGTTAAAATTTTTTAGCCAAAACTCTCAAGTTATGATTTTCCTGATTTGAAGTCCAGATCTAAATCCATTTGGTTGAAACCCTTCCTAGTGAATATACTGATAAAATAAATAACTATAATTTATTCAATAATTAAACTTAATTATTATTATCGGTTAATAATAATATGTAAATTAACTCCACTATAAAGCCCCCTTATTGTTTGTAAATATTACGTAATTCCCCCTGCTGCCTAATTTATTAATCATATCATCAAAATCTACATAACATCAATATCGATTTAATAATTACGCATAATGCAAAGGCACATTAGCATTAAGTAATAATATTTTATGAAAGTTCAAAAGCGATATTAATGGAAATACATTAAGCAATTATCTATGTCCATGAGTATTTTATTAATAATAACTTTGTAATTTATTCACCTTCTGTATTTTTCCAAAATGAATAATTATTAAGTAGACAGCCTAATCATTTATTATTTTCAAAGGAAAATGAGTTGTGAAATTCGAAACGTAAGTACAATAAGTGTAATAAATATAAACAAGCTAGACTGAAAGACCTACGGTCGATAGGCAAGAAGAGAAAGACAACGAAACATAATTATTATTATGTCGTATTATTGTAATATTATCTTTCATAAATATATTTATCTCTCTATAAACAAACCTATAATTTTTTCTCATTAAGAGTGTAGATTGGGAATTATTAATTAATTATTTGCAGAGTGATTCCAGTTTTCTTGCTTCATTTTAATCAATATGTTCCAATATTTTATCTGGATAATGTTTTATTAGACAATATTATTCGTTTAACGAAAACAATATATCAATTAAAGACTATCACAGTTCTTATTATTATATATATATTAAATTATTTTCGATTATGTTTGATTATTTTTTTATATAATCAACTGTACAAAGTAAAATAAAAGTCGTATAAATAACATTACTAATAATAATGTTTCAATATAACCTTTATTTGTTATACAAGTTGATGATGATAATATATTAAATGAAATATGTAGTTTATACAGTTAACAATCGAAGAACAAATATTGTGATTGACAAAGAAAAAAAGTATCGTGTATATATTTCTTTTTTTTTATACCCATTCTATTGCTTTATTTTATTGCATTTTATATTTATCTATCGCGCATTACATAAAAAATATATAATTACACAAACAATGTAAACAAAGATATTATATAAATAATTTTCACTTAATTCATAAGGGTGGAGTTGAATGGTTTTTCATTCTAACCAGTTGATCCTCGTTCTTCACTGATTCTTCTTATGGCAGTTCCAGTTAGGATTACTATTATTTTAGGTGTTTCTAAATCAATTTTTCCTCAATTTACGAAATATATTAATTATGAATATTGAAATATTATAGTAAAGATGAACACACTTTGATTTCCCTACGTCCATGTATTTTATACAAGGAATTTATTGTAGATGTATTATACGATTTAATATCTTTTATATCGGTGAATACTTAGTTTTTATTTGGGATTCCTGAGCATTGTTATTTATAATAAAAGTAACTTGCTCTAGGTGAGGCTCGAACTCACAACCCCGGCATCGCTCACGACTACTGTCTTATAAGTACCGTGCGCTAACCAATTGCGCCACTAGAGCTGGTGATAGCATAATCTTTACATTTTCCTAAAATTAGCAAAATACCTAATGTTATTCAGAAAAATTAAACACTTATTATCAGGTAAATAACTTGAGATATGAAAGGAACAAACAAACGAAAAGAAAACACAGATAAGGCCCTGTCTTAAAATTGCAATAACAGGATTAAAGATGAATACGATTTCAAAAATAAATTTATTATAGTCTAAGATAACTGAAAACTTATTAAATATTTCTTTCCAAACTAAAATCTATATTTGAACAAACCCAGGTTAAATAAGAATAACAAGAAGAGATAAAAATATGTCTAGAAAATTTTAATTTATTATGATAGGTTTAGCATACGTTAAAGTGATGATTAATAGTAATTAATAAGACTATTATTTATTGCCCTACGTCAACACTATTACAAAGCTATAAGTATATAAACATATTTCAAATTAACAAGTAGAGACATATTGAATACAAAAAAAAAATATATAAAAAAACGTATATCCGGATACGTATTAAACATTTTTAATGAAAGGAATTTCTGAAAAAGTCTCTGTACGTATTTAATCGTAAGGGGTGCACTGTTATAGTAGATATACTATATGATAGATGCAAATAAACTTAAAAACTTCGAATAAGAGCGTAATATAATGTATTTAATACAGCTATATCAAAGAAGTACTTCGAAGTTCGCATTAAAAAACCCAATATTTTAAAGGCAGACGCAGATATGTTATTAATGTGATCAATAAACTTAAGATGACATAGAAATAAGACTCTAAGGTCCTGAATTTGCGGTTTCTTGAATATTATAATTGAATGTAATGAAAGAGCATTTGCGACAATATGAAACTATACAGTAATTGCTGATATTTAAGCTAAGTTTATTGGAAATACGTCATTGGATTAATATATCCAGGTTTTGTTGCAGATAGGTAAAATCATCAAGGCAATTAATTGTGTTGTAAATCTTAAAGTCATCGGCGTAGACCAAGACGAGGCACGAAATCGAAGTTATAAGGTCATTAATAAATTAAACAAAAAGCAACGTTCCTAAATTCGACCCTTGGGGAACACCAGACAGACTATTGAACAAATACAACTGAAAGTTGTTCCGGTTTTCAAGATAAGATGATAAAAACTTCATTAATTAAGAAGTGAACCCAAATGCACAAAGATTTCTTAGTAAAATATTGTGATCAATTGTGTCAAACGCATGACTGAAGTCCGTGTATATAACATCTGTCTGCATTTGTTCATCAATAGCTTCGCTAATAAGTTGAGTAATAGCAGCCATGTTTGTGGTCGTTTTTACCTGATAGAAACCCATGCTGGTGTATGGTATGGTGGTAAACATACCTGTAATTATAAAAGAAATGCTTAGATACTTTAACAAAGCTAAATAAAATATCTCATCTTCAGATATAACAAACAAGTTCATTAACAAACCCAACCCTTTATTTCATAATTCAACTAAGCCAAAATTCATTCTAATGAACCCAATACCTCCCAGACTTTATGTATTTATAAAAATACATAAAGAAAATGAACCCATACGTCCCGTAGTATCATATATTAATTAACCATGAAAATAAATCGCCATAAAAACTCAATTCAATTTTTAGAACACTAACCAATGTCAAAAATCCCTATTACATCAAAAATTCAATAGAACAAACACAAGAACTAACTAACTTAACCATAGATAACAACTGTCAACTAGTTTTCTTTGATGTTACTAACATGTTTGCCAAAATTCCACCTGAAGATTGCATGAAATTAATAATTGAACATCTAGATACTAATAATGTTAACCCCATAGTAAAATTAGACTTCTTAACACTACTAAATCCCTTACTAAAACAAAATTATTTTATATATAATAATAAATTTTATATTCAGAATGAAGGTCTAGCAATGGGTTTCAGCTCATTGCTAGCCGAATTTTTTTATTAAACACGCCGGTGGTGGCGCATCGGTTACGGCCCCGAACTGACGTGCAGCAACGTTGGTTCGAGTCAGTAGTCGGATGGGTGACCGGTACTATTCACCATTGGGATACAATTAATGGTGCTTTAGAGTGACGGGGGCGATCCTTTAAAGTAACAAGCTCATTTACACACACACAAATACACAAATGACATATGGCGGAAGGACCACGTGGTCGATAGCCTAACACTACTACTACTACTACTGGTGGTTTAGATATGTAGATGATATCCTAGCATGTTTTAAAGACACTGACAGGCAAATAAACCAATTACTAACATTCCTTATTTCCATCCACCCATCAATAACTTTCACAGTATAAACTAACAACACAATTTCCTTGATCTCTCAATTAACAAACTAAATAACAAACTTAACTTTAATATTTACAGAAAACCCACATATACAATCTCCCTTATTCCTAATATTCCCGACATTCTAAAAAAACATAAAATAGCAAGTTTAAAATCAATGATCTATAGAGCATTTAATTTACCTTAAGGTCCACAATTCCTACGCACCGAAATAAATACAATTAAGCAAATAGCCGTAAATAATGGATACAAGAAAGAATTAATTTAAGAAATTATACAAAAATTTGAAATAAAACTTTCAAAACAATCACCTTTTTTGTGTTAGTTTTAAAATTAAAAATGTCTTCAAAAGATGTAACATTAATATCAGTTTTAAACCGTACATGGAGCTTTCTAATTTAATTTTGAACGGTAAAACCCAGACAACATAAACAAATTTGGGTTTATAAGTTAACTAGTTCTGAATGTCAAAGTGTATACATGGGCAGTCTGGTCATAGCTTCAAAATTAGATTAAAAAAAACATGAACAATCATATAATATAAAAAACAAAAATTTTCAAACAATGTATTAGATTCTAACAATAATTTCGACAGAGATGTACTTTCAGTAATCAATTTAGCGGATAAAGGCCGAAAAATGGATTTACTGGAAGAGGTCGAGATTTACAAATCTAAAGTTAATCCCGGAATTTCCCTATTAAATGACCGGACGGACCTAATATGTACGTCCCTTTTAAACGGTGTTATATAAATATAAATAGTTTACTATTATTATTATATTAAGTGATGATGGATTAAAAAAAAATAAGTGCCTCAACAATAAACGAGATCAAATTATATAGTAAATTGTAATTAAAGTATTATCACTTTTATCAATAGTTAAAATGACATTGAAAAAAATACATTAAATACAAAGGTTAAAAAAAGTTGGACGACTTAATTATTATGATTAATTAAATAAAAATAATTTAAAAGTTATGGTTTACAAAGAGAAAAAGGTTTACAATATTGTTAATTTGGACAAAAAAGCATGTATTAGTTCTAATAGTGGATTATTTAATTGACTTAAATCAACATTAAGTAATTTGTTTTGATGCTTTTTCATTTCGATTGCTTCCAACATATTTAACTTGTAAGATGATGAAAATTTTAATAATTTTGTATTTTTGATTGAAAATCCATGACCTGTGTTAAGTAAATGATAAGCGACAGCTGATTTCACAGGGTTTTGATTTTTAATGTGGTGGATGTGTTCTTTAAATCGTGTGCTTAAATTTCTTTGCGTTTGTCCTATATACATTTTGTCGCATTGGTTGAAATTTATTGAGTATATACCTGATTTTTGAGTGTCATCTATTTTGTTAAATGAATTGCCTAAAAATGTTTTTAATTGGGTGTTATGGATTTGCAATCAAAATTTTAAAGTAAAAGTAACAGTAAAGTTGTTTTCTGCAAAACATTCCCCATTTAACCGTTGCTCTATCCCTTCTAATAAAAGAGATACGAATGGTGAGCATCGAAATTGGGACACAGAGTAAAACAATTGAGTAAAATAAATAAGAATTAAATTTACATTAACATAAAATAAAATCGATTAATGGTACCAATGATTTAAAACTTTAAGATAAGTTGACTATAATAAATTTTGCTTATTTAAGGTCAAATTGTAGTGCAACGCGTAAATTGTTGCGGATGACATATTTAAGAAAATCACTTGAAATAAAATCCAAAAAAAATGGTCCTTCGTGAACGACGCGCAAAAAACAAATGATTTAAATGTTTAAGTTTATGTTTCATGATGACAATAAAATCGGACAATTCGAAAAGTACTGCCAATCTATTTGCTGATTTTTTTCTGCTGTATATACTAATGTTGATTCTAGTGCTATTCCTACTCTGCAGAATATTCTGTTAGTAACACTTGGTCTCTTATCTATATCATCAATATACGTTTTTAAAGCCTTAAATAATTCAAAAGATAATCTTAGCTCTCGGCCCAATGGGATACCATCTTTCTTCTTGAAGAAATGTATTTATACTATTATATAAAAATAATAAATCACTACGAACTGGAATATTTACAGAATTATGGAAATATAGTTTTATTACACCGCTTTTAAAATGTGGAAACCGTAATAATACAAAGAGCTACCATGGATTATTAACACAATCATGCAAAATCAAGTTGTTTGATGGTCTAGTTACCTATCAGTTGAAATGGTTATTTCGAAACTTAATAATACCGACTATTTAGATAACAAAACTGTTAGATTTTCAAATTAGTTTTATTGCAAACACTACATATGTTTCTCCACGTTGTGTAAAACCAATTTGAAAATCTAACAGTTTTGTTATCTAAATAGTGAAAATGAATTTTCAACACTTAAGTACCTCAACAATCAATCAATTAATTCAACTGTATCTAATCTACTGGTAACAAAATCGATTATTCTTACTGCCATGAAAAAGGGATGCAAGTGGACTTTATATACATAGATATCAGCAAAGACTTCTATAGTGTCCATCATGAAATTTTGGTAACTAAATTATCCCACCTTGGATTAGACATCGTCTCGACGAATTGGATTAGGAGTTATCTCAGCAACATGATGCAGTTTGTCAAAATAGACAACTACATCTCAAACGGTATCAGTGTCACTTCAGGTGTGCCTCAAGGCTCGCAATGCGGCCTTTTGTTATTTTTAATATTCATTAACGACACTACTGTAAATACTAAATCTTGTAAATTTTTCATTTACACGGATGATGTGAATGTTGCAAGATTACCTACACCCGGAAAAAGTGGAATATTTTTCTACTCCACAATATTAATAATAATGTGCTTCTATTTGTTAATGATGTAAATGATTTAGGTGTTTTATTTGGCGAACAGTTATCATTTTAGGAACATCTTTCTTTAATTATAGCGAAGCTACTGTTATGCATTTAAATATGAATTTGTACTTTAATATAAATACCGACATGTATTTAAAATAGGATTAGTTTAGATGTTTTTTTTTTAATAAAAGTTTTTTATTAATTTATATGTGCGCAGTTCAGATTGATTCGAAAAGCGACTGTACACGTGTGTTCAGAATAAAGTGTTTCTTCCTATAGTCGTGAATTTTTAAAATAAAAAACCACTCGATATACTATAGCTACCAAAACACTCGGTTTTGTCAATCGCTTTTCATCTCACTCAACACTTTGCGACATTTATACCAAACGTTAATTCGCCTGACTCTAGATTATGCTGCTCCTGTTTGGTCGCCACTAGTTCCGATATCTTCAGAGTTAGAGAATTCAAAATAAGTTTTTAAGATATTATTCTTATCAAGCCTCAATACCGGCTTTCATCACAAAATGTATCTCTGCACATTATTGAATATCCTGTCGCTATAAACACGCATATTAGTTGCTGATTTGTGTATTTTATTTAATGTCATCAATGGTATTCTCAAATGCAGTGAACTGCTGACGTATGTCGTAATAATCTGTCTAGATTGTCATTGTTCAATACTTTGCCAATTGATGTTGACATATTTAACTCAACTAAATGCTAATTTCGTAAAAAGTGATATTCCGCCTTATCAATATATCATTAACTTTTTAATTAGCTTAGGTTATTTCAATATCTACTTTAGCTTCGTATTTTTTTTTGTTTGCTTACATTCTTTTTTTTTTAGTATTTCTGAGTGTTTAATTTTTGGTTTTAGTATTATTTTACAGCAACCATATATGATTTTCTTAGTATATTATTTTAGTTAAGGTTTCAATGTAATATTTATGTACTTTTTGTAAAAGTTGAGGCGTTACATAAATAAATAAATACAATCAATAAACATAAAAGCCATTAAAACTCCATCAACGTAGATCCTCGAAACGCAGAAGAATTCCAGTCATGGTGCACAATACTATAACTAATATAATATCGAACTAAAGCTATAGGAGTTGATATAAAAAGAATATGTTTTAGTTTTAATGTATGTATCTAACAATTTTGTAATATATTTTAAGGTTTTTGCAAATACTTTCGGGAAGTTTTTGACTTCCAAGGTGTCCTTCACAATGGTAGATATATCACGAATGTATTTAATCCTAATATGCTTTTCTCCGGCATTGGTTCTACGCAACAGTTCTTTTTTGACATTCTGATAGAGCTCAATTTGACAGTAATATTTATTGTTTTGAAAGTATGACTCGGTCCCAGTTTGACTATGTTGGAGATTGTTGCAATAACCCTCAACTCATTGGCAAGCTGAATCTTTAAAGGTCGTTTCCAATTCAAGCAGATGGGATCATACTTTCCAATTCTGGTGGGTTTGAAAAGGCGTTGCTCAACTTGTAGTATCAAGTAAATTTTTATTGTACTAGCAATATCCATTTCCAGCTGTTCGCGTTTGTATTTGGATTTGGTTCCAGATAACCCGTAAATAACTATTTTATATTTTCTATGTTCATGAACAGAAATATCCTGAAATATTTTCTCAGTAAACTCTAGCGTCGAATGTTCAGGAGCGTGAGATGAATTGACCACAGATACGGGCTGTTGAGTTTTAGTTTAAATGCACTGAATTTGTTAAAAAGATTCCGCAATTACTTTTTAAGACTAATGCTTTCCTTGTGAATATCGTCCATAAAATATATGAGTTTTTTAAGTTCTGAATTCTCTTTGCTTAGATCATCTCTGTCTTTGGCTAACGTGAAGGTCTATAGAGTCTGGGTGACATGAATTACCGCAAGTTGAACAGTTTATGGCTTAATAATTTCAAGTAACTCACTTTAGTTCCGAAAAAAGTATAATATATAAACATAAATTATAAACCATAAACATGAAACAAAAATTTTGAGAATTAAAAAAAAATCGTCCCTTATTTCTCCGACCTGACAACATTTGCCGTAGCTTTGAGCGTTGATATAAACAAAAAACCATTTACAGTAAAGGTGAGTTTGACAAACGCATTCATAAATTATTTAGAGAAATAAAAGACAAATAATTGAGAGAATCAAAGAATTGCCATTGTCAGCTAGTTCAGCGTCACCTTGAAGATATGGCCAAAAATATTGACGAACAGGTGAACAATGATTAGTGACATAATTATCATTGCACTTGATGAAAGTACTGATGTAAATAGTATGAGTAAGCTTTCAATTATTATTAGATTTGCATCAATAAATAATTCGAAAGCCAATGAAGAACTGTGCCTTCTTGCTTCAGTGAATGATACGACCAATGGCACTGATATTTTTCATCGAGTACAAGAGTTGACAAATTTCAAAAATGGATTTAAAAAGTAAATTGATTTCAATAACATCTGATGGTGCTCCAAGTTTGAATGGAAAAAATGTTGGATTTGTAAAACGAATGGAAAATTTATTTGCAAAGGCAACTACGCAATAATTTAAGTTCACTTCAAAGCTTTTTTGGAGGAAGTAAATCGAAATATGGAGATTTGCTGTTACATTCTGAAATACGATGGTTAAGTCAAGGAAAATTTCTTTATAGATTTGTAGAGTGTTTTGATGATATACAAATTTATTTTGACGAATGTATCTGTACAATGTATGTATAGCAAACACATAATAAAGATATTGTATTGTATTGTATTGTTTTTCATTCTCTTTAACTTTTGTTTGAAAAGTTATGTCTTATTTTTAAATATTTCTTAAATTTCAAAATTTGTTTGAATAAATCTACTAAATTTTGCAATAATGTTATGTTTATTTATGTTTTACAACTTTTAATTAAAACCCTCGCTTAGGTTTTACTGATTGGAGGTGATCAGTAATTAATGTTAAAGGTTAATTAATGGTTAGAGGCCACCCACCCACCCTAAAAATACATATTAACATTAATTACTGATCACCTCGCAGTTTTCAATAACTTTAATTACAAAAAAAGAAAATGGACAAAGTAAAATTTTTGATAAAGAAAATGGTTGCGACCGTTACTACGTGGTAATTCATACCATAGAAGTAATTATTAGATTTTTTAATATTTAAAAGAAGTCTAGATTTCTAAACGAATCTTTTTTTTCTAATTTTAGAGCTTCTAATAAAATCTTCACAATTTAGAAAGCGGGTTGAATTAAAAAATCTTGAAACCTAGAGCGGAAATTAGTGGAAATTTCTTGGATTCTTGAAAAAGTGAATCTAGGGCCTCAAAAAAGAGAAATTACTGAAAATTTTCTACCCTCAAGAAAAGATTTCTACAAACAAATTTTCTAAAAAGTCTTCAAGAAAATCTTTGCAATTTAGAAGATAAGAAGATAACCTTGAAATCTGAAGGAGAAATTTCTTCAAATTTCATGAGCCCTTGAAAAAAAAGTCTAGATTTCTAAATGAAAATTTTCTAAAAATTTTAGAACCTCCTACAAATTCAGAAGACCAGCTGAAAAATTACTGAAAATTCCTTAAACTTTCTCGAAAGTAAAAAAAATCCTAGAGAAAAACTTTCTAAAATATTCTAGACCCTCCAAGAAAATTTCCACAATTTAGAAGTATCTAAATAATTTTATAGCCTCTAGTTGAAACAACATCTTGAATTCTAGAGAAGCAATTACTAAAATTTACCCGAATTCTCGAAAAGAAAACGAATTAAAAAAAACATTTAGTCTGAAAGAAAATCTCCGCAATTTATAAGAAAAGTTAAAAAAAAATTAATTTGGGCAAGAAGTTATTGGCCATTTTCTAAACTCTAAACTTTTAGAAAAAAAATGCTAGAAAATCCTAATGCCACAAAGAAAATCTTTGCAATTCAAAAGACGACTTCAAAAAAAAAAATTGAAATCTGGCGAATCAATTTCTAGAAATTTTCTGAACCCTCGAGAAAATAATCTAAATTTCTAGAGGAAAAATCTAAAAATTCAAGAGACTCAAAAAAACTTTTTGCGATTTAGAAGACAAGCTGAAAAAAAAGCTTGAAATGTGGAGAAGAAATTACTAGAAATTTCCTTAACTCTGGAAAAAGAGTCTAGATTTTTAAAAACAAAAAATAGCCTCTAAAACTGAATAAAATTTACTGAAAATTTCTGAACTCTCGATAAAACATCTAAAGTTCTGGAAAATATTTGTTTTAAATTTTTGAGCACTGAAAAAAATCTTTGCAATTTATAAGACAATATTAAAATCGGAAGAGAAATTACTGGAAATTCTATAAATATTGAAATGAACTAAAAATCTAGAACTCCTGAATAAGTCCTCTGCTAAAAATTCTGGAAATATGAAGAAGAAATTACTGTAAACTATTCTAGAAGTTTACAGTCAAAAAGGCTCTAGAAATCTACAAGCAAAACTTGTGAAAAATTCTAGAATCCTTGATCAAAATTCTTTGGAAAGGAAGATGAAAATATGGAGGAGGAATTCCGCTTCTAGAAGCCTATAAGTAAGTTCTAGAAATTTTGAAGAAAATATTCTAATAAATTGTAAAATTAAACAAAATCTTGGGAGAACTTTGTGAATAATCTAGAACTCTCGAATAAAATCTTTGGTAAACATTTTGGAAATATCTATTTATTAATTAGATAAGAAAAAGAAACTACTGTACACTTCTAGAATCCTCAAAAAAAAGTTTTATAAATCTAAAATGAAATCTTGTGAAAAATTCTAGAAAAAAAACTAAAACCATGGATCATCTAAGAAAGTTATAGAAATTCAGAAAAAAAATTTCTAATACAAAAGTTTGAATAAAATGTTGTAAGTAATTTCTATAAATAAATATAAATAATGATTTTCTAAAAAAATTTGAAACTCTTGAATAAAATCTTTGCTAAACTTTTAAAAACGTCTAGACTTCTCGATGAAAATTCTTTGGAAAGGAAGTTGCAATAAAAATAAAAGTATGAAGGAGAAATTACTGAAATTTAAAGAAAAATCTAAAACAGTTTTTGAAAACTTCTAAAGTTATTTTTTTTCTCACAAATTAAGAAAAACATGTCTTAATAAAACTTGCTCAGTTTCTCATTCCCTTTAATCTTTGTTTGAAAAGTTATGTAATATTTTTCAAATTTAGGTAAATTGAGAATAATTAAGAAAACGCCTCGACTAAACATCCACTTCCGGTTTATGAATGTTTACCAAAATCTTTTCAGTTACAGTTTTTAACGATAAAACCTTAAATTTAATTTTTAAATAAAGTAAAACTCACTTTGTTAATATCACACTATTTATTTAAAAAGTGACTCGAGTTTCGATCAACAGCTGATCATTTTCAAACTTAAAGTCCTTAAATTTAAAGTTTCATCTCAAACGCATCATTCGTTTTTATATACATACCTATATATAGAGAAAGTAAAATTAATAATAATAAGACGTACATACAAAATTAATTAAATAATTGACAATGAAATCATCTGATGAAAGCGAAATTAATAAATCATGTAATAAATTTTTCCCCTTTTTGGAATTTTTATTATTATTAATTAACTTTTTTGGCTTCATCATTAATTGCTACTAATTTAGTTAGTTAAAATTCGACTGAAACAATTATTTTTCAACCTAAAGTTATGTTAAGTTCCAATAAAAACCACCTGTGTCGTATATTATAAGAAATAAGATTGTAAATTATGAATATAATAAGGTCACTGCTGATTTGCAATTTTTATTTAAAATTGCCGGTTTGAATGTTCCATATTTCTGGACTATACTTCACTCTATATCAGAGTGTTAGTGACAGTGCTAAATTTAAAGTAATATTACTTTAATATTGCAAGAAAACGATTCTCTGGCAACGATAAAGCAGATGGCAGATAAAATTCAATCCAAATAAAGTTCCACCCGTATGCAAATATTATCGTAAAGAATTATACTATATCTTAAATAATATTAAATTTTAGGTACTCATTTTTCAACATGATCAATTATTTTTATTAACTTCTGTGTAATAAAATTGTATAAATATTAGCCATTTTCAGGTACAAAGCTGAACTTTGGAAGTTCCTTCGAGCAAATAGGATGGTGGATTCGCCAGGTAAAATGTATGTAGCCCGTATGAGTCACCGCTCCGGCGTCGGCTTCTTTGTCGTCATTGCAGGCCATCCAATTACACTAAAAGATGTTGACATTTCCCGTGGGACAAGCAGAATCCCGGAGTTGGTCACGCGAGCCTCATCTATCTATAGTTTGTGTGCGCCCCCAAGTAAAACGCCCGATAAGTAAGTAGGAGGAATGTCCTCCCTCTTATAGCTCTATTTGCTCGTCGCACCTGCCCCTTCCTCATGTTTATTATGTTTACAGTCGGTTTTATGGGACGGCGACTATTAGGCTTTTGTATGAAAAGGTTTGTGATATTATTCTTAGAAAAATATCTATGGTATGGAGGGAAATCAACATCTTTATTTGGACAAATAAAAATACTTTTAGAGCAAATATATTTTCATTTAAAATAAGGGTCTTTCTACCCAATGATATAGACTTTTCTTATTCTCATTAACAATAATATATTTATAACATATGTATATATTAAACTGCTCTATAACTTAAAATTCAAAGCAAAATTGAAAAAAATATACACACAAATATAAAAGAGAACAGACAAGTCCCACAGATCTTTTTTTGATCTACATTATTACATAACTCACATCCCAAATTACTGTTTGAATTGTAGAGTGAGATAAGTGATGATAAGTTAATAAATTAATGAATTACTATTCAACATGTGGAACGAAGTTGATGCCTTCAAAATAAAAAAAGCGTTCATAAATTAATATCAGGATTATAAATACCTCTATAGATTATATAATTTTGTTAATAAATTATCAATTAATTTTATGATATTAGTATAAAACATAATAATACGTTGATGTAATTTAACGCAATTATATCTGAATAATTTTAACTGTACTAATTTGATGGGGATTGACGCGTTATTAAGATGATGCATGTATATACGGGCATAACTAGAATTTAATTCTAAGTTAGTCGATAGGTTTGCGGCACGTGATTAATTGTCACAATTAATTGTTGCATATTGATGTCTGTGGAATTGTGCAGCGGCTTGCACGGTCGTGTCCAATCATTATCTATTAGGCTAATGACGTTCGGGTTTACCGTCATCTGATCTAATATTACTGACTAATAAGTGCACTGCGGTAATTAGATCACTCCAATGAAGTTAATAACATATTAATGGTGTGAATCGAGGCACCCGGCACCTGCACCATTTATGATTATTAACGGACGTTCCCCAATTACAATTGGAAAAAGTTTATAAATTATTTTTGATGGCCGTAAACGTTCTTTAATTAGGTGATCAGATGAAATGAAAATAATTATGTTATTCATTATGTAATTACCAACAGGATAATTAAAATTTAAAATGTTTTTAATTAAAAGAAGAAAATTTGTCTATCAAAGTTGCATGAATTTTAATATTTTTGTTGTTTTGTGTAGATCCTTTAATACATTAAATTTGAAACAATTATGTAAAATTATTTCAAATCAGATATAGAGTTTCAACAAGTAACAGTCTCATCAAACCAGTATTTCCCACATTTTTTTACCATTGTAAATTAATTCATTTTACATTGATTAAACTTATTAGCAATGGCAATTTTCACTTATTTGTAATTGTAAATATGTCCTAATTCTAAGAGATAAATTAAGTAAGTCATCTGTTTAACACAACTAAATAATTTGATGGATCGTCGGGCATAATTAATCCTACGAAAACAACACGTATAAATGTACTGATATAATTTATGTAGCATTAACATATTATACCGAACAACGGGGATACGTATCAGGAAACTAGCGATCGATAAATTTAACATGAACCTCTCACATTCCATAATTTATTGTATCACGGGCGATATCTTCTCGCTTTCACACCATAGACATTGAGCAACGTAAACAGAGACACGTTCGTCGTTCGCATGAATATCACATGCGTACATTTAACTGAGGGCATTATCCCTCAAAATTCATACACGGGATTTCTAAACCAAATATTGTTCCTGAACCGAGCGGCAATTGCGGTACTCGAATACACGCGGATATAAGCAGACACATGCAGCTAGACTCCTAGAGTCTAGAGTGAGTGAGTTGTTCACCGTCGCCGGAGTAGATCTCGAGGAACACGGGACGCCTAGCCTAGGAATATTATTAATAGCTTGTTTTCGAATTGAATTTAGCGCGGGGGCGGCCTAATTTCGTTCCGCGAACAAATTGAAATTGTTCTCTGTGTGTCTATATGTGTGTGTGCGTCTAAATTGGATACGGAATGTTTGCGCGAGAAGAGCCCTCGATTTATCTCGTTGTATCGTTCTGTTTCAGGACTCATGTTTTGTCGTTTTCGTATGTGTAATTGCCTCTGAAATATTAATCTTCCCTACATTGTAAAACCATTGTATTGTCTATAAGCATGTATATTCATTACTTCAACATAACAAACGGACATGCTTTAAATTTAAAAAAAAAGTTAAAACAATATTTTAAATGTTTAATTTATCTATTTAATAATTTCGCACGGTTTGAAATGTTTGGGACTTAACAATCGCCTACAGATTGTAGACACAATAATAAAGTTAAACATATGTAATATGAACTTCTTTCCAATATTTTAGAAGGTCTACCCTAGTTCTTCTACAACTTACTCATTAGTAAGCTTCTGGTAACGTTTTAGATCAAAAAGCATACTCATTCTTCTCCCAATACTTTCCGTTCAACTCTTTTTTTAGTCGGGTAATCAAAAAAGTGGCACAGAGCCATTTCGGGACTGTAAGTGTAAGAACTCTTTCTTCCATTTCTCAACTCAAACTATTACAGTTTGGGTATTGAGATTTCTTTACGTCAACTTTACTGCAACCAAAACATCTTATTGAACGTGTATTACATTGGAAACCTACATAATTTGACTCCTTATAAATAAAACACGCTTTTATTACTCGAGATTCTACAACCGTATCACTACATACTCGACTACTAGTTGATTGGTAGCTAAATTGAGGTTCTAAATCAGAATTCCTTGAAGGAGGTTTAAAAACTCTGATAGAATTCCTTGTAACCTGGAGTTTTCTACAGAGGTCTAATAATTGAGCCTCAAATGTAATATCAATTAAGCTAAGATGAAATATGTCAAATATTTTTCAGAAGAACAAGCATCCTTATATTGACACCAACGGGAATAGTTAAACGAGAGAATAAGTTCGACCTAACAGCTAAATAGACGCCTATGGTTTCATTATTATCTTGGTTTGGAGATTTAATCTGTTCTCATAATTTATCATTATAATCATAGGGTAAAAATTCTTCCAATACATAATAACTTTTTCAAATTATCCCAATTAGAAACTAAATTTCTATTAGCCATAAACCATGACGCGGAAGCACTAGAAAATAAGTCAATAGCAGAATTTAAAAGAATATCTTTACTAATATTCCTAGTAACACACAATTCATCTATCCTCTTAAGAAAAAAAGTTACCCTTAGACGATTATCATCACTAGTAAATCACAGGTCCAACTTATACACCGGTACTGATTTAAAATTTAACTTCAAATAATATCTCTTACACTTGTATCATTCCCAGTATGATTAATTGACCTCTCTGTGCGTAAAGAACTGGAGGCACTTGGAATCATTTCTTCACTCAATGTAGGATCTGAAGGAATTATCACGCGATAAGAGACATAAGAGTTGTTAATAATTTAGATATAGACGAAATAATCTCACTATTTTGAGAATCAATTCTTTCTAACCTCGGAATTATATGGTTAATTTTAGTTTCCAATTTTTGTTTAGAACTTTCAAAGCCGGAATATACCTCAATTGCATCTTTGAGTTCAGAAACTTTCTTATCACAAATTTTAATCTCAGAATCATTATCTACAATCGGTACACAATGAAAGGTTTTTCTCTGTTTTTTCTAAACGTATTATTCCTCTAAGACACCTTCTCATTGAATCACAATTACCTTCTGATTCAAAACTTCTAACACGTAATTTATATTGTAGCTCATATACAGCTAATCTATTAACATTCATCGTTAAAAAAGTAATTTCAATCAGTTATTATAAAAAATCAAAACAATTTCTTTTCAATTTATGACGCTATCTTTAAATCATCAATCAAACAAATTTAATAAATTTAATAAACCAAACAAATTTAGGGTAAATCCCTTTCATTGGGCGCCAAAAATATGCTACACCCCATTTTTTTCTAAAGGTCTATTCCGTCGTTTGACTATCAAATAACAGAAATAAAATTTTCTATCAATAATTGAACGATTTAAAATATTAGCTTGCCTTTCTTCCAATTACAATGTCTCATTATTAAAATTATATCATATTGCTTCTTTCATTTTCTCAAATACTTTATCTACCTTCTTGTGAGAATTTTCCTGTACTTGTATTTCCTGCTTGTTTTTTTTTTAAATTTTAATTTTTAGTATTTTCCCGTTCATTATTCTACATTTTTTTTACCTGCTACATCCTCATTCCAGAAGATGTATCTTGATTTTATGACATATACGATTTTATAGAAGGACCATAAAGGTAATATCTATGGTTTAAGGCATTGCACCAGATTTTCCTGTTGGGTAGATCTTTGCAACGACAATAATGCAAAAAAATAAATAATTGTTTCCTTGACAGCAACATGGTTTGATTTCGGTCTGTATTGGTTCTCATTAGCATAACGTAGTTAAATATTCCAAAATAACTGCAAATGCCTGAATCTTCCTCCTTACTAAAATTACATTCTCTCACTGTCTTCATTTTTTTCTCTCTAATCAATAATGTATTTTATTAAACCATCTGCCCGTTTACTTATTTTTCTTTAGCATTTCTTCCGCATATTTATTGATATTCCCAACCACCATCATTTACTTAACTTCACTCTATGGATCTTTTAGTAATACTGTACTTTAGTCGAATTTTTAATAGCACTATCTAAATGGATTACCTTATTATTGCACCGTTTTTTTTATCGATGTATATCTGTATCGTTGCTGTTAGTAATAGTTTATTCGATCGTAAACCTTTCATCTTCATTATTTTCATTTTTTCTATGCAGCCTACTGACCATAAACATTTTGATCCGATTTTGGTTTCCAAGTTATTATTGTAAAACCGTTAAAATTAGAGGAGAATAGAAAGTATTGGTGTAATTAATATTTTCATACAAAATGGTAATTAAAAAAATGACCAGGGTAGTAGTTTTTAAGAGCCATTGTTTGTACCAAGTTTTTACTGGAATATAAAAGGAAACAGAAGACGTATACCAAAAAAAATTTGTTAACTAAAGGACAAGACAGAGCTCTACCAAATCGCAAATAGCAAATCGCTAAATTATTAGGAAGACAATAAGAACACAAATTAAAAAATAAAATCTGAATGATAAAGCCATGCCATGAAAGAATTCTTGGTCCCTAAGCCTCAGAAGCATCTACATCCACATCAACAGCAACCTCTTCGGATGTGGTAGACTCATCAGCACTATCTGAATCACGTCCTAAAGAATTTGTAGATGAAAGCCAAGAAATTACACCCCCAGAAGATTATCAAAAGTAGGGTAGCAACAGCAGTGAGTTTCAGTAAATAGACAAGATCTTTAACGATCCTACACTATGGAATATTTCTGGCATATCATCCAAAACAAATCAGATACTGGTTGAGAGGGGTCGACATCAAGTTAAAGAACTTTCCTATCAACACAGTAAGGTCAAAATGTTCACCCTATTATTATTGCAAGTATTAAGCAATGATGAGATTGTTGAGAGAAATTGGTTAATTCACTCTATTATAACTAATGCCGTTTTTAGATTTTGCTGCATATTGTTTGATAATCCGCCTTCCCATGATTGGTCTAAAAAAGGTTATTCTGAATAGAGAAATCTTGTAAGTAATAAACTAATGAATATCAAAAAAATATTGATTTGGTTCAGTTCAACATTGAAGAGGAGTTATAAAAAGAATTATTGCAATAACATTGTACAACACGATTTTTTGGCAAGATTAAATATTTACTGATTATTGTCTGTTATAGTGTCCTTACTATGAAAACATATTGGAAATTTGCTCATCATCTAATGTTTTTAAATAATTACATATAAGATAGCGTTTAAAATTATCTGAAAAAATCGCAATTTAGGTCACAATATAACACTTGTTATTTTGCTTTAAAGCAAGAGAACACGGCACACATGCCAACGATCAAATATGTATTAGACATCCAAGTCTTGTAATTATAGTAAGCTACTACTTACCTATTCTTTAGTATTCTTTTGAAACTATTTTATATCAGAAAGCGTACTCAGATATTAAAAAAAACTTTTGACCGTAGAAAAAGAAGACAGTTTTTTTATAACGTTGTTCTTCATTTCAATCTTGAATTTATTGACAAGATACCAAATAGTAAAATTGTTGCAATTTGGTTAATAATTTATTAGAAGGATAAAAGTGAATAAGATATTCATTTCTCAAGTTCAAATTGCAGGTTGAATTTTTATTTAGTTATATATCTAAAATTTAGTTTTTTAAATCGAATGCTATTTGAGCATAGAAAGACCTTTATTAGTGTAAAAATCCTAATACTATGACATACGTTCACAATAACTTTTATATCGTTTAAGGCCTTCCTCATTTCTTGTACCATTTCAATCTAGTGAGATACAGGGTAAATATAAAAGTAATGCTCATTATCTGAGAACATCAGCATCAATACACTTGTAGAAATGTATCTGCCATGTCTGGAAGGCAGCCTGAAACTCCTAGACAGGAATGTCTCTTAGGAACCTTGTAACATAATTTTGGATGATGTTTAGCGACTTCCAATGCTTTTCTTTTTTTCTTTCGGCTATTTTTTCTGTCGGGGAAACAAAAAAGTTACATGTAGCCAGGTCGAGAGTGTAAAGGGGCAAGGGGAACACCCAGGTGTTCCACCGGGGTAAGAAATTGGTAACGATGAAGACCGTGTGGCTGGGTTTATTGTCATGGTGGATCCTTACTGTGTTTTTGATGTCAGACCACACGCGCCTTTACATCTTTTGAGCACCTGCAGGTAAAAAGCTCAGTTAACAGTTTCTTCCTGCGGTAAAAACTCAAAATGAATGATTCCTTGGACGTTAAAAAAGACAATCAGCATCGTTTTAATGCAACACTTACTCATACGCAAGGAGACGATTTTGTGGGCCACTCGCTACTCTTGCTTTTTTTAGTCGAACATTCAGAATTCGTCTTCGGTTACGACAGAGTTAAAAAAGTCTGACTCAATTTGAAACAAATCCAACAATTCTTGATAACGCGAAACTCAAAGTTATTTCTCGCCTTCAGTCAACACTTTCAGCAACAGCTTTTTGTAGACTTTCCTTATTTTCAGACAAGGCATGTTAGGGGTGTCAGTTATTTGTTGGATGCTCAATAACTGCTACTTAGATAGCTTCCTAATTATAACCACTCTTTCTAATCAATACTACTTATAAATTTTGTTCTTCTTGTCCAAGTTAATTCAATCCACAATCTAACCATTAATTTCCTCTACTCACGCAAGTTTCCCACACATTTTATTAATTGCCTCACTTTGCAGGCTCTCTGTGATTGCTTCCTGGACTATGCATTTAAGAGTAGATGTTTATACTGACTGGCAGCATGTGTCTCATAAATTATATCACCTTTCTTTCTATGTAATCATCATCTGGAGTTTGTTCTTTTGAAGTTTCTTGTTGGTTTTAAATGTTAGCTCCCACTAAATCTACGATTCTGACCAACACGCTATTATTTTAATTCTTCATTGGAATTACAAATTTACTTTATTTCTAGTTTTGTCATACAGTGTACATCCATTCGTGTGATCACTGTTGTTCAAAGGAATCATCTTTCTGGATTTCCTATCCCATTTGATTCTCTGCGCTTTTGGAATGTGCTTTCAAAAATTATTTTGTGGCTTACATCACGTTTCTTGTTGCTCCATATTTCAAATTGTGTTTTAGCCTCTATTACTGAACAAATTGATTTGTTACTTAGATAGGCGGCAGTATACATAGCTTCTGCAAAAATTCTTTTTTCAAACATGTTGATGATTGAGGCTTCTTCTTCGGTATACAAATTTAAAATCACAATTACACTTTGTGATTTTTTTTGTATTTTTGTGTTTAATTTTTGAGAAAGTAAAGATCCTGCCTTTTCTACCAAAGTTCTATTGATTCTCTCTGATGAGCCGTTTTGTTCCGGAGTGTATGTGTTGTTTGGTGTATTATGCTATGATCCTCCAAAAACATCTGAAATTATATATTACAGAATTCGGTTCCTTAATTTTTCTTTCTTGATAAAGAGAATGGTTGCGACCGTTACTACGTGGTAATCCATACTTACACTGAATTGAAAAATTCACTATGTTTTAACCACAAATAATTATTGTAAAAATATTATATAACGTGTAGGCACAATTATATAAATCTAAACAACACAGCACGACTCGAGTTTCGACGTTTTATCGTCAATATCAAGTGAATTATAAATTGATGAAATTGTTATTTTATACTAGCTATTTTGGGGTGAGGGAATATACCTGTCGCTAATTGTTTGCGGATTATCTCGGGAGGGTAGTACCAGATTAAAAAGTGGCGAAAAGATTAGTTCGGTCTGCTCATTAAGAAGATTTACTGACGGATTACGGCTCTGTTTGAAAATTTCTTGAATATTTTGAAATATTTGAGGACTTTTTTATTGGATTTCGAAAAATAAACGTATACCATTATGAAAAGTGACAAAATATTTCGATTCTAGAAGAGACTCTTGTCTTTCATTGGCCCTCACAAGTCTGTTTAGATGATATCCAATATTGCTTTTGATCTGGAGCCTTGCTTCTTGAAGGGTAACCTCGTCTGCTTGCCCTTATAACATACCATGCAGTTCTTGATACTATGGTTAGCCTCCTCCTTAAACTGTATTCTTGAAGTTTATAGGGGAGGCTAACCGTAGCATCAAGAACTGCATGGTATGATGGGATATATTATATTATATTATTTACTTTACAGGATCTATTATAAAGCATATAAAATTACATACATAAACCCTAAATCACTTTAAAATTTGGAACATAGATCCTGAAGGCGGAGTTCACGATTTCTTGTGTTCTTCCACTCGACCCAATACATTTTGCAGATGGTGATTATGCTCATCAGGCGATTGTGGTCATTGAGGCAATATTTTTGCCATTTCTGGCGTATT
This sequence comes from Ontholestes murinus, assembly GCA_963969525.1. NCBI lineage: Eukaryota > Metazoa > Arthropoda > Insecta > Coleoptera > Staphylinidae > Ontholestes > Ontholestes murinus. The sequence continues at coordinate 71,211,675 of OZ018390.1, read as the reverse complement.
TAGGTCCAATTTTTGGAGACCTGTGTTATTTTATTTGCTTATGTCATGAGGGCAAGCAAACGAGTTTACTGCACCGTTTCTCATCTTATTTAAATCTTGTGAATTTGTGTGCCCAAGTCTATTCATATATTATTTGCAGTAGCAAGCAAGCAATTATTTGATTCATCAAAGTTTAGTTTATATATATTTTGTTTAAGTTCAGCTACACAACTATTGCTCGTGAAGTTGACTGAATTTCCATTTTTAATGAACTGATTTGTCATTGGACCAGGAAATCAAAGTACATTTTTATAACTACACTATGACCGACATTATTTAGTACTGTTGCTAAATCAATGTCTCGCACATATGTGACTGTGAGCATCCCTTCATTTGCCACCGTAATTTCCTGAACACCACAATCGCATGGCTTGTTGTTCATAAATTGTTCACTTGTGGTAAAGTAGCTTCTAAATTCACATACCAATCTTCCTTTTTAAACTGTTCTGTTAAGAAAGTGTCACTAAAAGATTTCACTTCTTTGCGGCTTGAATCACTTCAGGTTAGTCTTGGGATAATTATATAATGTAGCACTAAAAACATTCATTTATCCACTGCTTGAATCACTTCAGTTTCTTGGGATAATTCTTCTTAGTATATTAACTTTTAAAATGTCCGATTTGTTTACATTGGTATTTCCTTCTTGTCATTGCCACTAGGTGTCGTCTTTGGAGCAAACAAGTTAACAACCTGGTTTTTCATCTTTTTAGGGAACTGTGTGGTATCGAACGCGTCTTGTTTCCCAGCGCCATCTGTCTCTATTTAGCTATTTAGACTTAATGGCGTCCGTGCTTATATTAATGCCCGAATGCTTGATCGTCATCATCAGAGGAGAAAAACTTTCAGGTACAGAAAGTCTGGAGAAATTCATCACACTTTAAACCTTTCATAAGAAGAATATTAAGCTGAAAGTTTGGCAGTTTGAAGAATCTGTAGATATTTTTTAAGACAAATATAGTTTTGTACAACAAAATATACAGAATGTTAAAAGAAGATGTGGTACAAATAATTTCCAGACTTTGAAGAAATTTAAAACTTATCCTTAAGTGAATATAGTTTAATACCAAAAAATGCAAAGAAGAGCAAAAGAAAATATTGCATAGAAAGAATATTTAAACTTTTTATTTGTAAAAACTAAGTAGAAATAAATATCAAAGGCAATGTTTGAAATAAAGATTATAAATTTAAATGGAGAAACGTGTAAAGGGGTTTGGAAGACCTATTCATTATTTTTCCATCAGAAAGAGATGTTTATAGCTTCAGCAAATCAATTGAAGGAAGGAAGTTAAAACTATTGGGATGGGAAAGTTATGAAAATTTTATAAGAGCAAATAACAAAAATTACGCATTCATTTTTCAAAAATGACTTAATAACATTTACGAATCAAAACATAGAAGATATTTTTCGAAACAAAATATGAAAGATATGGAAAGCGTAAAAAAACATAGTTTATTAAAAGAAAAAAATTGTTGAAATGAGAATATTTTGATCGACAATTATTTCGAATATAAATCATTAAAACCGTGTAATTTTTTTTTGTAATCAATTAAAAGGCGACATTCATAATTTCTGGCGATTTTAAAATCGCACCATTTTCCCCCTCTCATGTTAAAACCATTTTAATTTTTAAAGTACAAAAGTATAAATCTGACACGGATACGAGCCCCGGCCCCGTCATATATCACATCATCCGTACGTTCCACAATGAGAGTAAAACGCGTTACACAAATTAGTTAGCATTAAATGTCATGAATATGATTCTGATTAATGGCGGTGGGTGGGCGCGCGCGCCCGCCGCCGCCGCCAGACCGCTCTTCAGCTCGGCGTGTGCGGCCCTGTAATTGCCATTATATGAAAATTTCCTCCCTAAAAAGGACACACATTACTTACTATACTCGAAATGTATCATGTTTCCCCCCTGTACGGTCGGAATTTAATATCGCAAAAATTCCGAATGCTGCTGCATATTGTGCCGCGACGCTGCACGAGTGGCGCTCCGCGAGACGCCGAATTGAATTAGATTTTAGTTTATCTAGGATGCGGCGGATCCTGCCTGACTGCTCTGTTTTCTTGAGATCCGTTCGGTGCGCGGAATGTCTTTCTCTTCAGAATTTAATGAATAATCAATCTAATAATAAAATACGTATGCATATTGTTATGTATTTACTTTACTTTACTTTACTTTATATAATTTACAAGCTTATTAAAAAATATATACATCGAAATACATACATAAATACACTTTAAATTTTGAAGCAAAAAACTTGAAGGCGGAGTTCACGACTTCTCATGTTCTTCCACTCGACCCATTAAAGTTGCCAGCTGGTCATGATATTCACCAAGCAATTCTGGTTACAAAAGCAAAATTTTGGCCATTTCTGGCGTATTTAGGTCCCATTTTTTGTAGAAATCACAGAATTAATAAATCCAATTCTTTAATTTATGTTTTGAAAAATGTCTTACAAAACTATGAAACTCAAAAATGATCTGTAAACTTATAAATGTCAGTTGAGTCATCATTCTTCTCAATTTTTGATCATTCTTGGTCTTTTACCCATCTAATTGTATCATCCATCCTGCTTGGATTCTTTTGTATTAGTAAACAAAGTACTTAAATGCATTTAAAAAAGAGAAAAATTATAATCAAAAGTGATGTAAGAGAATCATCATAGTTTTTTTGGTAATATGAGGATGGTAATTATAACAGAAGAACTTGAATGTTACAATAATATAGAATTAATTTTGATAACTAGTTTAGACTAAGATTTAATAGATCACAAGTTTTATCTAAAAATTGTAATCATTAAGTGACGATTAATCTATATTTCTACGCAATAATTCTTCGATTAATCCAAATTACCATAATCCATAGGGTTCGACCGTAGTTTATCAAATCTACACAAATTTAGTTCTAATCGTGTGAAATTAAAGGAAAAGGATGAGGAATGGCCGTGTGGTCATTAATTAAAGTGAAATGCACGATATGTCAGGGACACACCTAGATAGGAGCGGCTATCTTTTCCTCACACATTCCATTACCTACTTTTATTTCGGTGTGTTTCTTTGTTATCAGTTTGCTCATAAACTCGAGATTAATTTATCATTAGCGACGTTGTGACACACACACGCCAGTGGCGTTATTTACTTTCGCTGGGCCCTTATCGGATCTGATAAGGTGCACGCCAATATAATAAAGCCGCAGTCCGCAATATCCAACATCATAACGCTTTAAATATATTTTAATGATACGCAATAAGTCTGCTCGTTAGGTGGAAGTTTACAGCGGATAATGAAATAATTGAGATATTATTCTATTTGCGGAATAATGGATATCCGTCCGTGCGGAAAATTCGCTTTTTCATTCATCTGGTAATTATGAAGTAAATTATATTTGAGTCGTAATAGTAAACAATTTATCTACATACTTAATTTAAAAAATTTAAATCAGCAAAAAATTTATAATACAGTAAATACAATGTGTTCAAAAAAGTTTTTAATTCTTTACCTTCGATCGTGAAAGCAACGAGTCCTAGGGATGCTAAAAGTATGTCAATCTTGGAAATTTAGTCAATTTGAAGCCTTTCTAAAATATGTTTAAAATTTTATTAATTAAGCAGAAAATGAACAGGGCTAGACATAGAGTAAAAAGTTTAAAGATGGATTATTATATGATGCTAAATCATTTAACCAATAAAATATATAAAAAGGGATATCATATTAACCACAGCACTAATGAAGATATACAAGAAATATCTAAAAATGTAGCAGAAATTTTTGTAAAATTAAAAAAAAATATTTCTGAGAAATTCTAATAAGCGAAAACAGTTATAAATGATTCAATCTAGATACATGGGATAAGAAATATTAAACAATCTAGAGAAATTAATGAAAAATTTTAGAATTTACTAAAAAAATTCTTCGAACTTGGTAGAGATATTTTTGGTAAAATAAAACTGGTACTAACTGGTAAAAAAATGAAAACAAATAGAAAACAACATCTTCTAATATTTGGTCAAAATATTTTCTTGTAACATGGAAGGAATTATAGAGGTTAGTAATTCAAGCAGATAAAACATGTTTAACATGAGCTGATGAACAAAAACATATAGAAAAATATAAATATAAATATCAAGCTGTATTTCTAAATTAGTGACTCAGAAAGGATCGAGAAAGATTCTTAATCGTAAAGGTAGAATATCAGGGGTGATGGAAGAGATTTACAATAGATCTTTCGGTTAATGTTCGAGCCCTCAAACAAACCACTAAAAGGATTACACTCATTGGATCTGAAATACTGTTGCAAGAAGTTTACAGTTTATTCGAACAGCAACGACAGTAGCCATGGAGAAGTAATAGAAATGACAACAAAATGAGGTTATCAGTTCACAGTGCAACATTTTCGAAAGTTCTTCGTCATGTTGGCAAGGTGTCAAAATTTTTGTTAGTAACTGGCCTCACATTTGATCCCTTCCTTCATCAGAATAAATCACCTGCAGTTTCTTAATACCTTATCCCAAGCATACGATTTGAGTGGAATCTAACAAAAGAAAAGTAACATCATCATCGAGCGGCAGCAGCAAGAACGGCATCATCTGGAAAAAGTATAGACTATCTAGTTCTTCCAGCATACTCTGCCCTAGTTCTTCTAACGACACCTACATTAACGACGATATAGGATATCTATTATATATATTCAACGGAGGTCTATTAGCTGACGGTTAGAAAATCCTTGATGTTTTAGGGCAGGTACATTCAGATGTATATTTAAAGTTTTGGATTTACAAAGAATTGAACACGCACCATTAAAAGTAGTGGCAAGCGTAAGGAAGTATAAGGAGGGGACGTTATTGGAAATTAACATTTTGGATCGGTTGGAAATTTTAGACAAAACAGTGAGTGGATCTACGTGAAGATGTTGAAGTGGTTCGATTGCCGTGGTTAGGTTCGAAGGTAATATTCTGGGATTGCTCCGACTTGACACCAGAAAATATTTTATTCATCAATTCCGATTTTGACGTGGTGCGGGATAAAACATACGGAGAGATGTTGATGTCGAAGCTCGCTGATATTAAACTCGACGACGATATTAGCTGCATTGCGTACCTTTTCAAGAATGTCTATTTTATATGTGTTGGTATACTAAATCTATTTCAGTGGCAAATTCCTACAGAATTCTAACATATATTGCCAACAGTTCTTTTATTTTGAAAGAGATACTTTATGTTACATATTTATTGCATTTTTTTTGTTGCGCTAGAGAGTACAGTTTCCGTCTTTATGCCATTAATTAGCTGATTCGGCAGCTTGGAATAATCAGAGAATATTCAATAGTCTTGTTAATTCTCGGCTTTTTTATCATTTCAGTTATATTTCAATTAATTCATCCTCGATTTTGCAATTTCTATATTTCGAGCTATATCTACTTCAAATTCCTACAAAATTTAGATTTTGGGCGGTGATACTTTTACTTCAATTCTTAACAATATTTGAGGTCTTTTTGGGATAAACTTATTTACAGATACCTTCCTTAAATCATTTGGTATATCCATATATTGTACTAGAGTCAAAAATGTGTTCTAACCTTTGGCTATCAAAAAAAAAATAGAATTTTAATTATTTTTAGATAGCTAACTCTACGTTTTGGCCGTTGATTTTTATACACTCTTTGTGTTACTACTTCAAACTCAACCAGTAGTATCTCTATTGTAGTTTGTTCAAGATTTTCGGAAGATCAGTTGTTTCCGTCAGCCCTGATATTCTGTTTCTAGGGATGAGAAGCCTCCGACCTTCCTGGTCCACTGACTTAAAGATATATTTTAGCACTCCGTGTTCTGAAAATGACTTGATTTAACAAATATGCCTTTTTGTAGCTCTTATTAAAGCTAATAAGACGTTTTATAAACTAATGTTGCTCATTGATTTCAGTTCAATGGCTATGGAAAATCAATTATTAATTTCTTATATCATTAACCTGTGAAATAAAATAGTTCGTAGGTCTGTTCATAACTCTATGGCCTTATGTTTCTCATTGTTTTTTAAGGCATATTTCTATGTAGATATCCTTGATATTTCGAATGTCTGTTGTGTTTGATATTTAATGCTTGAAGACATCAATTTGTGATACATCTTGAATTAGGAACTTTAAATGAAAATACACTTTGTTGATATCACCCAGGATTGATTACGTGATTATAGTTTTAACCTTTAAACTGTACGTTTGATAATGGCCTTTTAAAGGTTGAAACTATAGTCACGTAATAAATCATGTGTGTGATATCAACGAAGTGTATTTTCATTTAAAGTTTCTATAAAGGCAAATTAGAAAAGGCAGACAGGCTCTACCTGTGAAGTTCTTGGGAAAGTGATGAAAATCATTGTCGTTAGAAAGATTATTGGACCCGGAGCCTTTATTGGTCATTTTGAAAACAAGCAATAGTTGTATACTCTTCTTGTAGGTTGTTCTAGAAATACAATGTACTCGAAATGTACATCTAGTAAATAGAAACAATTTGTGAAAAAGGTTTCAATACAATTTTGGTAAGTTGGCCATTTAAAACAGCAGCTATCTAAATCCATCGGAAAGAGGCTTTATATATGACCACAAACCACCAATTCACTTACGTTTTGAAGAAGTGGCATCTGTTACCTTTTCCCGGAGTGGTGGAAGCACAAGATCTTTTGACTTTGATGTTTAGTTAAAATCACAAACTGTGCACACTTTTAGTAGCATTGAAAAGGAGGAGTATGAAAAGCGATTTGATTTCATTACTTCTAAAAAGTTGGATGTTAAGAATAGAGGCAAAAATGTTAAAGTTTTCTATAAGGATGACTTAGGATTTTCGGATAATAAAAATGTTCTTGATGCATGTGATGAGGAAAGTACTGATGATATCTTTGGTAATAGGTGTTATTTATTTTATCCAATATGCTAAAAATTACTCCATTGTTAAACATAATAGTTCTTTACAATGATTTCAATCGCACATGAAAAAGTTTGAATTTACAAGATATGTGTTCTTCCATTCTCACCTTCTATTTTACTGGCAAAAATTTTGATCTATGAACAATCTCTTGATGATTTATCAACTGATTTGCCCATTTTTTGTGCCAAAAAGGGATTATGATTTTATAGTATATATATATATCTATATATATATATATATATATATATATATATATATATATATATATATATATCTGTCATGCTGACATTAACAGCCAAAAGTCTCCCCTAAAAATGGGACAAAATAGAAAATTAAAGCATTTTCTAGAAGAATCCAGATGTTCAAGAGGACATTTGCTCCCTCAGCATCGTGGTCAAACAAGGGTTAGAGTGGAAGATCGTCGCTGCTGCACGAACTCCGCCCAGCTTCGTCCAGTCAAAATTTTTGTACGTTTAATATAATTTTTGTGTAGATATTTATATGTATTTTTTTAAATTTTGGATTGTAAGCTAAAGAATAATAAACATAAACATAAACATAATACGTGTCATTATGTTTGATATTTACTTCAATCCATATCAAGCTGAAAGTGATGTAGCTGAAGAGTATGACAGTAATCACACTGATAGTTCTTCAGATAATGAAGAAGGTGGTGGTGGATCAGATGTTTCAGATGCTGAATCTAAGAAGAAATCTAAGAAGGCAAAAAAAGAGAAAGAAACTAAGCCTAAGGTAATATCAGAAAAACCTAGGGTGAACCGCAAAAAAAGGAAAAAGGTTCGGACAACCTAAAACGTGGAATTATTAAAGCTGAAAATCCTGGAATTAAAGTAAACGACATTGCTAAGAAGGGTGTTCAAATGCGGAAGGAGATGAAATACAAATCTGTGTAGCTAAGTCAAAGGAAAGTAACAAAAAGCAATGAAAGAAAAAATATTAAGCACCTGGAGGATTTCCTTAGAGTGTGGGAACATCTTCTGGTGTCAAATAAATTATCTACAAAATCGACATCAAAAAGAAAATCAAATACAATTTTTATCCCCAAATTTAGTTTTAAGAGTAAAGAGTATGTTAAGCGTGATGACGGTAGTTTTGATGATGAGAGGAAACGGTCAGATTCGTAAGAGTAATGAAAAGAAAAAATCAAAGGCAAACGAATCTGAATCTGAGGAAGAAGGTGATACTGAATATGAAGAAGAAGCTTAACACCTGACGCCAGTAATAATAGTGATTAAAATTAGAGATTATATTTAACTTAATTTACCCTTAATGTAAAATATTTGAATATTTGAAATTTGAACCGCAATTGCTTTAATTAATAAATTCGATTTAAGCCCTTTAATTATGTACAGGGTGCGATAGAGGAACTTGTTGATTTGAATTAGGCGCCAATGAGCGAGACGTGACCAGAAGGAGGTAAGGAGGGTTTCATTCGAAAGAGGAGGTCTTGAAGTTTTGTTACCGCTCAAGCCAGTTGTCGTCATGCGTTGGACAAAGGAGCTTGCGTTCGCCGTGGAGACCTACTTTTCCCATGACCGTTCGGTGTTATTAGGAATACAAAAATATCAAGTGGTAATCATATGAAACCCTTAGAAAGGCTAATCTCATTAGATAAGGCACGCCACCTTATCGCCTAATATAAATAAGCCAGAATTTTCCATTCGGGTTACTCTGGCACCACTTTTGAAAATGTGAAATATCAGATTCAAAACTCATCGCGAGATTAATTAAGGGTTTTTTCCAGTTTAATCAACTATTAGCCCAATAAAAGTGCACTGCAGAAAGATAAAGATTATTTAACGGAATTTATAGCTTATATAACTTAAGAATTAACTTGGTGTTACTAAATTGGATCTTTGTACTCACCAACTAAAAGATCAGCCTACAAAAATGTACGTTGGCGTTTCATACAAATGTTAAAAAGTAGCAAAATTTCAGAAAGAAATCAAACACTAAGCTATTCCAAAGCTATTCTCTAGATTAGATTCATTGCTCTGCTAAATAATTAGAAGAAATCTAGTTTGCCTACATCAACATTCTAGTGTGTATAATCAACACGTTTAAAAATGATATTAAGAATAAGATATATGATTTTATTAGCATTTTAGTTTATTAAGTTATTGACTAATAAAAATTTAGGTACATTATGTAGACGTTTGTTAATAAAAATAAACACTCCCTTTAATAATTTTTAATTAAAATTTTAATGTAAACATACGGAACAGCTTTAATTATGTGTAGAATATAATAAGCAGTATTAATAACTAAACATATATAATGAGATTTATAAATGTCCGCATGTCAGCGTTAATTAAACAGAACTAATCCCGTTCAAAAAGTACATAATATATTCTGTAAAATTTAAGGATTAAATGTAAATTGGATTTGGGTAGTGAATATTTCTGTGGGTCAAATGAGTCCGGCTCATATCAAGCGAGCCAAAGCCCCTAGTAAATCCAATCCGGACGCCGGGTTCACGACCAGAATAATGAATTTCCTGCTAATTGTGAATTTGGCCGCTAATTTGCATCATTATTTTCGCCCCGGATGGACTTGAATTTATTAAGAAGGACGACGGGGTGGGATGTATTATTAAATGATAAATTAGTCGGCGCCATTTAAAAATAATGCAAATATTGATTAATAAGATTAATTAGTGTAGAGTTTGGGTTGATTGATGCAACGGATTTTTCCGGGCGATAAATATTTTTTGTACGTTCCGTATTATATCATGTAAGGTAACATATTGAGCGGTCAGATGCATTCTTCGACGCCTTCGGACATAACGGCCGTTTATAAATCATAGCTCTAACCATCGTGGGCCCAATCAGTCCCAGATCAGGCTGAATGATCGATGGTCTAAACACCCATCTATCTTTGCAGCCCGCATTTATATAACAATTGTCAAGAGCAGCCACTGGGCACATACACGCCCTACAGGCCTGCACACGTTACGTCGACAAATGTTCTGCCAAATATGTTTCGTCTATTTGACAGCGTACATAGCCCCATTGTAGTCTGCATAAAGCACAGACCGCATATACTCATTAAGGCTTATATATACATATACATATACACCTAATACTATGTGTTCGTATACAAGATAAGCTGCATACTAAATACAGTTTGATATTCAATATTAATAAGCTTCCTTGGTAATCAATCGGAAATTCCCAATCGGTATCTACATCCTGTCTTAATCAAAACGTTACGTTTCTATTTTGGATATCACGCCCATAATTTATTTTCATAATCGCCCTCATGAAACCTATCTTAATAATATTCATTAAACTTTTAAGAATATATAAAAATTAGGTTAATATCATAAGCAATGTCATAATCTGAATATAGGTTTTCTGAATCGAAAATATAATAGTAACGTGCGTTAATGATTAATGGATTATTACAATCAAATTTTCATGATCTAAATGAATAATCATTTTATAATGCACAGTCATAAGGTTATCAGAGTAACTTTTCCTGGAAATTATGTACTCAATAGCGTGATCATTGTAAAAAATAATATCACTGTATGAAATCTCTGTTTGTGTAATGACTCAACAAATATTATATAATATACGTAAACTGATATATTTTCCAAGGTAAAGTAAATGAGGAGAGAAATATATTAGTGTATAATTAGAAATATTCATGTGATAACATAATCTCTTCTAGAATTTTTACTACGTTGTGTAATAATAATATAAGAATTTTGAGCGAGAAGTTAAAACGACTATTCCTCCTACTAAAGAACGACCAAGCTTTAAATTATGTAACAAAAAGCGACCACAATTAGCACAATGTAATATTTTTGTGCTTACTAGCTTACATATACCCCAGCATCAGTCTCCTTCTTGGGCCTTCAACACTTACAAAAATTGAATCAAACTTGCCGTCTTCAGCAACTTGAGGCTAGAAATATTTTCTTAGAGTCTCGTGTCCAAAATTTGTTAGTGATTAAAGCGCCTTTGAGATTATGAAATGATGAAATGAATTCGTGATGTGTTTTCGAAGGAAATTTTCGTTTAGGGACAGTGTTTTTGTTAGAGAATCAAGGATTTAGAAGTAGGTGGGACTTTTTGGCAAGAAAAGATAGCATTCTTTATATATGGATTGCCTTCGTAGATTTATAAAGGAAGGAATTTGATGGATTGTAAAGATAATTTTGGAGATGTCTTATTTTGGTTAACACTCAGAAGAAGATAGCTGAATAATCAAATAAAACACGACGAATCATTTTGATGATGTACTTATTTGTTAATTTATACCATGCTTTTAATGTGCCGCCCTTTTCTTGACTGTTGCTTTAAGGCAATTTGAGTAGTTTTTAAAAGTATTTTTTTGGCCTGGGATACCAGACTGTAAGGTCAGCTCTAGACGGTTTGGAACAGGGCAGGGACACTTCATAATAAGTTAGGATTTTTGGATAAATAGTAGGTTAGGCACAATATTATGAGATCCGTATTTATATCTTTACTTTAGATTATACTAGGAAATCAACTTTTAAAAGTTTGTTTCGAATGAAATAATATATTATTCCTAGGTATTTACAGGTAAAGGAGCAAAAGATATTTTGGCTGTTTATTGATATTAAAGAAGTGATTTTTTAAGTCCATGAAAGGGAAAATTTTAGTTGGGATTCTTTCAGATTAATAATAACCGACATGCATATCATCATTAGTATAACCTACAAGAGGTGATCCTGTTTCTGCAGAACATGCTGGATCTATAGGAGTAAACCTTGTCAAAAAATCCGTAATCCAAGGTGTCAATGGTACCCTACAAGGGATACCTGGTGACCTCCGGTTGTATCTAGCCTTACTGCACTATGCACTGATGCAGTCGACTTTTATTTCTGCTCTTATCGGGTCGTTATCAAAAATAAATCGGAGGAGTTAACCTCTCTAAGAAATGGCGCGGCGTTTGGGAACATGCGAAGTTTCCAAACAGTTCATATAGAAGCGTTGGCACTTCTTTATTCTCAGAAGGTGTGATGTGGTTAACTTTGATAATGTGAATCCGTTTGCCATTTCAAAGAATATGGAGTAAATTGTAAGAAGAATAGTATCAATTAAAAAGATTAGAGATGGATTGACTATAGAAGTGTTATCTGAAAAACAATCCATCCAAATTGCGATGAGAATTTACATTTTCAAGTAATATATTGTTAATATTGTAAATAAAATTAATGTGCGTATACAAACGTGAATAAATTGTTACTATGCATTTACTAATGTTTAAATGAAGATCATTTATTTTGCACCATGTACATGATTGATTAATGGAATTTTAAAGAGCCAGACAATAATGTTGTGATTTTATTATTCTGAATATCTTTAGATCATCAGTATATAACAAACAGTTATCTTGTAAAGAGACAAGCTGATCATTTATAAACATAATAAAGAATAATGGTCCTAATACGGACCCTTGCGGAACTACACTCAATGAGATATACTTCCTAGAGCTAACTCCAAGATAAAACACGTAATTTTCCCCAGTATGCAAATATGATGCAATCAGTGCGATAAATCTAGAGTCCAGTTGTAAATCTAGAGTGTTTTGATTTACTTGGTCAAACGATTTACTGAAATCTGTATAAATGACATCAACCTGCTGCCTACTATATAGAAACTTAGGAACCCTATCAGTTAAGTTACAAAGATTTGTTGTGGCTTGCTAGTAGATACAAAACCTAAAGTATTAAATTGCATTTTGTATAACAGAAACTTCCTTAAAAACCAGTTTTCTATAGTGATGTTTCCATTTAATTTTGTTAATTGTCACAGATGAAAACCATGGAGGCTAGCAATATGGTTTCTTCTTAGTTTGTGTTAGAATATTCTGTTAAGATTGAGATTGAGATATCACAGACAGTATTGTGATCATCCGTAGTTAGTACCTTAGTCCAGTCTGTTAAAAGTATAAGGTCGTGCAGTTATTTCAGGTTCAAAAATGGCTTATGTTGTAACTTATATTTCGTATGGCAAGTAATTAATAAGAAACAATGGTAATAATCTTCAGGTACTAGTGATATTTCACCGCCTTTAACTGTCTCAGCCACATTTTTTGATCATATGACTAAGTCCAGAAGTGCACCGGTACCATTTTTATTGTCATTGATTTGGAAGGTTGAATTTAGATTCATAAAATTAAGCAAGGTAATCGATTTATTACAAGTTTGCAGCGGGAACGCAGGAATATTAAAATCACCAACTATTAAAAATGAATTGCCTAAACAACGTTCTTTAATTTTACTCAAGACAAGATTATATGTTTCAATTCTAGTGTTTGGAGGTATATATAATAACACAAAGGTACTATTTTCGTTCCTAGAAAATTTTATATTTACACATCGGAATACTTCGTATTTGTTTCGAAATAATTATAGGTTTTGTAACGATTCAGTTGTTTATGTCTCAATTAAAAGTATTATATCTAGATGATCTTCAGATATTAAATTATTGTAAAAGTTGGTAGCTTTAGTGTTAATTCCTCATACATTCTGAACATCTATTATCATTGATTTAAAATGTGGCTGTTGGATATCTATGCGTTTTTTTTTCTCGATTTTTGGTAGTCATTGAAAATACTTAAGAGATTCGTTGTCTCCATTCTGTGGCCTTGTGCTGAATTCAGTTAGTATTTTATTCTGTTTGTCATTTTCACTGTTAGATCGTTTTGTAAGTAATTCTTTTTATACGCACTTATATTGTGTAAATGTTTCGCTTATCTTAATAAATGTGTAGGAATTTCAGGAGATCTAAATATGACTATCATAAAACGGGGTTTATTGACTGTGTGCGGTTATCCAAGTCGAATTACTTTAATATCGTCCGGGATCTAAATGCTTGAATCATCAACAGCAGAAATGACTTTTTTGATATAATTTTGGTCATCAGCAACAGATTCTGATTTAGAAAGATTTCTTATTAGTAGGTTTGATTCACGCTTTTTGCGAACATTAATCTCATTGTTAATATCATCAATAAGATTCATTTTGATCACAGCGATTGAGTTATTGTTCTTCAGGGCAGATATTTCTTTTTGTTAATAAGTTATTAGATTCTTTAGAGTCCTCGAATTTTCCGTTATGTCGGAAGTACAGGCAGAGAAGGTCCTTTTGATTTTTGTCTTTGACCGAAATAATTTTGAGTCATTCGTCGAGAGATTGACACAGGCATTAATAAATATACTTTTACATACATAATGTATGATGGAAGATTGGAAGTAATTAGAAGTACAAAAGTTTATATCAGATAATAAGGAAGGACAGATAATATATGAGTTTAGTAATCAGTGCAAGAAGTATAGGTTAGTATTTCTTCTTCGGTCAACAAGCGATTGAATATTCAACATCTCCATAATATTCCGATAAGAGCCTTGTACATGTTGTTGATTAATTTTGTATTTCATATTTCTTTAAAACTTATTTTGAATAGATTCTAAATGATAAAAATCATCTGCTGAATAAGGTAGCATATTTTAAATTACTCCTTACAAGTTAACAAAATAAAAGTTTAAGAGAGCTAAAATTTATCTCCTTCGAGATATGCCACACAAAACCTCAAAACCTCACTGCTTTGTCACATATGCTCTGAATATGATTTTTAAAACATAGGTGGCTGTCTAATATCACACCTAAATTTTTTACTGATTCAACATATTTCAAAGGAAAAGAATCAATATAATAAGACGAGCGAAATAAGCGACTGCCTCTATAAAATGAAATTGAAATGCTATTTTCACAATTCAGAAATAATAAATTAGCATTATACCATTCATTAATTTTATCCAAATCGTTCTGGAACAGTTAGCAATTCTCTTGACTTTTTTTAACTTGATAAATCTTCATGTCATCAGCATACAGTAAGAACTCACCAAAACCAATCTCATGAGTCAAATCATTTATGAATAGGTTAAATAATATGGGTCCAGTGTGTGATCCTTAGGTTAAAACATTTTCTTGTTGGTAGGACTCAAAGAGTTACGATTCATTATTTTTTGTCGAAAAATAACAAATGAATGAACTAACTGTAATAGTTTCCGACAAAAAAAAACATAATCGTAACTCTTTGAGTCTTTCCAACAAGAAAATATTTTAACCAAGTCAAGGTTTTAAGACTGAATCCAATCAAAAGCAATTACTCTAATAAAATTGCATGATTTACTTTTTAAACGCTTTTGAAAAATCCGAATATACAGCATCTACTTGATATTTTTTCTCAAAAGCGTTTGACAAAAACTGTTTAAACTGCAACAAATTGGTTGTCGTATATTTTGCTTGCTGGAAACCGTGCTGGCTTTTGGAAATATATCACTATGATATCCAAACTAATTTATCAGTAACTAATGAATCTAACATTTTGGAAATAACCGACTGTATATAGGTGATGAATAACACACTTGGGTTTTGAGAATTTACACAATTTAATGTCTATGCACTGCGACAATTGTTTCGCGACACAGTGGCTTCATCAGGCAGATGATAAAATGAGTAAAAGCCTCATCAATCCAACCGACTGCATGCCAATAACCTCATTATGATCACCAGATTTAAACATGGGTGTTACATAAGTTTCTTTCCAAATATTAGGCACGTAACAGGTAACTAAAGACATTTTAAAAAGCACATGTGTTGGTTTGCTCGTCGGATAAATAATAATAAATACGGATAAATCGATAAATCAGAAGGTAGACCATCAGTGCCGACAGAAAATAATATTTTTAGACTAGCAATGCGATTAAAAACTGATTCAAAAAAGATAAATAATTCTATATCTTGCACAGATCGAGAACTGTTAATTTGAAGAGTAGACAAATTGACATTCGATGTATCTTGTTCATAGACTGATGAGAAATGAGCCGCAAAAAAGTTAACTATATCCAATTCATTTTCAGCAGTAACTCCATCCAGCTTCATAACTCTTGGAATTCCTTCTTACTTTAACATTTCCTTGGCAAATTTCCAAAACCTACTCGGATTGCAAGATATGTCACCTTGAATTCTTTCCAAATATTCTTGATATAGCTGGCGACTTGTTGTTTTACATGGTGGACGTAAATTACAAAATCTTAAATAATCTTCATTTAAACAGTCCGTTTGAAACGTGCGTGTGTGATCATTCTAATTAAATCAGAATTGCACAATTTAGGGAAGTTATGTTTTTTCACGTTAATAATTTTTGTAGGTATAAATAAATGCACCTTCTTATGAATATGATTGTAAAATGTTCGGACGGCTTCATCTAAGTTGCAATTAGATAGAATTTGTTTCCAGTTAATGTTATGGAAAAAGTGATTAGAGCCCTCATAATCAGCAAATTTAAAGAGAAATATTTTCTTTTAGTTTCAATGAGATCATTATCTGCAATTGTTAAATTTCTCCACAATACGCGAATAATTAGAAAAGAACAAGAAAATATTTTCGTAAAATCTACAACAAATGAGTCTTATTAAGACTACAAGACTACAATAAGACTCATTTGTTTTAGATTTTACGAAAATATTTTCGTGTTTTTTCTAATTATTAGTGAATTTTCTACAACGTAAAGGACTTATATATTTTTATTAATACGCGAAATGATGATCGCAAGTGTTCAGTAACACATCGTTGGATAAAATTATGTGAGATTCAAAGTCAAAGAAGCATAAATCAAGAAAAACCTTTCTCTTATTAGGTACGTAAATTAAGTTTTAAATTCATATACATATACGAGTCTATAACTTCTTGGGCTTGTAAACTGTGATGACTTCAAGTATATCCTGTCACATCCCATTTATTATTATTAAGTTTGTAATGTTAGCCAGGTATTAAAAGTTTAGAAATATCCTTATATAACCAAGTCTCAGTAATAACAATTAAATCATAAATACAATTATTGACATTGAACATAAACTACTTTAACTTAGATCGCATCCTGCCAGTAGTTTGATAATAGAATATTAGTTTTTTGTACCACTATTAGTTATTGGCACCTTAACCATATTTTTGGGAGATTTAAATGCCCATAATCTTGAGAAATACTGCTCAATAATGGACAGCTGGCGCATTTTAAGGCCGCAAATTGGAATCACTCAGCAATAGATCATGAATCATACTCGATGATATTTATAGTGGTCTTTCAACTAACTTTCCGAGAGACATACAATGTAGACCTAGGCGCTGGCGCCTGAATCTATAGGTGTGGGAAAAGTTTCGGAACGAGGTCAGGTTTACCGAAAACTTATAATTAAACATTAGTTCCACTCTTTTTAGTATCAATCTCAGCATTATTCAATCAGCAGATAAATATACACCACGAACATCTGACTCGACTAAGAAATTATCTGTCTCATATCCGAACATTGAGGTTAACACAATGTCAGTCAAGTGATGCTTTTATCACAGATGTCTACTGTCCACTATAGGCAACATCTTTACTAAGACTCTTGAAGTAGCGGAAGCGTTAGCATCGCACTTCTCCACCATGTGTAGTTCTTCCAACTAATTACCTGATTTTTTCAGATTATTACTACAACAATCCATTTACAATGGAAGAAATAATTCCGAAAGACACTAAAGAGTAGTAGAGACCCTTTTCCTAGCCCTAATGACATCCCATATAAAATGATAGAGATTCTATCTACATTCTGTAAGGCTAATATTCTGTCACTATAATGAAGTATGAGAATGAGGGGATTATCCATCTATATGGAGAGAAGCAATAATAGTGCCTCTTCTGAAATCTGAAAAAATCCGAATCCCGCTACTAGTCATCGCCCTGTGTCACTTAATAAATTCTTTGACAAAATGCTCAATAGCCGACTCGTATAGAATCTCTAGGCCTCTGATTTTTACAATAATTTAAATTGATAAACTAATATCTCTACTTTGAAACTAGAGTATTCATCTGGATGCTTTGATTTCAGCTACTCCACTGTGATAGTTCTGAAATTTATATAAATATTTTGTTAATTCAAGTGGCTTCAAATAGGGATCTAAATTATACAGATGCAGGTGGATATATCGAATTTCTCTTTTCACGGGCTTTGAAGAAAACGTGTAACGCTTATTATCTTTCATTTTTTGTTAGATCTCTTCTAAATTAATTTTTAAATAGATTTTTTTTTGATTAAGTACGTTACACGAGGTTTATCGTAGATGAGGAAAGAGAGGGAGAAAAATCTGGGTGGGAGAAAGTTATGGAAAATGTATATTAGGAGGAATGGGTATTAAGAACCAAAAATGGCGACTGAATAGATGAGGGAAGATTGTTTCTGGGTAAAGCCTCTTATAAAATTAGGGCGAGAAAAGGAAGAAAGAAAGAAATTATTTTATGCAATATTATTGTATTCATGCCATTTCGTATTGAATTAGATCAAAATTCATCATCGGGTGTAATAATTTTGTTAAAAAAAAACGGATTCGCCTTGTCACTTGCAAATCCAGTAAACCAATTAGGTTCAATAATTGGGCACGGATACGCGTCGAGCTTGAAAAATTGCGTTCGGAATTACATTTCGACCGTGGAATTCGAATGTATATTTTTATGCCGCACGCAATTGTACACGCGGCATAACAATCCGCATTAATATGGCGGTTCATTATTATTGGGTATCGGGTATATTGGATAGGTCGCGTAGCATTTAATCCCGTCGGGCCCGCGGCATAATCCCGAATTGAAAAATAATTTCGTCCTAATTGAACGTTGTTTAATCCTATATACTTGCGAGCGTGTACTTTTATACATATTTTTTTCTATTCTCTTTAAGCCCAGAGATATATAGCGAATGTTATGTATATAAATTGTGAGTAAATAAAATTTTTGATTAATGTTGGTAATTAAAAATTGTTTTATAGAAAATTAACTATCATTAGAAAGAAATGTAAAAGATGGTTAATGCTTGCTGCGTTTAATTACGTGGATTATCCCAAAGAAGTTTTCTTTGATGGGTTTAATTCGACTTTTAGCGATGAAGTATCATCAAAAATCATCTCTTAAATTCACTTCAATTCAATGGATTTACCGCCCCGATTTGGGCAATGGTCCTTCTTAATCTATTCCTCCATTCTGTACGGTCCATCGCCATTCTTCGCCAACCCCTTAGTTTTGGGACATTTTTGGCGTCTTCTTCGACAGCAAAGGCCAATTGGAAGGCCAAGAAAGCGTTAGAAGGATAACGTTTTCTTAGCCTTCCAATTGGCATTTTGTTTTTATTTATATATCTATGGTTTGCAGAATTTAATCGTAACAGTAGTTTGCTTAGTGTTAATTTTCATAACAATCGTCCAAAATCTATTGTTGTTCCTCAAAACATTGCTTCTTTGCATGAACTGATACCTGAAGATCATAGTGAGATTGATGTATCCTTAGGCATCAGTGAAACCAGTGTATGTTCAATATTGTGCGAATAGTTTTCTGTGAACTTTGTTTGCATTAAATCCGGCTCAATTTAACAATTGCTCAAAAATGGCTAGCGTCGATTTATCGAATGAAAAGCTCAATAAATTCATTGCCATGCTCCAAAATACTTCTATGACATCTTAACTTAACTCGTTGATGTCTATGTGCAAGATAGAAACTAATCATGCTGCAGCTACTTGAATGAAAATTGTAGCAGTACAACTATCGCAACAAAACAACATGTGGGACGGAATCGAATGCTTTCGTGAGGTCCATAAAGGTTGTTACGGAGTAGTTACCTTCTTCAAACGCTTCATATATTAACTCAGCTAGGGCGGTAATAGAATCAGACGTCGATCATCTCCTAGGAAAGCCGTACTGCTGTTTAGTGAAGTGTTTATGAAGCTCCATAAAGTCAACTATTTGTGTGAATAATACTCGTTCTAGGATTTTAGAAAGAAATGGGTAGTAGTGAAATGGGTCTGTAATTGTTGATATCGTTTGCATCCCCCTTTTTATGTAAAGGTATTACTTTTGCACGTTGTAGACAACGAGGAAATATATTTTGTCTAATACATAGATTTAGCAGGTTAGTAAGTGGTGATATTATTACATCAGTGATATATTTTAGTATATGTACGTTCAGTCCATATATATCACGACTTGGAGAAGGTTTTAACTTTGAAATTTACCTGACGATGATCGGTAGACTGTGACAATTGTGACATTATACTCAGGAAGGTAAACTGCAGATATTTCACAGTCTTTTTCTTTAGACATTTCATTAATATGGCCTAGACTGTTACAAGAAATGTTTATTTTATTTAATTGCATAACACCTTCATGAGTAAAGCTTCTACGGGTAAAAAAAGATGACAGAGCGAACTCATTTAAGTGCAAAGAAGTTAATTCATATTCGTTGAGCCAGTGCTCACTCAGACATAGCATATCAATTTATTAGTAACTAAGAATGCATCTAACTCATTAGTTTTATTCGTGAGGCATTGGATATTTAAGAACAATAAATTTACTGTTACTTATCTGGGCAATGTTGGGCTCTCTGTCTAAAAATATAACGTTCCAGTATTACACCTTGAGGCCAGTTATTTGGATTTGTTAATGCTTCGTGGTGAATAAAATTTGCTCCAACCTTAAACGCAGGATATGAAGTATTTATTTTAACACATATGAAATCGTTGTGGGGTGGGTGGGTGTCCTCTATCCTACCCTCCAATCAGTAAAACATCATCAAAAATTAGTGAAAAATTTGTATGAATAAATCTCTAAAAATTGCTATTATTTGGATTTATTTATATTTTACATCTTTTAATTAAAACCCTCTTTTATGTTTTACTCATTGGAGGGTAAGATAGAGGCCACCCACCCACCCTACCTATACACGATAACCTTAAAAACAATTATTGATGATTTTGCTGTTTACAAAACAATAAAACCTTGTATATAATACAAAATTAAGCAGAATCAAAATTTAAGATTAAATATAAATGACTAATCTCATGTAAGCTTAATTTAAATCCTTTCCACGTATCATATTCATAATTATTATTAAGATACATACTCTAAAATTTTACTTTTTCTTTTTCAAATAAAATAATAACAATTCTTGCTTTGAATGTAGTTTTCCGCAATGTCTTTTATAAATTGTGATACTTTTCTTAGAAAAAATACTTCGATTTTTCGAGAAATTTCTGCCAATTCTTAATATACATTTTGCACCAATTTTTATGTCAGATTTCAAGTATTTTAACACATTTTGCTTTATATTATCCAAATCTCAGATATGTGTTTCTCAAATTACAAGAGTTTCTTTCCAGAGTTTCTCAAATACTTTAGAATTTACTCCAAATTTAGTTAGGATTTCTAGAATTTTCCAGAAATTTATCTTTCTGATTTTTAGAACTTTCTTCTATTTTTTAGAGAGACAAACATCTTTATTTATAATTGAATACATTCGTTATGTACAATATAATCATAATTGATTTTTATTACGGCTATCGACCCATGGTCTTTCTGCCAGTCTATTTTTTATTTATCACCATTTCTTCAATTTTTTTAGTTTCATGATTTTTTCAGTAATTTGTACAGAACTTTATACATTTTTTGCTATAGATTATCTAAATTTTTTAACAATGCAATGAATTTTAGAATTTTGCATATTAATATTTCTTTAATTTTATAAGGATTTTATAACTTTGATTAAAACATCTAGAACCTTTCTTCAATATTTTATTTTTATCCAGATGCACATTTCGGACACAAAGTGTCCATTATCAATGGTTTGATACAAAAGAATTTTATACTTTCAGATTTTTTTATGTTTTAAATTTTTTAAATATTTTTTTATTAATTTTATGTTATTTGAAATTTTGAAATATTTCTTTTCTAAAATTTACTTTTATTTTTAGGATTTTTTTCAGACTTTTCAAAGATTCAACAATCCTACACTAATTTTGTTAAATTGTTCTAAATTATTTTATCAGTTTTTCTGTAATATAAGAAATAAAGAATTTCCTAATCGTTTTATACTTTTTTTGCTTTACATTTGTGTAATTTTCTAAATTTTCCAGAATGTCTCTTCTAAATCTTTCCAATTCCTAGAATATATCCTTAACTTTTTTTTTGTGATTATTAGAATTTTCGAGAAAACTTTCTTTCAATTATAACCGAAGTTATCACTATTTTTAAAATTAACTTATCAAAATTCTTCGGGATCTTTTTATAATATTAATTTTTTATCTGAAGACTTTGTAAGAATTTTTTCTTATTTTGAAAGAACTCTTTCATTTTTCTATAATTCCAAAAAAAATCACACATCATTTTTTTCTAATTTTGAAAGAACTGTTCTTTCATTTTTCTAGAATTCCAAAAAAATTCTCACATCATTCTCGTCAGTCTTGCTTTTATTTTCTTACAATTTGAAATTTTTACATTTTACTCCTCATATCTAAAGCCCAAGCCACGTTTTTTTCCGTGAATAGTTATTTTTATGGTTTTGATTTCAGTGGATTGTTTTTATTAGTTGAATACGAGTATTTCTTTCAAATTTCTAAATTTCGTACAATTTTCTTTTTTGAAAACAATTAGATTTTTCTAATATTTTCTAAGAAATATTTTCGTGTTTTTTCTAATTATTAGCACATTTTTCTATTGTATTCTACATAATTTTTAAGGAATATCTCTTCTAAATTTTAAGAGATTTTTCGTTTTCCTTTTGAATTCACAAAATATTGTGGAATTTTTTTCTTTTAATATTTTTAGAGGCTCATAAATCTTCCATGATTGTTTTGAGAATTTCTAGAATTTTTAAGCAATTTTTCTTTCCTTGTTAGATAATTTATCACCGTTTTCTGAATTATCTTATTTGAATTTTGTAAAAATTTCTAAATTGCAATAAATTTCTATGTTTATTAGTAATAAAATTAATTTTCATTTTCTTTATTATTCCCAAACACCTCATTTAAAATGAAAGATATTTCTTTCAGTAATACTCATCAAACAATATTTTCTTCTGGACTTCAAGATTTTTCGAAAACTATTTTTCTATTTTACGAAAAATTATGACTATTTCCGAATTATCTTATGAAAATTTTGAGGAACAATTTTGGGAATTTCATTTTTAACTTTTTTCCATAACTTGTTGATTTTTTTCTTCCATACAATTCTAACGTTTCTATTGAATTCTAAATGAATTTTTAATTCTAAATTCTCAGAGTTTTCTTAGGGTTTCTCTTTCTAGTTTGTAAAATGTATAAGTTTTTTCGAAATTTTTAGAATTTTCCACATACTTTTCTAAGAAATTGTAGCTTTGTATTATCAGTTTTTTTTTGTAATGTATTTTCTCAAATGTAATGTTTTTCTTCGACCGTTTCCTTTCCAGATTATTAGAATATTATAGCCCATTCTGTCCAGATTTCTTCTAATAATTGTTCATAAGTAATTCTGTACTTTTTCTTTCCAAGAATTTATTAATATTTCATCAATTATCGTTTTGGATTTATTAAAATAAATATTTCTAGTATGTGTAGCAATTTGTTCTTCAAAATTTTAAGAATTACAATTACAAAAAAAATTATATATTTTTATTTGTAATACTTGAATTCTAGAAATTAAATCCAAAATATATTTTTTAAATGATTACTTTTTAATGCCATAAATCAAAAATAAATTAGAAGATCATCGATTTTTGACGCCTGAAGAAGTGGTTGACGCGTTCAAAATGCATGGTTTGGAGATACTTCAATTGAAGTGTAAAAAGTACTTCAAAAATTGGTTCAAGCGCATGTAAAAGTGTATTGATCTTCATGGAGAATATTTTGAAAAACAACAAACCCATAAATGACGTTATATTTTGTACTCTATTCCAGAAATATTAAAGGGAATCCTCGTATATATTTTTTTTAAATCTATACTGAATTTTATAAATTAAATTTATTATTGTATACAACATTTGCATTAGAAGTACATGAAAATAATTTTTATGACCAGACATCACTTTAGACCGGCATTGTTCACGGGGTCGTTTATACCGTAATTATGTAAATTTGGTGTGACGGGGAACGACCAGAGTTCTCTTCTCTTCTTTTTTTTTTTAATATCGACGACGACTTGGGGGACATTTATTAGAATTCATATCTTGCCGCCCTTAGTTTTCCTTGGTCGCAGTCCCCCAGGGGGGTGGTGCGAATTCGAGATCTGTATCAGGTGCGTCCCGGGTGTGTCTGCAACTGCGGGGCTAACGAACTGATCCATTACGAAGGGAATTATCGCGAGGACTTGCGTGAAATGAAGTCGCCTCCGTTTGATATATTGGATGCTCTCATGGATTGAATATATTACGTGCCACCTCCTGTGGCTCAGATGTTCTCCTGTGTATCTTTTAACCTTGGAGAATAGGAATAAAACACCTGATACCGTGTAAATATTCGAATTGTTTTATATTTTCTTCAAAGAAATATTGTCAACAGAACACTATTAACTAAAGTCTAAAGAAAAAATCAAAATTTACTTTTTATATTGGTAAGCAAGATATATCTGTAATTCATTTTCTTAGGACAAATTTGATAAAAGCTCAGAATAATTAATTTTTTTATTGAGATAGGTCAAGAATATGCTAGAGCAACCAACAATTTATTAGTCTAGATCAGGCATGTGCAACGTACGGCCCGTGGGCCGGATCCGGCCCCTGACTTCATTTTATCCGGCCCGCAGTATACAATTTTCAAATCTCACTAAACCTGGCCCTTGAAAGTAAAAAATATATATATGTATTCTTAATAATTTTCATATAATCTAAGGATCGTAAAGTTTTGTACTGTATTTAGTCAATTCAGCATTCAGTGTATGCAATAAACGGTAAAAAACGTCTTATTTGCACTGGGTGTAAATATGTTGATTAGTAAAGGAAGAATCAGCAGAGCAAAAGCACGTAGTTATGTGTAGCAGTTTAATTTACAATTTAACATAATCTTTAAAATGACATCAGAGAAAAGAAAAGAAGATATTGAAAATCGTGTTTTTCAAGATAAGTGGACTAACTAACTTGTACAAGAGCTAAAGAACATAAATTGGGTCTGTGATCTTGCGTTTCTCGTTGATGTAACAAATTATATAAATAAAATAAATACAAAGTTGCAAACCCAAGAACAACTTGTTCATGAGCTGTATGGTAACGTCAAGTTATTCCAAAATCAATTAAGACGTTGGAAAAATCAGCTTCGAACAGGGAATACCTACCATTTTCCTACTCTTGCAAATCATAAAGATCATGCTAACTTCGAAACGTTTGCAAACGAGTTATAATTTTTAAGAGATTAATTTAACACCAGATTTAAAGATTTTCGCTGCCAAGAAGCAAGTCTGAAAATTTTTTCCTCCCTATTTGATGTGGAAATTTTCATGGAACTCATTGAATTGCAAGAAAAATCCGATCTTAAGGCGATATTTAGAGACACGGCGTTAACCGATTTCTCGCATCTTTGGCTCAGAAAAAAGTGTCACTATTTGGAAGTATATACAAATGTGAGCAGCTATTTTCGAGAATGAACAGACTCACATTTGGAGAACACTCTGCGTGTTGCGACATCCGATATTTCACCAAATATTGATTATTTGGTGAAAAATATGAAGGCACAGTCTTCCCATTAAATATGTTTGTACTTGTTCATTTTAATCTATTTTCTGAAAGCCAATTCTAATAAACCACTACATACATGTACATATGTGTTGTTATTTTTTACATTTTTTTAGAAATGTTAAAACGTTAAAACGAAGAATTGCAGCTAGTGATTTAGTTATTAATCAACTATTCTTTGTTATAATTATATATTTTTTTGTATATCTCTAACCAACTGTATTATATTGAACCATATGTAAATCTACCAAGATTTTATATTCTATGGTGTGGATGCCTGTGTATATGTGTATGTATGTATAAGAGTGCGCTTATATATGTAACTTAATATTAATAATAATAATGAGTAAGCAACAAATTTTAATTATAATTCATTTGAATATTGGATTGATGAGACTTTTACTTGGTGAAATTCCATTATATAGGTGATAAATAAAACACTTGGGTTTTGAGAATTTACACAATTTAATGTCGATGCACTGCGACAAATGTTTCGGCACACAGTGGCTTCATCAGGCAGATGATAAATTTATCATCATTTAGAGTAAAAACAAGCTGAAAACATCAGCTACTCGTGGTGATATTATTGTCCCATGTTTTATCATCAAGGATTGTAAACATTTAATAGAATATGAACTTTCAACAACTAACAGCCTCAACTATTCAGTTATTATGTAAACATTTATTTGTAAAGCCGTTATTAATAATGTTTAATGCATCAATCAAAACTGGATGTTTTCCTAATACTTGGAAGAGAACTGTCATTACTCCTGTCTTAAAAAAAAGTGATCACTCACTATTTACCTATAGCAATCTTTTCAAATTTTTCTAAGATATTTGAACAAATAATATATTATTTTCTGTACAACCATGTAAAGAAATATATTTCACCACTTCAACATGGGTTTACGTCTGGAAGGTCGACCTTAATTAATCTGGCTTCAATTACGCAATATCTTAGCCAAATCCTTGATGATAGAGGGCAAACGGATGTTATCTTTACAGATCTAACCCGTGAGTTCGATACGATTGATCATAACATTTTACTTAACAAACTTAGTCAATTTGGTCTTACAGAACAAACCATTAGATTTTTGTCATTTTCTTAAAACAACGAATTAACTATGTATATTTTATGGGACTTAAGTCGTTTGAGTTCTTGAGTTCTATTCAAGTTCAGGTATTCTCCAAGGTTCCAACTTAGGTCCTCTACTTTTTGTAGGATTTATTAATGATCAAATAACATCTCTATCGTCCCCAGTACTTGCATACGCTGATGATTTATGCCTCGATAAGGTCTTTCGAAGATTGTATGCTATTACAACATGATTTAAATACAATCTCGCGCTGGTTTTGTTGAAAAAGACTTTGTCTAAATATCAGTAAATGTAGTGTTGTCTCTTACACTTACAAGGAACAAATTATTAACTTTAATTACAATATTGACGGTTCTACAATTCCAAGAAATTCCAAGTATAAAGGATTTAGGTTTTACTTTTGATTAAATTTTACAGAACATATTGATAATATCACCCAATCCGCAATAAGAATGTTGGGTTTTTTAATGCGCACCTCTAACAGTTTTAGTAATACTTCGCTTTTAAAAACTTTGTATTTTTCCTTAGTGCGCAGAAAGCTAGAATATGATTCGATTATTTGGTATCCATGTTACGTGAATTGCGAACTTAAAGTTAAGCATGTACAGACGTTTTTTACGTGGTGAAATTCCATTATAAGCATGATAAATAAAACGCTTGGGTTTTACATAATTTAATGTAGATGCACTGCGATGAAGGCACTGTGTGGCGAAACAATTGTCGCAGTGCATCGACATTAAATTGTGTAAATTCTCAAAACCCAAGTGTTTTATTTATCACCTATAGTCATTTGAATGTTCGGTCTATAACAAATAAATTTAGTGATATTAAACACCTATTAACTCAGAATAAATATGACATCTTCACTATGTCGGAAACATGGCTCACTTGTATATCAAAAACAACATAACTTATAAAATCATAAAAACTCCTGAAACTATTGAACAATTGTGGATACGTGTATCTATCTCTAACAAAACTTATTGTATCGGTGTAATATATAAACCTCCTAATATATATCCTAGTAATTTTCGGATAAAGGTGTCATTGCTGCAAATAATATTTCAGATCAAGATTTGGTATACGTAAAATTAAAAACTAATACCAGGGCCACACCTAAGATTATATTGTACAGAGATTTCTAAAACTTAGATTATTGTCATTTCCACACTCGTCATTAATATCTTTGCCACTTTTTGATATTATATCCTTAGAAGATACAGTAGACAAAGTGAATTATCTCAGCGATGTATTACTAAATTTACTTAACAATTTTCTGCCATTGAAAAAAATTTAAAAAAACCTTCACCTTGGCTCATTGATAATCTAAAATTCATTATGATAAATACAAAAAATTTAAAAAGCAAAACAAGTATTCTATGGGAAGAGTATAAATCCTGAAGAAATTTTACAAACTTAGCAATTAAAAACGAAAAACGCACTTACCTCAATTATAAATTTCGCTACACCAAGTGAAACATGGAAAGAACTCAGAAATATGAATGTAACAAACAAATCAAAAATTAAAATTCCAAATGAAACCTCTGACCCAAATGATATGAATAACTACTTTATCAACTCCATCCCAAACAAAAACAATTAATATTAACAAAAAAGATACTTTACAATTATATCGAAGTAGTACAAAAATAACTAACACAAAAAAGTTTACTTTTGGTAGAATCGATGATATTGAGGTCTCAAATATAGTTAAAAATATTAAATCTAACGCCATAGGAAGTGATGTTTTAAATATAAAATTTATTAGATTGTGCTGTCCATATATCATTCCTATTTTAACTCACATAATTAATTTTTGTTTTGAACGCAATGAATATCCATTAAAGTGGAAAGAATCGATTATTACACCAATTCCGAAAAATGCAAATCCCTTAGACTTTAAAGATCTCAGACCCATTTCAATATCCTCTGTCCAAAATAATAGAAAAGGCGGCTGAACGTCAACTCCGACAATATTTACATCAAAATGATATACTCCCTAAAACGCAATCAGGATTTAGAAAAAATCACAGCTGTTTAACAGCACTAATAAATATATCTGATGATATTTTTACGAATATGGACAATACCTCACCGCCTTGGTATTACTCGACTTCAGTAAAGCTTTTGATGTCATAGATCATGAGATACTTTTGTCAATAATGAGGTATATAGGCCTTGATGCTGGCGGTATAGAGTTTATTAAAAATTATTTAAATAATAGAGCTCATTATGTAGTCAATGGTGGCAGAATTTCGGATAAAGTTCTAATTCAAACAGGTGTGCCTCAAGGATCTATTTTAGGTCCGCTATTGTTTAGTATAGACAATGAATTTCGATTCTGTAATTCATTATTGTAAATACCACTTTTACGCGGATGATACCCAACTCTACGATTCTTTTTTTTGAAGCCAAATTCCGGCTTAACCGTAAAATTTTGGATATAGATAAGTTGCGTTAAATCGTCATATTTTGACCTCAGGAATCTATGGTGTAGACATTTCCCCGCATTAACCGGACACCCTGTATAATATCATTTCCTTAATCAAACTACAAATCTCTCCGTTCCTTATAAATTCAAATAAAAAGTCCGGCCCGCGATTTTAGGTTGAATTTGTTTTCCGGCCCGCGGGCTTGATGAAGTTGCACATGCCTGGTCTAGATCAAAAATAGGCTAGGAATTAAATTATTTTTTGTGGTATGTGAAGTATAAAATTGTATATTCAAAAACAAGTAAGTAATGTACCAGCACAAAATATATTGAGGTGGGTGAAGGTACAATTTTATAAAAAAAAAAAATTATTGTAGTAGGTCGGTCAAGTGAACACTAGAAAGTTGAAAGAATAATTAATATAGATCAGTATGAATAATTTAAATAAAGTTTTTCAGTCATAAATTTAGATTTCACTATTTTGCTAAGATACAAATATTATTTTTCACAATTAATTTAGTGATAGCTCAATAACTTTGAGTGCAAAATATATTCAGAAAATGCTTCGGAAAGAAAACTTGATATTGTATGAATCACAGAGGAATAACACGAATGAATATTTTTGATTTTGATGTGTTCGAATCAATGGTCAATTTTTTTTATATATAGAGTATTTCAAAGTAATTAAACACCATTTGTCGATTGTATCATTACCGTATAAAAACTGCGTGCAATCTTAAGAATCGGGGGAGCCCTTATCAAAATTTACCATTGCGAAATCTCAACTTTGCCACTTAATATACACGAAATTGCGGCATTGTCCCTCTGCCCCCCTCTACACCGTTCACAGTTCTCAGATTCTCCGGGAGCCCATTCCAGCCATCATAATAATAATATAAGAAAGCCCCTGTTTACTTTATTTCGCCCTCGTCACCCTTTACAGGCCGATTTATTTTAAACCCCCTCGGCGTTTGACTCCCCAGCCGAGACCCGGGGAGCCATTTTGTCGTAATGAAATCATACCTCGGTCAGTTACTTCGTTCCTCATTTCTGGTTTCATTTCGCCCGAGATAAATGCTAGACACCGCCGAATGAAATTCAGAATTTACACCCCCTGCGGCAAGAATAAATGGAACTTAATAATTTCGTATACGTTGTAAAATGACTGATTACAAATAAATCAATTATTAAATACAAGAGTTCCTTTTATTGTTTAATAACTTAATCAAATTCATACAAATTAAAATCATGAGTAATGATAAGAAAATAATTTTATTACTGGTCATTAAAAATGACATTAATTGCGCGCATTTGATGGCTTAATTCCACAGGCACAATCCAGATTTGATTCGAATATAAACAATTCCATTTCGATAGAAACGTTTGATAAGGCTTTATTTACGTTTTTTTATATATAAATATTTCGATAAAGCACCAAATGGCAATGAAAATACATTCATGAATACTAATAAAGACTGTGAGCACAAAATAGCGAGCGTTATTATGGCACTCGCATGTTGAAAGTTTCGCGTCGGCTTTTACGCCGTTGATGGCGAATAAACGTAAACCGAGAATTTACGGCCCAATATAAACTTAATTTTACATAATTATTGCTTAATATGTTGCTTTACGATAATCGAAACCGGCGAATGTGCAAAATTACGACGTCACAAATGCGCCACTAATTGGGGGATTTATTAGCGGGCCGAAGTTTCGGCCTAATGGCCGCAATAATTCCGGCCGGAGGTTTCCGATGCATAAAAATTACTCTTTCTGGGTCACGTAGGAAATGGAATTTTTAAGGAACAAAGTGGTTTTCTGTTATGTGGCCGCTACGCTCCGCTACTAAATAATGAAAGTAATTAACTTGTGACGGGATCGTGTATATATTATACTTTTACGGCTGAAATGGATTACACGGATTTGTAATGGGTTTTGAATTATAACTACTGTCTTAGCTAGAATATCCATTGTATTATTATACAAGTTTTACAAAATAAAACTTGCAATTATTAAATAAAAACACGATTCTTTAGAGTTTTGCTTTGCTAGAACAATCTAATATAAATCATATAATAATTTTATAGCTCATTTAAATGAATTATTCCTTACAGTGAAGATATTTTGTATTAAATGTTAAATTGATGAGACTGATACTTGGCGAAACTCCATTATGCAATTATTAAATAATAACACGATTGTTTAGCTGCTTGCTTTATTTGTAGATACACTGCTACAATTGTTTCACCACATAAATCATGTATTCATCTGCCTGATGAAGCCACAGTGTGGTAAAACAATTGAAGCAGTGTATCTACTCATAAAGCAAAGCTCTAAATAATCGTGTTTTTATTATCAATTGCATAATGGAGTTTCGCCAAGTATCAGCCGCATCATTCAATATTTAAAACTATATTTGTTCACTCTAAGGAATAATTCATTTAAATGAGCTATGAAATTACTATATAATTTATATTAGAAGACTATAACAACATCATGTCATATTCTGAAGTAAATATTTATTAATAAAATAATTTCCAGTTCACTAAAATCCATAAATACGACTTTTCTAAATTTATGTTTCCAACAAGCGTGCGTACGTACGTAGATATATAAATAGTTCTACATAAAGTTACATGCTTAGACAAAATTATGTCAAAAGCTGTCATCATAGAGAGCATAAGACCAGACATAAAGTTTTTGTCTGTGCCAACCGTCATCTCTTAAATGTCATATAATTATATACCAAATTATCTCGCCAATTTCAATGAATTTTCTGTAAATTATTTCAAAATCTTAAAACAGAATGCATTTTTAATTAATATTGCAAAAAAAGTGTTTGTGACAATTCTTAAAATTCTATGTTGGCGTTTGTATAAATAATTCCAAAATCTTAAAGGGAAATGTTTGTTTAATCAAAATTCAATTGCCATAAAATTTATTTTCTATTTTTTTACAAGTCGAACAAAAAAAATCAAATTCTAATTATCTCTCGGTGTTATTGATTCTTTTTCGAATTTAAACACATCTCCTAAATAAATTGTTGCAACATTTTACAGGAGATTGTGTTTTTATTATTTTTTTTTAAATTTTTGTTTATGGCAATTGATTTTCTATTTTTTCTTATAGCTCGAACAATGAAAGAATCGTTTTGCAATGAAATCTTCATCATCATTGAATTTTCTGGGAATTTAAATATGTCTTCTGCACGAATCTAAAAAAATTTTTAGAAGAGGATGTATTTATAATAAATGTTTCTATTGTTTTACTGCTCGAACGAAAAATTATAGAATTGCAATTATCTTGTTATATTTATTACAATTTTTTTAGGCATTTAAAGATAGTCTTTTGTAGAAACTATAGCAACTTTTAAAAAAGAATGCATTTTTAATAGAAATTGGATAAATCGTGTTTGTGGCAATTTTTTTTGATATATTTTAAAGCTCATAGGGAAACATTTTAATTGATATTATCTATTTAATTTCAGTGTTTTTTTTTATTAGAAATTTAAAGATGGCTTCTGTCAAATTGTTACGGAATTTATAAAACGAATGTACTTTTAATAAGAAATTAAAAAATAGTTTTTGTGGCAATTGTTTTTTGGCATGTTTCAAAACTCGAAATTTCTTATTAAAAGTACATTATTTTTATAAATTCCGTAACAATTTGACATAAATAAATTTCCTTGATAGCAGAGGAACTTTTGGGAAATTTAAAGATGGCTTACTTACAAATTGTTAGAGAATATTAAAAATAAATGTACTTTTAATGAGAAATTAAAAACATTGTGTTTGTGGCAATTGTTTTTCAACATGTTTCTAAGCTCGAAGAGAAAATTTTTTATTGATTTTATCTCCTTAATTGCAGAGGATTTTCTTAGAAATTTAAATATGTTTTCTGTACAAATTGTTACGAAACATTGAAAATGAATCTACTTTTAATTAGAAATTTAGGAAATCGTGTTGTAGCAATTGTTTTTCGACACGTTTTAAAAGTTCGATCGAAAACATATTAATTGATTTTATCTCCTTATTTTTTTGCAAATTAAAGATAACTTTTGTCCCAATTGTTACGGAATATTTAAAAAGAATGTAGTTTTAATGAGAATTAAAAAAACGTGTTTGTGGCAATTGTTTTTCGATATGTCGAAGGAAAAGACTTTAATTGATTTAATATAATTTTAATGGATTTATCGAAATTTTAAAATGGCTTCAGTATTACTTGTAATAAAATATTGAAAATCAATGTAGTTCAAATAAGAAATTAAAAACATTTTTGGCATGTTACAAAGCTCCAAGAAATTTTTTCTAAATTCATATTAACTCTTAAATTTCAGTGGTTATTTTTGGAAATTTAAAAATGGTTATTGTAAAAATTATTACGTAATATTAAAAACAAATTTACTTTTAATGAAAAAATCGTATTTGTGACAATAGTTTTTCGACATGTTTCAAAGCTCGAAGGAAAGCATTTTAATTGGTTGTATCTCCTTAATTACAGAGGACTTTCTGGAAATTTAAAGAAGGCTTCCTTACACATAATTATAGACTATTGAAAATGAATATATTTGTAATAGGAAATTGAAAAAAAATGTGTTTGTGGCAATTGTTTCTCGATATATTTTAAAGCACGAAGGAAAACATTTTAACTCATATCATATCCCTTAACTTAATTAGATTTTTTGGAACTCTAAAGATAATTTCTGTACAAATTGTTACAAAATATTGAAAATGAATGTACTTTTTTGTGTCGAAATTTACTTTTTATTAATGGGAATATTTTTCTTTGTTTTTTGTTTTCAAAGCGTATTATTAATTGTATTTACTTATTAATTTGACAATGTTTAGTTTTAGAATTCTACACATTTTTGTTATTTGTCCTTTTATGGTATATCTGTTGGACAATAAAGATTATTATTATTATTATTATTATTAAAAGCTCGAAGTAAAACACTATAATTGATTTTACCTCCTTAATTGTAGATGTTTCTTTTTAAATTTAAAGATGGTTTCTGTACAAATTGTTACGGAATATTAAAAATGAATGTATTTTTAATAAAAAAATTAGAAAAATTTTGTCTCTTGCAATTGTTTTTTTTTGCATGTTTCAAAGCTCGAAGAAAAACAATTTTAATTTGATCACCTTAATTGCAGGCTATCTTTTGGTACATTTATAGATGGCTATTAGACAAATTAATAAGAAATTTTTAAAATGAATATACTTTGAATAAGAAATTTAAAAAATGTGTTTATGGAAATTGTTTTTTGACATGTTTCAAAGCTCGAAAGAAAACACTTTAATTGATATAATCTCATGTCCAAATTGTTACGGAATATTGGAAAGAAATGTAGTTTTAATAAGAAATGAAAAAAAATACTTGCTTGTGACTACTCTTTTTCTATTATTTTAGAGCTTGAACATAAATATTGTAACGGAAATTACCTCCTTATTTTGATTGGATTTATTTAGTCCACTTCTGTATAAATTGTTGAAAAATCTTTCAACACTTTTTAATATGTATTGAGAAAAACCGTGTTTATAGCAATTGCTTCCTCTATATGGTTTACGTCTCGAAAGAAAATTCGAATTAAAATTGTTTTCCTAATTTTATTGCATTTTTTTGGGAATTTATAGACGATTTTTGTATAAATCTTTCAGAAATTTTAAAGGAGTATTTACTTTTAATTAATATAAAGAGTATTGTGTTTGTGGTACTTGTTTTTCTATATATTTTAAAGCTCGAATACAAAAAAATCCGATTAAAATTATTTCCTCAATTTACCAATAATTTCTGTAGAATTATTGTGTTATATTTTTTTATAAAAATTGTGATAATAGTGTTATGGTAAATATTAAAAAAATATAGATCACAAGTTTGATCAATTATTAATTCTTAACTTAAGCAAATCGAATTAAATTGTTTTCCTTATGAATTTTATGTACTTGATAATATGCTGTAAAATAAGTCACTATTTAAATGTTACAAGGTAAATAACAATAATCTCTGCTCTAGCCCGTAAATGATGATAAGAAATAATTGATTCTGGAGAAACAATTGTCGCGTTGTTATCGTAATTCATTTACGAAAATTTACCAAAGTGATTTTATCCAAGGGTTACATTGGTCTCTAAAAATTCGTTATATACAGAGATGCAGTGGAAAAAAGTGGAATATTGTATAAAAATCATACAAAGGTCATCAGACATTCAGACATTCTTGGAACAGATTTATATCGTTTGTTAGAAAATTCAATATAATTTTAAAGAAAATGGCTACAAAAGTGTGTCTTTGAAGTAATAGTAACTGACGTAAAAGCAATGAAGCAAGTGTAATTACCAACGGTCTTGTACGCTAGTAATGCCTAATCAGACGTCAGACTTTTAGCTAACAGTTGATTAGCCTCTTACAAATAGCAGACTAATACACAAATATATGTACCAACAATATAGTTATCATTTAAATATTATTATTTCACTCAGAACAGGAAATCAAAGTAGTTAATTGTCTAAGTTAATGATTTGTAGATATCGCTGCTACAAAAAAGACCTTTATTTGGCATATCCAATATAATACATCGAAATAAAATCATTAATTACATTTCATTACGACATTCTCCTCCTCCCTCTATTCTACCCCAGTTACTTAGTACCTTTAACCTGGCCGCATCCTCATTCATCTACTCCATCATCCTCCTGAATCCTCCCATGCACTTGCACATGATGTTTTTGGAACGCGTATAACTCAGCGCAGGAGGAGCCCAAAGCTTTTGAAATAGTTGTTATATGACCAGCCGACCCTGCCATTTTGTTTGATAAACGAAATACCATTCTGAGGACTAAAGGATCGTTGAAGACTAGAATACCTCGAGATGGAGAAAAAGTGTCAGAATCTCCGCAAATGTGGCTCCAATTAGGGCAGCTGTGGAAGCAAGTCTACGTCGGTCGGTATTGCAGCATGCTCGCGCACTGATGATGAGTGACATGTCAGCCACATACAAGATGATGGTTGTACGGAAACTGCTACCAAACCACGCCATGGGGAGACATCGAGTGGCCCCCATGATCGCCTGATTTTACGGCCCGCGATTTTCTTTTGTGGGGGTACTTAAAAAGCAGTGTATTTACTGAAAAACGACGGACCCATCTGTTCAATACTATCACTCTAGAAATTCAAGCAATTCCAACAACATATTTTAAGGATGCATGAACAATTTCTCAACTCGAATTCTGGAGTTTGTAGAAAAGAACAGACACCATTTAGATGGCATTATTTTTCGTACATGAATGTTTTTCAACCTTTCCTTTAATATGTATACGAAATATTCACACCTAACAAATTTTGATTAAATTGAAAATTCTCATATCGCCCTCATCTAAATACTTCTTCCGTGCACCTGCATATCCCATACCCCTTATTGTACTCGCTCTCTATACCTCCTACCCATTCGTACATCCTCTTCCTCTTCGCTCTCCATATACCCTCCCGTGGACTCCTTCTTCTCTTCCATAACTCCTTCACCAATCTTCCCTCTTTCAGCACACACACTTTTATTTCGCACCACCCCCTTTGCCGCTTTACGACCTTTGTAATTATAGATATCTAGGTGTCGATCACTCCACCTCTAATAATTGCCTCATAATCCACCTCTGTTCACGCTTCACACACTTATATCTCTTTGTCTGCCACACTTAATTCCATACATCAACATCGACTTCACGCATGCATCCCACAATCCACACATTACTCTCACATCCTTTTCCCCTATCTTTCCCACTCTCTCCTCGCCTTTTATTTTACCTATCTTATGTAATAATAATACGATTTGTCAAAGTGACAAATCTTTGTAAATGTTCGGTTTTAACGATAATTTGTGCGTTAAATTATCGTCTATATGACCGATTTCTATTTTATAACCATTGGGCCCGTTCGCGACAGTTACAAAGAAGCAGTGGATGTTGGAGGGATGCAGATGTAACCCCCGCGGAGATGATACGCGGTTTATTAGAGGCATTCAGCATTTCGCATCGACCTTCTTGGAAATGCATAAATCCAACAGGATGTGTTATGAAAGTTTAGGACCGCGCTTCCGAGGGTTCAGAATCGGGTACCTGAAAACACCCTCACCGAGTGAAGTGAATATGTTTAATGCTTGAAGCCATCACTTTGTGATACATCTTGAATCAGGAAATTTAAATGAAAATACACTTCGTTGATATCACACACAGCGTGTGATATCAACGAAGTGTATTTTCATTTAAATTTCCTGAGTGAAGTGAAGTTTGCGCCTGTGTAAATTTTTCCCCCCATTAGAAAACACACTTTATTTCCTTGTTTGTAAATAGTTTTAAAATGAGTATTAAGAAAGATTTTGTACATAGAACAACAATATACGAAAGTTAAAACGATTTCACGACATATTATTCGGAAACCCAAAAATATCAAAAAAGGGAAGTACACGCATATTAACGCATAAAAAGTGTCTTTGAAACTAATTTCTAGTTTTATGAATCACTAGAGGAATGGACATCAGTGAGTCTCAAGAACATTTTGCTAGATGAACTCCGCCCTTTAACTTGCTGTCAAAATTTATTTGTATGTTTTCAACTTTTTATATCTATTTTGTACTAACTGCAGTGTTTTGAGCAAGTATAACAAAGAATAAATAATTAAATAAATGTGTTCCTCATATGCCCCGTACACTTAAAAATTAATCCCAGATATTTGAACATGCGCACGCTCTCAAACACTCCTCCTTCCATTTTAGCTCTTTCCCCACAATTATCCGTAACTCACTGTTCACATACCTTTCCACTCTCTCTAATCACTTCGCTGTCCGCTTGCCATCTCCTCAAAACCTTCTCCAGTTTACTTATATACAAATTGAACAACAGAGGACTCAGCAGGCAGGCCTGTCTCACTCTCCTCTACGTCAACAATCTCTCCAATTGCCTCCCCCCCACTTTTGCTACACACCCAAACCCAACCATTTGCTGACTCATCCATCTTCTCTTCAAACATTCCACCAATCTTCTCCTCGGTACCGAATCATACGTCTCTTTCAAATCCAGAAACACAGCGTACATACTTCCTTTCTCTGTCATCCTGGCCAGAGTAAATATCTGATCCCTCGTTCCTCTCCGTTTCCTGAACCCTCTCTGTTTTTCTAGCACTAGCTCTTTCATAACAGTAGAGATGGTTTATGTGAGTAAGAACTGTAGGAAAATAATAAAATAATTGGATGAGAGAATGAAGAAAAAGAAAGATACGTTGTGGGGGGAGACTTCCATACAAGTTTGGGGGAATTAAGAGGCGGAATTAGTGAGAAACAGAATAAATGTATAAACATAGAATGAAGTGGGTGATAGACGAGTTGTGTGCTTTTCTGAACAGATGCACTGAAGGAGATTGGAAAGGGAAGAAAACGTATGTGGTGATAGACTATGTGATTATAAAGGGGTGTGAGAAACGCGAGGTGACGAGAAAGGTGGCGAAAGAGGTGGAGGGATTGGATCACTTGCAAATAGAATATGAAAATAGACAGAGATAGCGAAGGGGAATAGAGGAGAAGTCGAGCATTCACAGAAAGGGGAGAGCAGAAAAAAGGCCATAAGAGAGATGATGGTAAAGCTAGAGGAAGTGAAGTTAGGGACGATAGAGGAATTAGAAGAGATGATACTGGGATTTGGCAAGAAGACGCAGGGAAAAACGCGAAGAGGAAGCGGATGGTTTGGTGGGGAATGTAGGTAGCTTAAAGAGGGTAAGAAGGGCAAGGAGAGAGTCTCTTGAAGATAGAGGAGATGAATCACAGCGCCGGGAAAAGAGAAAGAAATATAGCAAGGTACGTGAGGAGAGGAAAGCGGCGGTGGTGGAGAGACATCGGGGCTATGTTCAATTTATTGTTAGAAGTGTTAAGGTTTATTATTAAATATGTTTGATACAAATCATATTTTAATACGGTGGGGAAGGTTTCATTTTAAAATTTAAATAATTGCTGGTTAAGAAAATGTTACTCATAGAAGAAAATTGAACCGTTTGTAGTAAAATCTAATAAGTAAGATAGTAAAATGTGAACGTTCAATCAATCTAGTGAATTTTTAAATATTAATAACTTGCTCCCCTAAAATAGATCAGATGGAGTGAGAAACAAAAATAGAGAAAGACAACGAGTCAAAAAATAATGAGGGTGAGATGGAAAGGGAAAAAAGAGGAATGCATAAATAAGAAATTGGGAAGAAAGGAAGAATTATAGATATTTAGAAAAAATAAATAGTACGACAGCGGTAGGAAATGAGAATAGAATTGAGGAGTAAAGAGGGAGGAGAAAGTATGCATAGCAAAACATCTAAATAAAATTAATAGGTACAGAATTGATAAACAGTTGGTTTGTTTGTTTGTTTGCTAAGGTCAACAGTGCAGATTACAAGGGTTAAACCACGAAGGCTGCACCTGCAGCCTGCAAAAAGTGGTGGCCGAGGCGGAGCCAAGAAGGCCGACGCAGGAGAAAAGAAATCTCGACCGAAAAGGCCAAAAAACCCTCATCAAAAAAATGTCGAAGGCAAAGTCGTTGTCTTGGTTGGAAGACCAAATTGTCACCAAGAGTGGTCCTACAAAAAAACCCAAAGCACCCAAACAGAAGAGCGAAGGCAAAACCGTCGTAAAAGAAACTGTCTCCAAAAATTGAAGTAGTCGACCACGACAATTATTTTTTTTTATGCGGGAACATGTAACAATCTGGGGTGATGTCGGTCCTAAAAAGTGAATAGTCATTCCTTATTCAATACTGTTTTTAATAATATCTCTTTATTTTCTCAATATATCTTTCCCTCTGGTATTCTTCACTTCTATCCTATCTAATATTTTTTCTAATGTAATAATAATTTTTCATCTTCTTGCCCTTTTCATTCATTTAAATCTTAATGCCAATAACATATTGTTTATATATTCTATGTACGGCAAATTATTTATGATATCCTAATTTTGGAAAATATTATTTTTTCTATTTAATGTAACTATAATGTACAATCTTCTTTTGGCTCGTTTAGTTGGAATAACCTCTTACCCTGGTAACCAGGAACCCTTACCCAATTAGAAAATCAATTATTTATAAATCTTGTCTTTGTTGCGCCTTATTTATTTATGATTTTCCATCGTCTTTAAGCTTTTGTGATCATTCAGCTTCATCTATATACACTTTTTTAAACTTTTTTACAAATTCAACTTCTTGTTTTTAAAAAAAATCCTTGTGTTTCATAAGACTATCATTATTAGTTTACCTTATATCTTCGATATCTCTCTTTGTTCTTTCTTTATAGAAGTTTTATTTTCCAAATTTATTTTCTTCTTGTTTCGTCTTGATGCATAATCTTTTTTTAATCCGTTTTCATCATATATTTTCAATGCATTCTCCTTTCTCTTTGATCTATATTTCCTTATATTGATTTCAAGATTTTGTAATTTGAGTTACAAGCAATCGAGCTCCTATCAAGAGTATTTGGCATGGAACGAGTTCTTGCCTGAACCATAACGAATGGATTTTTTAAAACTTATATCTCTATGCGTCAACAGTTTAATTCGTATTAAACAATCAATATCAATAAATAAAACAAACACTATGTATCCAGACACTCTCTGAATAATAAATATCCGCATTTCCTTCGCACAGTTGCTGCTGCAAATTTAATTAGATCGGAATTATTTCCCCGCAGCTAAACTTTAATGGATTTCGAGTATATTCGCTGTCCCCACATGCACGTGCATGTAAGACTTGCATTTCCTCGCCACTCGATACGACGATCGTGACGCAATTCCTGACAATCACCCGAACAGCAACACCGTTAATGATTCCCGAGTTTCGGGGCGTCGTCAGGAATCGTAAATAAACAAAGAGCCCCGCCGTGAATTCCCCGCGGGTTAATTAATTGCGAAAAAAAAGTTTATTTCATTATTTTGTAGGAAAACACAAACGTATTCAATTAAAAATCCTGACAACGTGTAAACACCGTGTAAACGATAAAGTAAATTAATTAAAACAGCCACGCTTGATCTTTAGAAATAACAAAACCGGGAGATATATTGGTTAAATAAATTTTAATTATATTTAATTGGAGGTAAATTTAAAAAAATATAAAACACATAATCAAATAATCCGGTGCAATGTTTTAGACAATAGTTGACATCTTATTGATTTCTTGCTTTGTCTTTAATTGCGCGGTTGGAACTGTTGAAACTGAATTACACGTAAATACTAATATAGAAAACCGTTGAAACGGTTTAACAAAAACAATTTGTAATTATCGGTTCTATTTAGTATAAAAAAAATATTTCTCAGCACATTAATTTCATTTCATTAATATTGTTATACAATAGAATTTTCTTGGAAATTATTTTTCAACCTGAAAGAATTACTCTTTTAAAAACTTGTTTTCCAAACTAAACTTTTCATAATGCATTGGTTACTTTTTAACTTAATTATATATCACATATAATCTAATTGGAAGCATTTCACTTATCTACACAAGCCATTATTAATTGAATCCACTATACAGGCTCAAGTACAATCTCATAATTGCATTATGTATTACTCATTATACGCATTATCCAGTTGAATTATCTACGGTCATCCAATCGCTTCAGTTTGAGTAACTTGGGCAATGGCATAATTAATTACTTTCATTTTCATTGAGCTTCCCATGCCTGTATGAAGAGATTTAGAACAAATAACTTGAAACGTATTAATATTGGCACAAGATTAATAATGGGTTTAGTTTTTATGGTAATATATTAGTGAGTTAATTTCAAAAGCGCGAATAAAAGGGTTGGAAGACAATCGCCTTAATTGAATTCGCGACTCCCAAATAAATATATTACGGCATAAATATCAAAAGTTGGCTTCGGTTATAGGTAATCATTTCAATAATTTAAGTGGAATGCTTTCCGCTTAAGAAAGTTATCGGCAACTTACTTCGGCGCCCCGCCGAAATGGCTAGGGCTGAATAACGGCGGCAACTATTTTCAGTTTTCCGTTATTAATTAACGCACGAAGTTCGCCGTACGCTTTGTCGGGATAATTGATTTCACCTTTAATATTAAATTATAATTAAAGGCATTAAAATGATTACGCCGGGAAAGCGGCTTAGGCATGTTAGGTTAAGTTGGAGTGTGGGCGGGCGCGCGTAGCCTAGGAATCGGCGAGGGGGATGCGCCGGGCTGGCGGGGGCGGTAGGGCACCCGCGGCGGGTTACCTTTGCGTGGATTTCAGGTCGGAGCATTTAATTGCGACCGCCGTTTTCAAAGCATCTCAAACTTCAAAGTGAAAAACATTTTCGCTTAATCGACGCCACGCCACTTAAACCTAACCCGAAAGGTTAGGCGTGTGGAGTGGTGGATCATGTTGTGTAGTGAAATAATAAAAAATGATTTACTTTTCTACTTACTAGTGAGAAATTTGTTCTATTCTATAGTTATTTATGCTTATTTGCTCTACCTTTAATTAGAATAAATAATGTTTATAAGAACTAAGAAACATTTTTCAAGATGATCAAATATAAATTAAGCTTCTGCCTGATCAAGAGTTTTTTCAACACTTCGAAAATACCAAGTGATCGATAGCTATTCACTGATACTAAAAATGTATATAAGCAGAGTTTTTTCATTGTAAAGTGAACATGTTTAAAACTTCAGAAATTTATATTTTATTTTTTGTCTTAAGTGCATGTATTAGAGAACAAATCAAAATTGCTAAGATTATGAATTGGCTGCTCTACAATATCTGTTTCCAGGTTTTAACCCTGTACATACAGGGTCTATTATCAAAGTAATTCGCATGATTTTGTGACGCGACTATCCGTCGCAGCGGGGTAGACTGGATCCCGATGGAGTTTTCGCTTAAACAGCGATACCCAATAAAGTTTTGTGTGCGGCCTGGAAATAATCCAACCGAAACATTCCAGCTGCTTCATGAGGCCTTCCAGGATTACTGCATTTCAAGGTCACAGTCCGGAAGATGGCACAACGAGGGACGTCCAACAAGTACGATGTTCGAGTACGACCTAGAATTTAAATTCAGCCTTTTACCTGCAGGTGCTTTATAGATTGAAACACCGAGTGGAGTGCGTGAGGGCTGGCATCAAAGACACCATAACTATGGCCCAGCTACCCAACCTTTATCGTTACTAATTTCCTCTCCGGAGCAATACCGACTTGGCTCCGTGCGGCTTTTTTTTAGTTTCTCCGTCTGAAGAGAGAACTGAAAAGGAAGCATTGAGAATCCGTTCTCTTTCAATAAAATTCTAAATTGATTATCTTTAAACATGCTGCTTTTGAAAATCTGCTCTCAGGTTAGAAATGGAAAGATAATTACAGAGTCTATCATGAAAGTAATGCGCATGAGTTAATTGCGGCGGGACTATCCATCGCAGGGGAAGGGTCTGCCCTTCCAATGCAGCTGGCGTGTGGCTTGACAGAGCGGTTGAATGCAACCGAAATATTCCAGATGGCGTAAGAGACCTTCAAGGACACAGTCCGGAAGATACCACAAGGCGCTCAAGGAGGGTCGGGAGGAGATCACCAGCAAACCTTATTCTGAACGCCCAATAAGTAAGATGTAAGAATTGAAAAGGAAAAGCAGTGAGTGGCACACAAATTCATTCCTCCCTCCCCAAGAATGCGTGAATGAGGAAGTATCTCGCATTAAAACGATTCTCATTGACTTTTTTGAGGTCCGAGGAATCGTCTATTTTGTGTTTGCAGGGAGAAGCTATCAAATCAGCCGTTTACCTGAAGGTGGTTCAGAGATTGAAGAACCGGAATGCGCACGTGAGCGCTATCATCAAAGACACCATA
This sequence comes from Ontholestes murinus, assembly GCA_963969525.1. NCBI lineage: Eukaryota > Metazoa > Arthropoda > Insecta > Coleoptera > Staphylinidae > Ontholestes > Ontholestes murinus. The sequence continues at coordinate 71,167,785 of OZ018390.1, read as the reverse complement.
ACTCTGTGACTAGGAGAACCTTCATCATTATAAGTTTCCTGGCTCGGATCAATACTAACTTGTGTCCGTGCGTTTTTTTTTTAATTTCTCCGACTGAAGAGAGAGCTAAAAGAAAAACATCCAAAAGTATGTTACAAGGTTCCTAAGAGACATTTCCGTCGAGGAGTTTCAAAATTCGTTTCTAGCATCGCAGATTCTTTTCTACAAATGTATCGATGCTTGGAGAGAGTATTTTAAAATATTTTAATCATTTCTACCGGTACAATCAATAAATAATTTTTTCCAAGAAAAAGCGGATTACTTTTATAATGGACCCTGTACAATTTCAATAAAATGGCAATCACTACTAAATTAAAAATAAGTATTTTCAATTATGATGGATGCCAGATTATCCCAGTATAAAAACCATTACCTTTTTGGCTCCGGCGAGGCTCGTACGCAAATTGTTGATTTGGAGAGGTTCGCAGAGTTATTGGTATTCTGTACATTGGGCACAGTCGTCGAGAAAGTGAAGGTGCTTATGATCTCTTTAGGCAGAAGCGCTAATGTTCCTTATTTACTAGTCAAAGAGTACGTAGAGAGTATAGTATCAACGTACATTAAATCCAATAATTGAGCTACAGAAAACATGTCACAGGCTGGTATTCAAAGCTTTTTTTATATCACCTCAGAATGTACAAAGGTTCGCCGAAAATCTGATCTACGTACTCGCTACGGAAGAGCGACGTATGACGTGCTCTCGAAGTATGGCTACAGAATTCTCGGGCAACTATTATCTTCGTTTTTAAACACCTTCACAGAATTTTACACCACGAAAAATTGGTAGCCACTTTGGAGAGAGCAACATCGCTTACTATCCGTATGAGGGGGCACCTATAAAAGCATCTTGGATTTAAATTAAAAGTGTTTTTGTCAACGCACATTTGCCACAACAGTATCAGTGGAGCTTTTTGTTTTCCTCTGAGATTCACCAGAAATCGTTTTCGACATTAATAAGTAGAATATCAAGATCAAAATCCTTCTGTATTAATTATTGAGGATTTTTAAGTCAACTGGTTACAACCAGCATTTCCTCTACTTAAACTTAAATAGAGTATACCCAATGTATTAGCTATAGGTGGTCAACATGAATATTGTGGCATTTGACCCAGTTGAGATTATGGTAAATCTTATAAGGAATACTCAAAGATGTCCCACATCAAAGAATTCCAGTACAGATGTTTAGTGTATTTAATTAATAAATCTGAAATTATGAGTCTTAGCAAATACTTATATGCACAACCAGAAACAGTTAAAAATCATTAAAATCAATCACTTATTTCGAAAATTTGAAGCTTAAAACTAAAAAAAGTTCTTGAAAAGTGTAACGTCTATATTTGTTTTAAACCCCATAGTAAATTATGCTCGATAATTTTTAACTGTAGAACGGAAATAGACGAAATGAATAATCTGCAATTTATAGACTTACTTGTTAGCAATGTAAAAGCGTATACATCGGCTAATCTGGTCGTAATTCCAAAATTAGATTAAACGAACATGAAAAATCTTTTTGCTATAAAAAAAATAAATTTGCAAACCATTTACTTGAAACAAATCACCCTTTCGGAAATGATGATCATTTGGTAATCCATTTAACGGATAAAGGACGTAAGATGGATTTACTAGAAGCTATCGAAATTTTTAAAGCTAAAACTAATCGGGGAATTTCTCTACTTAAACTACTCTATAAATAGGTTAGGCTCCGTAATATAAAATTACTTTATGTTTGATAATGACTAGCTATTATTCTAACTACAGTCACGTGTAATTTTTGATCAAAGTAGAAAAAAAAAGTCATCTTGTCTCCTTTATAAAATGTTACTTATTTTCACAGATATTAAAACATTTTTTTGTTTTTTTATTCTTTTTACTTATGAATTATTCACTCATTTTATTGAAATGGAATATTTTTAATTTCTAACGATATCAAATCAGTTTCTTTTTTAAGTTTTTATTTTTTAAATCAGCTTTTTAATTATTTATGATTAATTTAAATAACTGTTTTAAGCAAATTTTAACTACTTTTGAACCAAATCTGTATCAAACGATAAATTAAACTGTACTTGTGTGATATTATTACGTACAATTTAATTTATCATTTGATAAATTTTCCGATTCACGTTGTATCACGAAGTTGTGGCTTCAGGCATCAAACATATTACTTTTAAACAATAAAAAAAAATTAACAATTTAAAAACTTGACTGATGGTATTTCGCAATTATTTTTATTGCAGGCAAATGTATAATTATTTTCTCAATGATTTATTTAAGGAGTTTTTAACTCCTACGCTAATTCGATTTTTTTGTTGCAAATAAATTTCTATTAAATATCCAATTGTTTTTCGTAAAATGAAATAACCCTTTAAGTTTGTTTTAAATAAATTATTAACCTAATAAATTTTATAACTATTTTTTCTAATTTGATTCGTTTATAGCTCGTACAGTGATTTTATAGCCTAGTGCAATTTACTTTCTTAAGGTTGGTGCTTTGATATTTTCAAAGTAGCAAACCCTTAAATGTTAAATACCTAACATTCATTTATAACAAATTTCATAATATTATTGTGCGAAAGGAGAACGGAGAAAATTATATTCGTCCCGTTTGCGTCGATAACACAAATTACTAATATGAAGTTAATAATTTGAAATTGAATATCAGTTTCACTGGATTTTTATTAAAAATGGTATATATAATGTGCAAAATAGAAGAAATACTATAAAAACTCGTTCATAAGGCCTTTTTTGCGCTTATCCATTAGAAAACTTCTCGCTTTGCTCGTCATTTTCTAAACTTGAACGCCTGCAAAAAAAATTCGCTTATTGAACTCGTTCTTTAATATACTACATATTTTAACTGTTTGTAACTTTTAGTATGTTTTCAACTATTTTAGTAAATTTTCTTTTGTTTGTTTTTTTTTGAGAATTTTTTGTAGCAACGATATTTTTAATCTGTCTTTTTTCTTGCAGTATAATTTTTTTGCTAAATTTTTAGGAAACATTTTAAACTATAAATGAAAAGGTTTTTTTTAACTTTGTATATCAATTGTATTGCTTTTTTTATTGTTTTCATTTATATTCAACATGTATAATGAAAATTACACAGAAAAACAATATATATTTATGTAACTCTCAAAACCACGTTTCTAACTGCTTTGCAAAAATATAAATTGGTTTTAACTATTTTAAGCAAATTGTCTAATGTTTTTTTTTTACTTAAACAGTTTTGTCTTTTTCGAGAAAATTTCTACGGTTTGTTATAGTAATTTTTAATTGTAAGCTGTCACCTGATAAATTGTAAGTAGTTTTTCTTTCAATAAACTTCAATAGCTTTAACTTTTTGATGAAATATTACTCGTTTTCGATAAAGTAAAATTTCAACATGTCTAAACAAATTGCTGATAGTATCTTTTTTATTTAAAGTGGTAAAACAAAGTAATTGGGTCTTCTTCTTCATTATATTCAAAATTTACTACTTTTTTTTTAATTTGACATATTTTTGTATATCCTTCCTATTTTTTCTATACTATTAAACATCTTTATTCACAGAAAAAATAAAATCTTATACATGAAATGGATAAAATAAAATAAATTCTGATATAGTTGTTCTTCTTCTCCATGGCTATCGACCGGTCGTTAGCCAGTTTTCTATATTTTTGCTAAAATTTAAAATGTTTTTGGTAAAATAGAAAAACGTTTCTTTTCCATTACATTTTAAGTTTTCAGCAATTATTGTAACCTCAAGTTAGATTTATATTAATCATTAGATCTATTTTCCTGACCAATTTATAAAAAAATCTAAGGCAATGTAAAATTGGTATCCTATTTAAATATTTTTAGATTTTTTTAGTCTTTTTGGACAATTTCATGTCTTTAGAAAATTTTCTTGTTAGGTCCGCTTTTTTCCACCTATTTTATTTTTGTTTTTCTTTCTTGCTATATTTTCAACTAACATGAAACAAAATTTCGAAATTTATTAACGAAAATATTAGTGGTTTTTGGTAGAATAAAATAATTTTAAGCAAATTGTTAAGGTTTTCTTTTAGAAATTTCAAACACATTAAAATTTCTGGTGCAAAAGTTCCTAACCTTTTTGAACCCAAGAGCACATTTAAGAATTCATAGTAGGCAGCAGTCACCATTAAAATTTTCAAGGTAAATTTACAGTTAATAATTAGCGCATTACTTGTACAAAAAATAGTTAATTAAAATAAATAATAAGTGTTTTATCTATTCTCACTTTGTTATATTATTACAGCGCACTTTTTAGTCAATCATATTTATAGAAATATATTTTTTTAAGTTACGTGAAGATTATTGTAGTAAATTGTAATTAAAGTGTTATCACTTTCTTCACAAATTGATTTTATTTACTAGATGTACATTTTGAAACACAAAGTGTTCTTTATCAATACTTAAAATGCCATTAAAAAAATAACTTAAATACAAAAGTAAAAAAAAAATTGGGCGACTTAATTATTATGATTAATTAAAAAAAAAAAAAAACTATTAGAACTAATACATGCTTTTTGTCCAAATTAAAAATATTGTAAACATTTGTCTTTTTGTAAACCATAACTTTTAATTTTTTTTAAATTAATCATAATAATTAAGTCGCTCAATTTTTTTTTTTTACTTTTGTATTTAATGTATTTTTTTTTCAATGTCATTTTAACTATTGATAAAGAAAATTTTGTGTTTCGAAATATACATCTAGTGAATAAAAACAATTTGTGAAGAAAGTGATAATACTTTAATTATAATTTAATCATATTTATCCAAATTAATAAACACGCTGGGCCTTAAAAGTTCATATGTCACTTTTCACAAGTTTGTAATATTTTTTGATTGTGCGTAATATATTTTTTACAACTCTTGTTATGTAATCTACTAATTATTGTATACTACAAAATGTATAACGGTGTAGATGCCTCAGGAATCAACGATAAATAATAGTATATTCTTTATAAATAAATATAAATCTCAAAGTCAATGTGATCGTCGACATTGATTTCATTGGCAATTGCTTCGTAATTAGGATAGCATGATGATATTCCTGCTAGTAAGCAATCATCAAGATGTTCATCTATACTTCGACTTTATGATATTCATTGTCCAAAAAAATTGCTTCACAGAAGTATATGGAACCGAAATACGATCTTATTTTGTAGCCTGCTCTTTTCAAGAATGAAAATTTATTTCTGTCAACTATATTTTACAAGTTTCATCTGATATATTGGATTTCAGGTCCAAATTAATAAGCTCTGCAATATATGAAGCTATTTCAGTTACTTTACTAAGTAAAAGAATTAATAAACTTTATGTTTGGAAATGTCTAGCTTTTGATCGAAACTATAGTCACGTGTAATTTTAAATGAAGTGGTAAACAAAGTCATCGTGTGTTCTTCTTCATTATATTAAAGATATACCTCAAAGCAAACGGCTCCGCAATTAAACATTTAAAGGTGACCTGTTGAAGTCGGTTTATAAATTGGTCTTGAAGTAATGAAGGTTGTTAACAAATGATGTTAAGTCAATGTCACCGCCGCCTATCATTTTCTCCATATTTTGGGTAATGCACGAGAGACTTCTTCTTCAGTTGTGATATCTACAAAATCAGTTTAGCTTTAAGTGAGTTCATAGACTCTATAATTTCAATATTTCCATTATATTGGGTTTTCCAATAAGAGGTTTCACTTTGAATAACTCGCTATCTGGGCAGCTGTCACTTCACTTTTGCAAATGTCATCTTTTGACATTTCACAAGTAAAAACTACTCCATTACTAAAAATGCAACGATACACGCTTCAACAACGCATTAAAATTGTTAAAATTTGTGTCGTCGTGAAGCACCTTCTCGGCCAGCAATAGAAAACTGGTTAAAAATTTGAGCTGTTGGAACAACTTAGTGATGTAAAGAATCGAAACTGTGTTCCTCGCTCAAGAACAATTAAAAATATTGCTGCTGTAGGAATTAGACATTCCAAAAATGACATTACACCGAATTTTGCATAAAGACTTATGTTTGAAGGCTTTTAAAGTTCAGTTAACAGAAGAACTCAAGCCGGTCGATTAACAGTAACGTCGTATCTTTGCTGATTGGGTCCTAGAAATGTATCAAAATGCTCAGGATTTTCATATAAAAATCATCTTCACTAATGAGGCCTATTTTCACCTCGGAAGCTACGCGAATAAGCAGAATTGACGCATTTGTGGCTCGGAAAATCCAAGAATGCTTATTGAAAAGCCTCTCCATCCTCAACGTGTCACTGTTTGGTGCGGTTTTTGGATTGGCGGTGTGATTGGACCTTACTTATTCAAAAATGAGGCTGATGCAACTGTTACGGTGAATGGATTGCGCTATCGAGCTATGATTAATGATTTTTTATGGCCGGAATTGGAAGATATTGATGTGGACGACGTTTATTTTCAACAAGATGACGCTATGTACTACACAAGCAAAGGAACGATCAGAACTATGAATTGCAATCTATCTAAAACCATCTAGTTTTGAATTGAGAATAATCTAATTTTTTTTTTATCCTTCAAAATATTTCTATTAGCACCACCACAGAGGTAGAATAAAAAGGGCTTGGAAATTTTTTAGAATATTATTGTTTTATACTGGTATATATTAATTACCATAGTAGTTGTGAATTATTTAGTAAATTCTATGTAAATCATTTTGATGTTAAAGGACATAAATCTGAGCAAAATGTATATATATGAGAATGAATTAGTTTGTTACGCTCGTGATTTATATTCTAAGCATAATACTGTTAGCGGAGTTTTCGTTATACAAGTCAACAATTGAACCATATAATGCACACAATGTAGACAATGTGAACGGTTTTATGTTTGAGTCGAATAATAGTTATCCGGGCGTGTTATTTTCTCCGTGAGCGGGTCCAAGAGCTTTCCATTAGCTGGCAGTTTTCACATTTCACTATAACTACAAGACAGTTAGTGTCGCCGCGCCATTATACCATTACTTATATACTCGTGCCGCAACGTAACCCACATCCTTATTGCCCCTTCAGTTAAATTACTTCTTATTACGAGATATGACGTTCGTGAGGGTTTCGCTTCGGAAAGAATGTAATCTCGCGGATGGTTGATGGCGGATGGTGGGGACGCGGGGGTTATAGAGCTTGTGATGTGTGGCCATAAGGGAATGTTATTTCAGCGCAGGGCCAACATTTAACGCCGCTGGGAATAATGAGCGATATTAGCTCACAGTCATATAACGTCGGAGTGCCTTTGGCACATAATGCATGACATTAATTAATTATTGTTTGCTGAACGTCACACACACACACACACAAATAACGTACACACAAATACCGACATATTCAAACACCGACTCGCAATAACGGTTTTATGGAATTTTAAATAGTCCGGGTTGAATTTTTGCGAAATTGTATCAATGCCGAGCCTGTTTCGGATTTAAAATGCAGCAGCTGTGCCTGGAGATACGCTATCGATAATTTATGCCATTAATTCGGGCGATGCGGTATTGAAAATGGTGAAATGTAAGGGTGGCTAAATTATCTGTTGCCGCTAGACATTACATGACACAAATTAATTTTGTGTTCACCTCGTATTTAAGGTTTATCCACATTGAAAATTCATTTAGCTGTATTTGTAATAAATATTTTTTGTACATAAAATCAACTAGTATTTATTATTGTACGCTTGTTAACAGTAATATACTAGTATAGTATTATATAAGAATAGACTTTGAAACGATAATTAAGCTAACCTTCATACATCTATCACAGTTGCCTCGCATGGAATTTTTTATAGAAGAACTACTCCGTTTCAGTTTATTGCAGGATTCATATAATTTCAGCGTTTCTTTGATCTTACAAGGATACAGGGGAGATAATGAACTTTCTTATGAAGTATATTACAAAGTAAAAACAAATTTGCTCCCCCACATCCTTCGTGTATTGAAGATATGCTAAAATTATACGAATCTAAGTTATACGGTTAAATCATGTAGTTTCTTTATAGTGTTCGTTGGGTAAAGATCGTGATAATATTATTACAAGAAATTATTACATATTGAATGGATATAAAACACTGAATAAAACATAGTAAGTGTTTTATTCAGTGTTCATTATGAATTACCACATAGTAGCGGTCGCAACCATCATTATGATTGAATGGATATAATATATATCTGACATTCTAAAAGTAGATAAATAGAAGTCTCTTTAGGTGCATTAATGTTGTTTATAAAACATCGTAAATTGTTAAGGAATCTAGTAAAATAGGTTTAATTTTACTAGATGCCATTAAAAAAATCTATTATTCGATAGCTTCGTTGTTTTTATAGTTATTGAAAATTTTAAAGTGTGACAAAGAATTATATAGTTTAGAAGAATATTTTGATTAGTAATGTATACATATGATTTTATTTTCCTTGTATTTTTTCTTTATTGTGACGCACTTTCTTTCTTATTGTACTTATTGTAATTTAAGATAGAAATAAAGACTATTATTATACTGCTTGAGATCTCATATTTACAATAAATACTCTCCTAGTAAATTCAAAGATTATTATTTTTACATTTTGTGGCCTAGAAGATAAAATGATTAAATATTAATTGAATTAAAGTTTCTCGCGTTCTTTTTTAGTTAATTCTTTTAGTAAATAGATTATATTATATTTCACAAACTAAAAGTAAAACTTTCAGTATAAAGAAGAATTTATATTTAGAATTTGCATTTGAAAGTACATATTTAACATTAGTTTTTCAACTTCTTCTAGAAATTAGAATTTCTAAAGATGTTTCTTGAGAAGATTTTATAATCTGTTTCCTAATTACTAATAAGGTTGTTAAATTTTAAAAAATCTTCACTATTCCACCGACTGCGCCAGTTTTCTAATTTTGAAGAAAATTGTTTATATATGTTTCATTTCAGTTTTACAAGAATCGAGTCTAAGAAAGAGAAAGTTCGAGCAGACCATTTATGTTTTCATTTTATCTGAAATTTTCAGCATTATACAAATCTCTTTATGATTTAACAAGTGATGCTGTTTTTTAATTACGATTAATTCAATTTTGAAGTTAAGCAAAATTTTTCAATTCAATCATTAAACACGGCACAGCACCGATGAAAGATTAGAGCATTGATGTTATGGGACATCAAGAAGAGGTAAGGACGCACTGCTATCATTAGCAAATCACATTCATTGTCCAAATATTTCCAATGTGTAAATTATACATCTTTTATTATTAGCCTTATTATGTTAAGCAAAAACTGTATAAAAAAAGCTAGCATCATAAGAAATAAATCAGATTGAAACTACCTTTGACTCGAGCTACTCGAGCTCAATAAACTCAGAAAATAGTTTCTCCCTCATCCTCTTTGATCTCCGCTGACTTACATCCAGCGTCAACCACTGAGCCATCTCCTTCCAAGTACGTACCAGTGCATATAACATGTGCGTGGTCTTTCAAACCGGATCCACACTTTCACCACTTGGACGTTTAGTTAATTTTTGTTTATACTGCGGAGATTGAATACCGTAGTTCCTGCACAATTTTTGTTAACTAATAGAACCACTTCCTGGAAAACAGAAACCTCCGATAAATTTACGAACTGAAACAAAATCATTTCCTACAACCAAGTAAAAAATATTCGGTATGATATATTTGGGGAGTTTTTAAAGTTAACTTTCTCTTCATAAAACATACTATCACGAGATTATCACATCAAAAACTTTTCTTGATACATTTGGAAAGAGTCTCACGAGTTTTCTAAAAAGGTTCTGGCGAAAATCTTTCGGAAACAAAAAGTTGTTTTCATATAGGATGAGCAAAGATTTTGATTTAATTTTTTGTAACAAGATTCTTTTGAAATTATTTAGACTACGATAATTCTGATAGATACCTATTTTGAAAAAACTTTTGCCCAAAGAGATTCCTCCTAACTAAAGCTGTTAAGATTTTCTTGATGTATTTGGGGAGTTTTTAAAGTTTACGTTCTCTTCATAAAAAATAATATCGCGAGATTATCACATCAAAAACTTTCCTTTACATTTGAGGAGAGTCTCAAGAGTTTTCTAAAAACGTTCTTTTGGAAATAAAAAGATGTATAAATCTTGTTTTAACACAATCCTTGCATAAGTTTTACTTTTTTTAAATCGACGTTTAAAACATAGAAATTGAAATAGTGAAATCGTTGTGTAAGTTTTACTGGTTGGAGGTTGGGATAGAAGTCACCCACCCACCCTACATATGCAATAAAATTTTCATCACAATTACTATTTAAGTTTCATTGTACTTTTAACAGTATTCTAACTTATGTGGTTAAAGAAGTAAAACAGAACTTTAGTTTTTTTAGTTTTTAATTTCCTTATATACAGGGTGACTGACGAAAAACCTTTCGTGCTGTATCTCGCTTATTTTTGATCCGATTTGAATAAATAAAACATCAAATTAAATGATTTTTAAAAGACATATTAAAGTCTGTACTGATATTTTTTCTTGCATCCAGTTTTTGACAAAAAACGATCAACTTTTTTTTTTCAAATTGCACTGTATATATATTTTGTACTGATCCGCAAGGAGATTTTTTTCTGAATCTAAATTTGTAAAGGATTTTATCCATTCATCAAACCAAAGTCGAGAAATTGAGGATTAAAAAAAAATTAAAAATCAAATACCCATAGTAAACAATATACAGAGCCTATTCCAAATGTCAAAAGTGACAGTGTCAGTCATTGGTACAATACTGCAATGATTTTTAATAATTTCATAATAAAAATGTTGCAAGATTTCAAAAACTGAAAAACGATTTCTGTACAAGCACAAAATTCTAGTACAGTGTTTGAAATATTGCAACATTTGAATTATAAAATAATTAAAAATCGTTGCAGTATTGTATCAATGGCTGTCACTGTCACTTTTGACATTTAAAATAGGGTCTGTATATTGTTATTCTGTATATACTGCTCAATTCGTAAAATATTCTAACATTTCTAACACAAAAATGCAAAAATATTCTTTAAAAATTCACTAAACATCGTTTAATTGTAACTGTAGTTTATTAGAAATTGTTGGAGTCAAATATTTATTTTTTTAAATTTTAATTTTATAAAAAATGTTACCAATTCGTGAAGAATGTTTTTTTTAATGAAGTTTTCTAGAAATTATCGGGTGTTTAAACTTTATACACAGTTTTTCTTTCCAGCCTTTAAAATCTTCCAGACAATTTTCTCCTTACCCTAATTGAAGATTTTTATTTTTAGAAATTTCAATCATTTTTAATATTATCTTATCTTATTTAAATTTGCTTGTCTTCGAGAAAATTCCAATTAATTTTGCGTCCCCATTTTTACAAACTTAAAAAATATTAGCAATTTTCCAGAATTTCTTCCATTACAAATTGTAGAAAATCTTCAATAAACAAATAAAGCAAGAAATCCTAGAAAATATTAAGGGTCTGTAATTAAAAATTCTCGAAATTAAAATTCTAAATAGGTTCCAGAATCAATGTGTAAATTCCTAGAAATTTTGCTAAGGGTTTTAGAATTTTCTGCATTTTTTTCTATCTTTACTTACATAATTTTTTCCAAAAATATTTCTTTGAGACTTTTCAGCATTTCTTATCTCATCGTAATTGTTCAAGAGTTAATTATTTTTATACATCGATTAATAAATAAAAAATAATTTTTCAAATAATTTTGAAACCAAATTTGGCCCAGAGTTCAGAGCCAACCATTTTTCCGCTAAATTTCTAGAATTTTGCTAGATTTCAAGAAATTTTTCGTTTAAGAATTTTCGCTCCAAATCGTAATTGTTCTTCAAGAGTTTTTTTTTTGCTTTACTTGCTTTATTCTATCGAAATTGTCTAGGATTTATACAAAGATTCTTAGGATTTCAGTAATTAAAAATATTCAATTTCCAAATTTTTAGAAATTTGTTCGTAGGCTCTCCTTTCAGGAAGAATTGCTAGATATTACAAAGCCATCATTTTCTTAAAGGGTTCTCGAATTTTTGAGTAATTTAAAATGCAGATTCACGGAATATTTGTCAAAATTTGTAGAATTTTTTTGCAGTTTTATTTCGAGACAATTTTTAATTCAGGTTTTTTTCCTCCAAATTGTAAGAATTTTCTTTGAGAATGAATTTTACAGAAATTTTTCAAGCATTTGTTACTTTAACTTTTCAGGTTTTCCTACAAGGATTCTAGAAATATCTAGTAATTTTATATCCAGATACCAAGACATTTTTTCGAAGCTTGTAAAATTGTGATGCAGTTTTCTTTGTATAAATTTCTAGAATTTTTTAGTAATTTCTCTTTCAGAGATTTTCATTAGGTTTTGAAAGGTTTTTCTTTTTTAAAAAATTTAAGTATTACATTTTTTAACTAAAATAAGTCCAGATTATTTGAAGTTGTTAAGGTTTTTTTAAATTTCTTACAAATTGCATAATTGTTTCGAGATTTTTTTTCCAGAAATATTTTCTTTTAGACTCTTGGATTTTTCTTGCTTGCTTTTTTTTATTGGAATTATTAAATGTTCTTAAATTTTCTAGTAAGTTTTATTCTACATTCGTAGAAATGTTTTTGAGAGTTTTAGAATTTATAAACATTTTTTCTAGATATCTAAAACTTTTCCGCAGTTTTTTTTTTGAATTTTTCACCAATGGTCAAGCGTTTTCTTGTAAAATTTTTCAGTATTTTTTCTATCAGACTTACATTTTTTCATCTTATTGTATGTGAAATTTACTAGGAATTTTTAAATTGTTTAAATAATTTTAATTCTAGATTCATCAAAGTTTCAAATGTTCTAGAATTTTTCTGGCAATTATTTTTTTTTAGAAATTATTCTTATAAAATATTAGAATTTATTATTATTTATTATTTATCTTATCTAGATCTCCTACTAGATTATCACTTTTTGTCGAGGATTCTAAAATCCTCTACCCCACCTTCCATTAAGTAAAACATCATCAAAAATTATTTGTAATATTTGTATGAATGCATCAATTAATAATTTTGTGTTTGTTTATATTTTACGACTTTTAACTTCTAGTGAACACTCATAAACATTAAATTTATATAACAAGTAATTGTAAAGATTCCAAAATTGATTAAATTGTTAAGAATAGCCTTTTTGCATCATAGTTTTTCAGAAAAATATAGGGAAAGTACTGTGATGGTCACATCACCATTTTATTTTGATATATTTTTGGCTATTGCTAATGAACTATAGATGCTGAATGAAATGTATATAATATGTAATTATAAAGAATTCGAAATTGAGTATATTATTAAGAATAGCTTCTTTGCGAAAACTCATAGTTTTTAAGAAAAATATAGGGAAAGTACGATATTATGATGGCCACATCATCATTTTATTCTATATAGGGAAAGTAACAAGTATACAATTAAATCATTTGCGGTGATATTTGGCATGCATAATTCATTATATTTGAACTCATTGATATCATGCTAATAATTTTAACAAATTTTCATTAATAAAAGCAATTTGCTCTAGGTGAGGCTCGAACTCACAACCCCGGCATCGCTCACGACTACTGTCTTATAAGTACCGTGCGCTAACCAATTGCGCCACTAGAGCTGTGTAGGCTCGTACAAAATAGGAAATAGATAAAAAAATATTATTAATTTAAGTAGCAAAACTGAAATAAAACTAAAGAAGAGAGATCGCTATTTAATCTAATAATCTGTTAGTAACAAATACTTTAAAACACTAATTTCACATTATTATAATAGTATGTATATCCCTTTCAACGTCAGTAATTTGATAGGTTTCGAATTCTTATGCATTTCCTCTAAAATGACATTATATTATTTTGAGAGCCAAATTTTAGAGATCGGAAATTCTTAAAGTAAAAATCATGTTTGGTGGAAGTAACTGATATGTTTAAATAGTTAAAGATTATGTATTGAAAATGGGAACCTTACATTAGCAATTAAAAATTATATTTATAATTGGAAAGCATTCGAACAATCGGAGATCAAACGGATTCCTTTACTTAATTATACATGTGAATCAACCTGAATATTCCTTTCGATGTAATAAACGCACAGCGTACAAATAATTCGATGTGAAGTGTAAGACACGATAATTACGTGAAATATTTTCCAGTTCAGTTCGCTCCAGATCAATCTTGGTATTGAATGTGAGTCCGATTAAGCGTTATATATTTCCCCCCATTTCACACTGTCTTGCTCGCTAGCACATCTGATCGAACCTCCTGTTTCCCATACATTGAATAAGTTATAACCGGCACGGCCTAAGTGTATAATCAAGGTCTGAGCGTTTGTTATTAAAAGTGATTATGTAATTTTCGCCTTGGCGAGGAGAAGAAGGGATGAATGTGTGCAGAGTTTACGTAGTGCGAGTCTTCGCCGCGGCTGAGTGGGAATCGTTGTAGCACGATGGGCTTTCCCACAACGACAGAACAATACACTTTTCTCGACAACTTTAGTTCTCCATCGAGCGGTGCCGGCTCCCAAATGAGCATCTAAAAACTTTAACTGTATTTTCCAGTCGGAAGTTGCCCCAGTAAAAATAAATTACAATTTGCCGCGGCCGCCAGGACATTAATTATACATAACAAATTATACCGGTTATAAATTAGTGGCAATTCCGGGAGATATTGCCCGGCGAAATAATACCGGCAGGAATCTGCATAGCATCCGGAATGGTAATAATGAAATAGGTAACCGTCCACACGTACACATATATAAGCACCCCAATTCACACAAACACTTAGCGCTGGAATTGAATGTCTCGCTGTTTCCCCGGATGAGCTTTTGTTGTCGTTCTGTCCAGGGAAATATTCAGGGTCATTACACCGGCACCGTCTTGTTGAAAGAGTGGGTATGAACAATGAAAATGATGATCTGATTTAGAAACTTTGTACGTAAATTTTGTTATTCTTTGAAATTAAATAAAGGCCTCACTCATCTAATCTACAAATAGATAAAACCATTGAAATTTTTATTGTCGTGTCTTAATCTTCATGAACCATATTTATTAGATGAAAAAGGTAATATTTTCTTTTGATCTTTCTATTTTCCTTTCCTCTATAAGAATAAACGCAAGTACTATTATTTTCCTTTGATGTGCGTTTAAGTAATGTTCGCATAAACATTTTACACACTAACATCAAGGAATTTTCACATAGTGTAGCTTATTTTTAAAAGTCTTCAGGTGAGAAGTTTTTGTTTAAGTATTCTAGTTCCGTTCATTCGGGCCGAAATGAAAATTAACTAACCGTAAGCGTTGCCACGGTCTACAACATCAAGCACACACGAAAAAACGAGAAAACGGACACTTAAAACTGTTAGCGTAAGCGGCGCCGGCACCGGAGTGTTTTAAAATCCCCAAGGCGTCCGATGTTATTTTTCGTGAATCATAAAAGCCCTCCCCGCTCGGAAATTAGATTATTGACTCGTCGGCGAGCGAGGAAACATGATACGAAGTTAGAAGGCGAACAGTCCTCTGCCAACATATCGACATGCTATTATGCCGTGCCACAAGTTAATTACGCCAGCGTCCGACAAGAGAGTCTCCGTCACTTAAATTGTTGCTGCTAAGGAGTCATGTTGTTGGGAAAAGCTTGTGCATCGAAGCGTCTCACTATACATTCCCCTGATTACTTCGGTTTATTAGATAACGTTCCCCAGACGTCTAAGACGGCTACGACGCCACTTAGGCAACGCTTGCTCTTCAACCAAAAAACGCGAACTAACTGCGACCACAGGATTTTTTTTCTAATGGACTAAGTACTAATTGCTTTGGAACTATAATCGTACCGCTAATAATATAAAGATCTTACACGTGTAAGAGTTTCTATAATTTTATGTAGAATGCAAATTAATAAAAGTCTTCTATTACCTAAATTCATATTATTTTAACTTTTCATTCATAGATGGGTTCAAGGTTTTCTTTCTAAGTTTATGAAAAGGAGGCAAACTGTATCTTAAGTTTGTAACGAAGGCATGCATTTGATAGTATTTCCAGTCACGTGAAAACTATGAAAATAAACATTTATCTTCACTATCTATCAACGAAACATTAGCTTTTACATCATTTAGGTCAGGTTCTTGAAGAACATATGTGATACGTGAGGAAGTTTTGGTGAAGGAATTTAAGAAATGGTCGCAGTATAAATAAACACCGCTCAAACTAGTGTAGTTTGTTTCCTGTAAGATAATCTTTCTCCAAAAATAATAGTAATAGTAGAAGTAGTGTTGGGCTATCGACCACGCAGTCCTTCTGCCGTGTTATTTGTGTATGTAAATGAGCTTGTTACTTTAAAGGACCACCCCCATCACTCTAAAGCCAAATAATATTTTCATAAAATTCTTCAAATTTTCCTGGTGCACTTTTATTCAAAAGCAGCTTTCGGAGTACTCTCGGAAAATATTTTTTCTTTGTTCCTTTGTTAAATATAATTTGAATTTAATACTTTTTCAGAATCTGATTTTGTTATTGGATTTTGTGTCTATATTTCCTTGTTTATAAACGGAACATTTTTTAGTTGCATATTCTCAGTAGAGAAAACCTGCTAAGTAGTCTTATTTGATTTAAACCATTCAAACTTCTCCTACTTGTTCTTAAGCTTTAAAAAAAAGTAATTTGCAAAAAATTTACTAACTCGATGAATTTAATTCCTGTTATTTCGCAACCTCTGTACTGTGAATCTTGCGTGGAGCCTGGATCTTAGACCAAGTAACATATAGTTTATCCAAGAGTTGTAGGTTATTACCTGTAGTCGTTCATTGATGTTACCAAATGAGATAAACAAAAAATTCAATCAAAATTTTGAGCGCACAATATTGTTAACCATAATTTTTTTCATTTCCTAAGAGGAACGATATGAATGCTGATGTTATAAAGTTGTACCTGAATGTCATTAAATACCAAACGGCTAATGCCTGAAAAAATATTCTGCATAATTAATTCAAGGGTGTTGAACAAATATTATATGAACTGATCAATATAATCGTTCAAGATCTTTTCTTGTAGAGTTTTTTAAAGATATTATTATTATTTCTTGTAGGGATTTATAAATATCTATCGATAAGTCAGAATCGCTCAAATCTAACCGGAACTTAATAGCATTGTCTAAACATTGAACTTCTCGCATTTTAACAATGTCATATTTTGTATTTAATAATTAATTGCTAATTTTGTGATTTAATATTCCCGCTTCGTCTCGAATAGTTTCATTGATTTCCGATAGGTGACAGTACTATACGTAGCTGGCATCTGTAAATGAAGTGCGTTTCAAACGGTTAGTGATTGAGTTTCCTTTGGCGGAAAATCATTGTTTGTTACATATTCAAGGGCACTTACAGAATGTGTATGGAGATCTGGCATTGGACAAAGGTCAAAATCTGATCTTCAGCGAGCAGGCCAGCCGTGCACAACTGTGATCCATTAATCGCAATCAAAAACCTCTCTGCTCAACTGAAAGTATCTGTTGGTAGTGCTGTCATAATTGTTCACCGATTGAAATATTCAAAGGTTTATTCCCGATAGGTCCCTCTAGTCTAAGAAGAATCATAAAGAGCAAAGGAGAACCATATGTGCGGAATTACTTACTCGGCTTTAGGTTGATCGTTACAATTTTTTGTCAAACATTGTTACAGCCGATGACATATGGGTTCATAACTTTGAACTCGAAACAAAACTGCAATCAATTTATTGGCACCACAACCACTCTCTACCAATAAAATGTTTAAAGCCAAACCCTTAGCTGGTAATGTTATTGCTAAAATCTTTTGAGATCCCAAAGGGGTTATTCAGTTCAATATCTTTTCCCATGCTCAAACGATCAACTCTAAAGTGTATTGTACTACTCTACGAAAATCGACTTCAGCGAATTCATAGGCACAAAAAGTCAAACAAATTTCTCTCTCTCCATCACAACGCCAGACCTCACCCAAGTCTTCACGCCCAAGAGGGGCTCATAATACTTCACTGGACTGTTCTTTGTCATCCACCATACAACCCTCAACATACCTCAATATTGTAGATATTTTTTCTGTAGGTATACAATTAGATCCTATGGCATAAATAAAACTTTTTTCAGAATTTTTTTGTCTCATTGTGATATTTTTCTTATTAACTATTTAACGCGCAAGTTAACTGAGGTTGATTGCTAAATAGTTTTATTACATACAGCGTAATATATATTTTCTAAATTTCGTTATCTGATGCACCTCTGTTTTAAGCTTGCAGTTTTGATTTATTCCAAAAGACTTTTGTTGTTGTTTAGATGTCGATGCAGCCCAAATTATTTTGGCTAATAATATTTAAGTCATTTAGTACATCATGGGTGGCTAGACTTAGATTAAAGATTCATTAAGTTTCTGTAAGATTCGATGTGTCAATGTAGTAGTTTACCTTTGCGCATTTTAATATCACTATGTCTCTGCATTGATATTTGCTGAAGCGCACAAATTCTGTCTAAATTGTGTTCTAAAGATGTAAAAACATATCAAGGACTATGAAAAATTAGTTTCTGGGTTAGTACTAGATATTATTTGCGGCATGTTTAGAACTAAACAAAACTATTTTAACGAGCGAGGAAAATTGTTTACGAATTAGTTTAATTTATAATTAAATTAATTAATTAATAAAATTGGTTTAGTTTAAAAACTTTATAAATTTACTAAAGGTCTTATTACATGACACATAAAACAAAACAAAAAATCTTAAAATTTATTCGAAACATAACCATCGAATTTCTTTTGATCCTTCAAGTAAGCTCCAAACGTTAATAAGCGATGCTAAAGATAATGCTTCTCAAATTAAAAATTCAGGAGTATATTAAGTTTTATGTTCCGACTGTAATAGTAAATATATGCGAGTTTTTAGAAGCGATTTAATGACGACCATGTGTTCTATTCATATCGTCTTGGATGCAAAAAAAGTTTATTTGGAAATCACGTACTAAAATATAGTCATTAAATAAAATAGGCGTAAGAGGACTAGCAAACGACTTACTAAAATCCTCTCTTAAAAACAGCAGACAATTCGTTGAACGATGTGGACATAGAAGCACCAAGAAGCTAGTGCGGTGTGTGGTTCCCCAAGGAACGGTTTTCAGTCCTATTTTGCTCTTAGTGTATGTCAATGATAGATTTGATATTAAATCAGAAGGAACCTTGATAGCCTTTGCAGATGATAAGGCCATATTGTACGAAGATACGAGGTGGGAGGAGTGAAAAAAAAGGCTGAAGTAGATTTGCGAAAAATATATGAGTACTTGGACTCTAATCTATTGCTACTAAACGTCTCCAAAACTAAATGTATACCTTTCACCTGCCACGCTAATAATCTTCCAACATTACATTACCTTTAAGTAGCTACAAAGTAGTAAACTTATAAGATCGACGTCACTACAAACATAAACTGCTTAGGAGTAAAATTGGACCAACAGTTAAAATGGGACAAGGACGTCGAATATGTACTAATAAAATAAGATAAACAATGTGGCTCATAAAAGAAATTTCTAAATTTCTTAATTATGAACAATTAAAAATAATATATCATGCTCCAGTGGAAAGCTATCTATTTTACGGTATAACCTGCTGGGCTTCTACTAGAGACTATTACCTGATCTCACCTATTGTTTCAAGAGGCTAATGTTGGAATATTCATCAACTTTACTTTTATAAAGTAGGAACAAAATTCTTTAAAGACGAAACATACTTAGATGAACATGATAAAATGTATAAAACATAAAGCCAGATTTATGCGTGAACTCAAGAAATGCAATTCAATATTAACTGTACCCTTGATTTTACTCAAAAAGTATATTATAGTATTACATTATAAGTTTTATACTGCAATTTTTGGTAAATATTCTCAGGCAAAGTCCAAGTATTTTTCAGATCGTATTAATAACCTAATGCCTAATCGCAATAATAAAACTTCTTAAAAAGGGTAACTCTTTCTGTAACAAAGCTGGGTGGATCAAGTAGTCTAGTGGAGTCGCAACCGGTGATAAGCCCAGATAATAGAAGAGCATTCCAACGCGAGGCCAGCGACATGCTTGGGAGAAAAAGAACTCAGGGCTCAAAGAAGCAACAACCTAGCATTGGATAGGATGGAAAGAACAGACGACGATTCAGGAAGGAAAAAGACTAAATTATTTGGGAAACCTAAAGCACTAAGAATTGGATGCTGCAACATTCCTGAGCAACAAAGATCAGGAAATCATTCTAGAAGTAGCAAGGCACAAGATCAACATCTGCTTACTTTTGGGAACTAAGAGGAAAGGAAAAGGAAACAATATGTACGGAAAATATACATAGCGGTAAGGATATGAATTAAAGAACAGCATCAGGCGACAACAAAATATATTACCGACAGAATCCTACAAGTCACAGTACAATCAGAGATAAAACAACGACACATCTGATTAACGTCGATGCCCCCTACATCACTAAATCCAGCGAGGAAGTTGATGCCTTCTATCAGAATTTACAAAACGCACTGGAATGTTATCCAGCATACATGACGAAGACTTCATCCTCGGAGACCTAAACGCTAGAATCGGAAGCAAAGTAAACTAATACAGATATTCGTGCAAAACGATCTGAAAATAAATAATACTTTCTTTTCACACAAGCCGCAACACAAATTTTCCTGGAGAACACACGAGATTACAAAATCCATGATAGATAGACTTTGTAATCACAAGCAGAAATATCCACCCCCGCAGAATCCAGGACATCATAACCCTGACTTCAGAAAATGCCGAAACCAAATACAGCCTTGTACTGGCAAAGATCCTACATTACAAAAAGATAGGCATAAACAAACTCAATGTAGAATTCTATTAACAACTCAAGAGATTCTTATACCAGCAAAGATTAGAGAAGGAAATCCAAGCATGCAGAATAAAGGAAGAGAACGAAATAGATAACGCATGGGAAAACTAAAATCTAATATGATGAAAGCTGCGGAAGAAGCAGTCGGAAGAAGTTGCATCAAAAGGGGTGATAACCTGAATATCAAACCGTGGTTCTCCACGGTCAAGAAGTTGGAAGAAGAAAAACAAAAGTCATATCTATAATACAGAGCAGAATCAAGCATGAACGCGAATATAAACTTGTAAGAAACAGAACCACCAACGAAATCCAGGTAATCAAAATGGCTTATTCTTATTTCTTTTTATGCATACATATATAAAACCAAGTAGAGGTTTCAAAGGTTACATTAGCAAACCGATTCTTTCTACCCATTAATTTAGAAAATGTACCTGTTAAATTCCCTGGCTTAACTCTGAAAATCTGCAGTAGAAGCTTCAATTGATCAAATTAAAGAGTGAATATTGGATATAAATGTACATATGCATTGGCTCTATATATTTGATGGTTCAATTTGTGAAAAGCGAGTAACATGGCTTAAATATTGCATTGTACTAAAAGCATGATGATAAATTAATCAAAGCACAACGAGTTGTACTGGCGCAATCGTATTTATTTAAAATTTGAAACACATTCAAGCCAAATGAATTTCTCATTTCGACAATTCGAGGGGGCATTTATTTTAATACCGAACGCCCCGGTGCGGCGCACTCACAAACCCCACGTTTGTTGGCCGTCGTTTGCGCAAACGGTTCACCGCGAATAAATTAATTCGACGCGGACGTGTCACGTAGGGCTCCGATATTCTTTCGCCCTGTGTGCGCGGCTGCTGTACGTGGATGGCAGCCACCCAGAGAGAGAGTGCCCCCGGGGCGGGAATCTGACGATGCTAAACGATCACGCTCCAGATGCAAATAATAAAATAGACCCGGAGCGTGTGCTAGATAATTTCGCAGAGAAAGGAGACCCACGCACGGGACGCCCCGCAGGGCTATTCCCGAAACTCCGAAAGTCTGCCCCCTTTAAGCCCTCGGAGCGACGCGCGTTCCCTGATAGTCGCAGGCGGATGTACTTTCGTAGTGAATTGGATTAAAAGCGCTGCCGCAGTTTTACGTGGCACGGTTCGAATGAATTATTTGTGGGGGGGGGAGGGGTAATAAAATGGTTGGATATTAAATTTTCATTCTTTAAATCAGTGTAATTTTGAATGTTTAAAAGTATACATAACCTAACCAGTACAATACAATTTTGCTGTATAACTACATTACATTGATTCAGTGATATTTAATAATAAGTTATTTCTTTAGTAATAGGAAATTTAGCCAAACTAGCCATCTGTTTCTAAACTAGACCAAAATAAAACAATTAAGTATATTTTCTACAGTCTGAAAATTTCATTTCAAGACATTAGATTATATTATGATAACAAATATTATACAACCACTATTTTTAAAACTGACCAACACACAATTGGGTTTAACATGAATATATAATATCTGTAATTTAGTGATAAATGTTATTAGACTATTGATATAATTAATAAATATAATATAACACTTTAAAGATGTAAATATTTTGATACATTTTCGTGTCTTTTCTTCATTTCAATTGCGCCCAGAAATATTAAAATTTGCGGCGGGATCCTCGCGTCCTCACAAAGTGAAGTTGAAGGAGCGCGAAACAAGGAAAACGTTCCCCATACAGGACAAACAACGCTTGGAGGTGGTTTTCATCCTTTAGCGTCGTGGCTTCAAAGAGACTTTTAAATTTCGCAATTGCAAACCACTCAGACTAATTACATCGGAAAGATTATGAAAAAAAAAGCATTTCGTCGGATCCGACTTCAATTACTATATCGTTATTCCAGCGCCGTCAACCGTCATAACTTCATCATAAAAAGATGATACTGTGTAGAGAGGATTAAGGAGTTGAAAAAATTTAGTCTTTGCAATTTTCATGAGACAACAGGTTCAAAAGAAATTAAGTTTATGCAGGCATAAAGTAAGTTACCATTCCAATAAGCATATTTTAATTATTAGTATTATTGTTTATATACCTTCTTGTTGTGTGTTAAGTAAGACAACAAAAATAGAAAAGCTAAACAATTTGAACAACGAATTTGATTTTCTAATACAGAAATCTACAGCTACACTTTAAATACCAAATACATTATATAAATACGTTTATTAGTTTGTAAATCATATGAAATGTAAATGAAGAAAATTATTTTTGTTCTAGCATTCCTGCACTCCTGCACTAAAATAACTACCCCTCATACCAAATCACAAACAGGCATTCAATCATATAATTAATAGCTGTCGTCATATTACAGCTTATAATACACCTGCCATACTTTATGTTTCGAATTTAAAAAACGATAAGAGCACAAAAAACATTACTTTGTGCTTATTGTAATTTTCAGTTATTTAACAGCAGCTTTTAGTTATATAATTCGATGTTTTAGTACAGGAAGTAGTTGTTTTAACTAGTAGCTGTAAATTGACTTATTTTTATTACGATTCATTGTTTTTCTTTAAATATAAATACTTACCAGTATTATCAGAAAACTATTTTCCGTCCAAGCACTAACACATCCCAAAAACGCCGTCAACATTATAATGATGGCCGATACAATAAGTACGTAGAGACCGGCATAGAAACTTTGCAGTTCCAGTTCCCTTATCCATTCGGCCAGTCCGGGTTCGAAAAGAAGCCACATGCATAGGACAAATACCGACGTAGCTATCATCTGTAATAAAATAATTAAATTAATCACCAGATATTTTCATTAGCATTTCCTTTAAACAAGGGATATTACGTAAATAATTTGCGAGGAAGCATAATTTAATATTTTTTTATTCTTAGGAAAATGATAAGGCAATTGGAATTAAAATAGTCTCTCTGCAATCAGATTGAATTGGTAAAATTACATATTAATTAATTATAATTTTGCATTACTAAATTTAATGTTTACATTATTATTGTTAAAATTTCCGTTGTTGTCAGTTCCCCATGATTTATCAGTGGTTACTCTTGTGCAACCCTCAGACTTTATGGTATTACCTGGGCTTAAGATTTGATAGACTTGATGTCAAAACTAATACATATGTTTCAATAAAAAATCTATTCATTTTTTCATATAACTTGAGTAACAACTACTTATGCATAAAAATAAAACGAACAGTGTTAAGAAAATTAATTACTGACGTTTATGTTAAATTTACTGCGAAGAAAGTATGAGTTTGATAAGACAAAAAAAGTAGGCATAATATGCAGTACTGTCAGTCACAAGGCCATATGAATGAATATAATGCTAGAAAGATGTTTGGTTTGCATCTTAAACATGAAATTTCCTTCTTCCCAAAATATAATTTTTTAAACAAATTCTTCTCTCTCTGAAAGAAATATTAGGTTAGGTTTTGTTTTATTCGGTTAGGTTTGCTGACTTTCCCGTACCATCCGCGATCTGGACAGGCAGACCATAGTGGAGGAAGTGAGAGCAGCGATTTGACAACATCTGGGAACCGATGCGGACCCTGAAATAAGACCTCTCAGGCCAGCGCATGGTGGAACACAGGTTGCCATGGTGATGGCCATACCGGCACTGGCTAGAAAGCTAGGAAACTTGCAGAGGCAAGATAGATCTGGGACGATTGGACCGATGCTGGGGCTTCGGTCACTGGAGAGCAAATTGCAATGGCACCGACCGAAGCAAATATTGCAGGAACTGCGGGGAAGGTGTCAATCAACCCGCAGCGTGCAAAGAGTGCCCGAACTGCCCCTCTGCAATCAGATCAAGAGCAGAGGGTACGATCAGCTCGGTGTATGACATTCAAGAGCTGCCCCGGTTAGGTAGCCAGAAAAGTCAGGGATGCGGTCGGCACTGGTGGAATGACCGAAACGGCGCAGCGGGAGGAAACTCCAGAATGCCAGCAGAAGTAAAAGTGATTCAGCTCAATGAAAATCGGAGCAGAGCCGCCCTTAATTTTTTAGAGGAGACAGCCAGGTACAGCAGGGCGGACATCATCCTCCTCAGCGAACCAAACACCGCCCGTTTTGCACGGGAGCTAGATGGTGGAAGCACCGAATGGTAACCCAGCGATCCAGATGCGGGATAAAATGAAATGCCGAGCATATAACTAGGGCACACCTGCCAGGAGGATACTGTGGGTTGAAGTAGCTGACACCCTAAATTACAGCTGCTATATATCCCCGAACATCAGGCAGGTTGCAGAAGTTTGAGGACAGTGTAAGGTAGCAACGGAGAAACGTAATCATCTACGACAGCATTACGATCGCAGAATATTGATGGAAGAGGACGAGGAGTCCTGAACATGATGTCAGGTGACCAGGTAAGGAAGAGAGATGACTCGCTGGATGAGCTCGTGGGAGAATGGAATGTTGCCAAGAAGGCACTTCAAAGAGAGATCCTACACAGCAAGGAACGCTACTGGAAGGAACTCTGTCTCGAAGTAGAGAACAATCCGTTAGGGCTAGCCTACAAGATTGTGGCTAAGAAGCTTAGGAGCAAGCAGCCAGGATCAGAGATGATGGTCCTTTGCGGAACTGCAGCGGTGATCGGCGCACTCTTGAGCAGAATCCTAGGACCACCGAGACCAAGACTGGACACGGAAGCTGCTGAAGCAGTTTCATTTACCATCAAGGAGCTGCTGGATGCAATCATAAAACTGCCAAAAACTGGACCCGACGGTCTACCGGTTGAGGCGATCAGTATCGCTCTGGGAGCAAACCCGGACGCGACCGTCGAATGGATAAACAATGCCTGCCCAAAGGGTTCTTCCTCAGACGTTAGAAGCCCGTAGGTCTGGAGATCAATTTGTCTGCTGGAAACCGCATGAAAGCTGTTAGAGGGAATGCTAACAGAGAGGGTGGCAGAATGCATGGAGAAAATAGGTGAATTGTCTCCGAGGTAACATAACTTCAGAAAGAACGAAGGGCCGCTGAGAAAGAGAAGGTACTGCGTTATGGTGGTGGTGGAAGTGCGTAATGCATTCAACACGTTGATATGGGGAGCAGTCTTAAACGCAACAGAGGAACAAGGCCTACCGCATAATAATGATAGATATTTATTTAAGGAGCTTGATTTACAAGAAAGAAGAACGAGAAGTGGAAATTCCGATCACACAGAGGGTACTGCAGGTTCCATATTAGGCCCAACATTATGGAACCTGATATATGACGGCGTGCTGTTGATAGAGCTGCCAGGAAGCGCCCTTGAGAGGGTTATCGAGTGGTACTGAAGTAGGAGTGATGCTGGAAGTAAACCCGAGATACAGTGTTCAAGCCGCTACAAATACAGAGGAAGTAGTATTACAAAAACCTGCGAAGTTCGCAGCGGACAGGAGCAATTCACATCACGCGCTCATACCGGACCGTCTCGATCGACGCGGTAGAGATTACTGCAAGAGGGGGGAATGACAAAAGTTTAAACGCGGAATACTGTGATGATGGAGTGCCATGATAGGTTTATCAAGGACAAGGAAAGCAAGAATGGACAAACAAGTCACTTCTTAACTAAAATATTGACCAGGCACGAGTGCTTAGAAAGAGATCTGTGCAAGTACAAGAAAGCAGAGAATAGCAACTGCTTGTACTTCAAGACAATGGCAGACGAACCGGGCCACATGTTGACGCATTGCCTCAGATGGGTAGAATATTGAAGGAGGCTGGGGGAGATGCTGACAGAAGCACCCAGAAAGACATATTGGTTGTCCACATTTTTGGAAGCTGTAAAGGAGTTGGCCGAAGTGGTGCTCAAAAGGAAGGGAGCAGACGCGGAAACGATTAGAAAATCAAGAACGAGGAGGGAGAGGAACAGGAAGAAGCGGCAGGGTATACAGCCCAGCCGACTAAAATAAGGGGATGCTGTTGAAGAAATTCAGAAGATGTTGCCGGTAGTGTTTTAAAGGGGTTGAGAGGGAGGGGTTTTAATGGGTAGACGGTAGAGAACAAACTACTGGGAGTGACATACTACCTACTATAAAGGGGTATAATAGATGTTTATAAAAAATTTCCCCTCCTCTGCAAAAAAATTCCGCCACAATAGTTGGCAACTGTGATACAGTGAAGCCTACTGATGCAAGTCTTGAGCTTGGAGGAAATGAACATTTTTTTATAATGTGTCGCATATTATCTCAACTACTTTTACACGCACCACTGTTTTCAGTAATCTATTCTTCAGCCTTATTATCAACTCTCCCAGTTATCTTTCAAACATCAGAAATTACAGAGTAACTTAGGCGTTGGAGCATTTTATGCCAATTCTATTCTCTACAATGTTGCTTCTTGTTGGTTTCAGTGTTATTATATTACGAGGGCAAGGCATCTCTCAGCTTGTTTCATTTTTAGGTAGAATCCTGTTGAAGCTCTGTTATAAGTGGTAATAAAACTGAATTATAGCTTATGGATGTATTATTTGTCAAGGTAGGCAGTGACATAGATACATAATATCATACAGGTACTGCGCAAAGCAACTCCTCAACTTCTGAAGGAGAATCATGTGACGATAGCATTGTGCAAATCTTAGAATAAGAATAAAGCATTGATGTTGGAGGAAGACTGGCCTATGCATCGAAAAGGTAATAGACTTAATCCGTGCTGAATTGGAGAGGTTTTTTAAATGCTTGATTAATATGACATTTAGGTAGACTCCATTTTCTAGTTTATCTTGAGAATAACATAGATTAATTTATAAAATTTAGTTTGAAATTTTCACGAATGTCCAATGTTACTGAGAGTTTTCGGGTTATATCAAAGATCAGAATGTGGAGAAAATTCAAAGACAGAGGCCAAGGATAGCAAAGATACCGACGATATTTAGAACCGCGATTTCTTCAAAAACGATTCCCGAAAAATAGATCTATAAGAAAAAATGACATAAATAAGATACACACCTGTAACAACATATGCTGACCAAAACGGATAAATATAAGATGAAGGGAAGATAATTTTACCAAAGGCTCAATAGAATTGATGCATTTATAAAAATGTTAGAGAAGATACTGATATACGAAAAGAAGAAAAACTCTAAGAAAATGAAAAGAGAATTGCTAGCTCAAAAATCATTGAGTCAAAACTCTATCCATAGAGAATATAAATTTTAAGCCATTGACAGGTAATAAAAAGTTTAAGAAGAGGTAGACAAACTTATGTATGAATTAGTCCAAAAAATACAGAACAAATTGACAACCGCTGAAAAAGACCAGCTCTGAACATGAAAGACTATGAGAATGAAATATTTATACGAGAGATGCAGTAGTATGGTAAATGTGGATTTATAATAGTGAAAAAAGTACTTTGAATAAATTGCATTATAACATAAATAACTACTGATAAAGATAAAATAACAAAGTTGCTATATAGTTGCAAGTAAAGGAACTAAAAATATATAAGTAGTAGAAAGATAGGAAATCTTTAAATGGTAATTAAATCAAAATTTTGACGCATATCAAAAATAGGGAATAAGACAATTTTTAGCTTTGTTAAAATTGAAGAAGAAAATAAGGGGTGACAAGAGATGGAAAGAGGAGCAACCAGAATCTAATTGAATTACAGGAAGAATAAAATGAAAACGACAATGAAATTAGCCTAGAAGAGACTCAATTAATATATAGAAGCGATGTATTGAAATGAGTACATAAGTGAAAAGCAAAAACGAAGAAAAAAAATAATAAAAAAAAAATAAAAAAAAATAAAATAAAAATAAAATATTCCTACATCATTACCTTCATGTAAACATGTAAGGATATATCTATCAAATAGTAAGATTCAAATCAATGTAAAAAAGGTGATGTTAAAACTTGTTAAATAACGACAACGTCTAAAACAAATGGTAAAAATAGGTTCAATATGCCACTGCTATTTTGGTAATTGAGGCTTAAGCTCTATTAAGTGAGAAGCATGGAAGATTAGATGAAATTATTGCATGAGCTATATGCTGTAAAACAGGTCGTGGAATGTAATAAGACTAATGTCCTCCTTCATTAGTATTATTACATTTTATTCCACGAAATTGGACAATGTTTCTATGGATCGTTGGTGGAGATCAGAAATAGAAAAATGAGAGCAAGATTTACGATAAATCACATCAAAAATTCTTACGAGCTACCGGCTCTGAAATTGATTTACGAAATTGTAAGACAGGATAAAATATATGTAGCAATTAGTATTTAACTGCATCGTCTAAAGATTAGTTGAAATCATGTTTTTACAAAAGGTCACTAAAATAGATTTTCAGAAGAAGATGCAGACCAGAAACTTTACGATCTAATTATTTTCCATCTCGCCAAACTCAGTCCTAGAATTATCAATAAAATAAAAGGGCGATAAAACTAAAGATAAACTAACGATATATTAGTGGGGCGACTTTAACAGAAAGCTCTAAGTATGATAGTTCCGCCAAGAAAAATTATGATACAGAGCAACTGGATGTCGGAGCATATAACTCAGAATGAGATAAGGTAAAGTCAATTTTTTCTAAGAAATTTTAGTTCAGAGAAGTAGCATCACGATGGAAACTATGAAAGTTAGAGTCTCATACTACATAGATAATGACATGAAAAAATTACCCTTATCAAATTAATGGATATGAACAATGTATTAGGGTAAATGATATTCTACAGAACTACAAGTAGAATATTGACAGTAAGAAGGTTCCAGAATATAGGAGAGTGATCCGCAACTTACAAAACATAGAAATGAAGTGCGCAACCTCTGAGTCAATAGTAATTAAGGCAGCTTCTCTTCAAGGAAAAATGCCGGCTACTGTTGATTCATTAATATATTCAAGCCAAAAAAAATTTAGAGTAATCGGAAACTTATAAACCCTAGAAATGAAAAGCGCAACTGCTCTGTCAATAGTACATAAGGCAGCGAGGAAAAAACCTTCCCTTCAAGAAAAGAGTCTACAGTCTACTTTTGATCCAATATTTTTACCACTCCAAAAGGGGCTACGTACGGATCAAGTATGAATAAACACTCATTATTATCGTAACAGTTTGTAAAAATGTTCTATATAATAACATATATAATGGCCTGAAGTAAATAAAAATGTTTGAAACTATTAACATAAACTTATCATTAAAAATATCTAAGCTAGAACAAAAAAGACTCTAGGTATACACGAGAATATAGAGTTTCTCTTGAATTGATAGAGTGACCAACAATGAAGTGATGGAACGAATGATAAAGTACTTAGAAATTATGAAAACCACCAAGAGAAGAAAATTAGAATACCTTGGACATCATATGAGAAATAAGACCAAATAATGTCTTCTAAAAACTGTTCTCCAAGGGAAAGTATATTATAAAAGAGAATCAGGAAGAAGAAGAATAACATGGCTTAAAACTTATGAACAGTTCTCAAAGACTCGATCGAACTATTCAGAGCAACCATGAACAAAGTAATCACACCCAGGATGGTCGCAAATATTCGCAACAAATAGGCACCCGAAGAAAAAGATGCTGAAACGGCAAAACAATGACAGAAGAAAGATAATTTTTACAGGAATATGTAATAAGTATATTTAAGAATATTATAAGATACTTCACCTTAAAAGGCTAAAATACCAAGTACAAAAAAATTACTTCCAAATCAAATAACTCGATTGCTTGTAGAAGATATTTAGGCAAAGCCACCCCAAGATAATCTTTAAAATTGCAAACTTATGCTTAATAAACGGCAAATTTCCTAAAAAATATATTATGCAAAGTAAAGTAAATAAATAAATCTTAACGTAAATACCTATGTTTAATTTAGTATAACTTAGGAATGCAAGATGTTGGATTTTCTCAAATGTATGATTTTCTGATTAGGTTAATATTTAAAATAAATATTTCATTATCTATGTATTCTAAGTTTAGGCCCAGAAGTTGAAAAAATAAACAAATGTAAAGTAGACAAATATTATAGGATTTTTA
Organism: Ontholestes murinus; assembly: GCA_963969525.1. Lineage (NCBI taxonomy): Eukaryota > Metazoa > Arthropoda > Insecta > Coleoptera > Staphylinidae > Ontholestes > Ontholestes murinus. Next base: position 71,136,930 of record OZ018390.1, on the reverse strand, counting down.
TTACTACAATTGTTTTCATAAAAGCTTTAAAAATGATATTTCACGCAGTCAGTTTTGATTAATCAGTGCAGATGGCTTTCACCTCTTGGGTGCATCGAATAGAATAGAATTGCCCTGAATAAATCCAAACTTAAATAGAATATGCAAATGTAATGCTTTCTGTGTACACGTTGAGTTCCTTTAAATATTTTATATGCGTAACATCCAACAATGCATTCAGTATATGCATGACAATTATTATCTTCGATTTTATGTCAAAAGTTTATACATAAACTTATTTAAAACTTTAAACGTCTTAAAATATTAAACATAGTTATTATAAAAATAATAATCACATCAACAGATTTATGAGTTTTTAATAATTTTCGAGTTTAAAATTTAATCCTTTGAAAATTCTATAAGTAACAATTTAACATTACATCGCCGGATTATAAGCGGAATATTGGTTTATTAAAATCACTTACACATATTTGCGCGGATGGTTTAACGAGAAAGCATAGACTGTTGTGCGCTAAATCTTTTCCATAAACATGTGCAGCTCTCAGCGTATAAGCGGATTTGCTGAAGGCATTTACATATTTTATATGATAATATCGGTACACTGAGGGATAATAAATTGGAAAAATTAATAACGTCTATATACTTGAAAATACTGCATCTCTGCTGGCTAATGAAATTATATTTAATATTATATAACTTAATATTAAAATTATTTTGAGCGTTTCTGTGCAGTAGTTTTACAGTATTACAATGTAATTATTTTACATTATATAAGTTGATGAACTCAATAAATTTCCTTATTAATATAAGCTATTAAAAATGAATACTCAAAATGTACATCTGGTAATAATAAAATAATAAATAAGTGAAGTAAAACATTTTATTGAGTTCATTATTAAAGAATATTTTACATTATTCAACCCAAACTTAATGATTATATATACAATAATCTTTATTTGGATGATTATTTATTATATAGTGTTAGTCCGTTTGGGCTATAGACCTGAGGTCTTTCTGCCCTGTCTTGAATTTAAGGTGAGAAAAAGAAAGTAACTTTGGTAGGCTAGCTTAACTTAAAATGATTATTTTAGTTATTTTATATAAATTTACCATCGATTCGATTCAAATATCATTTAGTTAGTATTTAAAATATAATCACTGGCCTGTATAAATAATAGATTATTTTCCTCTGTTATAAATTAATTAAAATTCATATTTACATTATGATTGTTAATTGATTAATATTAAACTATATGTAACGTAAATAAATTGCAATTTTCATTTAAATATACAATTTCTGATTAATTATAATTTGTTTTATTTATTACGCAACTTTTAAATAAACACAGATTTTATTAATAATTTAAAATTACAACACATTCTGTTGATTTAAAACTTTTTGTGAGGACTTGAACATTTTTAATATTGAATTTGTGGAAGTTGTGAATCTTGTTACATACTTGTAATCTAATTGTAACTGAAGTCTCCCATTCCAATTAAGAGAACTTATTGTTTGTAATATTAACTGGTGGATATTGTGCAAATGAAAACGGTCGATAAATGTGATTTTAGATAGACAAATATGCACAAACTAGCAGTAAACTAATTAATGAACGTATCTAACTAACTGTGGATGTCTTACTTCGATTTCTAGCATTACTAAATGCAATCAATATTTGTCTCTCACCAAGAAATGTTTCCTTCCGTTAACTTGTATGTTGATTAAGTTTATTTTGGAAAATATTTATATTTTTAATTACATCCATAATAATAATATATATAATAGCTTGTACATTTTCTTTCGTAAGCTTTTATATAATAAACTAAAAATCGCTACTATTTTTTGAATCAAGGAGAGTATTATTATTATTTACAGTATTATTATTTATTTTATCCAGCATACTAACAAAAATATTTCAATATTATGAATGATAATTTTCTACAAAAATTATGATCGCATTTGAAAAGGTTACAATTCACAAAATATATGTTCTTCTGATCTCAATCTTTATTCTTCTGATAACAGTTGCTCCATAAAGAATGTTAGGGTGATGATTCATCAAATTATTTACCAAATATGGCTTTCTTGCCATAAAATTTGAAGCATAGATCTTGGAGATAGTTGCATCATACCATCGATCAATTGGGAAAAATTCTTGTGTTCGTTTGATTTTGCGACAAAGTCCCTAAATTGGCCCATTTTACACCTCTAGTGATTGAAATACTAGCTCCACACCCATCCATTCTTTGATAAAATTGAGGATTTTGCTGGGAATTTTAGTCCATTTTGATATCCCCACAGGATCTTATATAAATGTTCAGCAACTTCTAATACAGATGTGTTTCTTTAACTGACAGTCCAGTTAGGATTACCACAATATTGGGCAAATTTACCGTTGGGTTTTCGTATTGTGTTTGTGGAATGGGTACAAGTGGAGCAGTTCTTCCACCTTACTTTGATTTTTCTAGAGTGAGAGATTGAATTTTCTTAGAGGTTCTTAGAATTTTCAAGGAATTTTCTTCCATAGTTTTAGAATTTTGAATGAAATTATCTCTCATATTCCCCATTATATTAGAATTTTTTAGGTTTTTGCCTTCCGTATTGGAATAGTTTTCAAGAAATTTCCAAATTAATAAAAAGTTTTTAGAAATTCTAAATTGATAAAATTTGTTCTCTTCTGTACACATTTTATTCTATCTCCATCCTTTTAATTTGTGATTTTTTTTTTCTGAAAGTATTTAGAATTTTTCTAGCAATTTTTTACATTCCAGTAATTTGTATAATATTAGCTACAAGAATATTTCTCGGAGTTCAGGATTTTTTAACCAATTTTATTCGCTCGTTGTTGTAGAATTTTACACCTGTTTTCTTTAGCACATTTGAATTAATTTCTCATACAATTTGCAGGAAGTTTCTTTCAGCAATTTCTTTTAAGATTTCTAGAAATTTCCATTAATTTCTTATCGAAATTTCAAAAATTTACTTAAGGGTGCTAGAAATTATCAGCACTCTTCTTCTTTTAATTGATAATGTGCCCCTAGCGATCGAAATGTATATTTCAGCATAAAAAATGAATGAATATAGGAGAGAACAGTGTTATTTATATTTAAATTTTCTTTCAGATTTCTAGATTTTTTAAAAGGTTATCTTACAAAATTAAAAAAAAAATTCGAAATTATTTTTAGAATAACATCATGTTTTCAATTTTGTTCGTCCTAAAATTTTCTAAATTAAAATAAATTGTTGCAATCATTCTTCCATTATTTAGAGAAGTTCCCAAAATATCGAAACAATAATAACTCATCACAAATATCCAATGATTTTTTCTTTTAGGTCTGTAGAATTTCCCAAAAATACTTTTAACCAACTGTAGTATATTTTTTTAAGTTCTTAGAAATTTCAAATTGATGAATTTTGTATCTTTAAAACAAGTTACCTTCTATAATTCGCCATTTAATTTATAAGAAATTTCCTTTAAAAATATTAGACTTTTCCAGCAATTTTGTAAATCCTTTTATGTATTATTTGTAATTTTTACAAATATCTCGCTTATTGAGAAAACTAAATATACATATGTTTATCTCTATAATCAATTTATTCAGTGTAAGAGGATCAAAGTATTAAATACAAATACTAAAAATGGTGATGTGACCATCATAGTACTTTCCCTATATTTTACTCAAAAATTATGAGGTTTACGCAAAACGCCTATTCTTAACAATTCGTAAACTTTTGAATTTTCTTCAATTGCTTGTTATATAAATTCCATGTAATTTCAATACTTGCAATTGGCAAAATAAATCAAAATTTTCAATTTTTATTGTTTTTCTCGAAAGTTAATTTAAAAAAAAATACGTTTTAATAAAACTCATTCAGTTTTTTATTTACTTTAACTTCTATTTGAAAAGTTTTGCAATATTTTTCATATTGAAAGAAATATCGAATAATAATCCAGCTTTTTTTCAGTTCCAGCTTTTAATGATAAAACCTTAAGTTTAAAGTTTCATCTTAATAAGATTATTTGTGTTTGAGATACAGCGCCCATTGACAGACAGACAGACACATACACAGACATATTTTTTTTGCAGAAATTAGTTAACTCAGGGGACCTCAAAACTGATATTTCCGTTAAAAATTTTTTACTTATACTTCCCCTATATATCCTATATAAGAAAAGTAACAAAGTATAAGTCTTCTATTTTTATATTTTTTGTCTTATTGCTCCTATCTAATGCAAATTAGTGCCTTATAAATAATAATTTAAGGCCTATCAATTGTCTTGTTTTCATTTTACTTTAGTATACTAGTGGAATTTATTTAAATTTAACAAATTGAATGGCTAACTTTCAGTTTTTTCAGTTAATAAAACACGTTAGAATTCACTTTCTTCACAATTTATTTTGTGCTCATTATCAATAGCTAACTAAGTTTTTTCCTTATTCATTTGAATTCATACTGTCCTAAGAACTAGAACTTCAAACTTATCAAAAACACGATTCGTAAGTCGTTTGAAGTATAGCTTTCTTTCTACCCTTTCACTCGTCTCTTTTTGTCAACACTTTTGACAGATTTTGGAAATATCACCTGATTTTTTAGGTATTCGTAGTATATTATAAGAAGGAGACTTTTTATTATTTAAATATTCACCATGCTAATAGTCTATTGTGGTAGGTCAAGGATACGCTAGGTCAATGTACAGACTGTTGTGGAAGGTCAAGAGTACGCTAGCGCAATATACAGACTGTTAGGGTAGGTCAAGATTACGCTAGCGTAATATGCAGACTTTTTATTTAAATTTAAAGAATATTATTCAGGGCACAGTACTTTTCAAGAAAAATTATTCCAGATTATATTTCAGTAATTTTATCTTCCATATTGTTGGAATTACCTTCAATAATTTTCTACTATTTCTTAAGTGTATTTATTGATTGATTAATTCTTCAATGTTATCGGCGTTTACTTGGTGGTACATTTTTGATTTAAAAAACTGTCGCATCTACCACTTTATGTTTGATAATGATCAGTTTATGATCGAAACTGTAGTCACAGTTAATAAATAACTATTGTGGTAAAACAAAGTTCAAAGTTTTTTATTTAATATTGATTAAATAATGATTAAGGCGTTAATTTTGTGATACGATTTGGAAAATTAAAAAAAAACAACAACAAATCGCAGGAATTTACTACGCGAAATATTTTTAGTGATTTCTATGACTTTTCATGATCCAAATCGCAAGCATTTTCTTCCTGGTTTATAGAAATTTCCAACAAATTTCTTCTAGATGCAGAATTATTATGTCATCTATATATTTTCTTTATCTTTAATGTTTCTAAAATTTTTACATTTTTTTTTTCATTTTTCGACGATATCTTATCCAAGCTTCCTGTGTTGATCCTGAACAATTTCAGAAATTTTTTAGATTCGTTTTTAAATACTACGCACATGTTCATCACATGCCCTAAGCAGAAGAGACCAACATGCAGATCAGTAAACATTTCTAACATTTCGCTACATAACATTGATATTATAAGAAAATGATTTTTAAGAAAAAAGTCGTTCGATTTTCGAGAAAGGTAGAGGTTTAGAAATATAGGAAAGTAATTATAAAATAACAAATGCGAAGGGTTTAAAAAATACCAACTAGCCGAACATATAAAATTGGTTGAAACATAGAAGATGTATGTTCTAAATCATATGGTCTAAAAGAGGGCGATAACCCACCCCTGTGGGCGTTTGAGACATTCAGGTAGGGGGATGTCATAGAAGACACACAGAAAATTAGGGGGTAATAGCTGTTTTAAATTCGCGACCGATGGTAAGTCAAATTAATATGAGGGCTCCAGAAAAAAACATAGTCTCAAAGTGGGCGTTAAGCAAAATAAGGTCGAGAAGCTATGATCTAAATAAATAAGGCATTAATTAATCACAAGGAAAAATGTTATGAAAAAAGGTGTAGCTTGGGGTTGTCTTAGCTGGCAAATAATCTAGGCAGAGAAAAAATCAGGATTACATAGAAAGAACATTTGTAACTAGTTTTAAGTAGAATTTTATGAAGGGAATTGATGATAGATTGCATTAATAAAGGAGAAAATAAAACATTACCCTAATAAACTAAACAAATATATTTAATTTTGAATAGAACGAAAAATTAGAAACGACTATTAAATGAATTAATTGATAAATAAGACACATGAAAGTAAAAACAGAAGGTAATAGTTTCCAGAGAAGAAATCAAAAGAAGAAAAAACATTAGAAAATTTAAAATAATACTTTATAAGCAAGAAAAATGTTGAAGCAAATTAATTTATTTAGAACTCACCAGGCTAAAGGAATAAAGCAAAAACTTTATAATAGCAGGGAAATGGACTATAAGACTTTCTTAATGTCTTAGTATTATCTAAAAATTCGTTAAGTTAAAATTTGTAGTTATTGGATCACATTAATTCTAAAAGTTATGACGATAATAAGTAAACTAAATTCCGTAGAAAAGCAGATACTAATTTTGTTTTCTAAATTTAAATGATAGCCATGAAATATGGTTGAATAAGATACTAAGAGTAAGTGGAAAAGTTTAATTTTTATAAGAATTTGCGCTGTTGGACAAAGAAGATAAATTGCACCTCATTTTCGGCCTTATTGCAGAGTGAAAAATTATATAATGAAATTTTAGTTAATCAACAACCTGATAAGACATTGCATTCACTTTTATGTTAAGCATCTTGTACATTCATATCAAATCCCAACAATTATTTTCGTTTTGCATCCGAACCGCAGTGAAAAAATTTAAAATAGAAAAATGGCGAATTTTTAATACCACAAAACTGCTTACTGACTGGTTTCGCTGTATTTTTCGCAACCGTTTTATACAAAGATGTGATGCGATTAATCCGCAAACACACTCAATAAACATGGTCGGCTGATTCTAAATTTTGTTTCCATTACCAAATCCGATTTAAATCTTTGAAGGCAAAATACTTGAAGTAACATTCTGGATGTGATCGAACGAGGAGAATATTTGGTACTAGTTCTAATAAACCTAATGTTAATTAGATTATAAATTATTATTGTGTTTTTATACATGTAAATCCAATACTTGTTACGCTACACTCTTGATGGAATGGTATGTATACATTAGGGGAATTTAAACTCTTTTTCTGCTCCATGTTTTTATTTCAGTTACCTGACACGTGTTTGATAATGATTGTAAAATCGAAACACGTGTCAGGTAACTGAAATAAAAACATGGAGCAGAACAAGAGTTTAAATTCCCCTAATGTACATATAAATCCATTTAGTTCAAGGCTTTGGGCAATATACTTTACCTTAATGGTTTCTCAATATCTACGGATATGCGGAGTTAAAAACTCCATGTAAAACTAGGTTACCTTGTTCATTTGACCTAACATTTTTGTCACTAAAATGACTAACTTTATTGCATGAAAGGACTTTAACTAATCCATAACTGCATACCACCCAGAGGCGAGAGGATTACCTGAACCTTCGATATAAACAATGTCACCAGCATAATTTTACGTGAAGTTCCACCTTGCCGCCTTGGGAAGAAGACCCTTAACATTATGCCTCCCTTCTACAAGGCGCCAAAAACCTCCCTGCGGACGCTGCCACAGTCTTAGAGTAATAATTTTTGTTTCAACATAGTCTGGAGCAGTTAGATCAAGCACTGCATTGGCCATCTCAAGTCGCCCTTTTTTGAGATGACACGATTAGGAAATTTTTCGCTTAATAAATTCATTGTCTCACAAGCAGTAACCGTAAAACCATATGGTGCCAATGTTGCAAGATTGGTAAGAGGAAGTCTTGAAGAATTGTTCGATAGCGATCTCTATTAATGGTAACGTTTGAAGCTGTTAAATTTTCAAAGAAATATGGTCCATAAGTCGTACGTGAGGTTATACCACACTAAACAGTCACACGAAATGGGTGTAATGAATGTTGCTGAACACTTTACGTTTGATAATGGTACGTTTAGTTACCGAAACTATAGCCACAAAATAAATACAGTGTTATACAAACAAAGTTAAAGTGTTTTAATTAGTGTTCAACATGTATAACGAAGTAGATGCCTTCAAAATAAATAAAATTTTGGAGATTATGTGTGTCATGTCTCCATTAAATTTTCTAAAAATTCTTGATTATCCTCATCGAGATTAAGAACAACTCTGCAGTATTCCAAAGGTAATATCAGGTCACCAGGGTGGAGCTGTTTAACCAACAGGAGTTTGTAGGGGTATAGATCTTTTTGATAATTTGACGAAGCGTGTCACGCGGTAAAGCAAACTGTGTTAGACCTCTTTGTGTTAATGTTTCAGCATTTTTTGCAACACTTTGTCTAACCACTCCATATCTTCTGTCGATCATCTAGAAAGGAAGGAGGTTTGACAGCATGACTCATATTTCCAACGTTCCCATATCACCCAAATTTAATCACCATAGGACTGCCACTATAATCGCTTTAATTAAAAAATAGTTGCTGGTCAATGGCAAAGTGTCAAAGCCATATCCCGTTTACATTTACCATTCCCTAACCCAAAATTCCCATCTAGAATATTTCCTTTAGTTGACAAAAAAATAACTTCTGCTTCATAGGTAAAGTAATATCGAATCAAAATCTGTAGTGTACAAATTAAATCTAAAATCCAAAAGGTAATAATAATGTAGAAACATAGTCTATATAATCAATACATGTAGCATTAGTTTAGTGATTTAAATTGACTGTTAGAAGCTTCAACGAACAAGGATATTCAAAGTCTAGTCTACAGAAGAACACTGGATCTATAAGAACTTGGAACCTCTTTCTTTTCCTTCCTTCAAATTTCTCAGAGAAGAGGCGACTATGGGTAAATCGCCAAGGCTAAGAAATATTGGATTATAATATTCCAAGAAAGTGTCAAGACTTTGTTACTCCAATGTATGCTTGAAAAAGATGAGATACAACACGTAACTACAGATATACGAAACTAAATGTACAGACAAAGAGAAAACCGAAGAAAATTAAATATGTACTGCGCTAAATTAGATCTAAAAGTTAAATATATCCACAAATCTCCAGGCAAAACTTGTCATTCAAAATCAGAACGATGTAAATATTAAGAATAATACAGTTTCATCAAGACTGAGAAACAAGTATGTTGAAATATTAAAAATATCTATTATAAGTATTAATTATTATGCGAGTATTTATAATGAAAATAAAAATAAAGAGCGTCATTATTTGTAAAGTTAGGAATGTGATCAAATTTCTTAATTTGTAGTGTGCAAAATTGCGTCATCAGTTTAAAACGTTATGGATGGTGTGCTAGGGTCGTATTTTCAACTTAGGTAGGAAGAGGTAACACTCATGAGTCATTGCGGATTTAAAGAATTTGTCAAGAACGGTCAGCCCGGTACAATAGGTGAAATCAGTGAATATTTCAATAATAGTTATTCATGAAGTTGATAAACACCATCTGCATTATTCGAAAATTTGAAAGAAGAACATTTGGAAAAAAAGGGATTTCTTAAAATTCTTCAGACTCTAAAGACTTTTAAGATTTTTAAAACTTTGCATATTCTAAAGCTTCTAAGGATTCTGAAGATTTTGAGTTCAAGGAAGAAACATTTCTAAGAACAAAATCTAAAGGCCTTACCGTTTCAAAGAATATTTCGAGATAAATTAAACTGTAAAGTTTTTAAGAAATTCAAAGTTTCTAAAAATTCTAAAAAAGATTTCAAAAACCTATGAAGAAATAAATTATGAATTTAACTTTAATTAATTCTATCTTTCTAAAAATTAAATTCTAAAAAAAATCAAAAAAAAAAGATTTTAGAGATTTTAAAGATTTTAAATATTTTGCAGATTCTAAAGATTCTTTCAATAAAAAATATAAATATTCTAAAAAGTTTAAATGAATTTAAGGATTATAAATAATCTAAAAATTTCGGAGAATTTAAAGTCTTAAAGGTAAATAAATCCAAATATTACAAAACATATATTGAAAACTATTGAAAATAATTTTTGCTAACACAAAAGCCACACGTATGACTTCAGTAATGTTATTTTCTTGAAGATTCTTTCTTTACACGCATAGTTACTGGTAACGAAACATATATTAGCTATGCAACACCTGATAGCAATGATCATTCGCCAAAGAAACCAATAAACTTCAAAACGGTAATGTCTTCCCGGAATGTCATGGCAACCATTTTCTGGGGTCGGTAACTTGTATTGCTCAATGACTTAATGACCAGTGTACATACTATTAATACGAATTCGTACAGTACATCATTAAAGAAATTATGGTAGGAGATTTAAATGCCTCATACAGCTCCTATGACGCCTCAAGGTGTGTAAAAATTCAAATAATAAACTTTCAACTATTTACCCTACAAATTAGAACTGGCCCCTTTAGATTACTATCTGTTTACAAAACTCAAAGACTTTTTAGCAGGAATATCATTTCAAAAAGATGAAGAACTGAAAGAAGCTGAAGCTCAAAAGATTGCGTATTTCAATTTCACTAGTGACAGAGAAATATGAAGCTGAAATACAAGAACCCTTGTATTTCAGCACAAATACTTAAATTTGTATCGTGACTAAGTAGTGAAGTAGTTTAAGGTATGTTATTTACAATTGTTAATTTTAAATGATGTCAATAAATTATTGATACATAATATTCTAATAAACGGTGTGACAGTGAAAGTGTTGATAAATAAGGTAGATTACAATAAGAGATTGTACCTAAGACAGTAAATATTAATTGTGTTTTTAAATGTTATCATTTTACTTTTAAATTGATATGAAGTGAGATTTTTAAGGATAAGCACAGTGTTCATTTTTTTTTTGCTTTAGAAGATAGAAGGTATATTTTACTGGAGAATTCATAACTGGCGGCTAACTTTTATAAAATATAGAATGGTTGAATAGAACTAGTTCTCTCAGAGGAATAAAACTCTAGGAATAATTACTAACCTAACATTATATTACTATCCAGCTCCAGATGATAGAAGACATCTTTTGGTGATGACGTCATGGCTTAGACCATCTAACCAACAAATTTGCTTTATATCACAATCACAATCTTCATGATACATTAGGGTAGTTGAGGATAAATATTTATCTCAAAGACAGAGCTAATGGATAGGTGTAAGTACTATAACTGCTTTACCTTCTCTTAAACTCGAATTTAGATCTAACCTTATCGTAATTATTTCAACAATTCTTGCTTCGTTTTTAATTTTGCTCTTTTAGTAATTGAATATTTAATGTATCGAATAGACGAGGCCATTACGTTTTGAAACCTTACGCTGTACCAGTGTTTTATTAAGTTATTAATTAAATATTTAATTGCGAAAAAGTTGCAAAGTCTTTGAGTGACACGTGTTGATATCAGTTATCAAAGTAAATAGAAAAATAGTCATTGCTAGATTTACACTCGATAGATATTTGGTGTGCAATAACTAATATTTTTTAATTGTTGTACTAAAGTCTAAATTAGATATAGTATTTAATTTTATTGGCAAATTATTCTCACATCTAAAAACCTGATTTATCGTGATTCATATCAAGTAATCAAAATTTTAATCAAAACAACTTTTCATTTTCACGTAATCCGATAATGCCAGAAAAAAATAAATAAACTCAAAGCAGACACGTTATTAGATATGGAACTTATTATTTATATATCTCGCATCACGAGCTGGCGTGATATCCGAGACATTCATTCGATATATACTTTTTTTTGCGCCCCGTATATCTTTATGTGCGTATTCTTCGACAATAATATTAAGTTCTTATTTCCTTTTGACAAAATAAATCCAGATACTTTTCAATTTTATTATATTCCATCTCTTGAAAGAAAGGAACGAGGGGTGGGGGAGGGGGGCTACCGGACGTAATAAAGTACATTCGTTTCTAGTTGCTGAAGGTCTTGTCCGAGATGGAAGGAAAGATTCGGTCGTGGGTCAATGCATAGATTAAGATTAAGATAAGTCGGGTGGCGGAAGCAGGTCGGCAACATTGTCGAGGGGAGTGGACCGATCGCTGGTGTAATTACTGTTGGAAGTAATAAAGTGCGGTCATCGGGACCAAATGGGGCGAGCTATCGCGACATCGGGCGAAAGACGTGGAGGAGTGCCCGCAATATCCATCAGTGTTCAAATCCGGTTATCAGGCGAATTTTCTGCTTTTTGTCAGTGTTTATGTTTATAGCCAGATTTAAAAGTCAATCATTGTAGCGAATTACTTATTTATTATATTCGTGTCTATTCCTCAATTAATTAATTCTATTAGTTATGATGAGAATTGCAAATGTGTATTTATTATAGATGGTATCAACAAATATTCGTATTGAAACAATTAATGAAAAATAATTACTTGAGCATTAATTAAGTGGAGTTATGGAAAATATAATATAAAGATAAATATGGGTTGGTTAACAATAATTTTTATTTGAGCATCATCTTGAATAAAATAATTCGATTACTAATTTATACTAAGAAAATCTGCTCGTTATATCTTATAAACATATAACACATCCTAGCAATGAAGATATCTGCTTAAAATGAAATGGAATTTAAAATAATCGATTTTTTTGAGATATCCTATCGACTGCGCCAAATTATTATCTTTCCGTTTGACTGGTCTAGTTTAAAATTTAACTGTAAATTTACTTAGTATAAATAAATACAGCTTAAAATTACACATTTTATGATTAAAATATGGTTATATATTATTATTATTAAATATATTTGTCACCAAAAGTATATGTTTACATACATGCATTAATATTCATAAAAACTGTAATTTCATTAACATTTTGTACGTGACACTGTGTATTATTTACAATTTACATTCCAATTAAAATAAAACGGAAACCGTTTAGTAGCCTCCGACGTAATAAATACAATTTCCGGAGCGCGACATAATTAGATTTGGGGCAATAAATAAAAGGGTATTTTATATCTTCGGGGCGAATATTTATCCGTTAGGCCGGAATAACCGAGGTGGAATTCCTTTCAGGTTTGAATGTATTTCGGTGATTTGTTTCTCGGATCGCTAGACCGATATTGCACCTCAGCGTAATGCGACAAGACCGGGCGACGAGGAGCTGACTTAATGAGAAGGAATGGGGGAACAGAGGAAGGAATTAAGATATACTACGAAATGCGAAACAGGGGTTACACTCCCACGAAATAACCGAACCATTAGGCCCGGCGAAGTACATTACGGTGTCACGGGTTGTGACCGAAATCCTCCAGCCCCCCTTCCCCCGACCTGACCCCCGCCCGCCGTGAAAATTTATATATGAAAAAACAACAACGGACCGTGTACTGTTTACCGGTTTTGTTTATTCTTCCGTTTTTTTTTTTTATAATTCACCCTTTTCCGAGGATCCGGAACCGGACATCATCTCCTATTCCCGACGATTGTCAGCCTGATTCCCCGGAGATCCGATCCCCGGGGGGGGGGGCTACATCGGATTCCGCCATAATTCTACAGTCAAACTGGCTCGGTTGCGTGAGATGAAAACTATACACAAAGTGAATTAGGAAAGTTTCGCCACGTTTAGAAATAGTAGTGGCAATATATTCTGGGTGTTTTACCCCCGTGGCGTTTTCAAGTATCTAAAAGAACTTGGAATTCATGTATACAATGGTAAAACACACATCCAAACATCCAAAATAATTCAGAGAGGTTTCACTCATGCTATACACATACTTACTTAACAGTTATATTATTTGTGTTGATGTTAAAGATTTTGGCATTAAAATTTAAGTTCGAATTTTATCCGATACCGAATGTGTTTACGCAATAGGTAAATGGCTAAATGCTATAAACCGGTAATTGCCGCAGAAGAATGCAAATACTGCCGAAAAACATTCCATAAATCCTGTTTGGATATTCATGAACTGAGATGCCAGAAAACGAGGTCGAAATCCAGCAGTACAAGTGAGGTTATATCCCAAGTTGAGCCAGTTGAGGTAAATCAGCAAAAACAAGGAAACACCGAAATTGTGAGTACTCTTAAATATGATAACGATATATTAAGAAAGTTAGTACGAGAAATGGAGGAAAACTCAATTCTTCTAAAAGAAAATCTAATTTATAAAGAAAGAATTCTAGAACTAGAAAATAAACTAAAAATCAAAACAGAATTCTGCAATTGCACTCAGAAAAATAATTCAGCTGCCAGCCGCAAGATGACACCAAGCATCACCAGCGCAACCAAGATTTCTGCAAATAATAGAAAGGCTGAAGCGAACAATCCGAAAACAATAGAAACCACAAATTTAACGGATTCCACTACAAGCAACCAAACTAACAGGAAAATACATCATAGAACATCAAAACAAGAGAAACCAGTCGAGAACGCAATGCAAGAAGACATTGTCATCGCTAACCACTCCCAATCTAATGTTAACCACCACAACCCTGTAACTGAAACTGACGCTAGCAAAACAGGAAAATGGGAAACCGTCACCAAAAAAAAGAAGAAAAGAACGAGCCAAGGAATAATTGGTCTGTCCACAACTGACTCCAACATAAAAACAGCAGCGCGTAAAGCATTTTTGTATTTATCACGCTTAAATCCGTCAACGAAATTACAAGATATTTCTAATCATGTAATAACATATTTTCCAGAAGCAGTTTGCGAACCACTTCAGAGTAAATATCCGGAACATTATTCCTCTTTTAAAATCACTGTGGATAGACATAATTTTGATAAGGCAATGGATCCTCAGTTGTGGCCCTGTGGTACTTATATCTCACGTTTTTTTCGCAGAGACAAGAAACTTACGATAAACCCTTAATTAATAATGAATATAAACAGAAGACAGTAACAATCTTCCATCAAAATATACAGTCGGTAAAAAATAAAATTAATGAACTAAAAATTATACTCAATTAACTTAAAGTCGATTTATTCTTAGTTACAGAACATTGGGTGGTGGATTCTGAGACCTTTCCAAACATAGAAAACTACCACCAAATTTCCATTTACAAACGCGTAAAACAAGGCCATGGTGGTGCAGCGATATTAATAAAAAATAACTTCAATATCAAAGCAAGACCGGATATAAATAAACTATCTAAGGAAATGACTATCGAAGTAGCAGGTGCTGAATGGCTTATTGATGGTCGTAAAACAATAATACTTTGTATCTATCGCCCGCCAGGTGGTGCATTTGTGGAATTTAAAAGTATTTTTGAGAACATACTCCATAAAATAATAATAGAGGAAATGGCCGACATTATCATAGGAGGTGATTTTAATGTTGACTTTTTGAAATTAGCCCATCACAACACTACCGATTTAATCAACTTAATTGAATGTTATGGATTGCAGATATGCATAAATGCTCATACACGAATTGCTTTGAACCACAGCTCATGTATTGATAATATTATCACTAACATTAAATATACAAGCTCAGAAGTAGTCGAAACACATATATCTGATCATATGGGCCAAATACTAACATATCAATACATGACAGAAAATAATGAACAATCAGTTAAAAAAAGAATAGTAAATCTGAACTCACTTGATGCACTAAATTCTGAATTAGAAAACGTCAATTGGAACACTTTAAGTGACTACTGCATAGACTGTCAATCTTATTTTAATGAATTTTATAAAATCTTTATGAAGGCCTTCAACAAGTGTTGTCCAATGAAACAAATAAAAAATAACAATTTTAAGAAAAAACAGCCTTGGTATACTGAGGACATTAAGCAACTACGAAATCAACTCGATTTCTATTACCAGGTCTACCGTAGGTACAAAAGCGACTACACGTACAATATGTACATGTCTGCAAAAAAACAATACGCCTCACTGCTACAAAGTGAAATAAGAAAATATAATTCAAACCGCATAAATAATTCAAATAACAAGGCAAAAGAACTTTGGAAAATTCTCAAAAATAAAAAAGGTATAAATAATAAACATGTGCAACTGGAGTACATTTAAGATGAAAATAGAATCCAAATAAATCAACCAAAGGAGGTACTAAATACCATGAATATATATTTTAGCAAAATAGGTGACGTTTTGGGCGGAACTCACTCTGACAACTTCGTTCTTCCCACAAACGTTACAAATACTATTTTCTTATATCCTGCAACTGAATCTGAAATAGAGTTGATCATTCACAATATGAAATCCAGTAATAGCAGCGATATTAATGGCTTATCATCCTCAGTAATAAAATATACAGTGAAAAATATAATAAAACCATTAACAATTTCAGTAAATAAAGCACTAAGTGAGGGAACATTTCCATCGGAGCTGAAAGTGGGCAAAATCATTCCCATTTACAAAAAAGGTGATCCACATGATATTGGTAATTATCGACCAATTAATATTTTACCAATATTTTCAAAAATATTTGAAAAAGTAATTTGCGATCGAATAACCAATTTCATAAGGGACAGAAATATATTATGCCAAAATCAATTTGGGTTTAGAAAAGGTCTCACAACCACACACGCAATCTTTAATTTCTTAAATTTTGTTCTGGATAATCTCGACAAAAATATTAACGTTTTCTCAATATTTGTAGATCTAACTAAAGCATTCGACTGTGTACCACGTGGCTTGTTACTAAACAAACTCTCAATGTATGGCATCCGGGGAAAATGTTACTATCTTCTGTTATCCTATCTCTCAGAAAGAAAACACGTAACTACCGCGTATATAAAAAACGAATTATACTATTCCAATTTGGTAGAGTCAAACGTGGGTGTACCACAAGGTAGTATCCTAGGGCCACTTCTCTTTCTGTTATTCATTAATGATATGCCATTTGCAATCAATGCACATTTAACAATGTTCGCGGATGATACAACAATAAATCTTAAAGACCAATGCATAAATAATCTCAATCTTGCAGCAAATGATGTCTTAACTGAATTAAATTCGTATTTAACGATGAACAACCTAGTAATTAATGTAACTAAAACAACAATTATGAACTTTAGAGCACCACTAAGTCAAACGGATATTCAGCTAAATAATGAAGTCATTAATGAATCAGAAACACTAAGATTTTTGGGGATTGTCATACAAAATGATCTAAAATGGAACACACATGTAAACGAAGTATGTTCTAAATTAGGCAAATACACTTACCTTATATATGCAACAAGAGGGGATATCAGTCAAGAGGCAGCCCGTGCCGTGTACATGGCGTACTGTCAACCGCAATTAACTTATGGTCTAATTTTTTGGGCATGTTCAACCGAACTAAATATCCATAAAATATTTACTGTACAAAAAAGGCTAATTCGGGCCATATGCAACAAAAAGCCAAACACAAGCTGTAGGGATCTCTTTAAATTATTAGCAATTATGCCTGTAATTAGTTTATATTTGTTTGAAACTTTTAAATTTGTTAAGACCAACCTAAATTTATTTAACTCTCATCAAACTGAACATGACCACAATACTAGAAATAAGATGCTCAAACTTCATAAACATAGCCATAGTTTTTATCATAATGCTTTTCTAGTCCAGTGCATAAAACTTTATAATGTACTACCTGAAAATATCAAAGATTTACCCATTAAACCATTCATAAGGAAAATAAAAAATATATTCCTAGATAACTGCTTCTACACGATAAATGAATATACAAATTATTGTGATAATGCGGCAGGATAATTATGTGTTTGTATATGTGTGTGCATGTAGTGTATGGTATGATTATATACACATATATACATATATACAAATTATATTTTATTTTATTTATACACCAATTTTAACGTGTTGTACATAGTAAGTCAGTTTTTAAACATTTATTTATGTCTTTTATATATATACACTAAATTTTAATATGTCGTAATTAAGTTTTATATGTTCGCCATTTATTTAAATCATAAGATATTGTTTATAATGTATTTATATGTATTCTTGTATTTATCTATATTGTTATTACTACTATTATTTATGACTCACCCATGAATGTAACATTCTGCTTGGAAATAAACAAACAAACTCTAACTTCCTAGACTTGGTCTTCTAATCTCACCAGCGGATAACGGTGACTATCAGTTGACGTGACGTAACAGTTAATCGCTACACCATCAGAAAAGTGGTGGCAGTTAATTGATTCCCATAAGAGTTGCACCGTTGATTGTTGCATGCCAATTAAACACGGGGTCACTTGTAACCCTCTCATTTAAGAATTAATGGGTTACTTTATTTTCATAACCATGAATTCCCTCCACTAAGCTTTGTTGGTATCAAATTGGCGCCCAACGTGGGGCTTGACGTTTAGCTTAACCATTACATATAATATAAAAGAAAGTATCATAAAAACTATGATAAAACAGTCATAATTGAATGGTTTTAATGTTTTAAAAGTAAAAAGTGACTTATAGATAGAAACAATAGCTTTTAGATGATAAAAGAGAAAAATTGTATAACAATGTTCGGTGATGAACTCCATTATATTATTAAAATAGTTTCGCTTATTAATTTTTGTCCTGTTTTATAAACATTTTACATCTGCAAAGGCTTAATAATATAAATTCAAATATAAACTGCACTTGAGCATATTTGAATAATTATAGATTTTGCGTCAGAAATTAGAAAACATAATCAATCAATCATAAATGTGCAAGTTACAATTACAATTTATCAGACCTACCATGTCGACTACATAACTCAAATAATCCTCGTGTTTGCTTTGTTACATCAGCGACGATTGCATCCGCGATATCCGTTCAGTCCTGTTTCCCCATTTTTTTTTATTTTTTATTATACGCGACGTAATTTTCTATTTGCACGAGGCATATTTTGATAAGGGAAGGTTTAATCTGCAAAGTGCTCCCTTTTATGAAACCCCGATAATATAAACAATCAAAGTAATTGAATAAAAGTCCGCCGGTCCTGTTTTCTTTCATCACATCTTCAAACAAATCAAATTTTATTAAAACAACAAAACGCGCCCGGACAAATCCGAGCGCGCCGGGCGAACTTTCTGGAGCGAGGTCTTCTTTTTTCGTACCCCTTTCCCCACCATTGACCCCCCCCCCCACCACTCGCGTAACCTAATCCCCCCCCACTCCTTGCCGCAAGCCGCCCGCGCGGACAACAAACTACGGGACGATTTCATCAACATGCAAATGCCATTCTAGTTTTGCCGTGTATAATTGGCCGATGAAACAGGATAAAACAAATGAGGGTAGGATGTTGAGAGTAGCGATGAGGGAGAGAATGCGTTCAGGAAGTGTTTGGCAAACCAAACACACCGCCACTAGAATAATACACTTCGGACTTGCAAACACTACTGAAATGCTAGCTGATGCGTTTCATCAAGGATTTTTCAAGCTCTTAGCTTTTGGAAAATTGTTGATGTGTTGATTTTAGTAAATGATTTTTCTTTTTTGATTAGAAATAAAACTAAAGTCATATTTAAGTCATTTATCGCAGGAAAAATATATCTTAAAGCAAAGAAGTATCCTGAAGAGCAGGAATAAAAAAGGGAGATATATAACGCAGCAGGATCGCACTCAACATCTAAATTCCCCGAATTCAAAATTTATCGTCGGCGCGCGTTCGGTTAACGCGGGGTCATCACTTCTCGCACACGAGCAGACATGGAACGTCAACCCCCGAGGGCGAAATAGGCACAAGATAAATCGCGTACGTCGCCGTTGACATATGACAATGCTGGTCTCTCATCGCTCGGTGCGGCGCAGGCAGCAGCACTGGCAGGCATCGCCTGCGATAAGGTTACGCTGATTGCCGGAGAATTCTGGACGGGGCGCCGAGGAATTTCCTTCGGCGCGACCTCCGACTTTTCCGCCCATTTCTCCCCTTCTCACGTCGTGCGTCGGATTTAAAACATCTGGACATGTTCGCATACACAATGCACAGAGACCTCGCCGGAAAAAAATCCGCAAAGAATACAAAAAGTACATTACCGGAGGACGACGGAAATTTGTACGACCCGATAAAATCGGATCAAGGTGGAGCTGGCCAGAAAAAAATTATTAGTTTTTCCATCAAATCTCACTTATTCGATCTATACGTTTATAGCTGTAAAACGCTTTGCTCATCATGTACTTTACATCTCTGCTTTCTCACTATTATCATTGGTTATATCTTCTTGATCTCATCTCTGACTTACCCATTACTAGTTAGTAATGTTTAGTTTTCAAAGACTGATAAAAATTGTCGTAGCAGCCAATGTTACAATTCTGAAATTACCTCCAAACACAAATATTATACTGCGACCCAAGTGTATTTAAATCCCTAAAACCACATAGGATCAAGAATTAAGTGAAATGGCAAAGAAAAAATATTGCCTTCAAGCTTCCAAAAAGTTAATTTGCAAGAATGGTTTCGGAAATATTGAAAAACCCAATAAATAGTGAATAGATTTAAGATAGCTGGAAAACATCATTTTTGAAGAAATGTAATACTTGATGAAATATTTAATCCCAATAGCCTGAAACAATGGAATGAGACTAATACGTGAACTACTCAGTATCGGCAGAAAAAAAATAATCAAAACCAGGAATCAATCAACTCCCTTAGAGAAGAAGCTGCGTCGTACCTTCCTTTATATCTAGAAGTACCTAACAGTGAAGCTACATTACAAATGTTGATTAATAAGGATAATTCATCCAATCTTTTTACAGATAAATTGCCATTTATTCGATCATATTATTATATTATCATCGACTCAATTTGTTGAACAAAAGAGTTTTGAAGAATTTCTTAAAAAAACATTCAAATGAAATATCTCGTCGAATGCAGGAGAGAAAAAGAAATCGGTAGCAACGCAAGCGGAAGTTATAACTACCGAGGAGGCTAAACAGAGGATAATTAGAGGAAAGCAACCAAAGAAAAAATCTGCAAAAAACCAAGTCGCATAGTGATAACGCTGATAACGACAATATCTAGTGCACCATCCACAAATACGATCTCCGATTTTATATCAACAAAAAATAATGGATTCAGTGCTTTAATTCAATTACAAAAAAACACATGAGCATCTGTGCAACGACAGCAACCCACATCTTCACATCATAATTGATGTTGTTAATACATTTCTCTAATGTACTCAGTGTAGACATACACTTTCCCAAATCAAAAAGCATTAATAATTTCAGAAGTATTGATAAGAGTTAATATATAGGTAAAGAAAGAAACTTTGGATTTTCCTTTTATAATTGTTATTAATAATTATAAAAATCAACAAGTCATAGGTCGAAAACTACGTCTTCTACGTTATCTGAAAATCAACTGACCCCTGGAGAGAGAGAGAATGGTTTTATGTTGACTTCTATTGACCAATTATTGAAAAAACTTGAAATTGGTTAATCAATGATCAATTTTCAAAATTCACTTTAGCTTTACAAAATCGATCCATTTTTGCACTAGTTATGAATTTTTGAAAATACTTATTTCTAGTTTTAAACTTATTATTAAAAAAACAGTTAAAAATCGGTGACTAGCGCAATCAGAGAATACTGCAT
This sequence comes from Ontholestes murinus, assembly GCA_963969525.1. Classification (NCBI taxonomy): domain Eukaryota; kingdom Metazoa; phylum Arthropoda; class Insecta; order Coleoptera; family Staphylinidae; genus Ontholestes; species Ontholestes murinus. The sequence continues at coordinate 71,115,432 of OZ018390.1, read as the reverse complement.
CGTTGGGATTAGGCTAAAAGACATTACTTTTGTTCACAACTTGAGCAATCATTGATGAACCGTTAAAAATTCATATGTTAATTCTAATGGACAAATATTAAAAAAAAACAGTTGAAAATTTATAGTTAACGTAAAGATATAGCACTGCAATGGCTGGGTTAGGTTAATAAGAGATCATACTTTAGAATTTAATTCAGTTTTAGAAAATTTACTAATTTTTGTACAAACTTTTGAAAATTGACAAGTTCAATCTATTAAGCAATTGATTTAAAAAATCAGTTAAAAATCAATATTTAACACAAATATAAAATACATAAATGATGCAGCTAGGCAAACCAAAGATAATTCTTTAGAAATTGCGGCAGATTTTCAAAATCTACAAAGTTTTGTAAGAGCTATATACTTTTGAAAATCCTTATGTTCAATCTATTGACCAATTATTGAAAAAAAAAACAATTGAAAATCAATAGTTAGCACAAATATAGAATACTGCAAAGACATAAACTGGTTAATTAATGATTAGTTTTCAAAATTCACTTCAGTTTTTTAAAATATATTCATTTTTGCATGAGTTACGAATTTTTGAAAATACTTACGTCAGATTTATTAACTATGTTTCGTATTAAAATAAAACAGTTGAATATCGATCTTTAACGCAAAGATAGCATATTGCAACAGTGAGATTAGGCTAAAAAAACCTTTCTTTAGAAATTACTTTAGTTTTGAAAACTCATTAATTATTGCTTAAGTTATGAACTTTTAAACATTCATATGTTCTATTCTATTGGACAATTATTTAAAAAATAGTTGCAAATTTGTAGTTAACGTAAAGATAGGATATTGGGAAAGGTTAACAAAAGATAATTCTTTAAAATTTTAAAAATTTAAATATTTTTGTAGGAGTATGAAGTTTTGAAAATTTATATGCCCAACCTATTGACCAATTAATATAAATTTAGATAAAAATCAATATCTAATGCAAAGATAAAATACTTTAACGATGCTGTTAGGCTAACTAAAGATCATTCTTTAGAAATTGTTGCAGTTTTTTTTTTAAATCCACGAAGTTTTGTATCAGCTATATACTTTTGAAAATCCTTATGTTCAATCTATTGACCAATTATTGAAAAAAACAGTTAACAATCAATAGCTAGCACAAATATAGAATACTACAAAGACATAAACTGGCCAATTAATGGTCAGTTTTCAAAATTGACTTTAGTTTTTCAAAATTTATCCATTTTTGCATGAGTTATGAATTTTTGAAAATACTTACGTCCAATTTATTAACTATGTATTTGAAGAAAACAGTTGAAAATCGGTGGTTAACGCAAAGATAGAATACTGCAACGTTGGGATTAGGCTAAAATAACCATTCTTCAAAAATTACTTAGGTTTTTAAAAATGCATTAATTATTGCTCAAGTTACGAACTTTTAAACATTCATATGTTAATTCTATTGGACAATTATTTAAAAAAACAGTTGAAAATTTGTAGTTAACGCAAAGATAGAATACCGCAATGACTGGGTTAGGTTAACAAAAGATCATTCTTTAGAATTTACTTTAGATTTTGAAAATTTACAAATTTTTGTAAGAGTTATGAAGTTTTGAAAATCTATATGTCCAACCTACCGACAAATTAATATAAATTTAGTTGAAAATCAATATTTAACGCAAAGATAAAATACTTCAACGATGCGGCTAGGTCAGCCAAAAATCATTCTTTAGAAATTGGCACAGTTTTTAAAAATCCACGAAGTTTTGTATCAGCTATATACTTTTGAAAATCCTTATGTTCAATCTATTGACCAATTATTGAAAAAAACAGTTAACAATCAATAGCTAGCACAAATATAGAATACTGCAAAGACATAAACTGATTAATTAATGATCAGTTTTCAAAATTCACTTCAGTTTTTTAAAATGTATCAATTTTTGCATGAGTTATGAATTTTTGAAAATACTTACGTCCGATTTATTAACTATGTATTTGAAGAAAACAGTTGAAAATCGGTGGTTAACGCAAAGATAGAATACTGCAACGTTAGTATTATGCTAAAAAAACCCTTTCTTTAGAAATTACTTTAGTTTTTGAAAATTGATTAATTATTGTTCAAGTTATGAACTTATAATAAAAATTCATATGTTCATTCTATTGGACAATTATTTAGAAAAACACTTGAAAATTTGTAGTTAAAGTAAATATAGAATACCGCAGTGACTGAGCTAGATTAACAAAAGATCATTCTTTAGAATTTACTTTAGATTTTGAAAATTTACAAATTTTTGTAAGTGTTATGAAGTTTTGAAAATCTATATGTCCAACCTATCGACAAATTAATATAAATTTAGTTGAAAATCAATATTTAACGGAAAGATAAAATATTTCAACGATGCGACTAGGTCAGCCAAAAATCATTCTTTAGAAATTGGCACAGTTTTTAAAAATCCACGAAGCTTTATACTTTTGAAAATCCTTATGTTCAATCTATTGACCAATTATTGAAAAAAACAGTTAACAATCAATAGCTAGCACAAATATAGAATACTGCAAAGACATAAACTGATTAATTAATGATCAGTTTTCAAAATTCACTTCAGTTTTTTAAGATGTATCAATTTTTGCATGAGTTATGAATTTTTGAAAATACTTACGTCCGATTTATTAACTATGTATTTGAAGAAAACAGTTGAAAATCGGTGGTTAACGCAAAGATAGAATACTGCAACGTTAGTATTATGCTAAAAAAAACCTTTCTTTAGAAATTACTTTAGTTTTTGAAAACTCATTAATTATTGTTATGAACTTATAAAAATTCATATGTTCATTCTATTGGACAATTATTAAAAAAAACAGTTAAAATTCTGTAGTTAACCTAAAGATAGAATACTGCAATGACTGGGTTAGGTTAACAAAAGATTATTCTTTAGAATTTACTTTAGATTTTGAAAATTTACCATTTTTTGTAAGTATTATACTTTTTAAAATTAATGAGTTCAATCTATTGACCAATTAATTTAAAATCAGTTAAAAATCAATATTTAATGCAAAGATAAAATACATCGGCGATACAGCTAGGTCAACCAAAGATCATTCTTTAGAAATTGCGGCAGTTTTAAAAAAATCTACGAAGTTTTGTACCAACTATATACTTTTGAAAATCCTTATATTCAATCGATTGACCAATTATTGAAAAGGCCGTTGGAAATCAATAGTTAACGCAAATATATAATACTGTAAAAACCGAATTTGGTTAATGAATGATCACTTTTCAAAATGCACTTTAGTTTTTTAAAATTCATTAATTTTTTCATGAATTACGAATTGTTGAAAATACTTATGTCCAATCTTTTAACGAATTATTAAAAAAAAAACAGTTGAAAATCGTTAGTTAACGCAAATGTAAAATACTGCAACATTGAAATTAGACTCAAAAAATGCATTATTTGGAAATTACTTTAGTTTTTAAAAGTTCACCAACTATTGCTTAAATTATAAACTTTTAAAAATTCATATGTTCATTCTATTGAACAATTATTAAAAAAAAACAGTTGAAAATCTGTAGTTAACGTAAATATAGAATACTGCAATGACTGAATTACGGTAACAAATATTCATATTTTAGAATTTATTTTAGTATCACCCTAAGGCAACTCGACTTATGCTGAAAAATATATGATGAAGCAACTCGTGTCTTGAGGGAACAATGAATTATCATTGGATGCATTCATATCCTAGTATTAAGGTAATAATTATGCTTTCTATTTCATTTTAATAATAATAAACGTAAACTATACCAAACTTTATTTTGTTCAAACCACTTACACACTATACCAAGATGAGTAAATGGAACACAATTCAATTTGGAGCTTTTAGGATAAAAGAGTTTACAAACAAAATAATCTTACATTTGTACTCTTGTTTTTTTTGTCTATTGCCTTTAACTCTATGCTAGACAACACTTGCAAGAAGATAATGGAGGCTTCCACATTGAAGAATCATAAATAATAGGTTACTATATGATGGGAAATACTTCATGGGTTTGATGCTAAAAATCGAGTTGGACCAATTTAGAAAAACACGCTTATGATATATTTTCAAGGCAATCCCCAGAAAATTATTAAAACTGTATCATACTTCTGATAAAATTTTAGCCAACATGGAAAGAAATTAGAAAATATTTGTCGGAACTGTGAAATTCTTTTTATTAGGTGTCAAACTGTTAAAGTAATTTCTGAATTTTTTAAAGTTTAATGATGAACAGGGGCAGATTCTTATGTTGAAGAAGGCAGGAAATAGTAGATACATGTAAAGGTAAACAAATAAACGCTTATACAGCAAGTAAAAACTATAGAATTCCCTTAAAGGCAATATTGAATCGAATAAAAGGAAAACGTGGTCTAAAGTCTACAATATTTGGCAGAAGTCCTGATATTTCCCAGGAACATGAAAAATGGTTTGCAGATGGACTCCCAATGAAAATATGTTTTCATATTATCGAGAAATGAAATATTGAAGCTGGTTGGTCCATTTATTAATTCTAATAAAATAAAAACTCCCTTCAAAAACGAAATTATGGGCACGGATTGGTTTCTTGGTTTTAACAAAAGCAACAAATTTTTATCATTAAAAAAGCTCAAAATCGCTTAAATCCTTAAAAGTAGAAAATTATCCTACAAATATCTCTAATCTTGTTTTTATACCGATCCTACTAAAACCAAGGTAGTTGGAGCAAAAAACGAGCCTTTCACTCAGACTGTGTTTCATGAAGGGAGACTATTACTGTTTTATTTGCAGTCTCTGCCTCTGGAAATAAAAAAAGTGCCACCTCTCATTATATATAAGGGTAAAAATATCTGAAATCAGTGGCATGCACCAAAAATTGCTACATATGCTGCGACGGACAATAACTGGATGGAAACAACAGTTTTTGAAAATTACCTTGAAAAACGTTTCCTAAAATCAGTTGAGATTGAGCATCCACTTTTACTGATATACCACACATGTGACAATAAGATTAATAGAGATTCCCGTAGAAGCCAATGTTACAATTCTGAAATTACCCCCACACATACATTATTTACTGAAGAAGCCTTTTGACGTAAGTGTATTTAAATCCCTAAAAACCACATGAGCCAAAAAATTTGTAAAATGACAAAGAAGGAATGTCCAAGCTTCAAAAAAGTAAATATACCAGAATGGTTGGGAAAATTTGTCACCCAACTATAATAGTGAAAGGAGCTGGAATAATTGGAGGGGGTAACACTCTTGCAATATTCCATTTCTTTATTTTCGGGTAACTGACAAGCTGCGTCGTACTCTCTTCTACCTCTAAAAATACCTAACAGTGAAGATACATAAGACATGATGATTAATAAAGATAATTCATCAAAATATTTTACAGATAAATTCCCGTTTGTTATATTGAATCATTATACTGAACACAAAATTCTCTTATAGAAATAGTCGAATCAAATATCTCATCGAATGTAGTAAGTAAAAGTAAACGAAATTTCAGAAGTATTCATAAGGGTTAATATAAAGGCAAAGAAAGAAACTTTAGATTTTTTTTTCGGGGTTATCTGAAGATCAACTGAACCCTGAAGGGAGAGAAATAGAGATAGGGAGGAAATTACTTTATGGATCTGAAGTGGAAACTTGTCAAAATGCAAGAAATATTTTGGAATAGAGAAAAATTAGTTATCAAGGTGAGAATTTCTAAACATAATTGCTACGAGTCGAGATCTGGTAGTTGCTGTACGCCTTGAATAATGGGAGGATTATGCGACCGAGTCAAAAAAAAAAGATATATAGGCAAAAATATACAGTTCTAAAAGATGTATCATAAGTAATATCTTACACTCTCATTCATATATCTAAAATATGCAATTATTAAAATTTATTAATGATTTCTAACCCTCTCCCTAATATTGCAAACGTAATGGGATGAACCATCTCAAATAACAAAGAGGATCGACTGGTTTTCTATTGACCAATTATTGAAAAATCTGTTGAAAATCGATAGTAAAAACAAATATAGAATTTGGTTAACCAATGATCAAGATTCAAGACTAACTGTAGTTCTTATAAATTCATACATTTATGCATGAGTTATAAATTTTTAAAAATACTTATGTTCAATCTATCAATTGATTATTAAAAAACAGCTGAAAATCGGTAGTTTACGCAAAAATAAAATATTACAACGTTGGGTTTAGGCTCAAAAAAGATCATTCTTTAGAAATTTCTTTCGTTTATAAAATTACACTAATTATTACACAACTAATGGACTTTTAAAAATTCAAATGTTCATTCTATTGACCAATTATTGAAAAAACAGTTAAAAGTCTGTATTTAACGTAAAAATATAATACTGCAATGACCGGGCTAGGTTAACAAAAGATTACTCTTTAGAATTTACTTAAGTTTTTGAAAATTTATCAATTTTTGTAGGAGTTATATATTTGAAAATTGATAAGTTAAATCTATTGACCAATTACTTTAAAATCTGTTAAATTAAATCAATATTTAAAGCAATGATAAAAAGCATCGACGATACGGCTAGGTCAACCAAAGATTCTTTAGAATTTGCTTCAGTTTTTAAAAATCTACGAAGTTTTGTATGAGCTATATGCTTTTGAAAGTCCTTAGGTTTAACCTAAAAAACAGTTTAAAATCAATAATTAACGCAAATATAGAATACTGCAAAGACCTAATAGATTAATCAATGACCAGTTTTAAAGATTCACTTTAGTTTTTCAAAATTAATCGATTTTTGCATTAGTTACGAATTTTTTAAAGTACTTGACCAATTTATTAACTTACCAGTTGAAAATCGATGGTTAACGCAAAGAGAGAACACTGCAACGTTGGAATTAGACTCAAAAAAAGATCATTCTTCTTTACTTTAGATTTTAAAATTTCACTAATTATTTCTCAAGTTATGAACTTTTTAAACTTCATATGTTCATTCATTATTGGGCAATTATAAAAAAACAGTTGAAAATCTGTAGTTAATGTAAAGATACAATACCGCAAGGGCTAGGTTGGGTTAATAAAAGATTATTCTTTAGAATTTACTTCAGATTTTGAAACTTTACACATTTTTGTAGGAATTATGGAGTTTTGAAAATTGATGTCCTACCTATTGACCAATTAATATAAATTCAGATGAAAATCAATATTTAATGCAAAGATAAAATACTTCAATGATGCGGCTAGATCAATCAAAGATCATTCTTTAGAAATTGCGGCAGTTTTCAAAAATCCACGAAGTTTTGTATGAGCTACCTTTGAAAATCCTTATATTCAATCTATTGACTAACTATTGAAAGAACCAGTTGAAAATCAATAGTTAAGACAAATACAGAATACTGCAAAGACGGAAATTGGTTAACCAATGATCAAGTTTCAAAATTCACTTTGGTTTTTCAAAATTCATTCATTTTTTCATGAATTATGGAGTTTTGAAAATACTTATGTCCAATATATTAAATAATTATTAAAAAACAGATGAAAATCGGTAGTTTACGCAAAAATAGAATTCTGCAACGATAGGATTGGGCTAAAAAATCATTCTTCGAAAATTACTTTAGTTTTAAAAAATTCACTAATTATTGCTCAAACATTTAAAAATTCATATATTCATTCTATTGGAATTAAAACGGAAATCATTTGAAAATCTGTAGATAACGTAGTGATAGAATACTGCAATAATGAATTAGGTTAACAAAAGATATTTCTTTAGAATTTACTTTAGTCTTTAAAAATTTAGCAATTTTTGTAGGAGTTATAAACTTTTGAAAATTTATAAGTTTAATCTATTGATCAATTAATTTAAAGTCAGTTAAGAATCAACATTTAATGCAAAGATAAAATACATCAACGATGTAACTAGGTCAACAAAAGATCATTCTTTAGAATTTGCTTCAGTTTTTAAAAATCCACGAAGTTTTGTATGAGCTATATTCTTTTAAAAATCCTTATGCCCAATCTATTGACCAATTATTGGAATAACAGTTTAAAATCAATAACGCAAATATAGAATACTGCAAAAACCGGATTTGGTTAATCGATGATCAGTTTTCAAGATTCACTGTAGTTATTCAAAATTCATTAATTTTTTCATCAATTATGAATTGTTGAAAATACTTATGTCCAGTCTATTAACCAATTATTAAAAAACAGTTAAGTAGTCAATGTAAAGATAGACTACTGCAACGTTGGCATTAGACTCAAAAAAGTAAATTCTTTGGAAATTAGTTTGGTTTTTTGGAACGTTGGAAACATGCTGGAAAAGTCTTTGTAGAAATAATTAAATTGAAAATATGTAGTAAAGGCGTCATAAACGCTGCATAGCAATTTTTGGAACGTTGTTTGAGCCAGATGTTAGACGAGGTTTAATATCTTCCTGCTGACATTAAATCAGCCTCGCAGAAATGTGCTAGCAAGGATGTAGGTGCTTCCAGAAACATTGGATTAACGATGAAATGTTATGTGATTTATTAGACAAAGTAGACGAGAAGTATGAGGCAAATGTGTTGGTAATGCTACCAGAAGAGACACAAGTTGTGTCTTCGAAGACCACTGAACTTGGAATAGTGTGCCTCTGATTATTGTTAATAAATGGCCATAAGAATTTGGGATCTTTTGCCACGTTATTTTCTACTCTAAATATACATGATTTGTGGTCGTCATCGCTATTTTGTGTCATAGACAAACTAAATCTCTTAAAGTGTTCTTTGTTATAGTTGTTACTTTTGTATAAAGATAATTTACGGTAGTGGATTTTACGGGGAATATTATTATATTATATTCATTTTGTAAACCATGAAGAATAACGAGATTTTTTTGTGCAACTTTTTAGGAACAGTTTCAGAAATATGTTCATACAAGATGGAATAAAATGTACTGCAAGCATGGTCAGCGTTGGAACAAGACAAGACCGAGTCTAAGTTGGTGCTATTAACAAAATCGTATAGTTTAGTTATCGCAGAAAAGCAGACTGGTGTGCTTTTCTAAAGTCTTATTCCCTCTTATATGATTTAAATGGTTTTAAAGGTTGTTGACAACAAATAGGAGAATTCGTCGATGAAGAGATGACATGTTTGTAGTATAAGATTTTGTCTTAGATTTTCTTTCTTCAAACTACTAAGTATTTGTAATTTTTGGTGATGGTTTTTTTTATGATATGATGAATTCTTATTGTACCGCTTCTTTTATTATTCTCTAAATTAAAAAAAATCAGTCAGTTTTAATTCTCTTTCACTCCACAAAATCCACGCCAAGCCATTTTTATCTTCAACTGTTCTATTGACAAATAATTGAAGCCTTTTTGAAAACGAAGTCCAAGCGAAAATTTTGATGAATTCAGCGTCAAACTGCTGAGTGGAAAGTGCTGCTTTAGAAGAGCAGATTTGTCTCCACATTTTCCAATTAGTTTTACCCCGCTAAGGATAATGACGCCACAATAAAATCATGCGCATTACTTTCATAATAGACCCTGTAGATTGGAATAATATTGGACCCCAAATTAACTTCCAAAAGCTACTTCTAAAATCTCAAAGCTGACATGAAGAAGAGAGCACTTTAAAAAGGACGGTGGCGTTTCTTGAATGACTTACGATCATTTTCAAAGTTTAACTTGAAAATGATCGTAACGGATCGAAACACGTGTCAGGAAACTGATAATAAAATCATGGAACACAACAAGTGTTTTACTCCACCCATTTTGATGGTGTTACTGTCGTTGCTATTGTTGTAGTTGTTGTTGTTGTTGTGATAGTTTTAATAATTTTAGTTCCCTAAAATATGATTGATACTTTCTTTGCTACACTCTTGATGAAACATATAACTCACTGGATAGGAATTAGGAATAATACACTTGTTTTGTTTCATATATTTACTTTCAGTTTCCTGACACGTGTTTCGGCGATTGCTCGCCATTCTCAAAGGAGTATAAAAATTTATCTAAGGAGTACAGAAGTGTTCACTGGTATATATACGTGGGGTTACAATAAGCGCGTCGTTTAAGATAAGAGGATTATGATTAGTCGGTTACTTCTAAAAGGGATCCAGGGATCCAGGGATCTAATGCTTCTAAAATGTTAAGTCTTAATCCTTTTGTACAGTTGTGGAGTGGAGTAATTTTATCTATCATATGTTGGTTGATGGTACAATGTTCCGAAATGCCTGTCAAGAGGTTTTTGTTTTCAATAGATTTCATGTGTTCTTTAAGTCTAGTGTGAAAATTTCTGCCTGTTTGCCCTATGTATATAGCGTCGCATTCTAGCAATCTAGCTTGTACACTCCACTGTTTGATAATTTATCGCGGTTATTTAATTTGTTATTAATTATGGCCTTTCCTAGGTTATTTTTATTTACTTGTATGGGTGTGATGTTAAGTTGTTGTAGATTTTTACTAATTTTATTACTAGTGTTTTTGATGTATTTGAGAGCGCAGTATTTTCTGGTTTCTTCCTCGTTGGGTTTTCCATTGTATATTAATTTAGTAATAATGTGTTTTTGTTTTTTCTTTAGTATCTTTTTAACTGTGTTTTCTTTGTAGCCGTTATTTTTTCCAATTTCTACTATTGTTTTATATTTTTGGTCGAAGTCTTCCTTGTTTAGTGGTATGTTTATGAGCCTGTGTATATATGAGTTGAGAGCTGCCAATTTGATTGCGGTGGATTGATTGGAGTCATTCGGGATAATAACATCAGTGGTGGTAGGTTTCCTGTAGATCTTATATTTAATACGGTTGTTATTTGTTCTTACGGTTAGATCTAGAAAATGTATACTATGGTCGATTTCCTTTTCCATCGTGAATTGGATGCTCTGGTTTATCTGGTTTAGTTCTTTAAGGAACTGGTCTAGTTGCCTGTGTGTTCCTGTCCATACGCAGAATACGTCGTCTACGTATCTGCACCAAAGTTGTATTTGTTTTTTGAATTTGGATCTGCCGTTAAAAAGTTGTTCTTCGAAGTGGGCCATGAAGATTTCCGCCATCAGTGGGGATAATGGGGATCCCATCGGTAGTCCTTCTTTTTCTTGGTAGTGTGCTCCGTTAATTGTAAAGTAATTTTGGTCGAGGGACAGGTTTATAATATTTAGCAATTCGTTGGTGTGTTCGTAGTTGGATGTTATTAACTTATGCTTTATTATTTGTTTCAATTCTTCTGTGGGTATACTTGTGAACAGGCTTTTGACGTCGAATGAGACTAGGAAGTGATTTTTTGGTACTGTGAGATTTTTGGTTTTTTCCACGAATTGTAGTGAGTTTTTATGGATAGTTTTGATGTACATTGAAATATTTCTGGGAGTATAGAGTTCAGGGAGTTCAGCCAGCAGAAAAAACTGAATAACTTAAACGCAAAGAACACCCCACAAACACAAAATAACACTACTCACCAAACCAATAAATTCTTCCCCAGAGTAAAAAATCTCACAGATACAAAATTCACCAACACTGAAATGACCCTACTAAATAAAGGACTAAAATACTCGACCTGCACAAAAAATACTAGAAGAGACTTTGAAACACTGGCCATAGACACAGAGATCGCACTCAAACAAGCCAACTGTGATTCACTCATAAACCAAGCTAACATGGCAAGCATAATCAAAAAGGATTTCCTACAGGCAAATAAATACACACATGAACGAAACAAACAAGACCTAAAAACAATTAAATCCATCATATCCAAGAGGGAAAATGACCAGCTAGTAATTTGTAAAGCAGACAAAGGGAACACGATCACTATCCTGAAAAGAGACCAATACATAGACAAAGTGGAGGATTTCCTAAATAATAGTAATTTCGAACCTTTACCTAAAGACCCAACACCAACATTCCAAAAAGAACTTATAACAAAACTGAAAAACGCAGATTTCATAATACCACAACGAGAACAATATAAACATAGACAAATGAACCCCTCCGCCCCGATCCTGTATGGAACACTTAAAATCCACAAGCCGAACCAACCCATCCGCCCAGTAGTCGCATATTATAATGCACCTACCTACAAATTATGCAAATCCCTGAACTCTATACTCCCAGAAATATTTCAATGTACATCAAAACTATCCATAAAAAACTCACTACAATTCGTGGAAAAAACCAAAAATCTCACAGTACCAAAAAATCACTTCCTAGTCTCATTCGACGTCAAAAGCCTGTTCACAAGTATACCCACAGAAGAATTGAAACAAATAATAAAGCATAAGTTAATAACATCCGACTACGAACACACTAGCGATGGGATCCCCATTATTCCCACTGATGGCGGAAATCTTCATGGCCCACTTCGAAGAACAACTTTTTAACGGCAGATCCACATTCAAAAAACAAATACAACTTTGATGCAGATACGTAGACGACGTATTCTGCGTATGGACAGGAACACACAGGCAACTAGACCAGTTCCTTAAAGAACTAAACCAGATAAACCAGAGCATCCAATTCACGATGGAAAAGGAAATCGACCATAGTATAAATTTTCTAGATCTAACCGTAAGAACAAATAACAACCGTATTACATATAAGATCTACAGGAAACCTACCACCACTGATGTTATTATCCCGAATGACTCCAATCAATCCACCGCAATCAAATTGGCAGCTCTCAACTCATATATACACAGGCTCATAAACATACCACTAAACAAGGAAGACTTCGACCAAGAATATAAAACAATAGTAGAAATTGGAAAAAATAACGGCTACAAAGAAAACACAGTTAAAAAGATACTAAAGAAAAAACAAAAACACATAATTACTAAATTAATATACAATGGAAAACCCAACGAGGAAGAAACCAGAAAATACTGCGCTCTCAAATACATCAAAAACACTAGTAATAAAATTAGTAAAAATCTACAACAACTTAACATCACACCCATACAAGTAAATAAAAATAACCTAGGAAAGGCCATAATTAATAACAAATTAAATAACCGCGATAAATTATCAAACAGTGGAGTGTACAAGCTAGATTGCCAACAATGCGACGCTATATACATACGGCAAACAGGCAGAAATTTTCACACTAGACTTAAAGAACACATGAAATCTATTGAAAACAAAAACCTCTTGACAGGCATTTCGGAACATTGTACCATCAACCAACATATGATAGATAAAATTACTCCACTCCACAACTGTACAAAAGGATTAAGACTTAACATTTTAGAAGCATTAGAGATTAAACGAGCGACAAAATTCGGGAAAAATATAATTAACAATCACCTGGAAATCTCGGCAGGTACCAATCTCATAATCCCTGGATCCCTTTTAGAAGTAACCGACTAATCATAATCCTCTTATCTTAAACGACGCGCTTATTGTAACCCCACGTATATATACCAGTGAACACTTCTGTACTCCTTAGATAAATTTTTATACTCCTTTGAGAATGGCGAGCAATCGCCGAAACACGTGTCAGGAAACTGAAAGTAAATATATGAAACAAAACAAGTGTATTATTCCTAATTCCTATCCAGTTCCCTAAAATGTTTGAATCCCTATAATATCATCATCTGATAAATTGTTCGTAAAAGTTCATGGTGAATACAAAGCTTAAATTATCGCATCATTTCGAAGAGAATGATGAAGCACCAAAAATGTCAAATTTCATGAAGTAAAACAGCAAACAAACTTGTTTTACTGTCGGGGAAAATTCTTTTGTAGCACCATGATTCTTCTTCATTCAAATTATATTTTAAGAATTGTTAAAAAAGGAAATTTCCGTAATAAATAAATAAATAAATAAATGTATCTCAACCCATCGTTGTGAAATTGAGGGAAAATAAACATATCCTAAAATATATCCAGGACTGTCGAAATCAAAGCTACATTATTCTCAAATATTACACTTCAAATATTAAATTTGTCTAAGTTGAAATAATATGATTAAATCACTCCATTCGCTATAAATGATAACAAACCAGTTTCTTCAAAATCAAAACACAAATATAATATTAATACCATTGCGCTGTCCAGTTCTAAGAACAATTTGAGTAAAATGAAATACAAAGATGATCAAAAACAACGGTTTCAGAGTACAATCTAAGGATGTACCATAAAATGTAATGCCAAAACGACATTTCTACAGTAAAATGTAAAACATAAGTGCAGAAATGCTCATACAGAAAATTTAATTTTCTCACTATTAATTAATATTTAAACTGCACTAAAATTTCAATATTTAATTCGTATATTTAAATGCCGAGAGCGGGCTTTTTATCTGCGGTGATATCGTTTTTTAAACGCGCCTCGAAAATAGAACATCGGCAATGGATCAATTCTATTTGGAATTTATTCATTCTCGCGACGGCCTTTCACCAGAAAGGACGCGCGTAGTTACGACATAGCTGCACTGATGAGCTGTGATACAGCGAAACACGTGTCTGCAGATTGTCATTGCATAACACTTTTCGAGGAGCGGTTAAAAAAAAAATGATAACACCACAAAAAAAAATTGTTACATCGTGCTGAATATTATTTATTAGTTGTTTTAACTGTTAGCTGGAGTTTCTACAGTAAAATGTAAAACATAAGTGCAGAAATGCTCATACAGAAAATTTAATTTTCTCACTATTAATTGACATTTAAAATGTTTTTTATATCCGGACTAGATAAACATACCGAAACAAATGATGTCATATATTATTTAAAAAACGGATTAATACAACAGAAGGATTTGTCGTAGAATCTGTGAAATTACGAAGGTGCGGAGTATTATTCATTTAAGTTAAGAATACTATTGAAATTAATGGACAATATAAACAATTCGAATACGTTTTAATCTATTCAATACGTTATCCAGTTTCATACAACAAGAGTTTTACCACATTGTATGCATTACGCAACATTGGAGTGCCAAGGAATTAATTGACCTTCAAGTTCTACCTGAGTATGGAATTGCTGCAAATTGGATTAAATTAGCAAGGAAATGAATATTGATTACAAGAAGAATAACATTAAATAAGTTGACATTGCTCACAGATTTAGTTACGGCAAATATATTGAGAACTCAAATAATCCAGCTAAAGCTTCATGGCAACTTATTAATAGTGAAAGAAATGCACAGATTTTTAAAAGCAGTTCCTATATCACCTCAGAATTTTAACAATTATTTCATTGATTATATTCTACCCATTATTAAAAATATGCCAAATGTATCTTTACCACTTTCGAATATTGTGAGAAGTCTTATATACAAAAGTTAACCCGTTAATTTCATTATATATTTGCAGTTATCAAAATGATACTGTCCACGAAAATATGGTAGAGGATGCCATAAACAAGATAACTGAATGGTTTGATGCTCATAAATTAAAATTAAACGATCTAGAAAGACAGAAATTACAGGTCGCCCCACACATAAGAGGTACCGTTATAAACTCAGTGACAGTTTTTGGTATTCGTATTGACAATCAATTAAAGTAGTTGGATCATATTGATAATCTATCAAAAAAACTTTGTAGATCTTTGTTTGTGTTAATAAAATTTGACAAACTAGTCTGAAATCTGACATTGATAACTGCATATCAAGGATTATTTTATTGCCATAATCATCTCCTCGATAAAAATACCCATCAAATGATACATGATTTGAAGATGTATCCACAGGAAATTCACATTCACATAAATGCCTTCGTCTTGAGAAACAAATTCTCCCAATACCAAAAACGCCTCCAAACAGTGCTCCCTTTAATAATCCAAATAACCAATTACCCATGCCCATTCAGGTGATACACGTGGGATCCACTCATCTTCATTTCAAGAAAATTTTCAAAGTGGTTGTTAGGCTCTAGTCATTGATGAACACCTACAGCTCAAAAAAAAAAATACCCACTCGCTAGACCGGATGCCAACTACACATAATATTATATTATATTTGTCTTTATCATACATGCTTTTATAAAATATTAACAAAAATTGGCCCAAAAAAGTATACACATGTAAAAAATACAAATTTTGTCAGCATGTGGAATTCACTTGCATTAAATGTTCTTCCATTCAGACCCATGTCTCCTCTCCTCCGCTGTTCCAACGGTCAGGCATTGGATACTTATTTTTTAGCATTTAGATGCTTATTTTTCCATTGAAAACTTATTTAAATTTTATTAGTTTTTTAAATTATAATTTCATTTTCTACAAAAACTTGTTGAAACAACTAATTTCCTAGCTAATACCTCGACAGAATTCTTTAGCATTAATAAAGATATAATATATAATAAAATTCTGTAAGAAATCTATACTATAAATTATACTCAATAAAAGTATTAAGTAAATCAAATAAAACACACGCACTGCGTCCATCTTCGGATACCCTTTCCCTGTCTATCAATCATAAAAATATTTCATTTGTAAAGTAGAAAAAGCGACTGTCCCGAGTCCATCCAATATTGCAGCCGAACCGATGCCTGTGCTGACGCCGACGCTGGTCGCTCAAGACACGAGATTGAGTGGACCAAGTTTTTTAATCCGGAAGTCCAAGTCATAACGCCGGGGTCCATATTTTATCTGCATTTAATACATTATGTTACCCTTCTCAAAAACATTCTCTCCCGGTTATCAGCGTGAAAAATTATATTTTCCCGCACCTACTCTATCCCACACACCGCCCCCCCCCCCTTCCATCGCACTCCTCGCTCTTCCCTTTTTTTGTTGATAGATTTTTTCCCTGGTCCGTTCCTTTTTGACCGCATCAATCACCCGTCCGCGTAACGTGTTGTAATAAATTAAGGTTATTGGGTCTCGATTTGTTCATTATTCGGATTGGGGCCGATAAGCTCACATGATCTTTTTTACGACTCCATAATTTACGTAAATAAAACCGACAGCTCCCTCACGAACTATACTTCATTTTGTCAAACTAAAAAAGCGATGCGATTTTTCAACGTTCTAACCGATACGAATTAACCCAAAAAATCTACAATACAATTTTTAAATCGTAGTACCATAATATGTAATAGTAGTGGCTTCTAAATCTAGAATTTGACATTGATTAAACTAAATTCAATTTAAAAGAATTATGAAGTCATGTAAAGACCTTAGGTAAAAATCAAAATCTTGGTACTATTATTACGATACTAGATCAAGAACTAACTGATATGTAAGTCATGTCTGGCTTAGTAGTTATTAACTGAAAAGCTTTTGGTAAACATTTATAAACCGGAAGTGGATGTTTACTCGAAGCCGTTTTTTTGTTTTTTTCCAATATTTTTTTTAATATAAAAAATATTACAAAACTTTTCAAACAAAAGTTAAAGGGAATAAAAAACTGAACAATTTTTATTAAAACATGTTTCTCATAAAATTCTTAACTTTCGAGGAAAAAATTAAAAATTGAAAATTTTGATATTTTTTACCAATTTCTAATAAACTATTATAGTTACATGAAATTTATATAACAAATAATTGTAGAGAATTTAAAAGTAAACAAATGATTAAGAATAATATTTTTGCGTAAACCTCATAGTTTTCGAGAAAAATATAGGCAAAGTACTATGATGGCCACATCACTTCTGTATCTCAAAAACGAATTATCCTATTGAGATGAAACTTTAAACTTAATGTTTTATCATTATAAACTGGAACTAAAAAGCTTTTGATGAACATTCATAAACCGGAAGTGGATGTTTACTCGAGGCGTTCTTTTTTTTTGTTTTTTCTCAATATTTAAAAAATATTACATAACTTTTCAAACAGATGTTAAACGGAATGAGAAACTGGACAAGTTTTATAAAGACATGTTTTTCGTAAAGTTCTTAATTTGTGAGAAAAATATTTAACTTTAGAATATTTCAGAATTTTTTTTAGATTTTTCTTTAAAGATTCTTGAAATTTCAGTAATTTCTCCTGCACACTTTTAGTTTTTATTTACTTCCTTTCCAAAGAATTTTCATCGAGAATTCTAGAAATTTTTACAGGTTTAGCAAAGATTTTATTCGAGAGTTTCAAGAAGTCATTATTTATATTTATTTATAAAAATTTTTCGTGGTTTCTATACAAGTTCAACTTTTTCTATTAGAAAATTTTCTTCTAAATTTCTATAATTTTCTCAGATGATCCATACTTTTTCATTTATTTCATTTTACGTTTATAAAATTTTTTTGAAGATTCTAAAAGTGTACAGTAATTTCTTTTTCTTATCTAATAAATAAATAGATATTTCCAGAATTTTTAGCAAAGATTTTATTCGAGAGTTTTACAATTTATTAGGAAATTTTCTTCTAATTTTCTATAACTTCTTAACGTTTCAGGAATTTCTTTTTTGCATCTTCCTTTCCAAAGAATTTTGATGAAGGATTCTACAATTGTTCACAAGTTTTTCTTATAGATTTCTATAATTTATTATATCCATATTTCCAGAATTTGTAGTATTCGGGAGTTCTAGATTTTTTAGAAAGTTCGTTTCAATATTTTTAGAATTTTCTTTGAGGCTGTTTTCAGTAATTTCTTTCCCAGATTTTAATATTGCTTTATAAATTGCAAATCTTTTCCAGAATTTTACACTTTTTTCGAGAGTACAGAAATTTCCAATAACTCATTTCAGATTTGGACGCTATAGATTTTTCTAGAAAATCTGTTCCTAGAAACCTAGACTCTTTTCAGTCATTTCTCCTCCAGATATCAAGATTGTTTTTTCGAGCTATCTTTAAAATTGCAAAGTTTTTAGGATTTTCAAGAATTTTTTTTCTAGAAATGTAGATTTTTTAAGGTTTTCAGAAATTTCCAACAATTTCTTTTGTAGAGTTCTAGAAATTTCTCCAAGGAGTCTACTATTTTTTTTTTCTTAAATGTTATTATTTGTTGTATATTTAGGTTGTAGCATTTCATTAATGATTTTAGAATTTGCTATAAATACCTTTTCAAAAAATTTTAGAATCTTCCGTTAATTATTTAGATTTGTTTCCTTATTTTGTTGTTTTTTTTTCTCAAAAAGGTCTGTAAATTCTAGTATTTTTGAGCAATTTGTTTTGCATTTGCAAAGCAATTTTTCGAGAGTTGTTTTTTAGAATGTTTTTGCAATATTTCTGGAAATTTACAAAATTTCTTGTATCGTTATATCGAAATTTTAGGAATCTAAATTGCGAAAAAAAATTCAAGATTTTTAGTCCATCAACTTGTATTTGATGTTAGAAATCATTTCGTGAAAGAATTTTTTAAATCCATCCGTGCTGTAAAAAGTTAAATTTTTAGCATTTTTACTTTTCTTCGTTGCTGGTAATTTATTAGTGAAAGAATTTTCGTAATTTCATTATTATTTAAAGCATTATAGCTAAAATAGTAAAAAAAAAAAATAACGAATTTTTGATTTTTATTGTATCAATTTGAATTTGATGTATAAAATTTAGGAAATTTCCAGTAAAATTCGAAAATTTAAATGAAGACTTTTTTAGAAAATTTGTTTTTAAAAATCTAGACTCGGGAAATTTCTAGTAATTTCTTCTCCACATTTCAAGATTTTTTCAACTTGTCTTCTAAATCGCAAATATTTTCTTTAAGGCTCTAGAATTTTTAGAATTTACTTCTAGAAATCTAGATTATTTTCTCGAGAGTTCAGGAAATTTCTAGCAATTTATTCTCCAGAGTTCCAGATTTTTTTTTAAGTCGTCTTTTAAATTGCAAAGATTTTCCTTGAGGCATTCTAGATTTTTTTTCTAAAAGTTTAGAGTTTAGAAAATGGCCAATAATTTCTTTCACAAATTAATTTTTTTCACCTTTTAATATAAATTGCGAACATTTTCTTTCAGCCTCTAAATGTTTTTTAATTTCCTCTCCTTTTCAACACTTCAGGTGAATTTCAGTAATTACTTCTCTAGAATTCAACATTTTGTTTCAAGGCTATAAAATTATTTAGAATCTTCGGAATTTTTCTTGGAGGGTCTAGAAAATTTTCCTCTACAAATCTTTTCTTATTTTCGAGATAGTTTAAGGAATTTTTCGTAATTTCTATTCCCGATTTCAAGATATTTTTTCAACCGGTCTTGTAAATTTCTAGGAGGCTCTAGAATTTTTTAGAAAATTTTCATGTAGAAATCTAGACTTTTTCCAAGGGTTCAGGAAATTTCCAGAAAGTTCTCCCCCAGATTTGAAGGTTATCTTCTTATCTTATAAGTTGCAAAGATTTTCTTGGAGGCTCTAGAACTTTTTAGAAAATTTGTTTGTAGAAATATAGATTTTTCTTGAGGCCCTAGATTTTTTAGAATTATTTTTCTAGAACCTAGACATAGTTTTTCAAGAATTCAAGAAATTTCGACTAATTTCTTCTCTAGGTTTCAAAATTTTTTAATTCAACCCGCTTTCTAAAATGTGAAGATTTACCACGTAGTAACGGTCGCAACCATGTTCTTTATCAAACATTTTACTTCTAACATTTTTCTTTTATTCAAATTTTGTAATTAAAGTTATTGCAAACCGCGAGGCGATCAGTAATTAAAGTTAATATGTATATGTAGGGTGGGTGGGTGGTCTCTTACCCACCCTCCAATCAGTAAAACATAAGCGAGGGTTTTAATTAAAAGTTGTAAAACGTAAATAAACTTAACATTTTTGCAAAATTTAATAGATTTATTCAAACAAATTTTGAAAAATAAGTCAAAACCTTTCAAACCAAAGTTTGAAAGAAAATGAAAAACTGAAAAAGTTTCATTGAAACATTTTTTTTGTAAAGTTTTTAATTTAATTTTTTTTTACAATTTTTTGCTTATTGCTAATAAACTATAGGAACTAAATAAAATTTATATAACAAGTTATTCTAAAGAATTCAAAATTGAGCAAATAATTAAGAATAACCTCATGGTTTTCGACAAGAATATTAGGAAAGTATTATGATGGCCACATCACCATTTGAATAGTATTGTATTAGTATTGTGTTTTTTTTCGATATTTTTCTAAATATGAAAAATATTACAAAAGTTTTCAAACAATAGTTAGAGAATATGAGAAAATAAAGGACTTTTATTAAAACATTTTTTTCATAAAATTCTTAACTTTCGAGAAAAGAAAATTGAAAGTTTTGACATTTTTTGTCAATTGCTAATAAACTATTAGAGTTACGGATAATTGTAAAGAATTCAAAACTGAACAAATTATTAAGAATAGTCTTTTTGCGTAAACCTCATAGTTTTTGAGTAAAATATAGGGAAAATACTATGATGGCCACATCACCATTTGTTTTTTATAATGATTTCAGACTTATTTTATTATATAATCCTGTTCAATTCACAACTGCAGACCGTTTTCTTATTTTATTTATTTATTCATTCATTTTTACTTTACCATATCCTGTTAAGACAAGGTAAACAAAATTGAGAGGTCACAGCTCTTGTGGGCGAATTTCACCATGTGATCTTCCACTCAGGCTTCAGATGATGAAAATTATTCTCTGCGACATATTTTTATTTTTATCATCCCGGAGTAGTTAAAGACAGAAAACGGAATATTACAATAAAGTTATAAATATTTACCAGGAAACATCTTCAAAGGATGTCCAAAATTCTTTTCTTATCATCCCAGAGTAGTTAAAGGTAGGAAATGAAATCTTACTATAAATTCAAAAATAACTATCTGGAAACAATGATTTTCAGAAGATGTCCAAAATTCATCACTTACGTTTATAATTTATACAATGAGAAAGTTTTCAAGTTATTCAAACAAATTTATCGTGTTTTATTCAATTTACAAAAATGTATGACAAAGTAGAAGCCTCCAACATATATAAGATAGTTTATAATTTCGTTAATAATCATAAATCATTTTTATCACTAGAAAAGAATGCGATGCAATATACCCTATATCTATAATAAAATGTTAGTGGTCGGTCAAATCAAACTAGATGATCCTCGAGGGTGCCCGATGCGGGGATATAGGGGATTCCTTGCATTCTGCAATATAGGGGAGGGGGAAGCTTAGCACCCCATATAAACATGCATTGAGTAGTATTACGTTTTCGGGCTCTTATAGGGACGGAATGGGGGAATCAGATGGCCGTTAGTGGACGGCGAAAGCCGGAAAAGTATGGTGTACGCAAGTGTTTCGCAATTTATGACGGCTGTCCGCACGAGGAGCCATTATATCTTCCACAATCGTGTTATTACCAGCAAGTGGACATGAAAAAATGTCGGCTCTCGACGTCCCCGGCTCACTCTTTTTTGTTTCATTTCATCGGTCGACAGCTTGACTTCAATATTAATGTAGTTTAATTAAATTATTCTATCAGAGATATTCGAATTTGTTTATATTTTGACTAAACAGCTGAAAACTCGAGTTAAAATGAGTAGAAGGGAAATATGAACTTCTAGTTGCTTATCTTTGGAAAAGGTTGGATATTGTCATCTTATTTACAACTTCGCTATGGAACTGCATTTAAACCAATCCCTCAAATTTTTCAACTAACAAATTCTCCTTCTACCAATGTTTTCTCTCTTGTTTTACTCTGCATGACCATTATCTCGTATCTATGTCCTTGAATTTTTACTGTATTTAAAATAAATGGTTCAATTTTACCGTTGATGATACCCAATTAAAAATAACTGTTATTGTTGACTCATAATTGAAGTTCTATCCATAGAAATTCTTAACTTTCTGCCAGATTCTGATCTGAAATGATCAAGGTGATCCACACGATCATTTAAAACCTCAAATAACCTTGAACAAACTTAAATTACCCTTACTTGACTTTGTATGACTATTTGACTACTTTAAAAATACTTGTATAAACTTTGAATGATCGTTGTATGACCTTGATAAAGAAGCTTGCGACGACATCGAAGGACTTGATCTTGAATGATTACTAGATCACCTTGAACGATAATTTAAAACCTCAAACAAACTTTAATTATACTTAGGTGACCTGGTATGAAAATTTGACCACTTTAAAAATCCTAGAATAGACCTTGAATGATCGCTGGATGATTGTGATCTTAAATGATCAAGGTGATCCAGTAACCTTTAACGATCATTTAAAACCTCAACTAACCTTGAACAAACTTAAATTACCCTTACTTGACTTTGTATGACTATGTGGCTACTTTAAAAATACTTGTATAAACTTTGAATGATCGTTGGATGACCTTGATAAAGAAGCTTAGGATGACCTCGAAACACTTGATCTTGAATGGTCACTGGATCGCTTCGAACAATTATTTAAAAACCTCAAATGAACTTAATGGATGTTAGTTACCCTTAAGTGACCTTGTATGAATATATAACCACTTTAAAAATCCTTGGATAAACCATGAATAATTGTTGGATTACTTGATAAAGAAGCTTAAGACAACATCGAAGGACTTGATCTTGAATGATTATTGGATCAATTTGAACGATAATTAAAAACCTCAAACAACGTTGAATGAACGTTAATTATCCTTAGGTTCTCTTTATCAATATTTGACCACTTTAAAATCCTTGGATTGACTTTGAATGATCGTTGGATGGCCTTGATAATGAAGCTTAGGATGACCTCAAAGGACCGAAAAATCTTTAAGCAAACCTTATTCCTTATTCCTTATTATTATCTTTGTTTCTCCTGCTTACAAAATACAAAAAATATATAATATACATACAATCAAATAATACACAAATAATTTAGGACACAGGAGTCACGAGCTTAAATAAACTTGAAAGATCGTTGGATGGTCTAGTAGTTCGATGATCTCAAATTATCATTAAATGATCTCAAATCTTCGTACGTAATCATGAAGAGGGTTTAGATAACCTAAAAACACCATACATGGAAGTTAATTATCGTTGAGTTTCAAACAATTAACAATCCATATGAGATTTGAAAAATTTTAATACCAGTTCATTTCTTTACATGACTTTCAACGATCGCTTGTTGCCCTTGAATAACCATTGATCGATCTTACACGACAGCTGAATGGTCTTAATTAATCGCTAGCTGACATAGTGACTGTCGTTGACCTTGAATAACCTTTAAATAATCTTGAATGACCTTAAATGACCTTGAAAATTCATTAGATAGCCTTTAATTATCAAATAAATGTTTGATATCCTCGATTAACCTATTAATCGTTCGATGATTTTTAATGACTGAATAATCGTTCCATAGTTACATTTTTGTTAGATAACATCGAACGATTATAGTATGATCCTACATAAGCTTAAATGGCCTTTGGATAACTTGCAACTTAACTTAAATAAATTTGATCTTTGGGTGGAATTAAAATAATTTAACATCTTCACGAGACTTTAAAAAAATAATTACCACTTACATATATTTAATTAATTAATTTCATGATTTATATATTTATTTAATTGGATCTTTAAAAATTTAAAAAAAAAATATGTAAATTTTTTATCGAAAATAGAATGGGCGTAATTCACAATAACAAATTATGCTTTTTCCACTCAAACACTTCTTAAACCATGATGTTGGGAAGGCAGCAGCCATCATCCATATCAGGAAACTTTTATATTTTCTAAAATATCGTTTTTTATTGTCCAGTTTTTAGAAGGAACTTTTTGGCAGTTTTTCTCAGCATTGAATAATCGTCTGATGCCCTTGAATAATCTTTGGGTGAACTTAAAAGATCGGTAGGTGACCTTGAGTGATCTTGACATAACCTTTAATGTTCGTATGACTTTAATTAACTTTGAGTTATATTTGAATAACCTTAAATCAACTGAAACAAACTTGCTTGGTAACAGACGAGGAGACTGTGATCTTGAATGATCACCCGATCACCTTAAATGACCATTGGAAAGCCTCAAACAATCTTGAATGAACTTCAATTACACTTAGGTGACTTGGTATGAATATTGGACCACTTTAAAAATCCTTGGATAACTTTAAACCTTGAACGATCGTTCGATGACCGTGATTGAGAAAAAAGAATTATTTTTTAAATGGCCTTAAATAAACGTGAAGGATCGTTGAATAACTTTAAATAATAGCTTAATGATCTTTAATCATCATTAAATGATCTCAACTGTTCGTACATACTTATCAACAGACTTTAGATAACCTTAAACACCTTAAATTAAAGTTAATTATTGTTAAAAAGCTTTGAAAAAACTAAAAACCGACATGAAATTTGAAAAATTTTAATACTAAATAATTTCTTTACATGACCTTCAACGATCGTTTGTTGCCTTTGAATAATCATTGACTGATCTTGTCTTTTCGTGGAGTTGGTTTTCACTGAACACACAAACGACCATTGTAAGCGGCCAAGTTGTGCAACGGTGAGGAATAAAAATTACAGCAGAGTGATTTTGAAATATTAGTATTAGGAAGTACTGTTCTCTTTAAAAGTTTAATAATGTTTAATAATATAATATTAACAGAAAATATTCACAAGTAGTGGCGATTTCGCTCACACCCCGAGGCTCGTTAAAATGGTTTTCGTTGTAGGATAATGTGCGCCCATTGCCATACGTGGGACTCAAGGGTGGCTATGCATTTTTTGTTCTAAAAATGAATGTGAAGCGGTCATGTGGGGCCAGAGGGACGCAATAGATCTTACATGACCATTGCATAACCTTAATTGATCTCTAATTAGCATCTAATTATCATTGACCATGAACAACCTTTAAATAAACTTGAATGACCTTAATTGAAACACAGTTATACTCCTTTCTTCACTTTTAATTTTTTACTGCTAAATGTACATTTCGGGACTATGTACATTTGGCAGTGAAAAAATAAAAAGTGAAAAAAGGAGTATAACTGTGTTTCAATTAAGTGATATTACATTAAGTTGAATGACCTTAAATGACCTTGAAAAATCATTCGATTACCTTTAATTATTAAATTGTCGTTTGATATTCTCGATTGACCTAAAATGGTTTAACATGATTTGTTCGTTGCATTGTTGAATTATTGTTACATAATATCGATCGATTGTAATATAATCTCACATAACCTAAAATGGCCTTTGGATAACTTTCTAATGATCTTAAATGAATGCTTTAATATAATTAAAAATATTCATGGAACTTAGTACTTTAAAAAACGTCACTTTTATGTATTGATTGATTGATTTATTTTTTTTATTTAGATCATTGGTTTTCTTTCTTTGAATATGCATTTAAAAACAAATTAATTACAAAAAATATTACTAAAATATTACCCGAAAGAAGTGTGGGGAGATTTCACAATAACAAATTATGTTTCTCCACTCAAACCTTGCCAAAGGCAGAAATCCTCATACACATCCGGACACTGTGGACAAGTGTCTTTATTATTAGATCCGGAAACTTTTATATTTTCTTTGATAGCGTTTTTTGTCCATCTTTGTCATCTCCAGAGGAAATTTTTGGCAGGTTATGTCAGCATGACAGATATTATTTGAACGACGCGAAATAACTTGGAATATTTTTTTAAAGTTTTGAATGATCATTAGGTGACCCTAAAAGATCGATAGGTGACCTCGAGTGACCCCTTATGATCGTTTAATGACTCTAAATAACCTTAAATTAGATTTCAATAACATTAAATGATGCTGAATTAAATTCTCATTTAACCCGTGAAAGAAAAATTTTATGTTAACTAGAGGTTAATTAAACTCTTGGTGTTGCTTCACAATTTACTTAAGAATGGCCAACGGTCAAAGCTAGTTGGAGAAATGTATAAAAATTGTGACACGATACATAATAAATGACCTAAAATGAACTTGAAAGCTCGTTAGATGACCACTAATGATTAAGTTGTTATTAGGGATCCTTAAATAACCTACAGATATCCTGAAAATATGAATTTAAACATAAAAATAGAAACACAATTGGTTTTTTTAATGACCTTAAATGAATAACCTTAACTGATCGTTTGATGCTCTTCTTGAATATTCAAAAGGTCTACCAAATAATTTAAAAATTGTATTTAAGTAACCTTGAATAGAGGTTGGATTACTTACGACAGTCGGATGACCTTGAATTATTTCTAGTTGATCATAAATTTCCCTTGTATTCTCTTAAATAACATTTGAATAATCTTTTTTTATACATAAATGTTTTGGATCACTTTAGTGATCTACTTTGAACAACTTCAATTATTTAAAATGAAGATGATTTAGCACGTCCCTTGGGTTATTGTATAGAAAGTGGTGGGCGTCACGATGAAGGAATTAAGAACACTGGAGAGTTAGGAGGTTTTTAATGAAAATTCTCAGTAATTTAGTTTATCGACTAAACGGAAAAGGAATAAAGATTTATATTTTTCAAGATGGAGGCTGATGAGAGGCGACCAGAATTAGTACAAACAGATATTGATCTCCTTCAGGAATTCAATCATCGCTTTATATATCTGTCATGCTGGCACTAACTGACAGAAATCCTCCTAAAAGTGGATATCAAACGATAGGTTTAAGTGGAAGAACATAATTTATTATTATTTATGTAAATAAATAAATAAATATTTTTTTATATAATTTAATTCTTGCTTGATAAAACAAAGCAAATCAATGAAAGGTGTGAATCAAATATTGATTTTTGATTAAACCCTTGAACAATGACGACGTTTTTACTTCATTTCTGCGCACTGGATTACTGGAGCAGCGTCCAAATTTTATTCTGGCGATAATTGTGATTATGTTTTTTTCAATGTTAATTTTCCTAAACCATGACTCTTGATAAATGTATGTTAAAATAGTTTATAGTGGTGTTCTTTTTGCATAAATAATTTAGAGAGCTCATTTATCAATTTATTAAAATTCTCGTGCTTAAATAAATTAATTAGATCATTTCTTAATACACAGTTTTCTTCTTTTTCGAGGAGGTGTGATTCTTTGGGAAGATTATCAGCCATCTCGTTTCCGTATTTTCCGGAATATCTTTTTACCCACAAGAAAGTTTATCTTTTGTTTGTGGATGTAATTATATAGTTTATGTATTTAAGAAGAGATGGTATGTTGAGGTCAGATATATCTTCTTTTATCAGTTCTTGCAAAAGTGACTTACAGCCAGAAATTATCATATATTTTCCCTCTTTCGTTTTCTGGCTGATAAAGTTTACTGCACTTTTAATGGCGAAAAGTTTTGCACTATATTATGAAGCTATACTAGGAAGAAGAAATTTGTTTATCTAATTTTTATTTTGATAATAAAAAGCAAAGCCACATATTTTGGATAACGTTGCATGGCCTTAAAATAATAATGCCTTAAAAACGAAAATTTTGAAACAAACTAAGTGTAATTTAATTTAAACCTCCATCAGTAATAGTTTAAAATGTTTCTCCAAGTGATAATTAAGAAAATCATTCAAGAAATCTTTAAAAAAATAATAACTACTTACTGGCTTTAAATGATATTAGAATAAATTGAAAGATAATAATTGTATAAACTTGAATGATTAAAAAAATAATTCAAGCAAAATAAGTTAAGTAATATGAATTATCACACATGACTTCAAGTATTACCTAAATTGATAGATCACTTTAAAGTATCTTCAAAAAATTTCATTAAAGGATGAACCCTATGACCTTGAATTATTAAAAGGTGATAATAGCTTATGTTTTCGTCTTCTTGAGCTTTTGTCCGACATAATCGCCCTCCTGGCCTGCAATCTGGTAGATATATTGGTTAGGTGAGATAGTGCTAAAACAATATTATGTTTCTTGGCCAAAGCTTCGTCCCTTTAGTTGCCATCCCTTGCGCATCTCTGTGTCTAAAATTGCTTCGCTTTTGAGTACAGCAGAGTAAAGATTGAGGCTCAACATAGCACTTGCTTTAGCAAGTGGATTCAGATGACGTAAACGGTTTAAATCACTTCTTGTTGACGCTAGACCTTCTTGATCTCGCTGGACTTCAACAGCCTGGAAAGGTCGGTGTTCAAAATCATGGTCGGTGGTAAGTTGTAGCCATTTTTTCGACGGAATCTTTCTTCCAGCTGACGAACAGTTTATCGTTTTCTGTGCCGCTGGAGGGAGTTTCCCGCGGGAACAATCCTTGTTCTTTGAGTGTCTGTGCTTGTTGTCCTATCTACTCGATGCTCTGTCGATCGAGGTAATTTCGCTCAGCTCATTGTGCTTGTATACAATCACAATCTAGTTAATCTTTGAGACGCGGTGAATAGCATTCAAAATATTTGTATGGAGAATCGTGGCACCTTTTGGTACTGGATGCTTGCAGCCTCCACGGCTTAGCTGATCATTTTTTAATCTTACATAACCCTGATTGAATAATGATTGAATGGCCTTTAAGTCATTTAAATCGTAATTAAATTAGAAAAGGAAGGAATATGCTATCTAAAAAATATATTATTTGGATAACCTTAAATAAATGTGTTTGTTAGATTATTGATTGATCTTAAACTGTGGGTGACTTAAGAGATGGTTCGATAATATTAGATGATAGTTACATAATCTTAAATGACCTTGAATGATCATTTATAAGAACCTAAATGATTGTAAATAACTGTATAACATAACATAATCGCAGTTTACTTTAAGTGACAGTTAGATAATTTGAATGATCATTAAGATAATATCGATTGATTCTTATATGACCCAATTAACATTGAATGACCTCTAATGAACTTAATTTATCGATGTCTAAAATTTTATTAATGACCGGAAATAAATTTAATAAATTAGAAAAGCAATTAATTGCCTTCTAAAAAAATATTGTTTCGATAACTTTACATAACTTTAATTGTTAGATCATTAAACTGCGGGTGACCTTGAGTGATAGTTGGATAATACTCGATTTTTGGAGTAACTTTAAACCATTAATTAATAAATAATTAAACGACCTTGAATATCCATTTATAGGGACCTTGAATGATTAACCATTTACTTTAAATGATGCAAATAATCAGTGTATAACTTCAAATAATCGTCAGTTTAATTTTAATGATCGCTGAGTGATTATGAATGATCATTAAGATGATCTCGATCGATTGTTTCATCACCTTATTAACCTTAAATTTTTTTAATGAACTGTATTTGTCGATGTCCAAAATATGTTAAATAACCATTAGATGGCCTTGATTGATATATAGCCTCAAATGACTTTATATAAAATCTTGAATGATAGCTGATGACCTAAAATGTAAATGTAAAAGTTTAGCCTTTGAGGTTACTCTACCATTTAACCCATAAAACATTACAATTTGGCAAAAAAGAAAAAAAAAACTAAACTAAACAATTTGCAAAAAATCGTACGTTTACTTTGAATGATAGTTGGATCGTCTTGAATTATCGTTAAGATAATCTCGATCTATTGTTGAAAGAACTTATTGACCTTGAATGACCTATTATGACCTATATTCATCGATATCCAAAATTGTATGAAATAGCCGTTAGATGACGCAATTTTTAACATTGAATAGCCGTGAATGACCGTGGGCGACTTTGAAGGAACATCGGATGATTTCTAATGATTGAATGGACTTTGAATGACTTTAAATCAAATGATCATTGGATAAATTTGTCGTTAGATAATTTGACACAGGATGATCCTAAATAACCATAAATAATAGTACAATGACTGAAATAAATTATCCTTAAATGACTTTGATTATCAATACTATTAAATGATATTAAATGACCGATGAATATAATTGAAAAACGTATAGCCTTCAATTACCTGACTGAAAATTGGCTAGATGACCTTGAATTACGATCATCTTCATTCTAAAATTATCATGGAATGGTTTCCAACAATTTTTAAAAGAAAATGAATTAACTAACTACTGCATGACAGAGATCCTGAAGAAAAAATAAATTTTTAGAGATAAAAGTTACATACATTATAACGATTTTATGGTTTTATTTAAAAAACTATAGTCTGTTCGTTGGATCTTACGTCGTACGTCACAAACTATCGCTTCAAAAAACGACGAAAGTTTTAAACTGCGTTCTTTTTCTAAGGCATTTGGTTTACTTTATCAGACTGAATGTTTTTGTGTCGTTTCTCGAGGCGATATTTTGTGACGTAGGACGGAAGATCCAACGAACAAACTATATATGTTTAATTTAAGTAACTATATGTGTAATAATTTAATTCTTACATGACATTAAATTTTAAGCAATGAGACACACGGAAATATTTTTACTTTTTTTTACAAAATCTTTGAAAGCCACAAAATAATAATTTTTTTGCACTACTCTAAATTGTATTGTAATGGAATATATAGTGATTCAGGGTTTTAATTTAAATTATGGCAAATTTTAATATCAAAATACTTTGTATAACAGTAGCCAATTTGCTTTTCTCATAATGAACAGTTGACACGTATTGTCACTGCAATCTTCTAGGTCTCTGACTGGTGTCAGATTATGATTTTATAAGGAAATATTTTCAGTTTGTAAATTGATGTACATATCTTAATAAATTTTTATTTAGTATTATTTTCTTAATTTTGTAATATTTTACATATAGTAACAATGAATTATCATTTCTTAAAGACACTGTGCCAATATGCATTTAGGTTACAAAGGTTTTTCTGGAAGGCTAGTTTATTATTTGTGACATTATATAATTAAAATTGTTTCTGAAAATGATAAGATTGTTCTTGTGTTTCATAACATAAAGAATTTAAAAAAATACAGCTGCAACTGTTCCATACCATAGTTTAAACCAGAACTACTGGACATGTCGTTCCATCCAGATAAGCTACATTTTGCTTTGTAGCCTGTAGCATCCAGTCGGCGGGTAAATGTATGCGTATATAATAAGTTTCCTTTCAGTTATAGTTATCTCAAATTAAACTGTAAAGTACATGTTATCCCTGTACGTCGGAAATAATCTCAACTCGGACCGGATATCTCCCTCCGTACAATAACAGGCAGATGTGTATTGAACGATTCGTTCTCGTAGGGGAATGAATCACAAATGCTGAACGAAATTGTTCGTAAATCGTACTATACAAATAAAAATAAAAAAATTGATATTAAAAAAACTTATAGGGTAATTAATTAATAAACATTAAAATAACTACTCCCAGTGCTAATACTTAATATTTATATATAGTAATCGATGTTTGATGAATAAAGCACTAACCACTTTGTATAAAATATGTGTATTTATTTGGTAATTCAAATAAAAGTGTTAATAAAGGTTACTAGTGCTTCATTCGTCAAATTAATTTGATCTACACGGAACTCAATCAATTAATTTAATCGATGTGGTTACTTGAGTTACGTGAAGGTTTATATCACTTAATTGATGAATTCAATCGATGTTTGATTTTTGATTTTCGTAAAGAGTGTATCAATATAAATAAATATTTCTATAGAAGGTTATATTTTGTTTAAGTATTTATCCTTAGTATATAAGGTGAGGGAGGAATTATTTCTAGCAACTCTTCTAATAAGAGAGTACCATGGTGATGGTGATAAAATCGTGATGGTATTTAAACTAGTTAATGCAGTACTGACAGTTAAAATTGATTCTGCAACACTTGCAAAATACATTTATACAATTTAGAGCAAACAAATTCGATTATACACACTGCACGCAGTACATGGTCGTTTCGTATTACATTTCTCGATCACGTACAGGAATAGTGGAGCATTTTTGCCAATGGGCATTTTCGCGGAAGGGCGGCACGTTCGGAATACGGTCCTAATTTCAATCTTCTTGTAACCAATCTGACAGTCTGTCCTGTTTATTTCATATATATATATATATATATATATATATATATATATATATATATATATATATATATATATAAAGCCTATGTGAAACAAATAAAATTGGATTTGAGTTGATACGGTGATCATTACACGGTATCCACACTGCATAAAATGTGCGGTTTATCGGGGGGGTAATCGGTTTAGAAGTGAAGCCCCGTAATGGGATTGTGAAAATGCACGGAAATTTGTTTTATTGGAAATAAATGAAATTCGTTTGCGTTTTATGATAATTTAGTTTATGTTGTTCGATGCCGGCCGGTGCTGGTTTATTTATTTAATTTGTTTAGCGGATCGTCCTCGTAATATACGGGCGCGAATAAATTGGCTTTATCAATACGCAATATTAATTTTTATTTTAAATTATACTGCAGGAGTTATTATAATATAATAAATTCTGAAAAATATATATTTTATAGTTGTAATTCTTAAACTATGAATAAATTTAGATAGAATGTTAATTAAAAGTTAATTAAACATTTGGTGTTGTTTCACAATTTTTATATTAGATATTATAGATATGTGGACCGTTTATTTTGAAAGTGGTGAAAGTCTATTCTTGAAAAAAAAAATGAGATATCATGTAATTCATGCTTAATTTAATGATTAGGGAAACATTTTCGCATCATTTATATAAACTGAATAATTCATTTTAATATTTATAACGCATTGTTTTGATTGATTAATTCATGTGATAATTTCAAGTGGCGGTTTAAAAGTTATTACTATGCGAATGGTTTTGTCGGCTATGATTTGCACGAACTACGAATTACATCCAATTGATGGGACATTTCGCACAGTATAACACAGCCACTGGCCGGTTCAGATAACATCACGGCCATATTGTTACCTATTTATTAAACATTCAGCGGCGTTCGCAAAATAATTCGGTCCGAATTAGGCTAATTTAAATAAACGCCAGCGAAACATGTTCGGCGACAGAACTCGTGCGTTTGTGCGATTTGATAATTGCACAAATTTTACAAAGGGTGCCGATGACAGCGCCGCATTAGATCCGCGCCATCGGCACACGCTTAACCGCTCCGATGCCCTAATGGTCCCTCGGCTGCGCGTTTCACATTCGAACATGATAATGGCGACATTAAAGGCGCACCGTCAATGTCCAACGACGTTCTGGGGGCGGCGGCGGAGACGGTGGCGGCGGCCTTATCGCCCGCCGGAAATGTAGTTTTAGCGAACGCTCGCGGTTATCAGTCGTTGTTTTGCTTCGTTTAGGCCTGATGTTCCTTTAATTGCGCGGGTGGAACATGTGCTGGTGACAGTTTAACCGCGCAACACTTATAAATACATCAGTGTTTTTTTTTTTATTCCACCTAGTTCGGATTCTCGATTAGTTGTGTAAATTGAAAATCCCGATCTAAATAGTAATTAAATATATATTGCAGAAGGTATAAAAGAATCCAATATCGTAGGAAATATAATGCTGGCGCTTCCATTTACAATTTCCCTAGTAGGTAACGATAAAAATTGAATTGAATTGGAATATTGACATTTCACGAATAACTCGTGCTTATTTAATCCATCTCCAAAGATTAAATATCGATTGCTATACAAGTAAAATGTGTTACTTAAGTAATTTATAAACAGTGTGAATAATGTTTTCACTACATAACCAATGCAAATAAATTGTCAAAGACAAAACAATCAAAATATGGAAATACGCCATTTTTCCAACCAGGTCTTTATGGTGTCTATCATTTCTTATAGGATGCTGAGGGCTATATGAATTGTGGGTAATTAAGTAATTATCATCGGTGTAAAGGAGCAGGTATTATTGCATTATTTTGAGTTGGAAGGGTAGATGTCGTGCACCAGGAGATTGTATATAGTGGGAGAAAGGGGAGAACCTTGAGGTAGACCTTTCTCTGGAGAATATGAGTTAGAGAAGGAGCTGCGGAGTTTGATCTAAAGGGATAAGTTGATTAGGACACCATCCAAGAGATTTATTAGGTAAATTGAGAGTTTGAGGATACTGCATTTAAACAGTAACCTCAGTGCCAACGGAATCCAAGGATTTTTTGACATCTAGGAAGACGATCGCAAATTTATTTCCTTTGAGGCCTTCTCATTGACAGTTTAAAAAGAGAATAGCAGTGGAAGGGTTATACATCTGAATTCTAGAAAGCCAAACTGATATTGGGATGGCATTAGAAAACATTTTTCCAAGCACCGGAAATGGAGTTATTAGGCGCTAACTCCTAGGAAAGAGAGGATCATTATTAGGATTTGAGATACAGGTAATTATTTTTGTCCATTCGGGTGGTAATTTTTGCGTATTTTATTTATGATTGTATATTATAATGATGTAGGGATTGATATGTAAGTGGAGGAATTTCAGGATCAGTTTGGAAATATCACCATAACCAGAGCTGTACTTTTGCCAAGGTATAAAATTTCGATTGAGTCATCCTACTTGTTTTCGTTGTTTGAAATAAGGGGAATACGGGAGTTTTTAAAATCTGCATGCCATGTGTTAACTTGTTTTGTCGTAGTCTACGTGTTGTGTTATTTTTTGTTTCTATGATTGTTGAAAATGTATTACAAAAATCTCTTTTGGTACACTGTATTGAAAAATTCACTATATTTTAACCACAAATACTCTCTTTTGATAGTTTGATTCGTCACTGGGTCTGTGATTTTTTGAATAAAATCAGTTTTGGTATATTTGCATGCCTTTTTATTTGATAATGATATTTTAAAATTTATAAATGATCCAAGCCTATACCACTATATTTTTTATAGTGGTAAAACAAAGTTATTGTGTCTCATTTACAAATCTAAATTATGTATTAAGTGTTTAATATTGGGTCTTGTCCCATTATCAGTCTTCCCACACGTCTTGAATTTTGTTAGCAGTGTGGTTTAGAAAGTTAACATTTTGCACTTCGTATCGCGGCTTGATAGTTTGCTCTTATACATTCAAACTTCTTAAATCGTTTGCAGAGAACCAGTATTTTTGCGGGAGGTCCTCTTTTTCCTTTTGCCTTGATGAAACAGGTATCCTCCGTTTCCAATGCGCCGCTTCAGTCACTCTCCGTCGTCAGACAAAATTCACGAGGAAGATGATTACTTTATAATTGTAGCACTAATTGGAATTTTAAGTTATTTCCGTATTTAAATTTTTTAACACTTTTGTGATCGTTTCTTAATGTTTTGTTAACGAACCTTTATGCGATCTTTTTCAATTTTTTATATTTATTTCTGCATTTAACTAGCGTACTTTTGACCTACTTCAGTAAACTGTATAACTGCCTTAAGCTAATATACGGTTTATTAGGATAGGTCAGGTAACGCTACGTCAATATACTTTGCGTTATGGTAGGTCAGGGATATGCTGAGATGATGTTTTAATTAATACTGTATTTTGGGAATAATATTGATTTGATTGGGATAGATCATGAGTACATTAGGTTAATACGAAAGAAGTTAAGGTAGGTCAAGATTACGCTAGGTTTATATTAAATTATAATAATGTATTAAAATCGTTTTGTGGATCCAAAAGTTATTGTTTCATATTTCAAATACATTTATTCTTATTACCGGTGGAATTGTTCTTTACAAAATTATTACATTGATTTGCTTTAATAGAATTGTCAATATTTTTAATGGCTACTTCAATTTGATTTTGTGGCAGATTTATACTACGATTTGAAGACATTTCGTTTTTCACGGAGACTAAATTAACCTAACCTAACCTAAACTAACCTAACCTATCTTCATTAACGCTGAATATTTCTATA
Organism: Ontholestes murinus; assembly: GCA_963969525.1. Taxonomy (NCBI): domain Eukaryota; kingdom Metazoa; phylum Arthropoda; class Insecta; order Coleoptera; family Staphylinidae; genus Ontholestes; species Ontholestes murinus. The sequence goes on along the minus strand of OZ018390.1, from coordinate 71,079,055 downwards.
GATGTTCTACCTGGTGTAAGTTTTCGTTATTTCACTTTTTGCCCTCTTTCGCCGTCACTTATTCACTGTTGTCATTTTGGCTTTACTCATCAGCTTTGTATTTTTTATCTGTTCTTACTCCTTGTCAATCTCTTTTGACACCGTAAAGGGATTCTTGGAGATATTTATTTGATCGTTCTATTAACAGAAATTACTTTTTATATTGATTGATTGTAGAGGCACTTGAAAATCCATTTTCAATATTAAGATAACGACAATGTCTGATGTTTAAATTTAGTTTATTTTAAACACTGCATATATTTCTCCAAACTCTAAAGAAAATATTTTCTTGACATGAAGAAGCTGGGATGGGTAACGAAACATATGTATTGTTTAAAAGAAACCAAATTTGAAAATCAGACAGTGTTGTTATATTAATGCTTATTATAATATTTATACTATTAATTATTAATAATATAAAACTGTGCACTACTATTAAAATACTGAATTGTGAAAAACTTTGCTCACAATCTCTTTTGATACACTGTATTGGAAAATTCTCTATGTTTCAACCATAAATAATATTTTTTGATAATTTGATTTGTCATTAAGTCTGTGATTTTCTGAATGAAATCAGTTTTTCGGTATTTGCTTACCTTTTTTATTTGATGATATTGAAAGTTTAATATTGATAAATTATTCGAGCCTAAGTCTAAAAATAAGTTCTAAATTATGGTTAGTCCTCCCACACGTCTTGCATTTTGTGAGTTATGTTGTTGCGAAAGTTGATTTTAGGTTCCTTTTTTGGTATTTTGCACATTGTACCACGGCTTAGCAGTTTGCTTTTATATGTTTATTTTTTAACGGAAAGCCCTCTTTTTCTATGTTTCCTTTTCCATTGCGTCGCTTCCATCACTCTCCACCGTCAGGTAAAATTCACAAGAAGGTAGATTTGATAATTCGTTATTTAATAATTATAGTACTTATTTGCACTTTAGGTTATTTCGTATGTACGTAAGTCCGTTCACTTGAACGAATTAAATTTTTTTAAACGTTTTTCATCATTTCTTAATGTTTTCCTTAAAAAAAAACATTTTACGCTCTTTTTCTATTTCAATTTTTCATATTTACTTTTTGCATTCAAATAGCGTACTCGTGACCTTGTGCGATCTTTTTCAATTTTTCATATTTATTTCTGAATTTAACTAGCGTACTTTTGACCTACTTCAATAAACTGTATAACTGCCCTAAGCCAATATACGATTTATTAGGATATGTCAGGATAACGCTATGTCAATATACTTTGTGTTAGGGTAGGTCAGTTGTACGATGGGTCGATGTTTAAATTATAACTAATTATAATAGTTTTTAATATAGAATTCATTGGGCTGGAAAACGAGTACGTTAGGTTAATAAAAAATAAGTTGAGGTAGATCAAGAATGCGCTAGGCTTATATTAAATTTGGACTGAAAATGAATGCATGATTTAACCCTTAAGACTCGTATGTCGGCCCATCGCCGACGTTGATTTACTAGCGCTGTAACTTGGTTGTCGGGTTACAGTCGACGGATATTATGACAAGAACGAGATTTTTCCAAATATTTTGAAGTATACATATCAATCGGAGAAATGCTCCAAGAACGAAAGTTTATAAAACTTAAAATCTCGTGCAATATCTGGCTTCCAAATGCAGAGATGTATTTACACCATTACAAAAAATTGCAGTTAACGAATCCACTGTTCAATTCAAAGAAATAATTTATAGGATAGTGCAACTGGATACATTTCTGCACTTGAGCTGTATTTTGTGAAATAAAACGACGGAAAAATTGGACCGATGTGATTTACCATTTACGTCCACTTATTTCCACTGGCTCAAACAGTTTTCCCTTATATATCAACAGATTCTATACAAGAGTTCCACTAGCTCAAGAGTTACAAAAACTGAAGGTTTATTTGACAGAAACTGTAATGCCAAGTCAAAATAATATGCCAGTTCAACTAAATAAAAATACTCTAAGGTTGAAAACTCCACAAGTCAAAGCACATACAACTCAAAACCTAACTGCTTTAGCATGAAAGGATACACATGTTGTTTTCTCTCCATGATGATTAATGGATTTGGAAGCTTTAAACAGATATAACGCTGGTATATCAGGAGCAACAGGAAAAATTTCAAAACCGGTAGCAATCATTGACTACGCTGCTGAATTGGGAGCTATGGATAGAGCGAACCATTATTTTACCAGTTACCCTTTTCAAAGAAGGACCCTCAAGTGGTGGAGAAAACTTTATTTTCCTTTTGTTAGAAATTAGTGTTATCAACAGTTTCATAATTTACAACCAACACTTTGAAAAAAAACAATAAAACCAAAGAGAAACATCAGAAATTTCTAAAACAGCTAATTTTGATTTAGTAGACGGAAGACTATCGAGAAAAAGAGGAAGGCCCAGTCCCCTAGATAAAGAAGAAAGGCTTGACCACATTTTATAGCCAAATTGGAAGGTACTTCGAAGGATTTTCAGCAATAGAAAAATTCCAGGAGGTAGACTTGACACCATATGGTTTTGCGAAACATATTCCGGACAACCTGGTTTTCATCCAAGAGTTTCCTCACAAAATACCACATAGAATAAACATATAATAAATCTTCTTTTTTACCTAAATATTACTGCACTAAAATGCATATATGAATTTAAGTTCTAAGTGTTAATATCTTTTTTTAGAAAAAACTGATTTTTAGAATCTATTAGTTTATATTTGGTGAAATAAGACACTTGTTATGTTCCATAGATTTATTATCAGTTAACTGGCACTTGTTTCGATTGTTACCAATCATTTTAAAAGTTTAAACTGACCAAATTTGCATATCTGGTTCCATCAAGAGAGTAGCGCAACAAGTATCAATTTTATTAGTTTAATTTTTAGTTTTTATTTTTAAATATTGTATAAGGTTTATTACAGTAGTATGTACAGTCTCGAGTACAATGTACATCTAAATATTGCTAGCTTTAGAAATCATCTTGATGACCATCATTTTCATCAAAAGCTTTATATTGCAAATACATTCAGAGTTATGACAGGTGGAAATGTTCATCACAAAATTTTTACATTTATTTGCTTCAATAGAATTGTCGATATTGTTAATGGCTTCTTCTATTCTTCTATTTGATTTTGTGGCAGATTGATACACCTGGTTTAAGTTTTCGTCATTACACTTGTTTTTTCTTCTTTCCGTTACATTTCATATTTTTGCCTCCTTTCGCTATTACTTTTTTCACTGATGGCATTTTGGTTTTTCTCAACGGCGGTTCACTTTATACTTTATATCTGTTCCCAGTCCTCGCCAATATTCTCTGACACTATGAAGATATTCTGGGACACTTTGATTTACTCCTTTTATTAGCGGAAATCCCTTATTATACTATTTTCTGCTGTGATGGTGATATACCTCGGTCGTAAGGATAGAAGCGCTCTTCAATTGTGCGGAATCCGCAATGTGGTTGTAATGTTATTCTTCAGCTTCGAATCATCAAGCCAAGAAAGTCGTCTCTTCTTGTATATGACTACAATTTAATCAGTTTCTTCAGTAGAAAACTAGCCGAAGAAATTCTACTGCGAAGACTTTAACTGATCCATCCCAATTTCCTCGATTACATGATAAAAAAACGTTTGACAGACGTATGTACAAAGTGATCCATCCCAATTTCCTTGATTAAATGATCATAGTGTTGTAAGTCCTTCTTTGTAAGAGAAACATTTATTAATATCTTACGCGCTTAAGATTTTCTTGAAGACCGAAAAATAGTTTCGGACTTCTAGGTCGGTTTTCGACATTGCTTGTCCACTATCTAGCAACTTTATAGGGTTCTGGAATTTTCTGAATTTCTTGATCAGAGTATTGTAAGACTTTCTCTGTCAGGAAAAGACAATGTTGCAAAATCTGATCGCTGGCAACATAGTACTTTTTGTAGAGGAGGTAACTTAATCTTAGGAAAACTCTCATTCCCCCTTTAATCCTTTGATTGTGATATAACTCCAATTAAAGACAAAATCTTCGATCAGTATCATTTCTCGTAAAAATAATTGCTTACCAGATACAAAAGAAAACAGCTTTGTTTGTTAGGTGTAGCTTATTTTTAAAAAACCAAAGTAAATTTTTTTACCTAGATGATCTAAGGAGTTATTGTAGAACATGCGGAATCTTAGAGTTTATCAAAGAGTTCGATGGAAATTTCTAGAGGAAATATATATATTGCAGAAATACCATGTGACATTTGACAGCAAGTTCTAATTGGTGCCAAATTATCTCTATTAAATCCTTGAGCTGCCGTAATCTATTTGGTGCCGATGCACTTTTCGCAAAATGGTCACATAATAATTTTCACATAGCTCCATTTATAGGTTATACGTTAAATAGGATCCTAGTGAGGTATGTTAGTCTCTCGTAAACTGCGACGTAACAGATCTATTGTTCTACCCTTAACCAATCACTTCCCAAGCAATCCCACGTCCACCATGAACCTGGTAACTTTCTTGGGAGTGATACTGCTCGCTTCTTTGGGTCGTTTCATCTGCCGAATTACATAATCTGCAGTTTCCACTTTCCTCTCTTCCCATTTTCTACAAATGGGTCATGAGTCCGGTGAAAGTTTTTAACTCGTTCCTTGTGAGTTCAAGGACATTCTGGCTGCAATCGAGTTTGATGGGTCGTTTTGATTGACGTAGGCCTGGTACATTGTTCCAGTGCTTGCGTCTTCTGTCCTTTTCCCATTTTTGTACCACTTCTCTTCTATGCGCCATGGGGAGTTCGCAAAACGGCTCTGGTCCTATAGGAGTGGCATTTGAACCTCAATTTAATCGGTAGACTATGTACACTTTCATCTTTAAACTTTTTTCAATTTTTCTGTTGTAGATACTGTCCTAAAAATACCGTTCGATTTATTGTTAAGGCATTATTTAGGATTATTTCTGACTCGACAATTAATTTTTTTTACAATTTATTTGGGATGTATATTGTAGTCCTAATTTACTTTACTAAGTTGTAAATTGTGTCCTTGATAAATTAATAACTATCTGGTGAAGTTTTGGAAATTTTTTGAGAAGAGTTGTTTCATTACAAGATGTTTTTTGATGTAAATTTTTGGACTTCTTATTTTGTACTAAAAGTATTTTTGTATATTATGGATGACTTGCCTCTCTTATGGACTACTATTATTTAAATTAATCAATTCCATTTTCTTTAATTAGTGTGTTTATTTATTTTTAATTAAACATATTTAATTATATATAAATAGCGTAATTTATCATTTTACCAACACACGCAAACCTCAAACACAGTGTCGAAACGTTATCACCGTTTATTCTAGATAAAATGAATCCTTATCGCCGCCGATAATTTGATAAGGGCGCAGTAGGCCGTAAAACGCCTCTCGAATAAAAAAATAACATCGCATCAGAATTAATACGCAGTGAAAGTGTATTATTAAAAATTTGGCCCGACATAAAAAAATCCTATTGAACCGTCGCCCAAGATTTACGCCCGTTCATAAAAGGAACCGATAATTCTGGCGCGGGTTAATATAGTGACTTTATGGGCAACACTTGACATTTTAGGGCGACATAAAAGTTGCCTTTCGTATGTGGTCCCCGGAGATCGGATCAATAAGCATATTAGCTCGGAGAGTACTGTCCACGTTTAAAATCATTATTAAAACATTATTAAAACAAGTGATTATTGATAATTTTGTGTTTTATTTACTTTCAGTGTAATTTCTAATTATCAGATCCTATACAGATATGGTTTGTTTAAATAATGATAAATATTTAATCTCTTTGAGGCATTTCTTAAAATCAAACAGCGGGATTAAGAATTATTAATGCCTCCCATTCGAAAATTTATACAATGCTTGCTGATGAACACACAACTACGCCTACGGCTGCAGGACTAACGTTTTGGAAAGTTATTATCTTAAAAGAGATTTTTACTTGATAAGCATAGTCTCTGATGACAAAATATGGGCTTAATATCCAATACCTGAGTCTAAAAAACAATCAATGAAGTGTCATCATGCTCATTCACCAAACAAATAAAAAAATCAAAACGGTAATGTTTACCTGAAAAGTTATGGCAATTATTTTCTGGGATTAGCGAGGTGTACAGCTAATTGACTACATGACTTGTGGAGATACTGTGAATCAAAATCGATGGCGATGTCTGGCCCCATTCAACAAACCACGCAAAAAGTTGTGCAACAATTCATATGAGAGACTTTGAATCCTCTACTCTATAGAATTGGGTTCTTCAGATTACCATCTGTTTACAAAGCTGAAGAACTTTTTGGAAGGAATGAAATTTTAAAAGATGAACAATTGAAAGAAGCTCTTGGAAATTTCTAAGAACTACAGTGGACTGTGGTAAAATTCTATTTATTATGTTCTTGGATAGATCAGACTTCATTGCTATGATTATCATTTTCTGTAAATGTATAAAACAGAGAAACATTCAAAGAAAAGTTCAGTGAAGCAAATAAAACACACACCAGCAGAAAATTACAATTGCATATATGCCTTACCAATAAAAAAAATTGAGAGTAGTGTATATTATTATAACTTATTATATCAATTTCTACTTAGCATGAAGCTAACATCAGGTTTTTCATTTTTTTTTTTCACAGGAAAAAATATATATTAATAAAACCGTATAATTTAAAACGCCTCATTTACGTGTTTCGTTTTTTTTTTCAAACTTACTTATAGCACGTTTCCATTTATCACAGATAACACGGGGAGTGACATTCGAGAAAAATAATTACTTCCACTTTGTAATTACTTTTGTAACGTGTGAAATATTTACGCGCCACTTAATAATGCAAATGGATTGCCGGGGCCCTTGCATGTTATGAGTTAATAAAAAAAAAAATGGTTGTTCATGATATTGATCCGAAGTCATCTTCGGCTTTCTAGCTTCGGTACATTGTTTAATTTTCAGATGCGCCGGGAAAATCCCGTTGAAAATACGGAAAACTCGAAATTAATTTGCATTCGCTTTGCCTCGTCTCTTGCGTTTATGAATATTTATACATTTCGCTTTGTTGTTGCGTTCGCTTTTTTTTATTTTATAAGTGGCGCTTGTTTCGCACGACTTAAGATACTGTCGGAAACATGTGAACGAGAAATATTTACGTAAAGTACTGTATTAAATTGTTTCATTTAAATGATAAAGATTTTTAAAATGTAATGTAGAGCACGTAATTAATATTTATAGGTATTTAAATAATGATTTTAAAGTATCACTTGCTAGTTCCCATATTGGGTTTCGAATTGAGTTCTCTTTAATTAAAATAAGCAAGCGGACGGAGTTCACCGACGTCAATTTATCTAAATTTTCTGGTATTGATGGTTGAGAGAGCAACGTTAGGAGAATGCGTTACTTGCGGCAGCTCTGGCTTGTCAAATTAAAGCAGCCAAGCCCTAACTTGGAACCCACCGCATATCCGTGGCTTTGTCTTAAGCCGACCGACCCGAGACGGTAATTGTAAATGCTTTTGAAATATTACACTGTCTACGACCGGCGTATTTTCACTGTTCAATAGTAGGAAATCACTTTCTCCTATCTCGGCACAAACGGCAACTCATCGCAACTTCGGGGATGGTAATAATGATAGTTGATACTTTTTGAAATTTCCAGCGCGTATTACTCTCATACCGACCATTATAATAATACGACTGCGCCGAAACTTCCACAGACCTTCTTATCTTCGGCAATTAACCCGAAAGGAATGGAATTTCTACACACTCGAGCACATATTCTAACAAGGGGATCTCGTATATATTCGATTCTAGTATCCTTTGTAACGTATTTTAAGCCCTCCCATTTCATTTCCCTACATCGCCGTAAGGATACGAGACTGACGGCCCATCATCTTGAAGATGAGATTATCATATAATTTAACGACATACTTTTACTAAGACTTAATTTTTAAAACCATAGTAGAAATGTAATAAGTTGCTTATGCAATATAAAGGCATCTGTAAGCATTGTTAAAACTACTGCATTGTGTGCAAAGAAGGTGAATAGCCAAGCGTTGGTCCCCTTTTTCGATTTGCACATCGTTGACGAAGTGAACGTCGAGCACACGGTTCAGCCTTTGTGGAATTACGTGAAATTGTTATCATAAACATCTGAAGCGATGCTGTGTGGTGCGTGACGAGAATAGTTGAAGCTATGACATAAGATCCGAAGCACTTGACCGCTTCAGACACAACGGCTCTTAATAAAACACGCGTCTGCTATGGGTATTAGATATTATTTTCGAATATTGATGCGACTTCGGAGAACGTTCATCTTAAAATGCGATATAGGGATGCAGTAGACTGTGATGGAGGGTAACGAAGTGAGCAATGAGTCGTGCGCTCCACGGGCGAGGAGGTGGGAGAGGCCGCTTTATATCCGATTCGGCGATCGATGAAACTGAAGCTGGACGACGGCGCTGCCGGTGGTGGTGGATGGAGGATGGTGGCGTCACACATCGTGCATAATGCGACAAATAACTGGCACACAGACCGGGATGGCCGTTTGCTAAGCTGCATCACCTTGGCCCAAATAGTTCGCATTGAAATAACTTTCAAATTGTCAATGCAAAAAGTGTGTTCCAGGACAAATGAAAAATACCCTTCCAGAGCAGTGAATCTCAAACTTTTAGAAGTGATTGTAAATTTTACAGAAACGAAATATTTGAGATGAATTAGAACTGTATTTTAATAACCACTAACAATAAAAAAGTAATTTTATAGAATATATTATATGTATTAAATGAAGATAAAAGTTCTACCTTCTTTTGGCTATATATAGATTCCTAGGTTCCTCCATGAAGAAAGGCCCCTTCACCTTCACCTCATCCCAATCGGCCCGGAAGATACTAACGTAAATCAGACTGGTGACAAACAGGAATAGAAATGAAGAGATGGTGTACTGCTAAAATGTCTTAGGACTCATCATAATTCCCCTTAGGGCAAATAGAAGATCTTTAATAACACTATAAACTTTGAACTATCAACCACCCTCGTTAAAGCCTTCAGCCGCATGTGACCAAAAACGAAAAAATGGTATGTATGCCAAAAAAAAAAAAAAATAACACAGGCGGGTAGAAGTTCTGGGACTCATCACAATTCCTCTTCAATAGGAGTGCTACACTATGAACTTTGAACTATCCACCACCGTTGGTCAAACTCTTCGGCCTCATATATGACCAAAACATGGAAAAATGGGATGTTTGCCAAAAAAGTATTACCCCACCTGTATATTCGAAAAATCCTGACCTGGCTTAATGAAAAGCTGTCCCGTGAATTTTTGGTTAATATACGCCAGCTGGAAGAGCGGAGGAAGGAAGAAGGAAAGAAAAAAGACTTTTGAAAACAATTTAAAAATTCCACGTTTTTAGTTCTCGTAGCTATTGGTAAAAAAATTTGGCACATTTACACAATCTAAACCAATAAAATACACGCATTTTAAGAGTTTACGTGTTATGTTGAAGCATTGCTACAATTGCTTCACCACACTTCATCAGGCAGCTGAATAATGAAATAATTATAGCTGTGTCTCTACATAATAAGGTGAAACTCATAAAATAACCGTCTTTTATTGGTTTAGATGCATGATGGAGTTTCTCCAAATAACATCATCATCAGATGCATCAGCTTTACAAGTTTTGTACCATCAAGGTCTGGACTATACAATGAGTGCGATTCATTCAAGCTTTTAGAGCTTCTGGCATAGTTAACGATGTATGTGACCCGAAGTTGTCTTGATAGAATGTATAGATATTTTGTCGTGGTCTATCAAGACAACGTCAAAGGTGACTAATCCTGACTTGCTTCAATCTCTTCAATGTTGCTTTTTAAAATTACTATTTTAAGAGAAATAGTATTAAAGCTATCTGTCAATATATTAACAAATCGTACACAAAATTCAAGCGATATTATTAATAATATTTCGATGGAAGTAGTTGTTTTTAATTCATCCAGAAAGTGAAACCTACACGAGTATAGATCGATTTTCGATCGACGTAATTATGGCATGGCTTCACCAATGAGCTGTGATGTAGTGAAATACATGTCTGAAGATTGGCAACTATAATGGGTCGAGTGGCTTAAAACTTTTAAGTTAGTGTATTTATTTATGTATTTAGATGTAGGTTTAAGTCTTTAATTAAGCTTGTAATGTATATATAAATAAAATGAAATAAATAAATAAAATATAATAAACATTCTAAGCAATAAATCTACTACAACAATAATTACTCTTCGTGCCTCATGGAAGTATAAAATGATAAATTAAAAATTGATTTTATATATCATTGTTTATTTTGCATGTGTGTCACAATCATGTTTGGACGGCTGCTTATTATTTACTATTTGTAATTCTCTCTTAATTGGGCAAACTTTCTAGAGTGGTCAATTAAAATTAATTATTATTAATATTTAAATGTTGTTGCAAAGTTTGAGAACGCCGAAATAATAAATAAGGGTAGCGCCATTGGAGACCTAGGGTGACATTAAATAATTATGGGTTTTAACTGAAACAATAGGAGTGAAAATTATGTAGAATTCGAAATGTAAATTTTTAATTCTCTTACATACAAATATATTATTAAATAAATAGTCAGTTTTGCAATATTCCTTTACAATTTTATAAAAATAGAAGCCATAAATTAAAGGGAATCCTTTATATATAAAAATTAAACAATTCTTTGAAATATGTTACTAAAATTGGTATACTTATAAACGTTTATTTATTATGATATTTTACTTATGATCTAAAAACATGCGACTAAGAAATACAGGAAAACCCAAAGTTAAGTTTAAAATAATATAACTTTTAACTTTTGGTGTGTGGGTTAAATTTTAAATTCAGTACAAATAAAAATGACCACAGATAGTTCCCGATCTATATTAAACCTCGCTGACGCAGCGAAGATTGAAATCAGAGACTTTTCTTTGGCGAGAGGAGAGGAAATCCATAGAGGCGTAGTGTCCGACTCCTGCAGGGAAATTGGGTTGTATTTTGGAGCTTTAAACTCTCTAAGTATCCTTAATACAAGATAACATCATTAAGTCGCCATCTAAAGTCTAAACGTTCCACTATGATTCCCATCCAAGTGAATAACCATAACTGTTTACAATTTTCAGAAAATTTAAGCTCAGAAGACGTCCTATTAGAAATTAAAGCTAGGGAATTTTAAAAATAACAAAAGGGTTCATTGTAAAACGCTTTTTTCCCCATCTTCAACTGCTCTACGCTGATGAGATATTAAATAAATTGAAACCGGTTCGGAGCTCTTATGCAACAGGGAATAATAATTCAATTCACGTCTAGTTTGATAATGACAAGTTAAAATTATCGAAACTATAGTCACTAAATAAAGTCCGTGTTATACAAACAAAGTTAAAAAGTTTTTTATTTGTGATAATAATTCAATAGTTTCACATTATTATTGTTACTATTATCACCTTGAGGATTTACCTATTTTTACGGTAGTTATATACCCAACTAGGGAATTATAGTGAAACGTTTAGACAATAGATAGCACTTTGATGGTATTATCTTAAATAAAATTTTATTTTTATGAATTAACTGCATATGAAATGAAACCACTTTACAGCATTTTACTATTTTCTCAAGTGTCCGAAATGTATTGTTACAGTTTTAATTTCTAGCAGGGGAGTCAGTGCGTTTTCTGAACTTCAAATTCCTGAAAAAGGCAAACAAATTTATAGTAGCAGTTATGGTTAATATAGAAATTTAACTTTAATATATGTTATTAATAAAATTACATCTCCAGGTAGTCAGGTTTTCATCTGTAAACATAAAATCTTTGTTCGATTATCCAATACTTTCTGCCTTCTTTTCTAAACAATTTTTGCCGAATTTTTAGAATTTCCAGTTTTAATGTTTAATACAGATTTTATGAATATTGTAATAATTTCTCTTCAGAATAGCGAAAATTTACTTTAGCCGTAAACTTTAAAACTTATGTGTACAAGAAGTGTTTTACATGAGCTAGATTTGGCTTTGTGTATTTTATACATATATACGATATGAAAAATAACAAGTCTCTTCTTTTCTAAAATTTTTAACACAAATTTTTCATTCGGTAACATTTATCTTGAAACTGTTGTAGTCGTAAGAATATTTTTCAATTATTAGAATGCATCAGGAGTTTCTTTGTTCCATTTAAATCCTTGAATTTTTCCCTTTATAAACTTGGAAACTTTTTTTGGCCCATAAACAAGATAAACACGCAGCTTATGTAAATTCTTCGGATTGATTTATACTATAATAGTATTACTAAAAGTATATTATAAGTACTGTATCTCTTTCTTGAAAGAAAACAATTTTTGTTTCTTTCAATCTAAAATTTTTCAGGTCTTAAAAAACCCTTCTTTTATGAAGAAATTCTTCATTTCTTCAACTTTGGTTATTGAGGTAGTTCAATTTTCTTGATTATAAATCCTTTTACTTTATTACATATTTATAAACCTCTACTACATCTCTATGTAGATTTTTATCTTATGGACATTTTTAAATTTTAATTTTAGTTGTATTTATATATTTTCTCTTTCTTTCTATATTTTCTAAATCTGAAAGAGAAAATGAATGACTAACAAATTTCTATAACATGGTAATAAATTTTCGAATAATTAATAAAAAATTGCTGAAAATGCTCGAAGAAAGTTAGAATAGAATATAGTGGTAAATTCCCAAAAAAATGATTAATGAAAGAAAATAATTGAAAAACTCTGATATATAAATTAATAATATTGGATAATTCTAGAAAAACTAATTTTTAAAATATTCCAAAGGAATAAATAAAATTAAATACCAACTTCAGAAAAATTCTTATCCTGATCATTGGACAAATCGAGAGGACCAAAGTCTTTCAAGATAAAAATAAAACCAGGTATGTTTAACTAATTGGACAGAGAACGAGAAAAGTGCCACTGGAGTAGAGAAAACAAAAGAATAGAATTATATAGGGAATGAAAAGTAATTATTATAAACCAAACCATTATTTAAGTCTTTTGTCAATCGTTTTGCTTAGGAAGAAGAATGAATAGACTTTTTTTTGTTGATTACTACTATCAAGGGTTTTATATTCTGGACGTTTACATTGAAGGCATTTTAAAAGAAGACCCAGTGGGTCGAAACAATTGTCGCGCACGGCGAAATAAATATTTGAGTGTTATCGTATTTCATTTACGAAAATTTACCAAAGTGATTAGAAAAATTAATAATTGAAGCAATTCTGTAAACTTCTGGGAAAAATATTTCTTAAAAATTCTAATAAAATGAATAAAATTTTAAATTACCTTCTGAAAAATTATAATGAAATGAGAAAAGAATGAATGTATTTCACAAAATTGGCGGACCAACATTAGTTAAATAAAAGTAAAACCGAAAATACCCAACCCGTAAAGAACTTAAGTCATGAAATAAAATTTGCTGAAATGCTCGAAGAAAGTTCAAATAATAGTTGTAAATAAATAAAAACTGCTCGAAAATTGTATAAATTTGGAGTAAATTTCTAAGTGAATGAATGAAATTGAAAACCAATTTGAGTAAAATTCTAATGAATAAAGACTGGACAAAAAAGTATATATCAACATCATTCAACATCAGTTTAAAACGAAGAATTCTCAACCAATTGGATAGAGAGCGAAAATACTGCCACTGATATAGCAGGAAGAAACTAATAGAATTATCCAATCCCTCTATGATTCTATCAATTTCTTCCTTCTACCCTAGTATTTTCACTCTATCCAATTAGTTAGGTATTACTGGTTTTAATCTTAGGTTATTGTAAAACCAAACATAATTTAAGGTCTTCACAAATCGTGTTAGTTTGGAAAAATATTGAATGGATTAATATTTTTGTTGATAACTACTATCAATAGTTCACAATGAAAAATACACGATTCTTTTATAAAGCTTAACAGTGCAGGCATGTTGATCTTCGCATAAATAGAAAATAAAGCAAAAAATAATGAGAGACCTTTCTTTTAGAAATTGGAAAAGAATTTTACTATTCTAGCATGCCCAAATAAAATTTTCAAATTTTGAAGTAGGAATTCTTGAAATCTGGCAAAATAATTACTAGATAAGAATATTTAACCAATTGGAGAGAGAGTACGATGACTACTACTGGCAGAGAAATGACAAAATTTTATTTTATTACCCAATAAAGGGATAATAAGCATATAAATGCTAAATTTATGTATCTGAAGCTGGTATTATATGAGCAGTAAAAAAGAAGATATAGATTTAAGTGGGTGATCATCTATAAGCGTGATCTGAAAATTATATGTATGTTTTTTTTCTTCATCAATATTTGGAATGTCTCATTAATTTATTTATATTTATTGTAACCATGTTTAATAAAGTTTAAATAAAGATAAAGATAGATAAAAATTGTCAGTATTATTCTATCAGATTCTTCCTGATAACCCGTAAGAGTTTATCCAATTGCTTAGGCATTCTTCGTTTTAATCTTATGTTGAACGAAGAGCAAGTTCATTGTAAAACCAAACATAATTTAATAATAATAATAATAATAATAAACGTCTCTATTTATTCAAAAAAATGGGCCATTAAGGCTACTCTACCACTTAACCCATAATTCAAGGTCTTTACAAGTCGCGCTATTAAATAGACTTATATTTTTGGTGATAACTACTATCAATGGTTTTATCTAGTTTATACACCACTCTTCTGAAAAACTCAATAGTGCAGGTCTGTCGATCTAGACATCTTCACATAAATAGAAAATAAAGCAAGAAATAATGAAAAACTTTTCTTCTAGAAATTGAAAAAGAATTTTACAACAATTAAAAATTCTTGCATGGCCAAAGAAAATTTTCAAAATTTTATTTAAGAATTCTTGAAAACTAGAAAATTCTGATAATAAAAATTAATACTAACATCGTTCAACATAAGATTAAAACAAAGAATACTCAACCAATTGGAGTGACAGTATAGTGAGCATTTCTTTCACATAAGATATCATTTTTATTTGTTGTAAGCAGAATTATTTAGAAGAAAATACAGAGATTAAACTTTTTTGAATTAAAGAATTTGATTTTAGTTTTGTTATCTAAAAAATACAGTACAGGGAGATAAACATGTTTATTGAAGATAGTATTACAATAATACCAAGGAAAGTAACACTCAGTTTATTCTTTACTTCACTTGTTCCTATAAACTGGAATAATTGTAACAAAATTTAATGGGACAGACACAATGAAACATTTTAAAACGATTTAAAGAATACTAATATCATTTTAAATTTAAACAAATTGAAAAATTTGCAATAGCACACCATCAAACAGAAAAAAAGTGAAGTAAGGAATGAACGTAAAATCAAACCAACAATAATGAAAATAATACGACATAAGAATTACAATGCTTCTTCGTTCATCTCTTCTTAGCTATCGGCCCTAGGTCTACCACCCTTAGTTTCATTACATTCATGCAAATTTAATATTCTATTTCTTGCCTCTGCAGTTTTTTTTTAATTAAATGGTATTATGTAATCAAACTATAAATCAATACATTCAAGCAAAATTAATACATTTATTAATAGGCAAATAATTGATAAACACTTGCTTAGTTTCATTGTGTGTTTAAGAATTCTTTACCTATTATTTCATAATATTTCACCAACAGATAAGTGAGAAAATTATTCAAGAAATAATAATTTTACTGCTGTAATAAATACCAAATGAAACCAATTGAAAACCCACACTTTTATAATTTAATAAAAGTTTAATAAAAGAAGACATAAACAACTTGATAACGGTAATAATTTCGAAATATAATTTTATCTCAAGCAGTCGTTTACGTATATAAGTTTCAATAGCTACCAGTTTTCAATGGATTGCCTCGAATTCAATTAAGCGTTTTAGTGTTGAGTTTTCCTCTACAATATTTATTCGTTACACGAAAGCACTTAATGTTTAAACGTACGAGTGTTTCGAAATGTAATATTAAACTGCGGTAATTGTTTGATAATGGAATTTAAACGTGTAATAGTTTATTCAATTTCTTTTCAAAACTGCAGAAACTATTTCCGGTTACAGAGTTTCTAGTGGAGTACGAAAATTAACAGTATTATTTACATTTAACGTTATAAATTACAAAACAGTTATTGTCTACAACGTAAACGACTTTAATATATTTTATTAAATACTAAATGAATTACGACGTAGTAATGCTCGCCACCATCTGTATGATTACATTTTATTAGTTATTGTTTATGTTAAATGTTCAAATAAATTAAATTCTTTATTATTTCCGAATAATAATTGTTAATAAATTATAGCCATCAAGAAGAAATGAGTATAAACTGCTATGTGCTTGTTAAACAAAATACAAATTTTAATATTAAATTTGTTGGGTGGGCTAAAACAGATATAATTTCCATTTTCTTAAGAGAATAAGTCAAATCCACCATATTTGTTTCGATAAAAAAAAAATTGAATTATATTGTATTTAAAAATACATAAATACAAATAAAATATTATATTGATGAGACTTTTGCTTAGCGAAACTCTATTATGCCCTTAAATTAATAATACACGGATGTTTTAAGAGTTTTGCTTTATTATGTAGAAACACTGCTTCAATTGTTTCACCACATCAGGTAGATGAGTAATGATGTGTCATTAGGTATTACTCATTACTCATCTGACTGATGAAGCAACGGTTTAATGAAATAATTGTAGCAGTATAGTTGATGTTTGAAGCCATTACTTACATTTTTGAAAATTAGGGCGATAATTGTAGCAGTATTGCTATACTATAAAGCAAAACTATTAAAATAGTCGTTTTTTTCAAATTTAAATACAATAAAAAGGTTTAACAAAAAAAATAACGAAGTAAATATGTTGGGTGTGTAAACTTATCAATGTATATGTCGCAATAGAAAATGAGTCATCCACTTACCAAGACTATAGCATTGAAAATAGGTATGACGGATTTGAGGACGTGAATTTGATCGCTCAACTTCTCCAACTGGCCAGCACCCTTTCCAACCATTTTCACCGATTTGACCGTATTTCCTTAATGTCTTTAACCGAAACGTAACGAAATTATCCGCACCACGGAAAACTCTATCCACGACTGAATAACATTAATTACCGCCTCTTATCTTATTTGATTCCCGATTAGATTGCGTTATCTCCGCAACCTAATTATAGGTGAGAGCAATCCGAAGATCGGAGTCGCCCGATGGCCGCTTCTGGATGAACTTTTCCGATCGATGGATTCAATTCCCGTTGTCAATCGTACGGGCGGAAATCCAAAACAAATCACTTACATCACTTAATTACACCGAGGTTTATCGTTCGCGCGCCGCCGCCATTTTCGAAACCATTTAAAAAGTTCCCCGCTTTGGCGGGGGGGCGCTGGAACAATGGCCGAAGTGCTTGGCAGTTTCCTCACAGAAGCCCCACGTATTCCCGGTGTAGATTTATTTTAATTACGGCTTAACGAGAAAAAGTCCGCACTAATACAAAGAAAAGTAGTTTAGAGGTGTGACTGGAATAATGCAATGACCTCCATATACTTAACGGGGATTCTACTTTTTTTCTGAAAACACTTGGCCCATTCATGCGCTGAATTAATTGGACAGGTGAATAATACAATGGTGGATTCGAAAATAATAAGGGGCGCGGAACTTACCGCTTCTATAAACTTATTTGAATTGACAAAGTTTTTATATGCAATTTATAAGCGGTAATAAAACTTAATTAAAGCCTACTATAGTTTTTATAAGGAAAAACTCAACAATCAACCAGATAAAATAGCCATTTCATTGGTTTCTTCCTAAAATAATATTTAAAAATAGTACATACAATCATATTAATTCAATATGTTGATTAGTAGTGTCCAAAATTTTAAAAATCCATATTCACCCTTCGTATAAATAACTTTTCGATTTTCAAAAAATATGCTTTGCAAATTTATTGCTACTTCAGATGAATGGAAGTTTATATTGATATTAGAAATTTTTAACACTGTTGACACTATCGTGTTGTTGATAATTTAAGAAGTGGGAAATTTAAAAATTCTGATTTTTTGTTAAGTAGAAGATCCATTTTTTCGAATCTAGTAATAACAAAATTTCCAAACAATTACATATAATCATAAATAAAAACGAGATTAATATAAATAAATAGTGTTGATATATCTCGGTTATAGACCAGCAAACTTTCTGCGATGGACTCAATTTAATGGTGTAATAAAAGATACATTTCTTTGCTAACTAGCAGAACTGTTCTGATGATGATTCCTGCAAATGAATTAATGAATTGTGTTAATTAATAAAAACTAAACTAAATGAATTAAAGTGTTTATTACAGTGTATTTTATATTTTGATGATCCAACAGATAACAAAAACTAGTATCTATCTTATCTGTTTGCTGCAATAAAAAAGATAAGATAATAAAATCGAAATCCAGCTAAATGACTCACGTCTACGCAGAAGGCTTATTTCATATATTTATAATTAGTTAATTAATTGCGTTTACACCAATAGAAATTATTATTGTAATGAGCTATAATATTTTTAAAATATCGATGATGTGAGAGATCTACAAATCATGTAAAATTTTTTACATCTGGTGATTTTATCTATTTACCATTACTATTTATTTTATTTATTATAAACGTTTTTAATACTTTAACTCTTTACTTCAGATAATTTGGAATTCTGAATACTTTAGCCTTTTAAAATCTGAAGTTTAGAAGTCATTTCATATTACAGAAAGCTACACTGTTCAAAATTCCTTTTTATTAATTTCTTACGATTTAGTTTGTAATCTGCCTTATTTTCAATAATTATTTAATTTAGAATCCTGTAATCCTTTATTGCAGCCCTTTCCTCAGTCCTAACAAAAATTATTTAATCTACTAAAATTTGTAACAAGCTTGTAGAAACCCTGTATGGGACTTGGAAAATAGGAAAATACTTTTGTATATACCCTTAAATTAAATAAATTTTTTAGCAAGATACTACATGCGAGTACCAAAACTCGATATCTGAATAAAAATAATTATTTATTTGACCCTCAAAAACTTTCAAGAAATCGACAAGAAAATCTTCTGCCAAACAATTCTAAAAATCTGAAAAAACTAATTGGAAAATTCTGGCAAAATTTAGTAGAAATATAAAAAAAAAAAATCTTTGAAGAGAAATTGCTAGGAAAACCTAGAAAAAAAATTACACGAAATTTAGTAGAGATATTCCTCAAGAAAATTAAAGAAACATTGCTTTAAAAGTAACACTAAGAAAGACGCGATCAAAATGAACAAAACACTGAAAATTTCTTATATATAAATCGAGACCAGAAAACTGGAAATCTAAGACAAAAATTACGGCAAAATTCTAGAAGACTAAACAAATCCTCGAATATTGATAGTAAAATGCCTAAAATTTAAAGAAAATTTATTGGAGAATTTAAAAAATTCAAATAATACAATTTTAATGCTATAAAATCTATAATAGACATTTCTAGAAATCTGTAAGCAATTATCTCGAGATTCTAAGACACTTAATTCTCGAAATTTGAAAAATTTAAGGATAATTTAAAAAAATTCTAAAATGAAAACATAGACACGTTTCGCTTGAAAATTTCAAGAAATTGAGAAAAAAAAATTTGCAAAATGCTATAAGATTGTCGAAGTCTAGAAATAAATTTGCTCGAAAATTTCGTTATAATAAGGCAAAGAATGATAGAAAATTCAATCAAAATCATTCATTATTATTTATCATTTATTTATTTATTCCAATATGCTTACACAATATTTCAAAATTGTATATAAAATCCATTAATATCAACAAACATTTTAGTCACAATAGAGCGTTCTTCCACTCGTACCAACACAGTCTTCTATGAGATATTTGCTTTTTTAAGCTCATCTTTAAGAAACGTACTAAACAATTTAATAATAATCGAATAAAGTTTACTGGAAAATTCCCATGAGAAAAATTACAGAAAATTTTCGATAACAAAAAGCAAGAATGGCGAAAATGGAGAGGAGAAGCTGCTAAAAAATTCTAGAATAATTACAAAGAAATTTTAAGAAATTGAGGAGAAAACAATTTTTAAAAATGCTAAAAATTGCTAAAAATCTATAACAATAATTTCTGAAAAATTCTAATAATTAGCAAATCTATAAAAATTCGTTTACTACTAAATTACTCAAGAACATTTGTACAGTAAATTTTAGGGAAACCTAAAAAAAACAATTCGACTGATGAGAGTTAAGGGTTAGTAAAAATAGAGCGTTACATGTTACAACATATTTTCATTATTGAGCAATATCCCAAAAATAATGTAAGTTTAGTTGTCGCAGTTTGAAAATTTCATATAATGTTTTAACTTCGTCAACTTGGAAGATATTGAGAAACGAAGCAAAAACACTGATGATGGGAAAACATATATGCCATTATACATAATCGACAGCATAGGAAAATTATTTGAATACTACATAGTCAGGAGACTGAAAGAAAATCTGCTCATTGTTTAATAATTAACTCCTTTAAAACAGAAACATACAGAAAAAATCGGAGTTTTAATAAAAGTTTGTTTCCGCCCGGGTTCGAACCGGGGACCTTCTGCGTGTGAAGCAGACGTGATAACCACTACACTACGGAAACTATATTTTATGCAGCAGTTTACAATAGATAATAGTATCTCTCTATTTTACAAATATTTTTCAGTTTAAAAAGTGCTTAAAAGCTGTTAAAAATTGAATAATAAAATATATAAGTCCTTTACGTTGTAGAAAATTAACTAATAATTAGAATGAGTCTTATTATAGACTCATTTGTTGTAGCGTTAAAAATTGATTGTATAAAAACTGCTAGAATTTTACAAAAGTTGTTTTCTTCAGCTTTTAGTAAGGTATTTTTCACCGGAGATGTGTGTTTACCAGACGCCCTTTATTTATACTTTCTACAATGCAATGATTTTAAATTAAATTTTTTGAGATTTATAGCATTTTGAAAACTGTTTTATTCCGCAGTTTCTATGTTTTCTAACGCATTTAATCAGTTGACTATTTTTGACAAATTTAATCTATTTTTCAATTGCTTTTTATAATATTTTAATATTTTATAATATATTTTTGAAAACTTACAAAACAGTTCTGTAGTATTTATATATTTTTTATGATATTTAATTATTTTAGCAATATTCATCAGCCTATTTCGATGGTTTCCACTGATTTTTTTGCTTGTTTGTTTTTAGCATTTACCTTTCAAATGTTTCATTTCATAGTGTTTAAACCAAAAAATTAAATTATTAATTAGCACCTGTAAAGAATAAGAGTGTAGTAGGTCAATAGCCGCCAGGGTAAAGTATAATCTGTGGAGAATAATTGTTTGGGATAGAGCAAGGGTACATAAGGACAAAGACTAATATATTAAGGTACGCCCAAAGATGGTACTAAAAGAAGAGAAAGAGAAAGCGTGCAAAACAGCGCGAAAGAAAGAGCGAAATAGAGCAAGGGTAAGCGAAAGCGAACAAAAATTGAGCAAAAGAGAGAGAGAAAGAGAACGAAATAAAGCAAGAGAAAAAGAACAAGGAAAGAAAAGGTATAGGAGAGAACGAAAGTGATCAAGGTGGAGCGAAAGAAAGCAAGAGAGAAAAAGTGTTCGCGAAAGAGAACAAGGGAGAGAAAAGCTCTTCCAGGGATGGCACGACTGTCCTATCCGATCCACAACCGTATTATTTTTTGTAATGTTATACATAGTTTGTTAAAAGAATGCGTTTTAAAATCGATAATAAATAACAAAATCAAAATTAAATAATTTAAATAAATAAGTATTGGCATATTATTAAAAAAGTTATGTAAAAATAAAATCAAACGTTTAGTCCTGTATACATAATTTGTTAAAATCAACGAGTTTTACCTGTTTACAATACAGCACTATTTAATCTTTCATTTTTTATATAGTTATTACTCTGGAAACTTAAATTATTATTAACATAGTAAACATCTATATTTCTTTATACAAATAAATACTTAATTCCAGTAACCAAATGCAAACAATAGTTAAATTTCGCATAATATTAAATATCCTAAGAACTAATAAACAAGTTTCTTTGGACTGATGAAAGCACGGAAGAAGCATATGGTCGCGCGGCGTAGATGTGGTTACGTCATAAATCTAAATGTCTGTAGACTTTCTATTGTAGGTCTCTACTCTCAAGAGTAGTCGATCAAAAATGAGCGAAAATGAACAAAATGAGAAAAACAGAGCAAGAGGGAGCGAAATAGAGCAAGTGTGAGCAAAAGTGAACAAAGAGGAGAGAGTAAGAGAAAGCAAAAGCAAGGTAGAAAATGCAAAACAGAGCATGGGAGAGTAAGGAAGAGAATAAGAGAGCAAGGAAGAACAGGGGAGAGCAAAAATCAACATGAGGAAGATCGTAAGAGAGCAAGGGAGAGCGAAAGCGAGCATCAGAGGGTGTGCAAGAGAATGCAAAAGAGATCAGGAGAGAGCGAAAGAAACGAAAGGAAAGCGCAACAAATTAAGAAAGAGCAAGGGATAGCCGAACAGATTATGAGAACAAAGGGAGAGCAAAAGTTAGCATAAGAGCAAAAGTGAGAAAAGAAAAGAGAGAGAGCAAAAGTGATCAAGAGAGAGGGAATGAAAGCAAAATAGAAAAAGGTAGAGCGAAATATAGCAAATGGTAGCGAACGCAAGTAAAAGAAAGCAAAAGTGAGCAAGAGAATGCAAACGAGAGTAAGAAAGAGCGAAAGCAAGCAAGAGATTAGAGAGCAAAAAAAGTGACAGAGAGCAATGGAGAGCGAACAAGAATAAGGGAAAGTAAATAAAAGGAAGGGCAAAAGCGGGAAAGAGAGAGCAAAATAGAGGGCGAAAGATACCAAAGAGAAACAAGGAATTAATCTTGATTGTTTTACAAAGTTTTGAAATATTTCTTGCAACTATTTTTTATAAATGTTTTATATAGTTTTTAATTAATTTTTTTATAAAAACTCTTTCTTCAGAAAAAATGTTAAATGATTTGTTTTAATGATTTTTTAACTGATTTTAATTGTTTCTCTTCATTATGTGCTTTTGTAATTATTAACAAATTGTAAACGTTTTTTGAAATAAATTTATTTAGACATATTTCTCAATTATTTTCGACTAATTAATTAAAAAAGCACTAAAAATCTTACTTCACAATTTTATTTAAATTCGCAGATATTCTAAAGAAAGTGCTTTTTTTAATTAATAAGTTTACCTTCACGTAACTCACAAAAATAAAACTAAAATTTTCGACTAAATCAATCTTTTGCTAATTAGAAGTATTTTTTTTAGTTCTATTTAAATTTTTGCAAATATTCTCATCGAATATGGATTAATTTAAAAGTGTTCTTTTACAATTTTTTAACAATTTTAGAACAAGGGAGAAGAAGGGAGAGCAAGGGTTAACAAAGGAAGGGCGACAGAGGGCAAGGAAGAGCGAAACTGAAGAAGAGAGTACAAGTGAAAGCAAATGAGAGAGTGAAAGAGAACGAGGGAGAAAACAAACGAGCCAGTGAGAACGAAATACTACAATATAACCCGAATGTGAAGTAGAAAGAGGGAAAGTGAGCTAGGGAAAGAGGAGCGATCGAAATTTGAAAGGAGAGTAAAAGCAAGCCAGGAAGAGCAAAAGGGTGCAACAGAGAGCGAAAGAGAGCAATGGAGAGCAAGAAAATGAGAAAGAGACCAAGCGACAGCGAAAGAGAACAACTTTTAACTTTATTTAAAATTTAAGATACTTTAAAAAAAAATGTGTATAATGACACCTTTTTAATCAAAAACGATATTTTACAAATCTTCTATAAATATTTTTCATCCTTTCTATTGGAAATTCTAAATTGACTGATGCAGCTATTTATCTCGACAAATGTTTACGTTTTCAATTAATTTCTTTTTAATAATCAATAATATCTATCCATTTTATTAAAGAAGGAAGTAAGAAATATAATGTTTATTTAAATAAATAGTAAACTTTAAATAACTCACAAATTCATTTTAATAACCATTGATCTATCCATATATTTAAAAAAAAATATTGAAGTGGTTTTTGTTTTCAATTGTTAGTTTGTCAATAATCCCTATTGTCTTGTCTATTGGTTAAATAAAATGATTTTTTATAAAGATTTTAGTTATTTGTTATTTGTATTCTTTTGGTTATCATTTTATATATTCCGTATAACTTGAAAAAAATATATTTCTATAATAAAAATATTGTGTACTTGTGACCCTGAAAAGCATGCCAATTTCGATTCAATAAATATAGGTTTTAAAAGTTAATTTCCGTGAATATGAAATACCAGATTAATATTAACAGTTCTGTAGATCTCCAATATTCATTATATTCTTTCATTTAATAATGTGACATAACGTATAAAAAATAAATTAAATAAATAAGGTATTAGACATAATTACAGAACTTTTTATTGGTTTATTTTTGAGTTTCGTGAAGAGATAGATTAAATAATACAAGTTAGTATGCTGCAAAGAAAGTGTATTATTTTACCTGATAATTTTTTCTAAATAATTGAATATTATTGTAGCTTTATTATAATAAATTATCATCTTACGTAAAAGCTACACAAAATTCGCGTGTATACTTTATAAGAATAGCTATCATGCGAAACGAATGTAATATAGATAATGTATATAAATAACATCTTGACAAATAGGGTTAGGTGTGTGGCGTCAGCATATTAGATACACAAGATATTTAAAGGATAAGCAGCCCTGACATAAAACACGCCACAAATAATGGCATCACGGTGAACCGTGCCTGGACAGCATATTATTACCATAAATATTTTAGGTGCATCATAAAGTGCACGTTCACACAGGACAATTGCCCCTTTTGCATAGACGAGCCCCCATAAAGTGGGCGGTTTCTCTGAGATACTCCACCCTATTCGCAGCAGAAACTTTACCACTAAATATCCACTATCTGTCATGTGTATTTATTTATTTAGATATCTTGAATGAAACACATTCTTTATTAGTTTTAAAACTTATACTTTTAATCCCTTTATTTACATCTTTGGTCTTCTTATGAAAAATAAATATAAAAACTAATTACAAAATCATACGTAATATTTTTTACGAAAAAACAAGGGTAAACACAATAACAAATTATGTACTTTCACTCAAACCCGCCTTGCACCATGATGTTAGTAAGGTAGCAATCTTCATCCATTTCCAGGAGCTGTTATATTGTTCTTAATATCGTTTTATATCCACTTTTTAGGAGGAAATTTTTGGCAATAAATGTCAGCATTATAAATATATATTATTGATTATTCAATACAAGTTTTAAATTAAGGCAAATTTATTATTTACCATCTAATAATTTGAAATATTTATACCAGTATATACTGTTGTTTCGTAATTAGTTATAACAGTTACACTACATTATCATTCACTGTGGTTAAACAGATCGTTATCCTAGTATGTAATTGTACGGATGAACAGAACGATTCATGAATCAGATATTTCAGTGAGTGGGTGGAATCTCAGTCACAAGCATGTATTCCATGCACAATTGCAAGCTTAAAATACCAGTAACTAAATAGGTGCTTATAATTAACGCACGATCACTACGAAATTAAGGCCTTATGTATCGTCTTAAATTACTACAAAATTTTTATCCCGTATTCACCGAAACTTCCCCGGCCTTATCTTATGGGGCCAGAATACAATACGCACCCAGTTAGATAAGGTTCTCCGCAATTCCCCGACGTATAAACACATTACACTCGATTCCTTTTAACTAACTTAGAGTATCTAATTTCATCTAAAATTAACTCTCTGCGCCCCCGCCTCATCCTGTTATTGTTACAGAATTAGTTATTGTTTACCATTTGTGCACGTCGCAAACATTTGCTTCCGACTTTAAATGCAGCTGATGGCCGTAACTTCGTCGAATGGTCTGTAAAGTCTGCAACTTAATGTTATTGGCATTTGGAACAAAATTTCACCGAGGAATATGTGTAGGGAGTGGATTTAGTTTCGGGTGTGTTGTGAATAGGTGTATGCAGTCCAGTTTGCGGGAACTTGAAGTTCTCAGTCGCCAGTACTTAATACTAATGAATATCAAATCGGCTTTAAGTTTGCAACTTTAAAATCAATCATGTGAATTATAATATTGTTTATAAGAATGTTTAAAGGCGTTGGTACTTTGAAAGAAAAGAAAGAAAAACCTTCCTGCTTTCTTAATGTTTGGCTAATAATCTTAGAAAATAAGTTTCTCCATTTAATATAACTAGTTGATGTCACAAAAGTTTATATGGGGTTAATTTGAAAGATATATAAGACAAACAGAAGATATGTAAATTTTTAAGTTGAGATATTACTTTCATAAAAGAAGGCGTAAAAAAGTTAATACTAATCTAGAGAAGAAAAACGTAAAATATGACTTATGCATAGATGTAATTGATTAGTAATATTTAAGAGAGTGATATAGAGAAAATAGTTCAACCAAGGAAGAAAAATTTGGCCAAGGTCATTAAATTCTTTGAATAAACATTTGAAGAGGAGTCAGATTATCATGAAATTTATTTCTTACTAGTATTGTATTTAATTTTGCAACAATTGTTTAGCGATCAAAGAAAGAAGGCCGTATGGGAATTACTGGTTGTAAAGGAAAATGTTATTTTGAGTCCCAAAATAGAACAAGAATGTTGTTATTTTATGTTAGTATTGGTTTGTTCGGTATTCAAACACAATTTTGATGGAGATGATTCTATTTAGACATGTGAAACTGCAAAGTCTGAAAAAGTTATTTTCTGTAATGGTTATATAAACTGGGTATCCAACAAAAATTATTTGAATAATGAGAAAAACAAGTAGGCTTTTAGATTGTAAAGCAGAAAAATGAAAATTCTGTACTTTTAAGAATCTATACAGGGTCCTGCAACAGTGCGTCAAGCTTTCCTAGCGCCTTTCTCGTAAGAGATAGAAAAAATGTTTCATATAAAAATTTATTGAATTAAAAATCTCTATGCCGTAAAATTATTTTAAAATATACAGGGTGTCCCAATTTTGCGTTATAACAAAAGCAAACATTTTTTTAAATGGAACACCCTGTATATTTTTTCATTTTATAATTTGGATAGTATTTTATAACTTAAACCTTTTTTTGGTTTTTAATTTCGATATTGCATTTCCGAGTTATTGACGTTTTTCTGAAAAAAATGTAAAAAGCGGAGCTTCACAAAAAAAATATTCTGATGTTGTATTTAAAATTTAAGAAATTTTCTTTTTCCTATGGTTGGTCATAAGTACTGTTTATGTACCAGTGTTAAAAATTTTCATTTTTGAGGAATCCTGCCTTTGTATCGGACACGCCATTTTCTAAAATTTCAAATTGTCGTAACTCTTTTTTTTTAAATGGAATCATATATTTTTTTAAATTTCATATTATTCTGCATCTAATTTCCTACAAAAAATATTAAGCATACCCTATACCTAAAAGTGATATTTTTCAAGATATAAAAACATTTATATTTCAAACGGTCCTTGAATATGAATTTGTTTTTCAATAGATAGCCATGACTGAAAAAAATGCATCTGTCAATTAAACAATAAGTTTGGTATGTATAGTTGCATTGTATGTTACGATTATAACAATGCAATTTTTAAAAATAATTAATTGATGTGATATATGCTACTGGAGAAAGTGGAATTAATTGTTTGCAAGCCTAAAGAATGTATGCTCAGCGCTACCCAAATAGGCGAAAACAATTATTTTTCTTATTATTTGATTAGATTAGAAAGAAATGCCAAACATTGCAAATAATAATTTGTCTAAACCCCATATTTAATAGTTTTCACAAGAATAACCATTTAATTATACATACTTCTATGCACGGAGTTGCTCATTCTGAGGCAAAATAACTAACAAAATGTAAGTAAGTGTCAATATGAGATAAATAGAAACAGATACTACGATTCATTATTTTATTCCAAAGCCGTGAACAAAATTATTAATACAAAAGAGAGACGATACTACAGTAAATGTTCAAAATGTCTTCCATTTTCATTTAGGCACAAATTAATTCGCCGCTGCAAAGACCTTTCCACAATTCGTTGGTGCATATTCATTGGTGCTGTTAGTGGTTCCTTATAAAAAAATCTCTTTTGAGTATCCCCACAAGAAAACGTGAGGTTTTCTTAGATCCGGAGATCTAGCAGGCCATTTGGTGGGTCCATTCCTACCAATCCACTGGGCAGGTGCTCTGTCTTGTTAAAACCACACCATATTTCTTGTTAGTTAGAGCAGACATTCAAAGACCGTCGATACTGATGATCAACTTGTCTCATAAAATGCGGATTATCAGTTGTATAATAGTGAAAATTGTGCCTATTGACAGATCAGTTGTTATGGGATGTCGCCTCATCCGTGAATAAAATATATTGGAAAAACGCAAGATCCTCCTGTATTTTTTGTCTTCCCCAGATCAGTATTACTCAGTTCTTTATGTAGCTGAAAATGATATGCATGATATCGATTTTTCTTCAGAAT
Organism: Ontholestes murinus; assembly: GCA_963969525.1. NCBI lineage: Eukaryota > Metazoa > Arthropoda > Insecta > Coleoptera > Staphylinidae > Ontholestes > Ontholestes murinus. The sequence goes on along the minus strand of OZ018390.1, from coordinate 71,050,459 downwards.
GCTTTGTATTGACCTCTCGCTTATGCCAGTTCCTTCACCAATGTCTTTTTGGTTCACGTTGGGATGCTCAGTTGCTGTTAATAGCACTGAAATTTGGTTTTTCTTGTTGATGATAGGCTTTTTTCTTTCTTGTATTTTTTTTTTGTAATTCACACTTCCCATGTCAATAAATCTATTGAGTAAGTTCCTAAAACATTTCTCCTCCGGATGTCTTCTGCCGGGATTACATGTGGTGTAATTTCTAGCCACCAATAAACAATTTCCAGCAGCCTCCCTTCGTTCTTTTCGAAATCCATGATGATAATTTTCTGTCTCTTTTACCGCGAAACGGAGAGAATCACTTTGCAGAAAATATCAGAGAGATTATCAGCTTTACATGTCAAACTAATTGTTTAATTGACAGATGCATTTTTTCAGTAATGGCTATCTATTCAAAAACAAATTCGTATTCAAGGACCGTTTGAAATATAATTTTTTTTATATCTTGAAAAATATCACTTTTAGGTATAGGGTATGCTTAATATTTTTTGTAGGAAATTAGATGCAGAATAATATGAAATTAAAAAAAATATATGATTCCATTTAAAAAAAAAGAGTTACGACAATTTGAAATTTTAGAAAATGGCGTGTCTGGTACAAAGGTAGGGTTCCTCAAAAGTAAAAATTTTTAACACTGGTACCTAAACAGTACTTATGACCAACCATAGGAAAAAAAAGATTTCTTAAATTTTAAATACATCAGAATAATTTTTTTTGTGAACCTCCGCTTTTTACATTTTTTTCAGAAAAACGTCAATAACTCGGAAATGCCATATCAAAATTAAAAACCAAAAAAAAAGGTTTAAGTTATAAAATACTATCCAAATTATAAAATGAAAAAATATACAGGGTGTTCCATTTAAAAAAATGTTTGCTTTTGTTATAACGCAAAATTGGGACACCCTGTATATTTTAAAATAATTTTACGGCATAGAGATTTTTAATTCAATAAATTTTTATACGAAACATTTTTTTCTATCTCTCATAAGAAAGGCGCTAGGAAAGCCCGACGCACTGTTGCAGGACCCTGTATAAACTGGGTATCCAACAAAAATTATTTGAACAATGAGAAAAACTAGTAGGCTTTTAGATTGTAAAGCAGAAAAATGAAAATTCTGTACTTTTAAGAATCTATATAAGAAAATTTATTATTATTTTTTCATTAATCTCTTGAAAAGGCTCAGTGATCTTAAATTTTACAAAATAGTTGAAATATTTGAGGTGGATTAAATGAAGATAAAAGAATACCAAACATCACACGAATAATAAGAAGACTTCTTGTAGCTAGAAATGGTGAAATAATTTGTAAAATTTTGCCACTTATCACAAATCAATGAGATAAAGAAAGAAATCATTAGAAGATTACGAGTGATGAAAAGATTTAAAATAATCGAGGTGATAGTTTATATTTATCGGGTGAAAGTGAAGGTTTAACTGATGGGAAGAATGAAGGATTTAAAGAAATAATTGTCTTTTCTCTATGAGTATAATTTATAATTTATAAAGAAATTTTATAATTGGAAAGTTGATGTAGACATTCTTTTACCAGTCGCGTAGGGAGATTAGACAATCTCCTCGACGGTAATGTCACTTAGGAACGTTGTACATGCTTTTTGATGATCTTCTTCTGGCCCTCCTTAAATATTTCCTGAACTGTGTCCTTGAAATGCAGTTACCCTTGAAGACCTCTTGAAGCATCTGTAATTTTTGTTTGCATTCATTCCAAGCCACGTGCAAAAGTTGATTGTGTATCGCTGTCAAGCAAAATCTCCATCGCTCCGTGTTACAAAGTCGAAAAATATACTTCAAGGGCGTCTTTTCATTCAGACTGCTTGGAGCAAATTGGCGACCTGCTGCATTAGAAGGGCAGACCCTTCGCCACATTTCCAGATTCGTACTATCCCGCTGCGATGGATAGTCGCATCAAAATAAACTCATGCGTATTACTTTCATAATAGACTCTGTAAATATATACTAAAAAAACACCTTTTTGTAATATATGTATTATATAATTTTTAAGTGGCATTGGATTGCTTAAAGGTAATATCAAGGAGGGACCTAATTCAGATTTATTATTGTTTTCTTACTTAAGGATTTAGAAGTAGTACGTGATATTGATTTGTAAGAGGAAATATCTTTCCGCTGGTTAAAAACGTCGTTTTTACTCTTTTAACTTTAAAGATACAACTTTATTGTCTTCTTTTAGAAAAAGTCTTGATTGAAAGAGCTATGAACCGGTTTTAAGAAAAGAGCTAATTGACCAAGGTCATTGTATTTAAATAAAACATAGATATGCGGTTAGTACGGTAAAAAAGTGATATTTAAAAAAATCCATCGAACTTGCTACAATAAAAATTACCAAATAAGTCAAGGAAGCAGTTGTACTCTTGATAATGTAGAAATACAAAAATATTTCTTAAATCCATTTTTTTTATTTTTATTAAAACACTTATTTCTCGTAATGTTGAATAATGAAAATGATGCAAAATAAAATAACTTGTAATCACTTTCTCCACAGTTTGAGAAAGTGATTACAAGTTATTTCATACTTATTTCTTGGTTGATACCTCCACAAATAAATAACTTATACAAAAGCAATTTGCGTCTTATTTAATATGGGAAAGCTATCTTAAGATAGTTTTCGTGCAAAATGCAAAAGTAATAAATTTAAAACCATAAGTATATTTAATGTTTGAAATTTAGACTTTGTATATCCAATAAAAGGGTTAAATGAAACTTAAATGGGTATAGATTAAAACCAAAAATAATTCGTATTTTTTTTAGTATATAATAAGAAAAACTAGATCGATATCAGCCAGATGCTTTAGACCACTGTGCCTACTGAATGTTGAAGGCGAGCTATTTGAAAAAGTTATCAGGAATAGGCTGGTCAAGTGGTTGGAAGGGATTGGAGGACTAACCGGCCGCCAATTTGGCTTTCAAAAGAGGAGGTCTAAAGTGGACACCTTGAAGTAGGTTCACAGGCTAGCCAACAAGGCAATGAAAGCTGGCGCCATTCAATTGGCCAGAGGGTACCGCATGATTTTGACCAAAGCTGCCGAAGTACTGGCCTCGTCAGTTCCTCCAGACTTAGAGATCGTGGCGAAAGAAGAGCCGCGAAACGCAACGCACAGCGAAGGTTGATGGTAGAAGCGTTGGGTCGCCAAGAATGAGAAAGGCGTCTGGACGAAGGAACTTATCCCAGCGTAGGAGCCTTGCGAGAAGTTGTACTGCCTGTCTCAAATTTTGTCAGGTCACGAGTACTTTGAGAAGTACTTTTACAAAATCGGGAAGGCTTCCAGGAAGTACTGCCCTTAATCCAACGACTTGATGGAAGACGCTCGACAAACGTTATTCGAGTGTCCTCGGTGGGAACGGGAACGGGAAAAGCTAAGCAGGAAACTAGGTGACCCGTCTACGAAGAAGCCACATGCTGAAGATTGAAGAGAAATGGGACGTGGCAGATCGGGCGGGCAGAGAAATTCTGGAAGAGAAATAAGATTTTCTTTCTGAGGTAGCTGGGGCAGTTGTGGCAGACGGAGCTGGCAGGATAGTCGGAGAGGAGATTACAAGCGAAGATGAGGCGTAAAACTCTGAGAATGAAAAAGGATGAAAGGGCGAGGGTGAAGAGTAAGAGATGAAGGGGCACCAGGTGAAGAGTGTAACGATGCCGCTAGTGGCACAGCAGAACATCATTAAACATCTGAGCCCCCTGTTTAAATATATAAAGCGAGTTCGGTGAATAGACCACAGTGACAACACTATAAGTCGTGCTCCCTTAAGCGGCATTAAGTCCAATAAAAAAAAAGTTCGACATTTTGTCAGTTATCATATCTAGTGTGGGCACACATTTGCATGACTTTTTAAGTGTGAGGATAATTTTGCCTAGTGGATTTATTGGGAATACAGTGTCCTGGAAATGATGTTGGACATTTCTGACTGCTGGGAATGTCTCGTTGATAAGGTTGCTTCCCCCATTGGTAGTTTCATTCTATATACATATCGCTATCTTTCAGAATTGTTAGAAGATGCACTTTATTGAGAGTGTGAGGTAGGTCTCTGTGTTGTGTTCAAGAAGATGATTTAAAAACGAGTCCAGGGTGTAATATGGCAGTAAAAATACTGGGATTAACAATTATTGGTAGCTAATTTTTCTTTAAGATTGGATAGGAAATGTTTTTTAAGGAGAAGTTGTAGTCACGCACGACTAGATGTCTCAGATACAGCTAAGTTATTCACGGTTTTATGTGAGCTGTGCGAAGTTATCACTATAGAATTACTTCAAGTGAAGTAAGGAAATAACAAAGTATTTTAATTCTCTACAGCTAAGTTTTAATACCTATAACAAAAATACCCTTATAACGGTCAACTACTTAAGCCCGCATTTCTTATATCTTTTGTTTTTAGTTATTCACAAAAATTTTAGCAGGCATTCCAGATGTCGGCTGGGTTATTTTATTTAAGTAGTGACTTTATCTAAGAGTTGTATTTAAAATTATTTTCTTGTTCATTCCAATCTTGACACATCAATAAGCAGCGTTCCGCATCATCAATTTTTTCTCAATTTGTAAAAACATACACAGTTTAAAATTCACTTTTTCAATTTTGTATAGAACTTAAACTCTTCATCGACACAAATAAATTGTTATTAGTAAAAATTAATTGTTCATTGTTTTTTCTTGTCATTCATTTGATAAAAAGATTTTTTGATATATTCAATCTTTGAACAAAAATAGAGAAACAAACTGTATTGCTGAGGTAAAGAATTTTACTAAACAAGTGGAGGACGTGAAATTTGTTTAAGCATTTTTTTTACTATTAATCCACCCTGTAATTTGGAAAACAGATAGTATCTATAAACCAATTAAAATTTAAAAGAAACCATATTTAAGAATATAAATGGCTGCATACAAGAAGAGAAAAAATCACTTATGTTATAAGGCGAATATGAAAGAATTAAACCTGTAGATACAATTCAATTATTGAATTGATAAGTTGGACACATGATGGAACTCTATAATTCATTGAAATAAAACAAAGCAATTAATTTTATTTACAAACTTACACAAAAAAGATACTTTAGTCATGGTTTCAAGAAATGCAATTTATAATTCAGAGAAACTTTTTGTTGCAGAGGAGTATGGACAAATGACAAACAAATGGTTCGTTTCACTTTTTTTATTTTTATATCCGACTAGTTTCGGCATTGGGTCAATATCAAAAATAATATGCAAACGTAATTTGAACAGGCCTATATATAGGGTTCAGTTAATAAGCGCGTTTGAAATCGGGGAAACTCAGAGCTTTTCAACGTACTCAACGACAATTAACTGCTCCAAAACTATGCTCCGCCAATTTCTCTTAAGAAATCTTACTAAATATAAAATCCGCGTTATTCTATAGCCATATAATGTGGAGTAATTCATGAATAATTTCTACCTTTTTCGTTTTAAACTTTTATTGGTTTTGTTTATGAATTGCCCGTCCTTTTATTCACTCGATTAATATTATGTTTCATTAATTGAGTTTGCGAATGTTAACTGTAATTTTCCTGACGTATATAAAACTATATAGTTCTGAGATTAATTAAGATTATTATTATTTTTTAAACATTATTCTGAGAAAGGAGCAAAGAGACCAAGGGAATTGCATTTAAATAAGAAATGTGTATGAGTTAAGTACTTTAAAAGAATAGCAAGATTTTAAAAACATTCCATTCAACTTGATAAAATTTATTGTAGAGTTCATTAGAGAAGAGGTAGCTGAAAACTACTTCTGAAGACCTTAGAAATTACCAAATAAGTTAGTGAAGTAGTCGTATTATTGACAATTTAAAAATATGAAAACAAATCTACAAGAATGAGTTTTATTACTTCTTTGGTTAATACCTTGAGAGACATTGAATTATACAAAAGTTATTTGCGTATTACATAAAATGGGAAAACTATCTTAGATAGTTAATGTAACGCGTGCTCTGTATTTTGATAAGAGTACAGCAATACTTAATAACACTTTTAACAAAAATAATTATAAGAATCAACTACTTAAGCTCACATATTTTATATCTCTAAGTATTTTTTAGATAAATCACTATCACAAAAATTTAATCTGTATCTAAGGGTTGTATTTAAAATTATTTTCTTCTTCGTTTCATTCTTCACATCTCAATATGTAGTATTCCTCATTATCGATTTTTCTCAAATTGCAAAAAATACAAATTCCACAATTAACTTTTTTAATTTTGTAAAAACTTAAATTCTTTATGGACCGAAAAAATTGACATAAGTAAATATTAATTTTTCACATTTTGCTGCTCATTACTATGACAATGTTAAACAGTTTTTTTATATATTCAGTATTTGAACAAAAATAAAAAAGCAAACTTCATTATTGAAATAGAGAATTTTAGTAAACCTTTAATTAGGAAAATATCTAAATATATCTATAAACAATCAAATAAAAGATAAACCATATTTAAGAATATAAATGGGTGAATGTAAAGGACATACAAGACAAAAACAAAATATGCTAGAAGGAGAATATGAAGGAATAAAACCTGTAGAGTCGCAATCGATAAATATTCAATTACATAATTGAAGAGTTTTTTTTGAAATTAAACAATACCATTTTATTGTTGGTCACTGCAATACGTTTCGCTCTACAGTGAATTCATCACATAGATGAATACTGTATGCATCTGCCTGATGAAGCCACTGTGTGGTGATACATGTTGCAGTGATCAACAATAAAAAGTGAAGCTGTCAACTATGTTGCTTTATTTCAACAAATAAATTATAATAGTCAACGATTTTAAAAAGGATTTGAATCAAGTAAATAAAAAAAGGTAATACGTTTTAGTAGAGATTGTCCTTTATTATTTTGTATGTAATAATAGCAGATCAAAAGCAGACAATACTTTCTTAAAATGCTACTAATGCATAACACAAAATTAACGCAATATTTTAATTAGAGAGAAAAGACAGCTTTATTCTTCAGATTGATTAGGGAGCAGATTTAGTCACTGAAGCAAGAGATAACACGACCAGGAAATGTCTCATAAAGAAATTGAATTGTTTTATGGGATGTATGGCATACAGCACCGTCTTGTTGAAACCATATATTATATCATGTCGTGATATCGAGCACTTGATCAGCTTTAATTTCAATAAGTGACACCTTGTAGATGCATTTGATTTTCGACAATCACATGTGAAAATAAGTTTCGTCACTTTGGATATTTTTCCTTAAAAAAATGCATCTACTTCTTGATGTCCAATAATTCATACAACAAACTTTCTTCGCTGAACATGTTCATTATGCTTAAGTTGTTGTGTTAGTTGAATTATGTAAGCATGGAGACACAGATTTCTGTGAGTGCGCGCTCTAGAGAGATATTTATAGAAAATATGGGAAAAGGTTTCCAACAATTAAAAACTTCTGTTTCAAATTGTCTTTTTAAAATGTTTCTATAAATATTTAGTATGTTTCTAAAAATTTCCTTGAAAATTGGTCTATGTCTCCTAATTTTTACAATTTTCCAAAAATTCCTCTTAATTCTTTAAACAATTTTCAGCTTCCTTCATTTTACTCGTTGAGAATTTTTTCCGTTTCTCACTTTCTCTCATTAGAATTTTCTTTTCAAATAAGAAGAAATTCCTTTGAATAATAATAATAAGTTCTAAAGCTGTTCTTTCACTCTTCAAAAACTCTTTACCAATTTTTTGCTGCAATTTTGCCCAAATTACTTTTATTAATTGTGATATTTTCCTGAGAGTTTTGAAACTTTTTAGAGAGTTTAGAAAAAAAAACATGCTACACAATAAAAAGACGTTTTTTAATCAAATAAGGAGAGAAGAATCGGTAAAAATATTGTCTTTAGAATTACTGAACATGTAATAACTACACTACAACTTACTATAAGTTTTCAGTAGAATTCTATAAATCTCAGAAAAAAACTGCTTTTCAATTTCTGATCAAATTAAATTAATTATAAGGAAGTTATAGAAAACTTAGGAAAATATAATAAACAATTTCTTTTATTATTTCTCTATCGAATTTTCTTTGTGGTAACTTTTTCTAAAATTTTGAAAATTTTTAGCATATTTATAGCGGTTTCCTTAAAATAAAATATAAAGAATTATCAGCAATTTTTTTTTCTAACTTTACAGTTAAGCGTCTATCCTATTATGTTTTATAAATTTTCGATTCATTACTATTTTATCTAACTAAAATTTTCCAATTTTTTTTTCTAGATATATAAAATTTAATTTAAAAGTTACTTGAAATTTTCAGAAAGTTTTAAGACTACTGGAATGTTCCATTCTCTTTTAAATTGCAAAATTTTCTTCATAGGTTTTAGAATATTTTAACATATTTTCTTCTAGATTCCTATTATTATAAATCTTTTGTTTCGTTTTATAGAATTTCAATTAATATTATCGAAATTTTTAAAATTGCGAGGATTTTCGAGTTTGAGAATTCTAGAACGTAATGCCATCAAGCCTGAAGCTTTTTAAAATTTCTAGGAGTTTATCTACTAAATTGTAAAAAATACTTAGTAGATCTTATAGCAACTTCTATTTCAGATTTTTACAAGATCTTGAAATTTATAGAAATTTATCTTTTTCTTTCTTAATTTTAATTTCTTAAAAAAAGTTTTTACCAAAGTTTTCTAAAGTTTGTAGAATAGATAAGGATTTTACCTACTTGAATTACATTTTACAAAACACAGAGTTTGTCCGCCAACAAAGATTTTTTAAAGACTCAAAAAGTAAATATATCTTAAATAATTGTGCAAATGTAAGGATATTTAGTGCACTTCAACTAACCTTCTAAGTAAAAATAATTATTAGCCTCTTATTTCTTAGTCAATGCTAATTTTTATATTAAATTAAGGTAAATATTTTCTTTTATTTATTTGGTTGAATAAGTTACTGCATTATTAATGTAGCTACTTCATAAAGAATTTGTTCGGATGTAATAGGAACAAACGTATAAAAGTATGTCGCTAAACAATCATAAAAAAAAAATAATGACTTGTTAATAACGTTGGCTTTTTGCTACAAAACGTGTTCGTGTGTGTATATAAACAGGGTCCCTTTATTGAGTGCGGGGTTTGCAACGACAAAAAGACCCGGTCACGTCTGCAATAAAATTGAATTTGCGAGCGAATCAAAAGGATCAAGTGGCGTAAAAAAATTAATAGCCACATAAAGACCCGGGGAATATACGTGGGCGGGAGGGGCGGCGGCGGCCCATTGATACATGCACGGTATAAACCATTTTAATGTCGGCGCGATGAATATGCACGGGCGAAAAGTGGAGATTAATAGATAAAAATTGTTTATTAGACTTGTTCGCGTGGCGCTGACACAATAATTGCCGGTTACGAGGGTCGAATATTAAGCGGGGACGGACCCCTGCCCGTTGCGACATTAAGCGTGTATGCCGGAATTAAAATGACTTTTCAAACTACCCTAATCGTCCAATTATATAATTTTCATTTAGTCCCAGGGCTGCGCTCTCTTAATTCGCTTAATGCGAAACACACTCGCCTAGGTGAACTTTCCCTTTCATCCCCCTCTAACCTAATAAATTACATCGCCCAATGAAATGTTAGATGAATGCCGTATGTAAAACAATTATTTACCATTACGGAGAAGGGTTTTAACATTAAAGGGCTGCTAATTATTATAACTCGACGGCCTATAAGAATATAATTAATTTAACGAGCTAATTAAAAAAGGTATTTCCTTTTCATACGTCAACAATCTTTACTTTTGTTTCAAAGGCAAGTAATTATTGCAGTTAGTTACATTCAAAGTTCTACGGGTCATTTACCTAAAACTAAACTTAATTAATAAATAAACACCCTTAACATTTATTTAAAGAAAAAAACATCAAATATATATTTAAGAAACAAATTAATATATAGTAATAATTTACAATAAATACACAAATAAATTGAATATAATAATAATTACCACATAGTATACAAACGCACAAACGTTAAATAAATAATAAAAATAAAATTAATTGTTTATAACTCTAATTTTGTGTCTCAAAATAAATATACTAAAATTAATATTTATTTGATTACTTTATGAAAATTTGCTTTGTGATATCAATAAAGTGCAGTTTCTTTTAAAGTACCTTATTAAATATTAACTTTAATTTTAATTGTGTTAATATAAAATATTATAAATAAATAAACACATGCTACGTTAATATGATCCGTTTACATAATTATCACCGGAGGTGCTTTGATGTAGATTACAGATGCCTGTACTTACACGACCGCGTCCAATTTACGATATGGTGGATGCGCCGGGATTGTAATTACGGATTACAACACGATCATGTTACCTGCTAATCGCGCGCAAGGAAGGGCCCTTCACGTCGTTATTGTTATCTTTCCGCTTATCGGTAAAATCCTAACAAGGTTATTTCATTAACTGCCCGTTGCGAGTGCGGAAGAGGAAAAAATAAAACGTCTAATTCCGAACTGTGATTATCCTCGCATCGATAAAAATAAAAAGCGAATGGAGTTTTTTGAGTGGCAGAAATTTCGTTGATGGTAATGGTAGTCATTTAACTCTGTCATTCAAAGGTGTATGAGAGGGATTACTCGTTAGACCTTTTGTTTTCCTTTTATTTTACAACGTGAAAAAAAAATCAATTTTAGAATATAACATATTAGAAGTTAAATTCATATGAAATTCTAGAAATCTCAAAATAAAAACTTTTAATGAAAATTATTGCAATTAGATAAGATATTCCTTAAAAATTTCGATGAGATAAGAAAAGAAATAGTAAAACGGAATATAAAATTAGAAGAATAGATGGATAATTGCAGAAATCTAAAAGAAAAATTTCAATAAGATAGAGCAGGATCTGGTATAAAATCTCAAGAAATCGAAAAAAAATTGCTGAAAAATTGAAAAATTTGCTAAAAAAATTGCTGACCAAGCGAAAAATTGTAAAAATTTCTAGAAAAAAATACAAGATAATAATTGAACATTAAAAGAAAACTACAATATAAATTAATAGAAAATTCAAGAAATGTGAATAATAACCTATAAAAGAAACTTTTTAGGGAGAAATTGCCAAAAAAATCGGTAAGATTTAGAGATGAAGAGGTAAACTACTTTAAAAATTAATGAACTTCCAAAAAAGTTACAAGAGAATTTCATAAAAAAACTTGAAAACCTATGAAGAAAATGTTCGAAATTTAGACTAGAAAGACTAAGAAGTAATAATTTATCAAGAAAAGTTTTACTAAATCAAGCTAGAAAATTTTAATATCTTGAAAATATTAATAATTCTGTTTAACATTTGAAATATTTAAAAGTTTAATACAGAGAAAATTCTAGAAATCTAAAAGAATTTTATTTCGGAAAAATTCATAATAAATTAAAAGACGTAAAATTAAAAAAAATGCTGAGCAATAATTCTAGAAATTTGGAAAATAATTTAGTTAAAAGTTTTATCTACATGGCTTCATCACATTGTTATGAAACATATAAATTTATGTAATCTTCTAAACTATGTTATTTTATTTCATTTATTATGGAGTTTCATCATTCGCCTCGCCCCTTCATTTTCTTCTCTAGTTACATGAATTTACAAAAAGTTTTTTGTCCATGTCTACTCATTTCTAGAATTTCTTCGAAGGTTCTAAAATTTTGCAATATTTTTTTCTATTCTGATGGATTTTATTGAAAATTTTAAGCAGTTTCTCTTTTAGTTTCTAGAATTTTTAGAATTTTCTACTAGTTCTTTTTTTAAATGTCTATTTTAAATTTATACAATTTTCCAGTATATTTTTTACATTTTTTGAGAAATTTTTAACTTTTCTTTTCATTGTAATGTTTCAGCAATTTCTCCATGAGTTGCGGATATTTTTTGTATGAGACTTTCTTCCAGATTGATTCATTATACATTATTCTTCACAATTAAAAAACTTTTCGTTTGTCGAAACTATAGTCACTAAATATGGTCAGTGTTATATAAACAAAGTTAAAAAGTATTTAATTTGTATAAGAAGTATTTTATTTGTTTCTTCCAGATTTTATTTTCCAAATTGTTAAATTTCTCTTTAAAGTTTCTACAACACTTTTTTTTTGTTTTTTGATCAATCGCGCATTTTTATATTTTCAGAAATTTCTGTTGCAGTTTTTCTTTCCTAAGAATTAATATTTCTTTCATATGAATTATTCTCTAAATTTCCTAGCATATTCTCTTAGGCTTCTAGTATTTTTTAATCATCTTCTTTATTATTTTATCTTATTGGAAATTTTTAGAAATGTGTTTAATTACAAGAAATTATTCTGAGGATTTTTTTAAAGTGTTAAATTGTTCTTCAAGATTTCTACAAGTTATTAACACTTTGTTTTGTTTTTTGGTTTCACATTTTCTAAAATTGCTCTTCCAATTGTGATAATTTGTCCTATAAAATAGTCTTTCAAACTTCCAGAATATTCTCTTAGGGTTCTTATATTTTCCAATGAGTTCCTACGCTTCTTGAAATTTTTATCATTGGTGCTTCATTTCTAGGGAACTTTAGTAATTTCTCATCTAAAGTTCCCATGAAAATTGTGAGACGATTAGTTTTTATATTCTCTTTCTTCTTTTATTCGTTAACTGTTGTGTGCATCCAAACTATTTATTTCTTGTTTTGTTTCAGAAATATTCTCTAATTCATTCTCTTCCATTTATTATACTTTTCTTTCAGAGCTTTCTTCTTGATTTTTAGAAATTTTCATGATTGTTTGTTTAAATTGTTAAAATCTACAAGAGACTAGGCCTCTTTTTCAAATACAAACTTTCTTTACAGGCCACGCACAATCAATAACAATCAAAATCAAATCAAGAACTCGATATTTTCGTATATTAACTTACAAAAACCAGGGAATTTCCACCAAAACAGCCGTAATCATATACAGATCGATTTTTTCTACCTTTTATTGATTACAGTTCTCTCCTTTTTAACTAAATCCGTCTTTTCACTCTCTATACTTCAACATCGCCGAAAGGTCAGCCTTACGTTTTCTTACCAAACTAAGACATCCCGTCAACCCCTTATATAAACCTATGAATGTTCTCTTTTACGCAACCACGAAAGTCACCCCAATATCCCAACGTATAAGTAGCCTTAGTGTAAAATTTGCCAACAATCCCTTCAATGGAGGGTTACATCAATAAATTCTGAACTTAAACATCCCTTAAAAACACTTCATCAATTTGTTCGCTTGTATTATCAGGACAGTTAAGCTAGACTTAAAAAATAAATAAATTAGAGACAAGACTAGGTCAATAGCCCAAATTGACGGATTAACGCTTACTTTAAAATAAAATATATTTGTTCTAAATGTATTTTTGCTTGTCCAAATAAAGATGTTGTTCTCTCTCAATTTATAGAATATTTCTACTATTTGTCAAGATTTTTTACCAGGTAATGCTCTATCATATTTAAATTTTCCACCAAATTCTCTTCCAGATTTTTAGAATTATTGCTTAAGATTTTCTTATTTTAACGCTTCAAAATTGTTACAATTTTTTATCTCATAATTTTCTTTTAGATTTCTAAAATGTTCCCTGTATTTAACTTTAAAAATGTTAAAATGTTCAATAGAATTTTAAAATTTCCAAGACTTTGAAATATCTAGCATTATTTAGTTAGAATTTTCTTAAGTAATAAATTATTTAAATTATTACATAGAACTTTCTTGACTAAATTACGAACGTTTTCTTAAAAGGTCTTCAACATTTTTAAACTTAATATTTCAGGAAGCTTACCTCATATTTCAAGGATTTTACAATATTTTTTTCTTCGCTAAAAATTTTTACAATTTCTATTTTAAGTCAACTAATTTTATAATAATTTTCAGAACTTTTTCAGCAAATTTTCTTCTATTCGTCGAGATTTTATAGCATATCCAGCTTTATCTTATAGTAAATTCTAAACACTTTTTTTCTATAGTTTTTGTTCTATCTAGATTTCTACAATTTATCTTCTAAATTAATAAAACTTTTCTGTAGATTTGTTGTTTATTCATTTTAGGAAATTCTTTTTCAGGTTTCTAATATATCCTATAAATTAATCTCTTAATTTCATAGCATATTCTTTGAGGGTTTTAGTATTTTTCAATAATTTTCTTCTTTGTTTTATCATATCGTTATTTTCTTTAATTTCAATAATTTTCTTCAAGATTTTTTTTTCCAAACTGCTAAATTTTTCTCTGAGATTCGCAACGCTTTTAGATAAATATCTTCAAGTTTTTTTCCAATTGCAATAATTTTGCTTTTAGATTTTGAGATTTTCGCATGAATTAATATCTTAATTTCCCATTAATTTTATTGTTTGTCAAACCTTTAATATTTCTTGCCTTATATTTTAAGACATTTTTAGTAATACTTTCTCTTTTTACAAGAGAGTTCCTTTGGAGCTTTTGCTGTTTTTTTTTAAGTTTTAGAATTCAGGTAACAATTTGCAAATTATTTGGTTTTACATTTTCTTTCTCTTTGAAAAAATATCTTTTTAAATGTCTAAAATTTTCCAAATTTTTAATTTTTGTGGTTTCGCTATGACTTTCACTAATTTACCTTTTAAAATTTAGCACGTCTTGCATCATTTAATTAGAATTTCCTTGAAATATATCTAGAAATTATTTCAGTTTCTCCAAAGAATTTTCTTTGAAAAGTTTAGATTTTTATTATTGCAATAACTTAACGGAGCGTTTAGCGGAATTTATGCTTAGATTTCTTATATTTTTGTTCCTCAAGGATTTCTTCAAAATTTCTTAAATTTTTGTATAAATTTTTCTTATTCTTTTTTGGATTTCTTATATTTTTACGATTTTCTAGTATCAAACAACCAACACTTTCTTCTGTTATTCGATAAATATTTTCAAAAAATTCTGATCGAATTGCGATAATTTTTTTTTTCGATTAGTAAAATATCCTATGAATTAATCTCTTAATTTCACAGCATATTATCTTAAGTTTCTAGTATTTTTCAATGATGTTCTTCATTATTTTGTAATATTTCTACTTTATTATTTTATTATTATTATTTTAGAATTTCTTTGAAAAATATCTAGAAATTATTTCAGTTTCTCCAGATAATTTTCTTTGAAGAGTTTAGATTTTTATTATTGCAATAACTTAACCGAGCTTTTAGTAGAATTTATGTTTAGATTTCTTATATTTTTGTTCCTCAAGGATTTCTTCAAAATTTCTTAAATTTTTGTATAAATTTTTCTTATTCTTTTTTGGATTTCTTATATGTTCACGATTTTCTAGTATCAACCAACCAACACTTTCTTCTGTTATTCGATAAATATTTTCAAAAAAATTCTGATCCAATTGCGATAATTTTTCTTTTTGATTAATAGAATATCCTATGAATTAATCTCTTAATGTCCCAGCATATTATCTTAAGTTTCTAGTATTTTTCAATGGTGTTCTTCATTATTTTGTAATGTTTACCACTTGCTGCTTCAATTTTAGTAATTTCTCATTAAAAGTTTCCATCAAATTTGCGAAAAAGTTTGTTGAGGATTCTAGAATATTTTAGAAAAGGTTTCTCTTATTTGTGGTACTGTTGGCTGCAGAATTAACTATATATTTCTTACACATATCATTTCTTGTTTTATCTGACAGAAATTTTCCAAATTTTTTTTCTATTGTTCTTTCAGAGTTTTCTTCTACATTTCAGGAATTTCTCACAATTTTTTATCTAATTTTTTTTTCTATAAAAGATTTTTGTTTAATTTACTCAATTTTCATTGCATTGTCGTTTTATTTTTTAGTTACCATTTAAAATTTCCTCAATTTTAAAACATTTTATTTATTGTTTTGTTAAACCTTACAAATTTCTTGTTATATTTTATATGAAATTGTTACAACAATTTTCCTATAATGTTTTTTTGCAGTTCAATTTTTAAAATGTTACCTGAATTTATAAATTCAGAAAATTGTTTAAACATTTCCAATAACTTTGCTTTAATTAGTTTATATGTTTTAAATATGTCCCATTTATCCTTATAAGATATTTTTTTTAGAAATTGCTCTTTTGGACTTTTCAGAATTTTTAAATTCTACATTGTTCTGAAGGGTTTTTATAATTCTTTTAAAATGTTATTTGCAAATGTCTACAATAATTTTCTAGATTTTTTTTTTTACATATTTCAAGTTTTCATTATCCCTTTCAATAAATAATTCACGAATTTTCATCTAATTGCTATTTACATGATTTTTGAGAGTTTAGAACTTCTTGCCTCATTTAATTAAGTTTTTCCAAAAATCTATAAATTTAGAGTATTTTATTTAAAACACCACTCGCTTGCTAGTCACCGTACAGTGTAGACGTTCGCTCCAGAGTTCTTTATTTTACAAAGTGTTTAAAACCGTGCAAACAAACAATACTTATATTAATAGTGGTAATTCCACCAAACCACTATTCTCCACCATGGCTTCGGCTTCCGACTCGGAGGGGGAGTTCAAAACCCCTAAGAAGAGAGGCAGAGGAAGGCCCCGCAAACCATCATTCTCGGACTCATCGTGTATGGAGGTAACTCAACCCACAAAACGAACCGCAAAATCCAAAACTGACGATACACAAACTTCTAACACAAACCCTAAAAATCAATACAAACACACCTTCCACCTCTCCACCGCACAAGAGACAAGCCGCATACAAATGGTACAAATTTGGTTACAACACGATTTTAACAAAAACGTACTAATTATCAAAACAAAACACGGATTCATACTAAAAGCAAACTACGAGAAACAAAGCGTTATTAACGATCTCAACACACTCCAGGCCGAAAAAATTTTAACCAAACACGCGGCCGCATCGCCGAGCGCAAACCCAGAAAAACGCGACCACGTGTCAGCTCCGTCGTACAGCTGCATTATCAAGTCGGTTGAACTTGAAATAAACGACAATATGATAAGCGAACATTTAAATGAAATGGGAATCAACCATCGTTATTGCAAACGCATCACTTCCAGACAAACAAATGAAAAAACATCCCTCATACGAATAATCACCGCCTCACACGAAGCATATAGCCGTCTACTGCTAAATAAATTCCCGTATATGTGTAAAATATACCCGGTTGTAGAAAGTACAGCGCCCGAGCCAATTCCAACACCGTGCAGCAAATGCTGCAAATATACCCATAAAACAGCTGATTGCACAAACGAAATCAAATGCGCGAAATGCGGAGGAACACACAACACATCCTCATGCACAACAACGCTCCCAGAAAAATGCACGGCGTGCAAAGAAGAAGGACACGCAGCGTGGTCCCAAAAATGCAAGAAAAGACCCACCAAGCCGATCGAGGGAATCCCAAATGTAAAGATTCATTTAACTAACCAAAAAACTGCAGACATGGACAGGTCAACAACAAAACACATACGCGTTCATAAGCCATTCTCATTACACGATTACATACTTGACACGTACGCCACGGAAGTTAACAGGCCCTCAGCTGTAGACCGCAACGAACTGTTAAAAAAACTCAGACGAAGATTTATTGAATCTTTCGACATTGACATTCATGTATCGTTTTCAGGAAACCGCATGTTCATTGTTATGTTCGACCTGAAATTCCCCGATGTCATCCCCCCCGTTCTCCCAATATCTGGTGTTTACACAGGTAATGTGCAGGTAAACAATGGCTAACATACGTATCCTTTATTCCAACATCAATTCCCTCCGTAACAAATCCCATTTACTTGCCCATTACCTATCCAATAATCCCATCCATATAAACCTCCTCGTTGAAACTAAAACTACAGACAGTTTTAACTTTAATAACTGGAAGTGTATCCAAATTCCTTCCACTATTTCAAACGAAAACCAACGAGGAGGTTCTATAGCTTCTTTTCACCCATCCTTATTATATGGAAAAGCCAACCCTCCCCGCATTAATAATCAATTGAATGAATGTCTCCATTTCACCCTACCAACGACTCATTTTACCCTTCATGTTTTTTTAGTTTACATCCACCCACATTCCTCTATTGACGATACAATTTTCACAAAGGCGTCGCTTTACGACCACGTAATCATAATTGGTGACTTTAACGTCAATAGAAGGAAATCCCGTCAAATCCAATTCTTCCTCTCCAATTCCAATTTTACAAAAATCCCAACTCCACCAACCTTTATCATGAGTGAAAGTCAATCATCAACTCCCGATTTAATCCTATGTACATCCAACATCCGACACTTAATCCACTCCATAAAATTAATCCCAGATCTATGTTCCGACCATCTATCCATACAGTTTGATTTCAATACCCAATCCCAACCCACCCCATCCCCTCCGGAATATATCCATCACTACCAGAGTTGTAATATAAAAAAGGTAATTGACGACATAACATCGACATTTGATTTTACACAAGACATTAATCCTCACATTATTTCCCAATTTTGTTCATCCCTGTCAGAAACTATTTTATTACATACCCCAAAACTAAAAAAACAACATTATAAATATCCCCTGCCCAAGTTCATCCTTAGACTGCTGAAATACAAGAGACAACTATACAGAGACAGTAAATTCTACGAGGACAGTTCAATCAAAAACAAATTTAACAAATTAAATAAAGAAATTAAAATACTAATTTCAGAATACAAAAAGCATACATGGCTGGAAGCTTGCCAAAGAATAAATGACAGTAATGGAAAAACATATTGGACAGAAATAAAGAAACTTTCAAAGTATAAAAAATCAGACAACATTGCTAATATTAAAGACCCAACTGACGGTTCAATACTGACGGACGATACATCAATAGCAAATGCATTTGCAGAACAGTTAGAGAGGACGTTTCAACAATCATACAGCCACGAATATGACGACAACTTTTTCAATACAGTTACTGACTGGTTTAATTCCTATGACAAAATACCCCTGCCCCCTCCAATCGACGATTCACTAGACGAGACAGATTACTACACACAGTTGCACTCTGGTAAAAATTCCTCCCCCGGTCATGACAAAATTCCTCGTCTACTCCTTAAACAACTTTCTCACGAAATCCACATGTTCATATTAAAAATTTATAACTACTGCTATTCCCATCAATTTTTCCCTACAGAATGGAAGCAAGGAATTGCTATCTGTATTCCCAAACCTGACACCGATCCTACCTTAGTATCCAGTTACCGCCCCATTACTCTCCTACCAGTAATAGGTAAACTATACGAATCCCTTATCAAACAAAAACTCCTCCAATCCTCCAACAACCACATACCCGAATACCAGTTTGGTTTCCTGCCCAAAAAATCAACTACTCATCCTCTATCCATTCTAACCTCCAATATCCAAACCAATCACCTCGAAGGTCATAAAACAGCCATTCTTTTTCTCGACATACAAAAGGCATTTGATTCGGTTTGGCATATTGGCCTCATTTATAAGTGTTTCCTTCTAAATATTCCACGTCATTTAATAATCCTTATCCATAACTTCCTCTCTAACAGAACCTGCAAAGTTAGATTCAATCAAACCTATTCCGACCCATTTCCTATCCATCAAGGTGTACCACAAGGATCTCCTCTCTCACCCCTTTTATATAATATATTTTGTCATGACATCTACAACCCCAACCCAACTTACTTCCATCCCTCAAAATACGCCCTCCTCTTTGCTGACGACACTGCCCTGGTTACCCACGCCCCGACTCTCCAAACTGCCCAACTATCCCTCCAATCATCATTTGATGCAATACAATCCTGGTGCTCCAAATGGCGTATGAAAGTAAACCCTTCCAAATCCAAACTGTTTATTCCCCATCACAAAATTACACCACATTCCCCTTCCATTAATATTAACAACACCTACATCCACCCCTCCAACACCTGTAAATACCTAGGCGTCCTTTTCGATTCCAAACTTTCCTTTACAGCCCACGCACAATTAATCAAATCCAAAATCAAAATAAGAGCTCGACATTTCCGTGCACTCACTTACAAAAATCAAGGCATTTCCACCAAAACAGCCACACACATTTACACAACGATTTGTCGACCTCTTATTGATTATAGTGCGATCCTATTTAACCAAATCCGCCCTTCCACTCTCCACCACTTTAACGTCGCCGAAAGGTCAGCCCTACGTACCCTTACCAAACTAAGACATCCCATCAATCCCCTACACAATCCTTCTAACGCACTCCTTTACGAAACCACACAAGTCATCCCAATATCCCAACGTATAAATAGCCTTAGTTTAAAATTCGCCAAAAATCCCTTTAATGTAACCCTCCTCAATAAATTCTGTACCCCCCGAAACCCCAATATCCCCCCCAAACATAAACACCCATTAATCACCATTCATCAATTCATTAGTTCGAATCACCCAGACTGTTAAGCTAGCTAGCAAGACTATTTAATTTTTTTAGACATAACTTAGAGTCAAGACAGGGCAGAAAGACCGATGGTCGATAGCCCAACGGACAGACTAACCACATTGTTATTTACTTGTATGTTTCCATAAATTGTATATAATTGTTCGAATAAAGATGTTGTTCTCTCTCTATTTAAAACAGATTAAGATTATTTTAATGTTCAACAATTTTGTAGTACATTTTTTAAATTTATTTATAACCTTCTAAATTTCTAGATTTCTTCTTGAATCTTCTCGGTGTTAAGTTCGTAGTACATTTTCAATTTTTTTTAAATAAAGAAAACATAACTTTTTTATACCACTTTTTATTTCATTTTCTTGCAAAAAGCATTTTCAGATTTCTTTTTATATTTTTTTAATTATCCTGTAGTGTTTTACCATATTTAGATTTTTATCATTTCTTGCTATATCTTAACGGAGTTTAGATAAAATCAGATAAATTTTAGCAAATTTATATTTAGATTTATCTGATTAATTCCTGAACAATTTTTTGAAAAATTTTAGAACTTTTCAACCAACTAAAAGTTTTAATAAGGTAATATAAATAACTTCATGATATTTTCTCGATTAAATATCAAAAAGTACCCTATATTACCTTATTATAAACACCTTGATAATACGGACTTACAACTAATTAATATAAAGGTTTTAAGCTTTTTTCGGATTTGCTATAATTTTCACGATTTTTTATAATTTTTTCTATAAATTCGGAGACATTTTTCTTTCAAATTTCTACAATTTTACGGAAATATTTTACTTGTACTTGTTTTACTTTACCAAATTTTTGTAGCAATATTTCCTTTATTTATAATCTTTCAAATATCTATAATCTTCTTGGACGGTTCTAAGATTTTCAATCAAAAATTTCTAAAAAGTAATTGAAAATCCTAGAACCTTATAAGAGAGTTAAAGAAATTTTGAAGATTATAAATAGAGGAAACATTGCTACAAAATTTTTTAAAGAAATTTTGATGATTATAAATAGAAGAAACATTGCTACAAAACTTTAACAAAGGTTAAATTGAAATATTTCTATTAAGTTGTAAATATTGTGATCGGAAATTTTCTGCAATTCTTCTTTTAATTATAATCTTTCAAATTTCTATTATCTTCTTCTGTGGTTCTAGAATTTTTTAGTAATTGTATTTGACTTTTTAAAGATTTTCTAAACATTTCTTGCCGATTATCCTCAAGCACCTATGTTTACATCGAAATCCTTTACACCCCCCCAAAACCAAACATCCTTCCACATCAATTTTCGAATTCATAACATCTTTTCATGATCCATCTACATCTCCATCAACATAATCACCAACGGATAACTAACAACATCAATCTACAAAGACTGGCAGAAAGATCATGGGTCGATAGCCGTATTAAAAATAAATCAATTACGATTATATTGTAAATAACGAATGTACTCAATAATAAATAAAGATGTTTGTCTCTTTCTTGCCGATTTTTAGTAATTTTAGTAATTCAGATTAACGAAATGTGGAAATATTTCTTCAAAAATTTTAGACGTTTTTAACAATTTTTCATGAATTTTTATCAAGTAATAATTTATACAATGGAATTGTTTAAGTAACTACTCTTCTAGATTTCTATATTTTTTTGTAATTTTTCTCTCATGTATCATTTCTTTTTGAGCTTAATAACGTGTTTCACTATTTTCATTCGATCCAAGAAAGCTTGCTCAATATGATCCTTCTTGCATTTGTATAGGAAAGCCATGTTAAACCAACTCTATCTGCTCTAAATTTTTGAAGACTCATACGATTTTTAACAAAGATATTTAGTGAACAATAAATATATTTGTGGTTTATTTAACCTTCATATACGACACTTGACTAAAGAGTTAAAATTTAAAAACTTCACTTCCACTTTTATTGATCATCAAATTTTAGTAGTTTTTTTTTAGTCACACAGTCATAATATACTTCATTTAATTTAATATTCTCAACCCTCTTTGATATTTTGCTCCAGTTTTATTTTTTGCCTTTACTCCTTGAAGTTTTCAGAATTTTCTAATTTTAAGTTTTTATTCGATTTTCCTATATTTTTTCTTCATTCTCTAAAAGATTTTTGACTACTATTCTTGAAAATTTGTAGATTTTTTCGATTTTTCATTTAAAAAACACTAGAATCGAGTAGTTTTGTTTAAAAATTATACAAAATATTCTCAAATGGTTTTAGAATTGGAAATAAAATGTAGTATGTATGTATGTAGTTTTTGTGTTTAATCTTATCAGAGTTTCTTTTCCAGTCGCGAGAATTTTCCTCGAGACCTCTAAAATATGTAATGTATCATACAAATTGCTATTTCTTTGTTTAAGGTTTCTATAATGTTTAGTAACGTTTTTTGCTTTGTCTTAATGGATTCTTTTCAGCAATTTTTTTTATCTAAATCTGTAGAATTTTGCAAGAATTTCATAATTAGTTTCTTCGAAAAAATTGTCCTCAAATTTCGTATCTTCTATCAAAGTTGTACAATTTTTCATCGATTTGTTTTCTATTTGATTTCTTACAATATCTTGCTATATGTTATCAAAATTATCAAACAAATTATCTTCTAGATTTCTAGAATTTTTTTGGAACATTTCAGCAGTTTTTCTCTTAATTAGGATTAATTTACGTTTTACTCAAATTAGGTGAAGAAAAACACTTCTTTTGTTCCATCGTTTCCAAACTAAGGACCACAACAGGTATTTTTCTTCACCTAATTTGCATATCAAGTATTAATTATAGTTTTACTCTTTTCTAGAAATCTAGAATATTTCAGATGTTTTTTTTAATTCCTGGTAATTTAAAAAAGGCATATAGACCTATTTAAGAATCTTTTTTCAGACTTCTACTAATTTTTAGCACATACATTTTTAAAATTTTTTAAACTACACTGAGTTTAAATATTTTATTGCCATTTAGTTTA
The DNA here is from genome assembly GCA_963969525.1 of Ontholestes murinus. Classification (NCBI taxonomy): domain Eukaryota; kingdom Metazoa; phylum Arthropoda; class Insecta; order Coleoptera; family Staphylinidae; genus Ontholestes; species Ontholestes murinus. Next base: position 71,027,056 of record OZ018390.1, on the reverse strand, counting down.
TTACATCCATCCATTACATTTATATCAAACTATTATTGGAAATCAAGTAAATATATAAATCACAACAAATAAATAACCTTTAATCTCCAACCAATTATCCATCGAAATGTAACGTTCGCGTTTTATTATTTCCGCTCAACATCCGTTTATGCGCTTTAATACGTAAACAATACTCGAGCCGATATATCATTTCGAACTCTTTAAATGGCCGTATAAATATCACCCCGGGGCATTTATCATCATTACCTGTCTTGACTGACAATCGTCATGTAATTACGTAATGAATGAGCGTTGCGTGTAAAATGTCCGTTTAAAATGCGACACGGATGCGGGAGGAAGTCCGCGCACACGGTATTGAACAAATAATGTTTATTTTCGGTCGACGTTTCGGATTGATCGTGCGGGTTTTGCGAGTCTGCAGCCGGCCAAAGAGGTGTTTGATGTTGTAATCTGATGTGTGTGCCTTTTCAATGGGTCCAATTGTTGAAAGCGCTGCATTCTATTGGGACCGTCTTTTGTGCACAGCGCGCACAGAGTTATGATCTTCAATGGGCAGACGTCTGAGTGTTATAATTGCAGATGCGGCCCAAATTGAAAATCTGGTTAATTGAAATCTGGATGCGCATTGAGACCGTGCTGGGCATTTATCAGTTTCAATTTATTGTGCCATAAACTAAATCGAACTTTAATTGCAATTAATTTCAATTTGGATTCAATCTTATGGTGTGGAGACTACTTTATCTTGATCTTCTTGTTTTACCTAGTAATTTCAATCCTCAATTCTCAATCAATTTTAAAGTATGACTCATGAGGCCAATAAGTTTATATTATTCGCATTTTTGACGTTTATTTTCTTAGGCAAGGCAATGAAAGTTGTTGACAGCCATTGGGTAGGGTAATGGCCAGTATCATATATTTTGTTAAATATTTGGGTAGTAGGTTTTCATTAATTAATCTTATTTCAGAAAAGCTTAAACAAGCTTCTCAGGTTTAATTATGTGCTTTGAAGATGGCCTGATGGTTGCTAGTAGGAGTGAGTGATCAGATGGTATATCTGCGCCAAGGTAGGTACATGCCTTTGTAATAGATGACCTAAATCTTTTGTTGATCATTATAAAGTCTATTTGTTTCCGGACTATATTATTCGGTTCACCAGCGGGCGATTTCCACGTAAAAAGTCCTTGACGTGATAATTGAAACCAGGTGTTGCTAACTTTTATGTCTTCTTCATGGCAAAATTTTAAAAGTCCTCTTACATTTCTGACTCGCTGTTCAGGACCCCACTAGATCTTCAAATCTTTCATTTCCTAACTTCGAGTTAAAATCCCCCATAATTTTTAGACTGCATTAAGTGTATATCGCAGTAAAACGGTTTGATTTGCTCATCTATTAAATCAATTGTTGGGGCATATACCTGTATGATATTTAGGTTGACGGGTTTGGTGTTGATTCTTAATAAGGCCAGTCTTTCGGAATGAGGAACAGCATTGGTTACGTTTTTTAAAACATATTCAGAGATGAAATATCCCACTCCTCTTCTGTGGCTGTTATTTTGGTTACCAAGATAGTAAAGGGTACTAACAATAGTTACCCTCTTCCCTAAACCGTGCCACAATGTCTCAGCTATGCCTATGTTAAGCCTTCTGGTTTCTTGACTTAGGTTTGCCAGTTTTCCTGCTTCGTATATACTAGTGACGTTTCAGGTGCCAATGTTTATTTTCTTACGTATACGTACCGATTGAGAAACTATTTACTCTGGAAAATTTCGAGTTGAATGCAGTCAAACGGGTCTTTGGTCTCCCGTTGCCTTCCTTCATAAAAGTAGTCATCTAGCTAGCTCTGGTGATCTAAGCTAAGTGTCGGTCCGTCTCAACTTGGCATCATCAACGCCGGTCTCTTGATATCTAGGTATACTGCTGCTCGAGGTGGTCGATTTGCAGCTTTAGACTGGACTTAACTATATTTGAGTCCAGCAGAGCCACTACAGGTTTCTAATGACCCTCTTAGGATCTACTCTATCTTAATTTTTCTTTTGTTTATACACATACTTTTTGCATATAATTTCGGGCCTTGCGTCAACTCGATCAAAAAAAAAACATTCAAAAGAAAATTGAAAATGAACTATTTAATAAACAACATATTAGAATGTGTTTTAACTATCTACATCTTTATCTTCTATCATTTGAAAGTATAGACTGCATGTAAAAATGATCTCAGCTAAAAAAAAAGAATCATCGTTTTAAACATTATTTCGGACAAAACATACTTAACTTGATAATACATACAAGTATTATTCAATCAATTAAGTTCAATATTTAATTATTTTTCTAAAATACTTTTGATTTTATGATGTACAGTCTAATCCAGCTCAATCTTTTTAATCTGTCCAGACGTTTGTTGCATATTAACTTACCTAAGTGTTCGTGAATTCCATTGTTTGATCATGGAATTGCATCTAAAAAATAACGTACAAATTACAATATTATTTAACCTAATGATATATACATTTGTCGCAATTGAATCTTCTCTACGTAATTTATTTTTTTTACTTTCCTTCAATCGTATAAACTAGAGTCAACTCCATCTTCCTATAATCTACTCAAATGGTTCTTCATCTGCCACTTCGTTGCCATCAATACCTCGTTGACCCAGATGAGGGTCAACGAGTACCTGGCTGATATTCCTCGACGCAACTTCTTGACTCTCATCGAAGCCCTTTTTAGGTCTTCATTCAACACCTTAAACATTATTCTAAATTTGAGCCTTCTGGATATGCACGAAGGTAATAGTTGCAATAAACACATTTTTTAAATATTCAATTTAATTCGATTCCTTCCTGAAAATTCCTTCTGTACTATGATGTGAGCATTGGAGTAGACCTCAAATCGTAGGATATAAGGAATTTTGAAAAATAATTTGAATTGTATTGTACATAAAAATGAATGTGTATATGATCACGTTATACTATAATAACTCTGAAATTGTATTCTGCTTTATATATTGATATTGTAATATTTGTAATTTGTTGTGATACTTTTGATATATAACATTATATCTTAGATATGATTCTATTCCTCCATCATAATAATGACATTTAAAAAATTGTAGAGAAACTCTTCCATAGATACGATTACCAGATATAAATAATTATTTCTAAGAATTGTGCATCGTTTTTTCTTGTAGCACTCGTAGCTTGGACATAATCGAATTTCTTTTAAAAATTAATCAATATACAGAATATTGACATGAACATGAAGAGATTTTTTTTATGTAAGGAGAGGAAATCTATCATGGACACACTTTTAGTAGAGAAGTATCGGACTCTTACCGACTCAACTATCTCCTCCGTAACAACTTTTTGTTAGAGACTGGTTTAACTCCAGTGAATATTTCCGGTCAGGGTTGTAAAATGATGCTGTTGTTAGACGCCATGTAACTTATGGAGAAGAGCTCGTCATTGAGAGACTGTTTCTTCTAACTACGCTTATTCACTAATCTCCTACATAGGCTTAAGACTATTTAAGACTAGCTTAACATAAAACACAATCATTCGCGCATTTATACTCCGGTAATATTGTTATCTCAGCAATTCCGGACTGACACACATTCTATTTCCAGCAAAACTCATGCATTCCATAACATATTATTACTTAATATAAATTGCACATTATTAATTATTAATTACAACGTCGACAATTGTTTAATTTATTTCATCACAACGAACTGAGTTAGTTAAAAAGTCCATATATCCTGTAACGCTCTTCTCGGCAGGGAGCAGCGATAACAGACGGATTACGGTGGTTCTTTGAAATTTTGATCTAATTGGTTGTCAATTAGAATATTAAGGGTTCTTCGATGTTTTACATCGGTATCGTACTTTGGAAAATTGATCCAGGAGAGGAGATCGATATCAAGTTTGTTGTAGAAGGCTACTGCAATCTCTCGGGTGAACTCCATCAAACTCGGCGTGTAGCACTATTTTAATGAAATTCACCTTGGTTTTATGGGCTATCTTAGATTTGAAATTTATCAATGGCCAGAGCCTTGATAGAAACGCTTTTGCCTTGTTTATGGCGTGACTGACGGTTTTTGACCATCTCAGATGCTAATCGAATATTAGACCAAGATATTTGGATCGAACTTAGTGACTCTCCAAAGAAAAATTCAGGGTACTGAAGTGCGAGGAGACACTTTTGCCAACATTGATCGATAGTCTCCACTTATCGAACCATTTTTCGAAAGAGTTAGGATTTTTTGGAGAGTCTTCTCCAAGTGGGATATGGTTCGCCATCTGTACAGAAGGGCAGTATCATCAGTATATTGAGCGATCATAACTGGAGCCAGATTCGGTTTGTCGCTGGTGTAGATATTATACAAGACCGGGGATAGGGCAGAGCCCTGTGGAATAACTTCTAATATCGGTCGCTCAATGAAGAACGTAGTGGTCATCTTGGTTCAAAATTTCCTGTTATTCAGGAAGCCAAAGAGGAATTCAGGGATCTCGAGCCCTATCATTTTATGGAGAAGGCTGTTGTGCCAGACTCTGTCGAACGCCTCAGAGACGTCAAGTGATATACATGGTCACTCTCAACAGATGATTGTTGCCTACTCTGAAGCCGATTTGTGAATCGGGGATTATATTGTGGTCTTTAGTGAAGGCTTAAAGTCGAGCAGGACTTTTTCTAAGAGTTTGCCTAACGAGCTAAGTAGTTATATCGCGAGTATTTTGCTATCTGCGGAGAGTGGGCTTCTCATCTCGAATGAGAGCCTGCAGCTCAGAGGGAATATAGAGACGATCAACCTATGAGGAGGTCCTGCTAACTGTGGACTAGTAATCTGTGAAAATGATCGAGAAGAAGCATGAGATGGCTGCATCGAGTTCAATTGTCGAGTTAATGACTGGAAGGGGAAAGATGAAATTATCCAACTTCGAATTCTATTCAGGCCAGATAGTGGTTTTAATCTCTCTAGTCGGTCTAGTTGATCCGACATATCGGAACTAAGTTCATTGAAAGATCATATCTCGTGGTTCCAATTGATATCAGAGAGAATAGCCATGCCTCGGACATTAGGCTGGAAATTCGAATTTGGTGGATTGAACGTAGTGCAATCTTTGAACACCGCTCTGATGTCTAAGTCAGAGTAGTTAGTGAAGTGTCTAAGAGTTATACCATGTTTGTTGGTAAGTCTACTGTTACACTCAGGGCTTTTAGAATTTAAATCGCCGGTCATAATCGTAGGCATGATGTCATTGAATACAAGATTTAAGTCATCTAGTATGAGTGGATGTGATGGTGATTGGTTCGCCGAGACGATTTTGAGAGGACCTTGTTCTGTGTTAAGAACGATGGCAGTTGCGTGGAGACTCGATAGATTATCGAGCTGGAGCTGTGAGTGGTCTAGCTCCCTCTTAATAAAGATGGCGGCACCGCCAGGACTGTGATCCTTGTTGTTGACCTGTAGGTACGTAATGTAACTTAGAATTTTGGGCCTCAGGCGTACGCCGAGGTGAGTTTCGTACAATATCATGACATAAATGTCATTCTCCTGAACGAATACTTCGAGCTGGTCAATACTTTCTCGAAACCCAATAGCATTCGAGAAAGCAATGCGAAGAGAGTCTAAGTGATTCTTCAAATCAGGATTTTGTGCAGCCATTTGTCGTTGTTAAAATAATTGGATCTACACTGGCCTTATAGGTGGCCGGACCAAAGGCTGTAGTTACAGCGAACGCGATAGTGTTGCCAAGTGCTTTTGGAGCAGCTCTTTGTGCTGAATGCAAGGAGCGGGAATTGTTACCGGTACAGCTGAGAAAGGTCGTCTGGGAGGCCTGAGAGGAATTGTTACGACTGCAATTGGCTAACATAGGGTACCCATGATAGCTAGCCGGATGCTCGCCATCTCAATTCCTCCTCATCTCAACTAAATCCTTTGTAAAGTATTAATTCTTGTGAATAATTATAATTGTATTTATTTCTAAAATATTTATCAGAATTATTATTTCATATCTACTAAAATATCATGCCACTATATGCTAACATACTTTCATTTAAGCTAAGGTTATATAATCTAACAATATTGATCTATTACGATCTGTGCATTTCTTTTCGTAGAGTCATTTTAGAAATCAAACATCGATTTTTTCTTTTATGTTAAAAGCGAATGCGAAAAAACTAAAAGTTAAAATATAAAATGTTGGTTAAGTTATATACAATCTACCAAACTTGCTTTGTTGTACCCATCACTTGCATTCCAGAATTTTAGATGCTTACAGTACGTTATACATTACAAAAAACATCCCACTTATTGCATCCGAAGAAATTATAAAACTTGTGCAATCATTTTGCAATCCTTTTTTCTGAATTTTTAACTTTAAATTTTTAAAGTGTTTAGGTGTATGGATTGTGAAAAGGTATATCGTATTTCTCTAACGCAAATTTTTGATTTTTCTCATGTTTTGAAGAACAGCACAACAGGAAAGTCTCAGAATATGTTTAATTTATTGAGGAGAAGCTTTTTAGGTCTCTTATTAATAATAGTGGTCACTATGGCCCTATAAACAGCTATAAAAGGTCCAAAGCAAGTTTCAAAAGATTTTTCTTTTAAATAATTTTGTGCAATAAATATATAGGCCACTTTATACTTAATCAAAAATGTATTCTGTTTATGAAATATTGCATAAAATGTAAGGCTTGCGAAGCTAATAAACTAAACTAAACAAATTCTTTAGTCTTAAACAATAGCAACTGCCAGTCAATAATTTTAATTAATACGTATAAGATCTTTATGTATTTTTTAGCCTTCAAAATCATTTTCTAAAAAAAGGATAATCGTCTTCAGATAGTAAGACAAATTTAATTATTTCAATCCTATAAATCATGAGCGTTTAAGTAAATATGTTTGTAAAAAGCCTTTTCCTTGAAATAACTACTAAGTTGCGCCCTAAATAATTTATATATACCCTGTACAAACTTATTTAAAAATAATCTTATCTTACGTAGTAAAAAATATACTTAAAGTTTTATAGGAGAAAACTAATTTCTCTTTAACAGGATATTTCCATGACGTAGTTATTACTTTGCAAACGCAAAATTCGTTTTTTTGCCTTAGAACAATATAAAACTAAACGAAAGTCGATTAGGTATTCAGAGGAACGTTCAGCCGAGAAATAGGAAAATCGCCCTTCAAAGGAGCACACCCAAAACTGAATATAAACTTCTTTAATACTCACTAACCTGCGTCGGGAGCATGGACTGGCTGGGTGCGCGACTCGAATATTTTAAAAAATCAATAGGATGAGTTATTGTTTTGCGAATCCGGTCATGCACTTCCACACGTCCTCACCGCGGCCGAAATTGAATACGTTAACGTCTGCATAAAAACAACATTAGGCTGGATCGAACATTAGCGCAGGTAGACCATAAAAAAAAATGTTGATCGTTCCGTTCCCGCACAATCTGGCCGCGAGTATGCGGAGTGGGGTAGTTATGCTCCTGCAGATATCATTCCGCGCGCGGAGGTCCCAAGGGTTGGAATAACTTCCGCCGAGGTGGCTCGAATATATGGCGCGGCCAAGTTTCATATTGTCTCTCGGATGGATCACGCTTTCATCATTCCTACTACTATAACTTTTTATTGGTGCTGTTAGAGGGTTTGATGAAATTTTAGAATGACTATGGATACTTTTATCAGAATAAAATATACTTCAATGAACATGTTTTATAACATTGTAGATTTTATTCTAATCATATTTTTTCAAGTGTAAAACTGAAGCATTCATCAATATCGAATCTATAGAAGTTTGTAATTAAAGAAATAAAATTAATACTTCCACTGCTACATTCCTGGTGATATATCACAAAGGGTGCATTTGTAGATTATGTCAGGAAACTGGTAAGTAATGAAAGGCTTAGACAGGAAATGCACAAATAAGGTGCTTAGCTGCAGTGAATATATCTACCTTACAAGTTTAAATGTTAACAGAATTTATATAATACAGAACTAAATCATAATTTTCTTAAAAGAATTTCCTTATTATTTCGTGAACGTGCACCTCTGCACAGAACTGCTTTATTCGGCCAGCGGAGCACAACCCCTCGCCGTAATATAAAATGCAGAATAGGGCGGGCGACTCAATTATTAAATAGCTGCAAAATTCAATTCCGAATGGTTCGCCTACGAAATGCTATAATAACCGTAAACGCTGGTAATGGGCTTAAAAATCGATTTCCTCTTTTTCGCCGAATATAAATCACTCTATTCAAACTTTAAAATCAATGGCCGCCATTCAATTACATGGCATTAATCCGCGAAAACTATTTTCGAACAATTTACTGTATCAATTCATCAAATATTTTAACTATAGATATTTCATTACATCCACTATTTAGGATAAAGTTTTTTATCAATGAGTAATTTAAAGCTAATAATTAATTAACATAAGATAATAATAATTTGGAACTTTATATTAAATAAATAAATATTTAAGAATATATAAAAAATAAAAATTCTGTTAGTGTGTCTTGAAATATAAAATTATGATGTTTTTATATGCAGTAGAATGTTTCTTGATTAATGTTATTTGTTATTGATGGTTGTGAAGCAGATCAATAAACTGTTCCAATTTGTGTATTCACCAGTAATATCAATGAGGAGTTCATAATAGCATGTAGAACCAAATTTGCCTCGATGTAACTCTCTGATGTTCCCAATTTCTGAATAATTTCGAATACTAAAGCTTCTACAGATTGGAAATTAATGTCGAGACTTCCTTTGAATAGCAAGTTCTTACTTACGTTACATTTATAACTCGTTTATGTAGTGTGAAAGCCATTAATTAAATTATTTAATGTTGTTGCAACTAATGCATATTAATTTCAATTGTTTGATAAAAAATCTTTTTTAATGGATTTTTTTAATTATCTGAATGCTTTTTATATATTTGTTTCCTACTACAAATTTTATTTATTTCCTCGCTCAAAAATTTAACCTTTGAATTTTATTTTTATTTCAACATGTATGGAATCTATTATGTTGTCGAGTGGAGAAAACTCCTATAAAATTCCTCTCATAAATAAGGCAAAACTTCTTCGCGAAGGTTGAGTAGCATATTAATTATATTTCCAAGATGCGTACAATAGGGCCAGCCAATTTAATTTTACTCCAAACCATGAGATGATCAGTAAAATTCTATATGTATATGTAGGGTGGGTGGGTGTCCTCTATCCTACCCTCCAATAAGTGAAACATAATCAAAAATTATGTGTGCCACATATTTCAGAAGTATATACAAAAAAAACTAGTGAACATTTTTGTTTTTTTCAATATTTCAAAGCCACGTGTTTCGAAAATATCCTGTAAATTCCATCCAAACTCATCACATTCTTTTCAGAAAATTCTAAGAAAAACTCATCAATGTGATTTTTATTAAAAAAAACATACATATAAATTTTAGAGGAATTTCTTGGAAAATCAGGTAATCGCTAGTTTTTGGATTCTTCAACATTTCAAAGCCACACATTTCAAAAGTATATCCTGCAGATTTCATCAAAATTCCTCAAATGGTTTTTAAATAGTAAAAAGCAAAACACTTCAAAGTGATTTTTATCAAAAATATCTATAAGTGTAGGTGGAAATTCTTAAAAAACTAGTGATTAATTTTTGCTTTCTTAAACATTCCAAAGCCACCTATTTCTGAAATATATCCCGCAAATTCCATTGAATTTCATAAGGTGGTTTTAAAAAAAATTTAAATGAAAAGATATCTAAGTGATTTTCATAAGAAAATAACAACACATTTCAGTATAAATTTTGGGGGGAAAAACTGGCAATACTTATTTTTTGGTTTTCTAAATATTTCAAAACCATTTTATGAATATATCCTGAAAATTCGATTAAAATTCATGGGGTGATTTTCACAAAATTCAGAATTTCTTCAAAGTGAATTTTAATTAAAAAACAACAAATTTTAGTGAACATTTTAGAAGTACAAAGGACCATAAATTTTTTGTTTCTTCAATATTTCAAAGCCACATACTTCACGAATATATCCTGAAAATTCTGTCTAAATTCATCGAGTGGTTTAAAAAAAATAAAGAAAACCTAAACAGTATTTTTTATAAAAAGCAATACATTTTAGAACAAATTCTTAACTTGTCATCATTAATTTTTAATTTTATCATACCCTTAATTCAAATATTTCAAGAATATATCCTGCCAATTTTATCAGAATTTATCGTAAGATTTTCAAAAATTTTATAAGGAAACACTTCAAAGTGATTTCGATAAAAAAAACTTAAAATTGTAATACATATTTTTGAAAAAACAATTGATCATTAATTTTTGGATTCTTCAATATTCCAAAACCCCAAATTTCAGGAGTATATCCAGCAAGTACCATCATAATTCTGTAGGTGTTTTTCAAAAAATTTAAAGAAGAATACTTCAAAGTAATATATATAAAAAACAACCAATTGTAGTAGAAATTCTTGAAAAACTACCAATAATTAATTTTTAGTTTTCTTAAAAATTCCAAGTCACATTTTCCAGGAATATATCCTGCAATTTCCATCAAAATTCATAGAGTGATTTTCAAAAAATCGAAAGAAAAATACTTCAAAATATTAAAAAAAGATCAAATAATTTTAGTGAGAATTCTAAAACAACTAGTGAACATTTTGGTTTCTTCAATACTTTAAAGCCACGCATTTCAGAAATATATCCTGCTAATTCTATTCAAACTCATGTGGTTATCAATATATTAACAACATTTAAATGTTATCTTATAAAAAAATAAAATAAAATTTCAGAGGAAAGTTTTTGGTTTCTTCAATATTTCAAAACCACACATTTTGGAAATATGGCTTGCAAATTCCATCAAAATTAAGCAAATGGACTAAAGTAAATCGGAGAAAAATGATTCAAATTGATTTAAAAACTTTTAGTGGAAATTCTTGAAGAAGTAGTGTTCACTAATTTTTAAATTTTTCAATATATCAACGCTACATATTTCAAAAATATATTCAGCAAATTCCATCAAAATTCACGGAGAGGTTTTCAAAAAACACAAGGTAATTTTTATATAAAAAATAATTTTGAAAGGAAATTCTTGAAAAACTAGTGATGATTAATCTTTACTTTCTTCGATATTTCAAAGACACAAGAATATATCCCGCAAATTCCATCAAAATTCATAGGCTGATTTTTAAGAAATTTAAAGGAACAAACTTCAAAATATTTAATTTATTTTTTATCAATGTTGATTCATTTTTTATGTGTATATGGTGAAACCTGTTCATATAGTTATAATTATTATTAAACCAATTAGTAGACATTCTAAGAAAACACTAGTAAACATTTCAGTGAATTTTAGAGGAAAATTATGAGATCGATTTCTTCAATATTTCAAAGACACGCAATTTAAGAATACATCTTACCAATTTTATCAAAATTCATTGGGCAGTTTTAAACAATTCAAAGGGAAACACTTTAAAGTGATTTTAAGATAAAAATACAACACAAATTAAAGGATATTCTAAAAACACTAGTCATCATTATTGTTTTGTTTATTTAATCTTTCAAATCCACACATTTTATAGATATAATCTACAAATTCTATTAAAATTCATCGAGTGTATTTCAAAATATTCGAAAAAAAACATTCCAAACTTATTTAAAAAAATAGAACAAAACTCTTCGAAGTGTTTTTTTTTTTTTCATATTAGATTAGTTTAGCTTAGCAAAATTATTTGTTATCGCGATTAGTCTATAATTTTTATCACCTGATTTAAAAATAGGACAAATCCGAGCAACTTTCTAAATATCAGGAAATGAGGTAGTTTTTAAAATTAAGTTAAAAATATGTTTTAAAGGTGTAACAAAAGAAGCTATACAATCTTTTATAACAGAAGGATTTCTATCTGGACCATAAATGAAAGTAGATTTTAATTGTTTAATATTATGTCATCATCAGATAAATAGTTAATATATAAAGTTGTATTTGAACTCGTAGTTATAAAATTGAAGCTGGTTTATACACACTCTTGAAATTTTTTTGCAAAACTATTAACAATTTTCTGCTCAGTGTCAATAACAATCTTTTCATAATACCCGCAATTGGGGAGGATGGCCGTTTTTTTTATTAACAAAAGATCAGAACTTTTTGGAGTTCTATTTTATAAATGATTGTTGTAGAATATAAGAATGATGATCATTGTTAATTTCCACCAAAATTGAGTTTGTACCATTTTTGTAATTTTAAATATCTCGACTTAATACGAATGAGTCTCTTAGTATGTTGAAAAAACCATTATGGAAATGGCTTTCTTGATGTTTAATAATGGGGACACTTTTCTTGAATATATGTATTATAGTTTGAGCTATGGTAGGGTATTTAGAGAATATAATGTCATCCCAACAACACTCCAATATGTTATGATATAATACAGCCAAATTGGCACGTTTAAAATGAAACCGTAATTCAATTGGTTTGGTCTTAAATATAGGCGAACTAAAAATTTTAAGAGCAAAATTAAAACATATGGGAAGATGATAATTATCTATGCCTACAAATGGATCAGCAACTTTTAAAATTTTACAATTAATACTATCTGTATGCAGTATCAGGTCTAAAGGTCTATTATTTGAATTTAAAAAAGGGTAAATGAAAATAATTTTTAAGTTTTTATACCACTATTTATAAATCATTTACCCTTTTTTAAAATAAACTACCACATAATAAAGGTCGCTACCATTATTTTCTTTGAATTTAATATATTGTATACTTGAAACAATTTACTAAAAGTATTGAAAATTATTAAAGAATCAGTCTGAGAATTCGAGTCGGAGCCGTGTGTAAAAATGTGGTAAGTTAAAATCACCAATAAGTAATGTAGTGTTGCAAAATTAATGTGCTGTTCAATTAAATCAAAAATTAAGTTATAAGTTTGAAAATTGGAGTTTGGTGGCAAGTAAATACAAACAATATTGAAATAATCTGAATTAATGTGTATTTTCATGCCTACAATATCAACATTGTTTATTGATAATCCGAATTCATTGATCAGTTCTGGTAAATATTTACAATTGACTGCAAGCAAGCATCCACCTCATTTTGTCCTAACTCTGTCAGAGAAATTAGAAGAAAATAATTTAGTATCAAATATGCCATCGTGTAAAAATGTTTCGGTAGAAGCAAAAATTTCATTATTCGCTGATAATATATTATTGACTAAAGTTCATGTTTTCGTTGCTAAACCCCGAACGTTTTAATAATAAATGGAGTAAAAGCATTACTGGATGTACTTAAGGTTTTTTTTAAAAAAGATTGACGATGATTAGAAGCTACGATATCGTTTATAAATGTTATTTGTAGATTAGATTCACCATTATTTTGTCGTTCATTTAATTCTGCATTAAATAGCCTTAAGTGGTTTCTTTGCCTGATAGTTTGGTCCCTTTTAAATTTTTTATTACTACTGGAAGAAGCTTTCAAGATATTAGCAGCAGTTTCCTTCTCATCGAAGATTAATTTAAATGGTTTTGAATAATATAGTTGATGCTTGAAGCTATTACTTTGGGATACATTTTGAAAATTAGGACGATAAATAAAATTCACATTTGGTGTGATAACAACAAAGTGAATTTCATTTAACGTCCTAGGTTTTGAATAATATGTTTATGTAATATAAAATAAAACATAATTAAAATTAGGGTTTAAATGTAAATGGCTTTCTATAACAAATTTTATCTAATTTATATTTAAGGTCTGACCACCCATCAAGCATCAAATTTTTACTAATTTACTTACTCAAAAAATTTACCTTTTTAATTTCATTTTTATTCAAAAAGTTTTGTAATTAATTTTACTGGAAACTGCGAGACGATAAGTAATTAAAGTTTATATGTATATGTAGGGTGGGTGGCCTCTATTCCACCCTCCAATCACGAAAATATCATCAAAAATTATTTGAAATATTTGTATGAATACATCAATTAAAAAATGCAATTATTTTGAGTTGTTTACATTTTACAACTTCTAACTAAAATACTCGATTATTTTTTAATTATTTGAGGATAAGATATAAAACACCCACCCACCCTACATATACGTGATAACTTTAATTGCTAATCGTTGATGATTATGCTGCTAAACACAATTAAACTCTTTATGTAATAAGAAATAAAACAAAATCAAAATTTAAATTGAAATATAAATGACTTTCTATAGCTAATGTTATCTAATTTTGATTTAAAGTTTGCCCACCAATCATGCATACAAATTGTAATAATTTCCTCACTGAAAAATTTTACCTTTTGAATTTCTTTTGTATTCAAAAAGGTTTGTAATTAATTTTACTCCAAACCGCGAGACGATCAGTAATTGAAATTTATAGGTATGTGTAGGGTGAGTGGGAGGCCTCTATCTCACCCTCCAATCAGTAAAACATCATCAAAAATTATTTGAAATAATTGTATGAATACATCAATCAAAAAATGCAATTATTTTGTGTTTGTTTACTGTTTACAACTTTTAGCTAAAACGCTCGCTTAGGTTTTACTGTTTGAAGGGTGGATAGAGGCCACTCACCCACCCTACATATACATCATGTCTTGAATTGCTAATCATTGATGATTTTGCTGCTAAAAACAATAAAACCCTTTATGTTATAAGAAATAAAACAAAATTTAAATTTAAATATAAATGACTTTAAGAATAAAGAAAACACTTTTACTTTTTTATACCACTTTAAATTTTATTTTCAGTTTAGTCGAAACTAGTGGTATAAAAAAGTAAAAGTGTTTTCTTTATTCTTAATATTAAAATGTACCACCAAGTGAATACCGTTAAGATCCAAGAATTAAATGATTTTATATTGCTAATCCTATCTAATTGAGATTTAAAGTGTGCCCACCCATCATGAATCAAAGTTTTACTAATTTACTTACTCAAAAATTTTACTTTTTTAATTTCTGTTTTATTCGAAAAGTTTTGTAATTAATTTTATTGGAAACGGCCAGACAGTAAGGAATTAAAGTTTAAATATATATGTAGGGTGTGTGGGTGGCCTCTATCCCATCCTCCAATCAGTAAAACATCATCAAAAA
Organism: Ontholestes murinus; assembly: GCA_963969525.1. NCBI lineage: Eukaryota > Metazoa > Arthropoda > Insecta > Coleoptera > Staphylinidae > Ontholestes > Ontholestes murinus. The sequence goes on along the minus strand of OZ018390.1, from coordinate 71,011,951 downwards.
TTATTTGAAATATTTGTTTGAAAAAAACTATTCATTTTTGCAAATAATTTTATGTTTATTTACGTTTTACAACTATTAATTTACCCTGCACATACATAATAACTTTAATTGCTAATAGTTGATGAATTATACATCGTTTTTACTTTTCCTATATAGAATTCAAAAAATATTACTTAGCTTTTCCTTCCTCCGGATTTTTCATTAATGTAAATATTTATTTATTCTACACATTTCTCTTATATTTAATTTATAGAGCTTCCTGGATTATATTAAAATTTTGCTCAACACGCTTAAATAGAAAAATAAAATTTAACGTAATAAAACGATTTAATATTTAATAATAGGAATAATACTAATGTAATTACATCTTTCCAAACATATGTTTCATAAAGTTCTTGGCTTGCGAGAAAAAAATTAAAAATTAATAATTTTGATATTTTTTGCCTATTCCTAAAAAAACTATATGAGTGACATGAAATTTATATAACAAGTAATTGTAAAGAATCCAAAATTGAGCAAATTATTAGAAATAACCATTTTAATAATAATAATAAACTATTTTTATTCGCACTAAAATATATAAACAGAGTACATATACTTAAAATATTAAGCAAAGTCAACAAAGAAACGCGTAAAAAATAAATCCGTATATTAAAGTGTGTTATACAATGTTTCAATTATAAAAGTCTTCAGTACTGTATCGTTTTTTAAAATTTTAACAATATTTCAAATATTTTCTTTTTGAAACTTTTTGAATTGTTTTCAAAATTAAGATTTTGTGACCAGTGATTGTAAAATTTCATACACCTATAGTCTGCACAATGCAAATTTATGAGTCGGATATACAAAATTATCTTTATATCGTGTGTTATAATCATGTGATTGTCTTTTCGAAGAAAATAGATGTTTCTTTTACCAAACAAATAGTACACATTTAAATATATACAGGGTGTCCCATTTTACATTGCGGTCTTGAATAACTTGAAAACCATGCATCGTAACGAAAAATGTGCCGAATGGAAACTTTCATGCTTTCGAGGGGGATAAAATCGGATTCTGACAAAATAGTCCCCCCAGACCCCAAGGGAGTCAACTTGAAAATCTTAAGTGGAAACCTCTATTTTTTATTGCAAATATGCAATTTTTATCTGGCGACTTTTTTCGAATTCCATACAGATGACACTAGAATCCTAAAAATGTGTTTTTTTGAAAAATACGTTTCAACAAATTCAGATGAAATAAAACCCTTTTCATTTGAGAAAAAATCCACACACACACACACACACATACATCGTTTTGAGGAAGATATCGGATTCTGACAAAATACCTTCAACCCAGAATCTAGGAGGACCGGGAAACGGCGCCAACTAGAGAATAAAGTGACAAATACGTAACATTGTAGAAATATTTTTTTGCTTGCCTTCGGCATTAGCGTTACCCAATTTACCACGAGGAGGCTGCGCGAACGGACTTTGCACATATGTTGGTTCTAAAAAAGACCGATTCATTATCGCCCACTACCTACAATATTTGCTCCAAATGTCAATTATTGTTGCGGCATATTATGATTCTCGAAGCTATCCGTCGTTTTTCGCAAAATGTTAGAACTGATTTGTCTACAGGCACGGTGAATCCTCTCTTTCATGGCGTCGCGTGTCAAATCCGGAGATCAACATCATAGTTTTCGCGCAAAATATAAGTAAAGTACTATGATGGATACATTACCATTCTTTTGTTTTGATGTCATACAAGTCCACACTCTTCTTAAACTTGAAAAAGTTATTAGGTACATTTCAAACGAGTGGTAGATTTAAATTATTATAATTTATTATACACGTATGATACAAATATTTTATAATAATACTAAAAACTAGTGATGATTTATGTTTTATAATATATACATAGAGAGTAATGTAATGTTCTTATGATTATGCTTAAATTAATGTTTTAAAAAGTCTATTATTGCACAGTCTGTGACGCTACTCGGAGGTCGTTGCCAATAGTAAGGATCACTTGTAGCCGCCTTGTTTCTCCTTTTACGCGTATAAAAAGTTCATTGTGGTCGGAGCGGCGGATATTTATTGTTCAATGTTTAAACATTAATCTTGTTCGGGAAGATGTCATCCCACGAATGGAAACTGGGGATACGGGGCGGGGAAGAAGCCTGGAAAAGCGGCCGCCGTTGGTGCAACCGGAACGGACGCGGTCATGTACGTAGTCAGCACTGTTGGAACTACTTTAGTGGAGAAGATGGTGGTGTATGCAGTCTTTGCTCCGAATGTCAGCTTGAGGATTTTACTCTGGGTCTGCGTAAGCACCGTCGTGTGAACTATAGGGGACGACGTAACGGCGAACTGGGGTTGTTGCTGCGGGAATAGCGGATTGACAGGAACTGGAGGAATTGGAAGGCCTGGCAGTGTGCTCGTTACAAACTCATAATCGGTCTTAGTTAGTGTACCGACTATCTTGGATATGGTGCTTAAAAAGGTGTTACCCCCGTTAACTATGGGTATTACATGGGACTCGTATAGTGTTTCTACTTTAACTACCGGTTTAGAAGCGGTAATCACTTGCCCCTGAGCCGCAGCTGCTGGATTGAGAAGACGCAGGAGGGCTAATTGCTGAAGTTGCTCCGGACTTAAAGCCGGGGTCGAAACTAGCTCGTTCACCGGTTTCGGCGTGATAGGAGCCTGAACCTTCTTCTTCAGGAAGCCTTCAGGAATCCGCGACTTATCCACGTCGGAAAGATCAAAGTCCGATCCGATTATAGCCAGATCCAGATCGCCTGGCAGCACGCGTTTACCGTTACCGTCCTCCTGATCGTTCTGATCGCCGAAATCGAGCTCGAGATGTAACTCCGACCCGGCCTCGTCGAGGTGGCTGTTGAACTCATTCAGCGTCTTGCTCGGATTGAAATGATAAGCCTCCATGGGGGGCAGTGTCTTTGTGGCGGTCACCAGCCGTGTGATCAGATAAGTTTGCACTAGGGTCTGGCTGGAAGTGTTATTCCCGCCGCGGATAACCGGCAAAATGTGCGTCTTGAGCATCGTCTGCGTCGTGCTGAATGTGTCGATCTTCGTGTCCAAGGGCGGGGTCTCCATATCCGACGCGAGATAAACAGGTGGAAGTGTCGCGATGCTCGAGTCCAGGAAATTATTGTCCTTATCGTAGTTGCTCGTCGTGGCCAGGATGTTTTCGGTGAGGGGCTCGGAGGCGGTCGGCGCTATTGTAGGCTCCGGCTCGAAACTCTTCTCGAATGTCGATGTCACCGTTATGTACCTCGTATTTTTCACGCTTCCCACCTGAATAATAAAAAAACAAAAATAAAATAAATGAAACTGAAATTAAATTCAAAATAAAATAATTTTAAATTTAATCAATAATTTAATCAAATTTTTTAGTCATTGGTAATTGTTTATTATGTATATTCTTCACCTGAAAAAGCCACAGCTGGCGAAACAATTGTAGTGAATTAAATAAAATTTTGAAAATCAACCACTTATTAGTAATTAGATAATTGTTTATTCTGTTTTTGGACAAACAATTAAAAAAAATAATTATACCCAAAAACTAAATATATACTTTTTTAAATTGTATAGAAAATCCAAATGTTTAATGTCTTAATCTTCAATAATTCCTGAATTATCGTAAATGGAAAATATAACTACTTCATGTTAATGTTATATTATTTCTAAATTGATATACAAATTAGGTAAATAGTGAATATTTATATAAAAATAAAGTGTAACATTATTTAATTATTGATTAATTATCCAGTATAATCAATCTACTGGTAATATAAAGATATGACAATAATATAAAATAACAATTTGTTAATTCATCGATGGAAAATATCCGAATTTATAATCGTGCACCCTCGGGATATTATAATTAATATAATTCATATAAAATATTTATTTGCACTGCCTAAAATTATAGGTAAATAAAATGTATTTGTTTTTCATTAAATGAAAATTTTGAATGGATTATGTTTTTCTATGATTATATTATAAATTTAATATAAAAATGTTTTCCAAGCTTTCCCTAACATATACCTAACCCCCCGCCCCCCCTATCCTCTAGCTAATTGTGGTGCTAAAATGCTACAACTACTAAATTATGAAATGTCGTAATATCCATAACTTTGAATCTTACACTACATATTCAGGCAATTCTGAGGAGCAAAACTTTGAAAAGATAACCACCATAAATAAAATTGCAAATTATTATAAATTATGAAGGAAGGATACAACAGTTTAATTTATATTGATTATACTCTTTACGGAACCTCCAAAAAATCATCGAAGATACCTACTACAAAAAAATGTTCAAAGTCATTTCAGTCTTACATATTTCCACCTATAAGATAAGGGTATTGGTAACGAAAAATCACCTAGATTCAATGGGATATTATTAAAATTTCTGAAACTTAATTAACCAGTAAACAAAATGCACCACATTAAAGTTAGGCGACACCATTTACAAAAACAATGCAGATAAAAGAGTTTCCCTTTATATTTTGGGAATTAACGTTTCAGGTATTAACATCTAACAACAGATGTTCCTAATGTAAAGCTTTTTATCACTGGAGTTTTGAAATCCATAGGCAATGTGAGTTGTTTACATTGACATGAAAAATGATTTTCAAAAAGCTTTTGTCAGAGTACAAATATAGTTAATCTAATTTTGATTAAAAACACTTACTATCATATATTTTATAATAAATATTTTATTGTGTTTGTTCGTAAGGGAAAAACGTTTTTGTAACGACGACGAGAATCGAATTACCTGGAAAGTGTATGGGGACTTGATGGTGGCGATTTCGTAGTAGATGTCCTTAAAGTCCGGGGGCGTCGAGATTTCCACCTTGATCGTCTCCAAGGGGAACGGCGTGTCGAGTTTATTTTCAGTGGAGCTCTCGTCGTCGATAATTGCAGCGACGGATTCGGAGCCGACCAATCCGTCCACGTCATCGGAACGGGACTGCGGGGTGACGACGTCGTTGAGCGACGAGTCCTGGAAGGAGTTCGGGGTCGTGCCGCCGGTCTCGTTCTGGTCGTCGTCGTTCTGCTTCCTGATGGTCACTCGGGGCTTGGCTGTGGTCTTGTACTGCCACCTGAATGTATTAAATCAAAATTAACATTGATTGTAAAATGTTTAAAGATAATTTTTTTCTTGAATATCGTAGAGTATATGTTACATAATAAATAGTAGTAAAAAAAGTTATTGATTTCTAACATGTTTTTTCTCTTCAAGAAGGAGAATTAGAAATGATCTGTTTGGCTATTTAAAAGTAAAGTTAGCTTCAGCTTTTTATTAAATCACCAAAATTTGTTGGATCTTCTTATCCTATGTAAAATTGAAATTCTTGATATGCTTTAAAAAGCTTTGATTTTTAGGTTTTTAAAATAATATTTAATGTAAGTATTCTTCTTTATCTGGCTTTGCTATCTTTATCCATAAGATAGAGGGGGAGGAAATCAATTTGAAATGATAGCTCAAAAGGCTCAAAGCTTGAATTAAAACATTGTTATGATCCAATTTTTTTAACATTCGTTAGATTTGATAATACGAATGTCCATTACTTACATATTATGATCATTACGCTCTATGTCATTTTGGAGTTAAAATACCTGACTAGACTACATGTGATTTTGGATGATTGTTCAGTATGTACCGTAAAAGTGAAGCATCAAAAATTGATGATTTTATAAGTGCTTACGGTTTTGCATTCATCAAATCAATCAGGTCTTAAATTTAGGAGCTATTTTCTGAATTGGTGGTAATAAGTAATCATTAAGTATAGGCTTTGATGTATGTGAGTACCACAACTTATATCTTTTCAACATATTTCATTAGCAGTGTTTTCTTCTTTATAGATCTTATGTGTGTTATTGTACTGACTGATAAATATTTATAGAGATATGAAACACCTAAGTGATTGCCAACTACATCTGAGGAAATTTGAATTCTATTGATCTAGAGTCGGTGCTGCTAGTGGGTTCTAGTTAACACTTAACTTAAACTATGAATTTTCTTAAATTGAAGATATTTAATCAGATTAGTCAGACCAATCGGCTAGTTTTTACCTTTTTGGGCGGCTACAATTTTTATAACTCCTTAACCCCTTGACCTACTTTGTCTCATCAGATTGCGTGCGCTAGTCGCGAAGCAAGTGCACCATTCTAGATGCTAGACACCACGAGACACGCTCGTGTATATTGTAACTTGCCTCATATTTTAGACACGAGTCGCACTCATGCTTGTAGTTGGAAAAGTTAATAATCGCAGGTTTCAAATTTAAAAACTTATTTCATGCAATTTTGAGTTACAAATCAAATATATTCTTATACGATTTAGAATTCATGAGTTTAATATTATACATAAAAATTTTAATGCTTTGAATGTGTTTTTATTAAGAAGGGTACTGAAATATACTGCTTACAAAATAAAAACCAAAAACCTTCTACGAAATCAGAATATATAATAGAAAACTTAATTAGAGAAACAATCTTGGATCACTTAGTGCCAGTAACCAATGAAGAGTCAAATTTTCACTATTGACAAATACAGAGGCAAGAAGAAAATTAATTATGCTATAAATCGAAGAATACACCTTAAGGAAAAATAATTATTTTGCAACATATGTCTGTAATATTTTGCTCCTTTAGAATCTATTGATAAGTGTAATGTATTTACATTACAATTCTAAAGGAATTATAGAAATAATAATTAATTTCAATAAAACGATTAAGATTTTACAAACAGCAGTTTGTAATGTTTAATATACCCAAAAAATATAATTGTTAATTGTACGAGTAACTTAAATATTCATCCTTTTGGCTTTTATGATTATCAACATTTGATTATAAATTCGACAAATGTAATAATACCTCTATTTGCAGGAAATTAATTAGTAGAGGTAAGCTATTTTATTGCTTTTAAATGTTTAAATCACATCAATTCTCCAAACTTATAACAATGAAATGTTGAAAATGCCAAAAATATGTCTTCGCTAATCAAGGAAACAACATCACCAGAAGAATACACAAAATTAATAAGTAATTTCATTGTGGAATCTCTTTCGGTGGAACATTGTATATAAGTATCTACACAACTGTTAAAGTTGATTAAAAACCGAACACCTGAGACTGAATTATAGCAGTGATTATAACTGGAATATTAAAGGAAAAAAGTATAAAATTTTCAGTACGTACAACTACTAGAGAATGATGTCGAAATAAATCAAGTTGATGTGAATTAAGCTAAAGTGAATCTTATAAAATAGGATATTGCATGGACAAATATATTGCTTTTATTACTAATTTTTATATACTATTACAACCTTAGACTTTAATTTACGTTCTCAATTCAGGAATTTCATATCGAATGCTAACTCATGTAAAAACATAATTTTAACCCATTTGTCCTGTAGAAATAGATATGTTATTCAGATGAAATCTATTATCTACAGTTTTGCAACAACTGTATTTATCTTAACGTATATCTCTATAGTAAATATCTATTTTTTCTCTCTACATCTTCACTATAGTCATTGAAGCCAAAATAGATTGAAAGTGCTCGGTAACTTTTGTTTATTTGAAGAAGGATATCCCAGGCTCAAAATTTACAACAAAAAACCTAAGAAAAACAGACACAAAAGAGTTTCCTGTCTCCCAAATTAATGCAACTGAGAAAGAAATAAACAAAGATTTTAAACTAGAAATCATCAACGTCTAAGATTCATATAAAATTACTACAATCTATAATTGGTTTATGTAAGGAGAAATGATTTTAGAGGCATTGATTTAGATACGGATTCACTGGTGCTAAAATGCATAACATAAAAATTGAATTTAAAACGTTTAAATACTGATGTTTGCCTTCACTATAATATTGAAAGTGAAACAAATTAGGTAATTTTTTAAGAGACTTGTATGCCCACTTTACTAGGCGGTAATTTAAGAGCTAATAAATAAACTTATGATGCTTGTGGGTGTGGATTTTATATATACCTAAATTTTGAAAAGTTTTTCGTAATATAAACTTACAAATGGGACAGAAAAGACTACAATCGAAGATTCATATCAAATCTTATAAACTTGGTTACCTTAACTAAGGTTTGGTTTTGTTTTTTTTGCCAGCTCAAGGGGGTTTGATGAAACAGGGACATATTTCTTCACGTTAAAGGGTTTAATAACTTCTTTTTATTTGTCAGCACAACAATGGACTACAGAAAAAGAGGATAACCCTTATGGTTTAAAACAAAGAAGATACTTATATTCTAATTTTGTAGTCTTTCAAAACAGTAACAATATAACCAAAAATGTTATACAAGGATAAGTGATGAACGATATTCAATGGAGACAAGATATTTAAATCTGTGAGTTTTTCCATGAATTCTCTTCTTTTCACCAAATGAATATTACAAGAGAACATAATGGATTTAAATCTCCATCACTATAATCACACTCACATTGACTACTGGGCAATATTGAAATTTTAAATCTATCCATGACCTAATTTAAGCCGAGTTATGGAGGATGAACAAAATCTACCTGAAATTGAAAAATATGCGGCTCATTTATTATAGAACAGGATGAATGAGGCAATTGTGTGTGGCTATTTCCAACATAGTCTGAGGATGCTTTCTTCCAGGCAACCTCTATACTGTTTGAAGCTGTTCAATAAATCTGATTGCAAAAACTTAATATCTTCTTTTTCACTAGATGTTTTTGTCAATTGGTCAGCAGTCTTTTACAGGAATGCCACAATTTAATTTAACCCAAATATAAGTAACCTTATTTGATAAGTCGAATAGAGAATGGCAAAATTTACTTATATAAACAATTAGTGATAATTTAAAATTGCTATGATTTAATACTGTTTAGGACTGAAAGCGAATCTGAGTATGTCACGATATTGGGGTATGAAGAAATGTTATTTACCATTGGTAAACACTAGGAAAGATAGCTGTTACTGTTGAAAATATAGACATAAATTGATAAACTGTTACAGAATGTGAAATATTCTTTTCTGGTATATAATTAGGAATAGCTGTTGGGACAAGCTTTTGGATCCGTCTGTGTATAAATCAAACTTATGTTTTATATTATTAAATATAGCTCGATTCTCTTCTTTTATCTCCCCAAAGGGAGGAATACATACTTAATGGGTACAAAATTCAGAAAGAAAGAAAGATTAACCTGAAAGCCTCAGCAAGCGGAAGGCAATTCTTTTTAGTCCAGTACGAATTGAGAAGACTGTCGATGCAAACATGGTATAAATTTGAAGGGATTTCAACTTAATAGCCTTGTATTGCATGTGATCGAAGATTTTGAAATTATAATTACAGGCACTTCCATAGAAAATAAAATTTAAGCTGGTTTAAATGAATATGCTTAAATTAAATTACATCACAAAGGTTCTATTCGCATCCTTAGTAATAGGTAATTTTAACTCTTTGATATTAATCACAGATAGACACTAGAAGTAGATTGTTAAAAATGCTACCCTTTATAATATAAACCAAACGGTATTAGAAAATATTGTCATAACACTAAATTCTCTTCTGGATATAAATCTCTCCAATGCTAATTTTCTTCTTACGTTCATTCTTGAATAAACACTTTTAGTATCTAAGGTGATGATCCGTACATTTAGTGAAACTTCAAAATTAACGCTTAATAATAGGCAGCAATTGACAATAAAGTTAAATTCCTCGGTTGATTTATAAGGCCATATTCTTTTAAGTATATATTTTAGTGTAAATAGAAAGTCTAGTCTTTATTTATACTGCTTTTTACTGTTTAAATCTTTCAAAATTATTGATTTTTTTGTTAACACAACTTTAATTACATTTTCATCTTAATTATTGATAAATATAGAACAACTTCAAGGAATTGACTTTCTGGCGTCACACACGAAATTAATTTAATTGAAGTTTAGTAATTTATTCATTATGTACCACAAAGTGAAGGCCTGCACAATTAAAATTTTAATTTAATTTTACAATTCAAGAAAAAACATGATTATTAGGTTAAAAAAATTTAAACTATTTTATTTAATAGTTTAAAAATAATTTACTAAATTGAATCTAAACCACTTTATCAGGTAATACATAAATAGCTTAAAAAATTTTAATAATAAAATGTATTAAAATCATTTACGTTATCGTTTTAGAAAATTCTTTTTCTTAGTAGAAGATTTACAAAATATTTTGGTAATTTTAATTATTAAATATGATTAATATTTCGTATATATTCTGCAATTATTAAATCTATAAAAAAAGTACAATTAACTAAATAACTAAGTAAAATCAATATTGTAATAATATACTACGGAAAGCTTTATTATTAGCAATTAAGCTTGATATTAAAATGTTTGTTATTTTAATGCCAAAGCTCAGCGAACTAAAATTATTAATATATTTATACCTAAATATAAGCTGATAACCACACACCAAAGCTAATTTGTTATTGAGCTTAACCGTTCATTGCATATTCCGGATCTGGTATAGCCTTCATAACATTTACAATATACAAAAACCATACAAAAACAAAAATAAACTGGAATAATTCATTCTTCATGTGCAGCAATACAATGTATTTTTTTTACAATACATGACCATGAATATTTCAGCCAATGTTCTATTAATAGCAAAACTCGTACCTAATTCATAAATTTTACAAATGTAGGTATATTTAATACTTAACGTAACCTGAAAGGAGGTATAGAAAGAAATACATACTATGAATGGAAATATATAAGGAACATCGTTAAATAACGGTGACAAGACTCAATATGATTATAGAACAAAAATATTTATAATCCTGCTTTAAACGCTAAACTAACGCATTTGCCATGTTTTTACTACTTTTTAGTGGTAAAAATATAGTAAGTGCGTTAGTGTAGTGTTTATTATGAATTACCACGTAGTAACGGTCGCCACCATCCTCATGATTTAATCCTGCTTTAATCATGAACATTTTTTTGCTTGCTCCTGTTTATTAAAAATTAATTAGATGTACGAAATAGTCAGCACCATTTATTATTATAATATTTCTTGACATAGCGTACTATTGACCTATCCCAACATATTATTTCTTAACCTTGCGTTGTGTTGACCTTCATAAGAAATTATATGTTGGGGTAGGTCAAGAGTACGGCGGGGAATAAACTAATAAAATAGTTCGGTTTTATGTTAGGGCATTATACATTGCGGTAGGTCAAGAATACGTAGAGATATCGAATAATATGTTAGGATAGGTCAAGAGTACGCTAGAAAAAAAATAAACTATTGAAGAAGATCAGAAGTACAACGATAAACCAATTATTAAACTGGGTTTGTAGTACGCTAAATTTGGGGATAGGTCAAGAGTACCCTTGGGTAAATTATCATTAAGAATATTGTGAGAGTAGTCTAGGAAAACAATTACAATATTAATATATATTTGAAAAATTATCATTTTTCAAATGGGTAAAAATTATAGTTTGGGGTAAGGCAAAGGTAAAAAATATGATTTTATTATAATCATATAGTTAAAAAACATTCATAGTAATAGGATAAAAATAAAATATTCGGATAGGTCAAGATTTACATGTTGTGGAAGCCAGTTTGAATTTTATAAAATTCCGTAACTTCAGGTTTTCGAAATTCTAGATATTGCACTAATAATATTTAAACATAAAAGTGGTTCCAGTGTCTTGACAAAGTCCAATATGAAAGCAAAACCAGACGAATTCTCACTATCACATGGGAGCTAAACAAAAACAAAACTTTAGAAGGAACTTCTGCAGACACGTGTTTTGATCTCTCGATCTCATCAGTACAAGTTTACTATTAAATTGATTTTAAATACAAATATAAGAAACTTATTTATGTTTAAAAAGTTTCTCCCCAATATCTAATTTCTTAACTAATGCTTGTCCGAAATGGTTCATGGATAGTAACATCCCACCCACCTTACATATAAATATTACTTAAAAACTTTACAGCGGTACTATTTTTTATCATATTGGTTAATGTTAAGGATTATAAAAGTATTGTCATGTTGACATAAACAACAAAAATATTCTCCCCGAAAAAAGGTGATAAAAGAATTGATCAAAAATAGAAATCAAACAATCAGGATGTCGAGGAGGACCCCTGCTGCCTTAACATCATAGTGTTGGATTTTTATGTGTATTATTTAAGAAAGAAAGAAGAAGAAAGATAAATAAATAAATAAAGAATAGTGTACTGTGGGTGCGTGATCACTATCCTATCCATCAGTTAACATAATATAAATGAATGTCCAAAAATATGAGGGAATAATACGTAAAGCTAAAAGAAAGAGGTTTGTGAAAATGAGCTGGATTTTTTAACAAATAGAGACGTGGACTGTTTCAGTAGCAACAGAATTATGAATTTGCCTTCAAAATAGTCATATTTCGGAATCAAAGAAAAAACGCCTTAAACTTTATTCATTTAATACCATTCTTAATACAAAAAAAGAACAGAAGAAGAAAACAATTGTTACTAAACCTTGTAACGACTATCTATCACTTATATCTGTCATTTCGCCTATTTCTATTCGTCAAAAAATTTCAGGAGAAATAGAATAAACCTACCAGTTCTGATAATTTGTAATGACTACACTGATAACCTCATATTATAAAGTAGAGTTATTATTATAGGATGAATTAAATATTTGAATTTCACCTGAAACTTGCTTAAACCAGCCTCGATCTTAAGGAATCTGAATTGAAACAAGCTTAGAAGTTTTCAAACTTATAGTGGTGAACTAGTCCAAAAGCCCTCGTGGAAGTAAAACCTTTCGTTTAACACTACTCTACTATAAGGAGTTTAGACAAAAAGAAAAGAAGACTAAACCAAAAACTATGAAACAAATCTCATGTTTACATGTAAGGAAATGTATTTAAGCTAGCAAATGCCGACATAAATACAATGAAGATAAATAGACTCCATGCATTATTGCCTCGTAACTAAAACAAAAAAAATAAAAGTAACGGAATTTAAATTTCATTAGAGTTAAAACAAAAATCAAGAAAGAAGCCAGCACATGCATGGATCTAAAAATATATTTCATAGATTGAATACAGTGTCGTAAAATTTAAACTATTAGATCAGGAAAATAGAAATTACTTCAGAGCTGACAGTGAAAACAAAAACGACATTTTGAGTTATTTGCCATCAAGATTATATCACCCAGATTGAATATAGTTAAGCAAACCTACACAAGACATTCAGAAAATTAGTCTTCATTTAATATTTACCAACGATAAAACTCGAGAAATTAGTTTTCCTTAACAATTCAACAATTTTATACTCAAGAATTCATTACTTAAATAAAATCCATTTTACCATTTCAAATAACATTATTTCTATGTCTACAACATTTATATACAATTCTCAACCCCAAAAACGTCTACAGTTACAAACCTGCCAGGTGAGCGATTCAGTTTGAATTTGTAGAGACTGGAGCTAGATTGTGACGAATCGACACTCGACGCTTGCAGTTTCGGTTTGTATCCTCTCCTTGTAAATCCCCCACCGTTGTTGCTATTGCTGCTGCTTTCTGGAGCCGGCGTGCTCGAACGGTGCTGCTGCTTGTTCCTTCTGGAATTATACCGTTTACCAGATCCGGAGGATGCGGTCGGTGTAATTTGCTCACTAGACACAGACACAGTCGATACTTGAGTCTTATTCCGACCGAATTTTTGCCTGTGTGATGTGTTCTGTCTGTATTATTTACAAGTGTTAGTGCTGTATGTGTACCCGATTCGTGGTATACTTACTTGTGCGGCCTCGGCGTGGTCGGGCTGGGCCTGTTGCGGTTGGCCTTCTTGTGACTTTGCTGCTGCGGTGGCGGCGGTGGTTCGGGTTCGTTTTCTTCGGGCTCCTGTTCGCGGTGTCGGTTTTTGAAGCGCTTGAACGATCCGGCATTCGACGGTTTTCTCGTCGATTTTATGTTGTTGCTCAGGCCTTCCGCCACTAATAAAGTTTCCTCATTTATTGAGCCGGCGGGCGTCGGGTCTAAATGCCTGTTATGTTTATTGCCTTTTCCCAAGTTTGGTGCCGCTGTTTTGAGTATCCTCAATGTGGGAGACGGACTGATTTTTGCTTTATTACCGCCGAGAACACGCGATGTACTTTGTAGGACTTGGGCGTATTTTCCGGATATATACGTGCCAATAACGCTGGTCTCGTGCACAGTCGTCGTCCCGTCTTTCACAACAGTTCCCCCCAATTTGGTAACTAATCCCGTTGGGTGTAATGAGTCTACACGCTTCGTTGCCGAATGCGCCTTGTTTTTCTGTTGGGCTGATGGACGCGGTTTTAAATGTAATTTCGAACTCGGCTTCAAGTTTATTACTTTATAGGTCTCCTCGACGACTTCGGAGGGTTGGCGAGATAGGAAGTCGTATTCCGGTTCACCGATGTTGTTCCCGATGATTAAGGCCGGTTCCTCTTCATTGACGATTTCTACGACGCTAGATATCACCGGTGCTGGAGGAGTTACCATAGAGGAGGACGGGCCTTCATAAACTTCGACGTGACTTGAAATTATCGGTGCTTGGCTTGGTTTCGGCGCACCTGTTATAACTTCTACTTTACTGATAATATTGTGTTGGGGTTGTTTTGTCGATTGTGCTTGAACAACTTCGACCTTACTTGATATTATTGGTGCCGCACTAGCAACATTTACAACGCTGGATACGCCTTGAATAACGTTAACTTTCGTCGATGGGCCGCCCTTAATTTCCACTTTGCTCGATAGAGTTACAGGTGGGTTGGCCTGTACCTGCACGATAGAGGATATCTTTTTACTGGGCTCGGCGGCTTTCTTTTCTGTTTTACTCGGTTTTATTACAGAAGGCGATTCTTTCGTAGCCGATGCGACAGGTTTTGTGTCTATAACTGCGTTTACTGTCGGTTCGCTTACTTTATTCTTTCCGGCATCTGAAACATGCAATCCCGCATTATACGACCTGTTTTATGGCCATTATGTCTCCCTTTTGCTAATTTACAGTCGACGTAATAAAATTATATGACATGTTTAGCATGCGATAAATTAAATATCCCTTGAAATTGTTGAAGGAAAAAATTACCTGCGGCGCTCTGGGGCGAGAATACCATCACGGTGTTGCCTATTGTAGTCGTGAAGTCCAGGAAGCCGTATACGGTCTGGGTTACTAAAGAGCCCTGGTTTTGAGTGGGAACTGGGGCTGGGGCGGCTTGATTTGCGGGGTTTATGAAGACGGGTCCTCCGGAACCATAGCTAGGGCTCACTGCAACAAACACATCTAATTACAAACAGTTACCATTCATTCCGCTAATTATACAATAAGGCCTTAAGAGGGCCGGGGCCCCATTCAATTTTCACACGTCATTGTTTAATGTGCGGCCATGCAAGTATCGGAACCGTTTCTGGCGTTAGTGACGCAAAGTCCTTTATAAATTATTCGTCGTGCAATCGAAAATGGGACCACTTTTCCCCAATAAAATGTTTTGCGGAGGCGTTTTTCTCACCCGCCATAAATTAACTCCGATACATAATAGACAACGAAATTTCACATAATACCGCTAACAGGATGTAGTGATATATTGGATCAAGGGCGTTATTTATGATCTGGATATTTATTGTTCATTTCCGAAGTGAACAGTTTCGACCAAATTCCGATATCATTACGCAAAATAAATTACTTCGATAATAAATGTCACTTGAAATTACCCGCATTTGTGGAAATTGTTAGGACGGAATGAAATTATATAAAGATATATCGTAACCTAGCTAATAAATGAATATAATGATCATATAAATTTGATTTTAAGCGTACAATAGGTTTCCTTCGATATAATAAGTTGCTATTTACAAACAAACGTATAATTTAATTTTGTTTTGATTTATTAGTTATTACATACGTATTAATAATATTTAATAATTGAATTTATTATATCTATGGTATAATATATAGAATAGCTTCTTTATTGTGATACAAACATTAAGTTTTTACACTCGTCATACATAAGAGACTTTTAGAACTAATCCTAATATGTAAAGTCTTGCAATTACTTTATTTTCTTTATTCTGGTGTTTATTCATTACTTATCTTAAAATATCTAGGAATTAAATAAACTATAAATCAAAAATCCCTCTACTGTACTTTCTAAACAGTTAATTATACTAATTGTTACTCTCAAGAAAACTTTTCTGTGCTCTAAAATGCAAACATCTTTCATAGAAAGAATTTTCATTTTCATTTTTTTTAGAATGCCATTTTAAATGTTTTCAATTCTATTTACCTTAACAAAATCCTCTGCAATTCCTAGAGAGAATTTTCTCTACTCTATAATTTAGACACTTTTCTTAAAATACTTTTCTGTAGTCTAAAACTTAAAAATTCTCTGTATTCTGAAACTGATATTCTTTTTTAGAAAGATTTTACTGTACTGTAAGATTTAAACACTTTTTTCAGTTAGGCTAGTATTAGAAATAGAGATTTTAAGAAGTCGTTTTTTGTCCTCGTAAATATTTTATATAATGAAGTTTATCTTTTTAATACATCAAATTTTTATGCGAACGAAACATCCAACAAATTAGTTAATAACACCTGTCAGTGTAAAAATGGAGCAACATTTTTCAATATCTGTCTGTTTAATGAAAATAACTTAAACACACGTTTATATTTATATATAATTGAAACAAAAGGTATTGTTTAGCTTATACTGGTAAATATCTTTTGGCGATAAACGATACGAGCTTTATCCTTGGTTTACAAACCGCTGATCTAAGCAATAAAATATGTACCGCATTTTATTATCGCTAATTCTCATTGTTATTATTATTAAATCACCGCGGTGTAAATAACAGTTGTTCAGGTCTCACGTTCATAATGTGCAAGACACGAGACTCGGTTCCATCCAATTTCTCGCAAGGTTGCCTTCATCTGTTCATACACGTGAGATAACGGCACGACACGATTGATCTAAAGTTCACAACAAATATGCACGTGTCCTATTAAAGAAAATCACAGTTATCCATTCTAGAGGAGAGGCAGGATACCACCATTCTGCTCGCTACGTATCATTTCGAAAGTATCCTTATAGATCATTAACTCTACCCTACATGTGCGAGCGTGTCACGTGTAGAGGTCGGCGTAAAGTTCAGAATAACTATTTTATGGAAACCTTAGACATAAATCCTGCATTCTTTTATTTTCCAATAACTCCTGCACACGTTTCTCGCACTCGGGGAAACTTGCAATCGATCCCACCGACCGAAACGAAAATAAGCCGCAATAATTACGACGTTGATTTCCAACCTCGACGTTCGTTATTAAATATAAATCTGACCTCTAACACCTATAATTAATATCCTTTCAACACACGAATACGGCGAGGCTAATTACCGAAGAATTAATTCAAGTCCGCTTAGATAAATGCGTCAATGGAAGGCTCGAAGAGTTTTATTTTTTAATCAATCCATCAAAACCCGAGACCGAGCCGAGCGACTCTTGTTAACATTTAATCAGACCCGTTGGGAAGGGTTCAAGGACGGAAATCACGACTAATCCGAACGGAATTAGGGCGTTCGGATGGATGGTAGCGAGGAAAGGATTTCCTCGTTCGTAGTTCGATGTTTGATTAAAATATTCCTTCTCTACTTGTTAATTTTCCATTTACTTTTATACTCCTAGGTTGGAGGAGTAAAAAGGTTCCATTGCAACGCCCACACGAACGGAATTACTAGAAAATTTATACACCAAATGCACTTGGCAAATTAACCTCTAGCAGTGAAGAGAATCAACCGAAATCTAAAAGGTCGATGAATTATTTCTACGAATCGAAAATAAAATTACTATTTATAGAAACTAAAAATCATCAATTGTATTTAATCTATATAAGAGTTTATTTTACATAATGATCCACTTTAGAACTTAACTGCATTTTTACTTTCCCTATATAGAATATATAGGGGAAGTATTGTTTTCGTGCATGAAAATGTCTGTGGGCGCTGTATCTCAAAAACGAAAGATGCTATTGAGATGAAACTTTAAAATTAAGGTTTAATTGTTAAAAACTAAAACTGAAAAGCTTTTGGTCAACATTCAAAAACCGGAAGTGGATGTTTACTCGAGGCCTTTTTTTGTTTCTTAAGATTTTCTTTTTGAATATCAAAAATAATTTAAAAATTTTCAGACAATAGTTAAAGGGAATGATAAACTGAACAAATTTTATTAAAACATATTTTTCATAAAATTCTTAAATTTCGAGAAAATAAAAATAATAATTGAAAATTTTGACATTTTTTGCCAATTGCTAATAAACTATTAGAGTTACATGGAATTTATATTACAAATAATAATAGAGAATTCAAAAGTGAACAAATTATTAAGAATAGCCTTTTTGCGCAAACCTCATAGTTTTCTAGTGAAATGTAAGGAAATTACTATGTTGGCCACATCACCATTCTTTTATGTTTGTTTATATTTTACAACTTCTAACTAAAACCTTCGACTATGTTTTACTGATTGGAGGGTTTAATAGAGAACACCCACCCACCCTACATATACATGATAACTTTAATTGCTAATCGTTGATGATTTTGCTGCTAAAAACTGTCAAACCCTTTATGCAATAAAAATTGAAACGAAATCAAAATTTAAGTTTAAATATAAATCGCTTTCAATAGCTAATCTTATCTAATTTAGATTTAAAGTCTGCCCACCCATCATGCATAAACATTTTACTCACTCGTAAATTTTACCTTTTCAATTTATTTTTGATTTAAAAAAAATGTTATTAATTTTACTCCAAACCGCGAGACGATCAGTAATTGAAATTCATATGTATGTGTAGGGTGGGTGGGTGGCCTATATCCTACCCTCCAATCAGTAAAACATCATCAAATATTAGTGAAAAAATTGTATGAATAATTCTCTAAAAATCACAATTATTTTATATTTATTTATATTTTACATCTTTTAATTAAAACCTGCACTTATCATTTTACTCATTACTTTATTCATTACTCATTGGAGGGTGGGATAGAGATCACCCACCCCACCTAACATATACACGATAACTTTAAATACAATTATAAATGTTTACAAAACATTAAAACCTTGTATATAATAAAAATTAAAGCAGAATCCAAATTAAAGTTTAAATGAAATAAAATAAAACACTATTTCTTTGTTTTACCACAATAGTTTACTATTTTTAATCAAAATGTACCACCAAGTAAACGCCGACAACATACAAGAATTAATTAAGTTTAAATATAAATGACTAATCTCATTTAAGCTTGATTTAAGTCCTTTCCACGTATCATGTATATATTTTGTATTAATTTAAACACTCAAAAATTTACTTTGTCAATTTTCTTTTTCTATAATATTTTCTTTCAGTTTTCCAAAAAAATAACAATTCTTACTTTGAATATAGTTTTCAGCAATGTCTTTTATAAATTAGGATACTTTGTTTAGAAAAAATACTTCCATTTTTCGAGAAATTTCTGCCATTTCTTAAGATATATTTTGCACCAATTTTTATGTCAGATTTCAAGTATTTTAACACATTTTACTTTATATTATCCAAATCTCAGGAATGTATTTCTCAAATTTCAAGATTTTCTTTCCAGAGTTTCTCAAATACTTTAAAATTTACACCAAATTTAGTTAGGATTTCTAGAATTTTCAAGAAATTTATCTTTCTGATTTTTAGAACTTTCTTCTATTTTTTATTTATCACCATTCCTTCAATATTTCTAACTTCAGGAATATTTTAGTAATTTATAAAGAACTTTTTACGTGTTTTGTTTTAAATCATCTAAATTTTTCAACAATGCAAAATTTTGCAACAATTTTTCTTTAATTTAATTCATCACAAGTTTTTTACTATTTTTTTTAGATTTCTAGAACTGTATTTAAGTGTTCTAAAAATTTTCTGTTATTTATCTTTAATTTCTCAAGAATTTTATATATTTCTTGCTTTATCATCTGCATTTTTATTCGGTAATTTTACAATTTTGCATATTAATATTTCTTTAATTTTATAAGATTTCTCTACTTTCAGAATTTTTTATGTTATTAATAATTTAATTTTTGCTTTTATGCTATTTGAAATTTTGAAATATTTCTTTTATAAATTTTACTTTTTATTTTAGAATTTTTTTCAGACTTTCCAAAGATTCAACAATCCTACACTAATTTTGCTTCTAGATCTCTAGAGCTTCTCAGCAAGTTTGATATCATTTTTTAATAATTTGTTACAATTTTTTTATTAGCTTAATTTTTCTTTTAAATTGCAAGAATCTTGTTAAATTGTTCTAATTTGTTTTATCAATTTTTCTGTAATATAAGAAATAAAGAATTTCCTAATTGTTTTATTATTTTTTAGCTTTACATTTGTGTAATTTTCTAAATTTTCCAGAATGTCTTTTCTAAATCTTTTTAATTCCTAAAATATAAAATTTTCCAGAAAATTTTCTTTGATTATAACAGAAGTTATCAGTATTTTTAAAATTATCTTATCAAAATTTTTCCGGATCTTCTTTTTAACACTTTTTTATCAGAGATTTTTAATTTTTTCCTCTAATTTTTGGTTGTTTTTCCTGCATTTATCTACCGCTTTTGTTTCTTATTTTGTAATAACTGTGCTTTCATTTTTCTAGAATTAAAAAAATGACACATCATTCTCGTCAGTGTTGTTCTTTCAATTTGCAATTTTTACATCTTACTCCTCATAACTGAATCCCATGGCACGTTTTTTCCGTGTATAATTATTTTAATGGTTTTGATTTCAGTGGATTGTTTTTATTTGTAAAATACCAGTATTTATTTCAAATTTCTAGATTTTGTACAATTTTCTTTTTGAAAAAAATCTATTACATATTTTTTAAGGAATATCTCTTCTAAATTTTTTAGAGGTTCAACAATCTTTCATGATCCTTCTGAGAATTTCTAGAATATTTAAGCAATTTGTTTTCCTTTGCTAGATTAATCACCATTTTCTGAATTATCTTATGGGAATTTTGTAAAAAATTTCAAAAATACAATAAATTTCTAAAAATGTTTATTAGTAATACTTTAATTCTAGAAATTAAATTGTATTTTCATTTTCTGAATATTCCCAAAGACCTTTTTTTAAATTGTAAGATATTTCTTTCAGTAAAACTCATCAAATAACTTTTTCTTCTGGACTCCAAAATTTTTCGAAAACTATTTTTCTATTTTACGAAAAATTATTACTATTTCCGAATTATCTTATCAAAATATTTTAGGAACATTTTTGGGAATTTCAACTTTTTGATATTTTTCTTGAAAACAATTCTAACGTTTCTATTGAATTCTATATGAATTTTAAATTCTCAGAGTTTTCTTAGGGTTTCTCTTTGTTGTTTGGTTTGCAAAATGTATCAGATTATAAGTTTTTTCGAAATTTTTTGAATTGTCCACATACTTTTCTAAAAAATTGTAGCTTTCTATTATTAGATTTTTACTTTCCCTATATACGAAGTATATATAGGGGAAGTATTGTGATCGTGATTTTTTTTTGAAAAATTTTTTTTGCGGAAATATCCGTTTTGAGGTCCCCTGAGTCCATTAAACTAATTTCTAGAAAAAAATTTTTTGTGTCTGTGTGTGTGTCTGTCTGTCTGTCTGTCGGTGGGTGCTGTATCTCAAAAACGACTGATCCGATTGAGATGAAACTTTAAACGTAAGGTTTTATCGTTATAAACTGGAACTGAAAAGCTTTTGGTAAACATTCATAAACCGGAAGTGGGTGTTTACTCGAGACGTTTTTTGTTTTTTTCCAATATTTTTTTTAATATGAAAAATATTACAAAACTTTTCAAACAAAAGTTAAAGAGAATGAGAAACTGAACAAATTTTGTTATAACATATTTTTCATAAAATTCTTAACTTTCGAGAAAAAAAATAAAAATTCAAATTTTTGATATTTTTTGCCAATTGCTAATAAACTATTGAAGCAACATGAAAGTTATATAACAAATAATTGTAGAGAATTCAAAATTGAATAAATTATTAAGAATAACCTTTTTGCATAAATTGCATAGTTTTCGAGTAAAATATAGGGAAAGTACTATGATGGCCACATCACCATGTTTTGTAATGTATTTTCTTGAATGTATGATATGTTTTTCTTCAACCGTTTCCTTTCCAGATTATTAGAACATTATAGTCTTTTTTTTCCGATTTCTTTTAATAATTGTTCATAAATATTGTATTGTATTGTAATATTTCATCAATTATCTTTTCGGATTTATTTTTATTTTCGTAGTTTAGAAATAAAATAATCCTAGTATCTCTAGCAATTTTTCTTCAAAATTTTAAGATTTTTGCACCTTTTCTGAATATTCCCGAATATCTCTTCTAAGTTATAAGGTTTTCTTTTCAGTAATCGTAATTTTCAAATAACTTTTCTTCTGGACTTTTTAAATTTTGTAATTAAAGTTATTGCAAACAGCGAGGCGATCAGTAATTAATGTTAATATCCAATCAGTAAAACATAAGCAAGGATTTTAATTAAAAGATCAAATTCAAACAAATTTTGAACTTTAAGAAATTTTGAAAAATAAGACATAAGTTAACAAAAGTTAAAGAGCATTTAAAACTGAACAAATTTTATTAAAACATGTTTTTCATAAAGTTCATAAAAAATTAAAAATTAATCAATTTGACATTTTTTCCTATGGCTAATAAACTATATTAGTTAAATGAAATTCATATAATAAGTAATTCTATAACATATAGGGAAAGTACTATGATGGCCACATCGCCATTTGAATAGTATTGTTTTCGTGCATGACAATGAAATATGAAAAATATTACAAAACTTTTGAAACAATAGTTAGAGAGAATGAGAAAATAAACGACTTTTATTAAAACATTTTTTTCATAAAATTCTTAGCTTTCGACAAAAAAAAATTGAATATTTTGACATTTTTTGTCAATTTTTAATAAACTATTAGAGTTACATGAAACTTGTATTACAAACAATTGTAAAGAATTCTAAACTGCACAAGTTATGAAGAATAGCTTTTTTGCGTAAACCTCATAGTTTTTGAGTAAAATATAAGGAAAGTACTATGATGGCCACATCACCATTTTTAATACTAATTTCCATTATATATGCACTTATACTAGTATCGCTATGTTGGTAATGTTTATTTCGGGTCAAAGTTATTCTGACTTATAACTATATCTCTAATAACATTTTAACTTTGTATAACACAAAAATATTAATCCTCATAACTTCAGTTTCGAAAAGTTCAGCTTGTGTATTACTTACAAAGTTGCAATTTTATTTGAATTATTAAACAATGTATCACGAAGTTTAATTGTTTTATTTCTTATTACCTTAGTAAATAAATTATTGGCTATATTGTTTGTTTTACTGTTTTCCCTTTTTACCTTTAGAGGCTGGTAAAGGTTGTCCTGTAATAGCTGCGAGCTTTGCTTTGAGTTCCTGGGGCTTCCATTCGACGTTTTGGATCAACACTTTCCTTTAATTTTCTTCAATGAGACCCTGTTTTTCAATTTCTACCTCCAATTTCTTGGCATCACCTTAACCAACAAGGATACTATTGGTTTTGCTTCGGTCTTCTTTTGTTCGAGTTATTGTGAGCCCCAATTTTTTTCTTCATTTCTTTGATATCAAATTTTTTAATTTAGTGAACAAAGGCGCTTTCAAATTTAATGGCCTGCAGGTAGAAGGTTTACTATTTGCGGATTTTCAGATGTAAATATAGATGTACGTTCATGTGCATTCATTTGTTTCTTCAAATTTCTGCTTACTTCTGGGATGTAAGGGAAGATAAGTGTTACCAGTAGGCACGTAATATTACAAAAGATGCCAATCACTGTTCTGACCTTTTCTGGAGAACACACGTTTGATTCGATTGCATGTATTAATTTCCATGTTTAGAAATAGCGAGTATATGCTTAATGCTGTCCCGCAATTTTCCACTTTCAAGCGAAGAAATATATCTCCATGTTTAGAAATGGTCACTTTCAAGTGAAGAAATATATCCCTTTAAATTCCCGTGTGCACAAAGCGAGCATTGAATAATCTTCGTCTGTAAGCATCATCTTTGGCATAGTGGAATTGTAGAACTTATCTGTGAAAACAAAACCTCTGTTTGCAAAATTACCAAAGTTGTTAAGAAGTTCAGAATTATTCTTAGTAGCTAAGACTAAAACTAGAATTTTGACCTTCGGGTTTTAAATACAATAAGTAAAACCGCCACATGCCGCTTGGGATTGTCGTGCTTTGTGTGTCTGTACCGAAAACACCAACTTCACGAGATTTACTAAATATATTCAATACTTCTTGCGCTACATTCTTGATGGAACGAAATTGGGTAAATTAGAGCACTTGTTATGTTCATAATTTTATTTTCAGTTTCCTGACACGTGTTTCGATCTTTCGAACACGTGTCAAGAAACTGAAAATAAAATTATGGAACATAACAAGTGCTTTAATTTACCCAATTTGAGATTTACTAAACTTTCCACCTTCATAGTTTAAGTATTCTGTTGCCATGATGTGTGATACCAATATATCTATAACTTTCATTGACTCCCAATAAATAAGCAGGGAAAATTACACAATAGAAGGAACATTATCCTTAGCCATAAATTGGTTTAGGCTAACTTTGGTACCTTTTTCATTCTTCCTCTACTTCTTGTGTATTTCTCAGTCATAGAAATACAATCCAATGGAATATCAAATTATATATAAAATACCTTATTTCAATATCCATCCAAAAGAATAGACACTCTCCATTTAAGGTCACAAGTAAGGCACCTTGGTGTAAGATCCTCTTTCACCCATGCTTTACTAATAACTTGTGTATTATTCGTCCAACCTTGCAGATCTTTTTCCATCCAGTGTTGTAACAAGGGTTCTAAAGATCAAAACGTAACTGATTGGAGCTTCGTAAACTGGAGTGATCTTGCACATTTTTCACCTAGTTTTGTGGCATTTACTAACTTTCCATAGCCATCACATTGATCCCCTCTAGCATCATCATAATTACAGCCTAGATGAGGACATTCTCACTCGGCAATCCCATCTGCTAAATATCGATTGCACTTTTTACATAAAAATTGTTCAACGGGTCGAGTTTGCATGAAGACGTTGCTATTCAAAGTTAAAAACATTCGCTGCACCAAGTTGCTTTGTTCAGGAGTAGTGATTCTGCCCAAATAGCCAATTACAATGACGAACTACCTATAAATGCTGTTATGTATGTCAAAATACTTGTTAGAAATATGTGGTAGTGTTAAACCCTCATCCATGGCTTTTGCTCTGTTGATGTGCCATATTCATCAGTACTTCCTATTAGTAAAGTGTTCCAATTGCATAACTAGAAAAACTTTGCAAAAACATCTGTAGAAAGTATACAACCTAAATGAGGCACATTGTTAACATAGGAAACAGTTGATGTTATCAGAATATTTTTCTCTTTTCTATTTGCAATACAAGGCAAACAATAATACAAGGATTAATTAAGCACTTGGTAATGTTTCACTATTTTTATATTTCTCCGACTAGTTTCGACCGTTGGTCATTCTCAAGGATTATATGTAATCTTCTTTAGCTTAGGTAGATCATTCACAGTTTTACTCCAAGTCAAGCAGCCAAGTTGTTTATTTTTTTTTTAATCGGATGTCTGACCAGATTTTTGATCTACAGTTGCAGAAACATCAGCACTCACATATTTAGATCTAGCTAAAAGTGCTTGATACGCTATTGCTCCTATTTTTATTTTCAAATCAAAGAGACCAGCCTTAAATTCTTCACTGTTGGCAATCAATTACAACCATTTCAATACATTAGGAAGATCAGACCGATATTCCTTGCTTAAACCATCGTCAGCATATGGATACAAAGTTGACCAGATTGCAATATCACAAAATGTCACATTCTTACAATTTATAGGAGTTTCCTTCAAGTTGTTGTTAAGATATCGAAGCAGAGATCCAGCACGTGTCTTTGCAGCCGCAAATTTAGAAGAGATACCTATACACATGGCCAAAAAGGCGCTAAGTCATAGGTCTTGAAATCCAAGAATGTACGAGTGTCATCCATGTCATTTCTTGGGAAAAAGTACACACATGCATTATTACATGGAGGAGAATTAATTGTGGCAAGGAAAATGTTGAAGGTACAATAAATATGAGTAAAATTTCAATGAAGATTTTAGGTCGTAGAGACTGATTTTTCCCAGAAGATAAGCCAAGATGCTTGAGAGGCTCGCTGTCAAACTTCTGGAGGAGTCGACAGAAAAGTCAGGAGGTCTCAACTATAGAAAATGAAATAATTGATTGATGAAGCTGATAAATGTTGAGAGTTCATCTTTACTTTTTTATAAATAAAACTATCGTAGCACTTTCAATTATATCTAGTAAAAAAATAGTACATAAAAAAACAAAGAAATAAATTAGTTCATTTTATTCATCCTATAATTAAAGACAATAATAGGAAAAACTTTACCTCATTAACATTCAAAGAAACAAATAGTACCCAAGTAGAAAAAATGTTAGAAAAATTGAATATTAATGTAGCTTACAATACAATCAACACCCTAGGAAAAATAAACAATAAAGAAAAAGTTAGTAAAACTCAAAAAAATGGCGTCTATTAGCTAAGTTGCAAAGACTGTCCAAAAGTGGATGTAAAGCAAACTGGAAGATCGTTCCAAGAGAGGATCAAAGAACATAAAACGAGCTCCGAACATAACAAAATCAACTCCACATACTCTAACCACCTCATCGAAGACTACCACCAATTTGATGAAAATTTCAAAATTTTACAACGAGAAACAAAAGGGCACAAACTTAACACCCTGAAGATGTCAATTATAGGAAATATTATTCGAGATTATCTAAGTAATAAGAAGGTCAGTTATGACAAGAGAAGTGATACGGGGGTCCCCTGTTATGACGAAGTACTAGGAAATCAGTAGC
Organism: Ontholestes murinus; assembly: GCA_963969525.1. Lineage (NCBI taxonomy): Eukaryota > Metazoa > Arthropoda > Insecta > Coleoptera > Staphylinidae > Ontholestes > Ontholestes murinus. Next base: position 70,984,945 of record OZ018390.1, on the reverse strand, counting down.
TAATTGGTAACAACAGTAAATTCAATTCAATGATCTGGCGGATGTTGTCATGGTAAAAAATCCGTAGGTAAGATCAAGGCAAAAGTCAAACAAGTAATAGACAAGGTTTTTCAATAAGTAGAAGAAGCGTTTCTAATATATAGGATCTCTTCGACAAAGAGAGCAGACATTCAAGCGACAATGATCATTTTGAAAGAAGGAAATAAAGTATTATAGACCTACCTTAGGGTTTTAATTGAGGCATACCTGAAAAACAACGCCTACATAAGGGATGGCTAAAGCGGACAATTATTTTGAACATGGAAGGGCCCACAGTGAAGAAATGTAAGCTTTTGGCAAATGACACATACTTAGGTCCAACTCCTAGGCATCAGGAATATGCAAAAAAAATGAATAGAAAGAGTATAAGGCAATTAGGGCCTTTGCAACGATGATGCCTAGAACAGTTCTCACTGATTCAGTAGAAATCCCTTACTATATCGGTATCACTTGATCTGCAAAGTATTCGAAATTAAAATCGTATTTGAAAAGACAATCCGATGGATTCAGAAGTAAAAAATGGTGATGTGCCCATCATAGTACTTTCCCTATATTTTACTCGAAAACTATAAGGCTATTCCTTATGATTTGTTCACTTTTAAATTCTCTACAATTATTTGTAAACCAAGTTTCATGTAACTCTAATAGTTTATTAGCATTTAGAAAAAATATGTCAACATTTTCGATTTTAAATTTTTTTTCAAAAGTTAAGAATTTTATGAATAATATGTTTTAATGAAACTTGTTCAGTTTTTTATTTCCTTTAACTTTTGTTTGAGCTGTTTTTTAAAAATTTTCATATTTAGAAAAATATATCACGAAAAAACAAAAAAACGCTTCGAGTAAACATCCACTTCCGGTTTTTGCTGGCACCTCTGCCAGCTGACATCACTAGTATCTGCCAATTCAGTGATCTCTGTCATCTGTCATCTCCATCATCTGTGATCACTTTCATCACTCTCATCTGTCAGCTGCTATATCTGCTATGTCACCTCTATCATCTCTTATCTCTATAATCTACCAATTGGCATCTTTGTTTGCTGATAGAGACTATCATCTCTCATCTATGTCATCTAGCATCTCTGTTAGCTGACGTCTCTATCATCTCGCATCTATGTCATCTAGCATCTCTGTTATGATTTGTTATATTTTCCATCTATTGTCATCTGCCATCATTGTCATGCTTCTTCCCTGTCATTTATCATCTGTGTCATGTACGACCTTTGTCATTTGTAATCTCTGTAACCTGTCATTTGAAATCTGTCTTCTCTGTCAGCTGTTATCTCTATCGTCCGTCATTTTTGCTATCTGTTTCTCTGTCATATTTCATTCTTCTTAGATGTCAACATTGTCATCTATGTCAACTGTAATCTCTGTCATCGGTTATATTCTATCATTTATATTTGTGATCTCTTTCATCTGCCGTGCGTCATCACTGTCATCTGTCATCTCTATCATTTGTCATCTCTATCATCTATCATCCCTATTATCACTAATCGCTGAATATTCTAACAATTTATCTTCCCAATTTCCCGAAATTCTCCAGATTCTAGACAATGTTTGGCAAATTCTTTCCAGATTTTTAAAATTTTTTAATTGCGAAAAGTTTCTAGAATGTATGGAGTATTTTATAAATATTTGTTTTTTTTTTCTAGAATTATCTAGTGCGCATCTTATTCAAAAGTTTATCTTCCTCAATTTAAGTCTTTTTAAATTTAAAAAAGCTCCAGATTGTCTCTAATATTTCACCAATTTTTTTTAGAACTTTCTTGAATTTTCCAACGTTTTCAATCCAATTTTCTAGAATCTTCTTCACTAGATAATAATAATTTTAAAATTGCAAAATATTTTAATCGTGGGCTTTATAATTGTTTGCAAAATTTCTGCAGTTTATTTGCCAATTTTCTAAAATATTCCAAACATTTTTCTTTAAAACCCTTCTTCCAGGGATCTAGAATATTTCAGCAGTTTCTCTTTCTCAGATTTTTAGAATTTTCTAAATTTTAAAAGGTTCTAGAAGGTCTCTAATATTCTAGCAATTTTTCTTTGAAATTTATGGAATTTTCCAAATTTCTAGAATGTTTTTCCCTAGATCAAATCAAATTATAAAATACTTTGTTCACGGGTTCTATAGATTTTCGTAAAATTTTAGCACTTTCTAGAGCTTCCCAGCATCTTTTCTCTAAATTTCTATAATTTTTATATAAAGTTTCTAGAATATTTCAGCAGTTTCTCTTTCAGATTTTTAGACTTCTGAAAGTTTTGAAAGATTAAAAAGGTTTTAGAGTATATCTAATATTCCAGAAACGTTTCTTCGCAATTTCTAGAATAATTCTCGATTTAAATTAATAGCATCTTCTTCGCTAGATCTAGAATTTTATTTTTTTTATAATTTTTCGTAAAATTTTAGTAATTGCTATTCTAAATTTCTAGAATATTCCTACATATTTTCTCTAAAACTCTATAATCTTGTTCCAAGTTTTTAGAATATTTAAGCAGTTTCTCTTGCAGATTTTTAGACTTAAAATTAAAAAGGTTCTACAGTATCTCTTATATTCTTAAATTGTTCTTCGAAATTTCTAGAATTGTTTTCAATTCGAATTAATAGAATCTTTTTCGCTAGGTCTAATATTTTTCAAAATTCAAATACTTTGCGAGTGGGTTCTATAAAATTTTCTGCAATTTCCTTTTCAAATATTCTATAATTTTCCAATATTTCTCCTCTAAGTTTTTATAAACTCCTTCCAGGCTTTTAGAATTTTTAGCAATTTCTCCATCAGAATATATATATATATATATATATATATATATATATTTGTCAATTAATTTTTTACAAAATCAAAACTAGATTAAAAATGAAATGACTTTAGTAAGTTTTAGCCTAATTCACCCGCAAACAATTTTTTTACAATCTTTCAAACCGGCGAATGCATTTTTCTCATTTCTTCACTTCAAATTTTAATCCTCCGCCATTTTACTTCTTCATCATATATATATCAATTATTTTTTTATAAAATCAAAACTAGATTAATAATAAAGAGTTTCAGTAATTTTCAGTCAAATTTAATTGAAATTTAATTTTTTACATTTTATCAAACCCACGAATGTATATTTTTTCATTTCTTCATTTCAATTTTAAACATGATTCTCTTATAAAATCAAAACTAGAATAATAGTGAAGAGTTTCAGTAATTTTCAGCCTAATTCAACTGATAATTTAATCATTTAAAATATTTCAAACAAACGAATGCATTTATATAATTTCTTCATTTTAAATTTAAACTTCCACCATTTTATTTCTTGATCGTAAACCTTGATTATTCTTTTACAAAATCAAAAACAGAATATTAGTAAAGAGTTTTAGAAGTTTCGGCCTAATTCAATAGAAAATTATTTTTTTAGGATTTTTCAAACCGACGAATGAATTTTTATCGTTTCTTCATTTCAACTTTTAAAACTCAGCCATTTTATTTCTTTATGATATACGTCAATTATTTTTTTACAAAATCAAAACTAGATTAATAGTAAACAGTTTCAGTAATTTTCAGCCTAATTTCCCTGAAAATCAATTTATTACAGTTTTTCAAACGGACTAATGCATTTTTATCATTTTCCACTTCAAATTTAAACCACCGCAATTTTATTTCATGATTATATACATTAATTATTCTTTTCTAAAATCAAAACTACAATAATACTGAAGGGTTTCAGTACTTTTTAGCTTAATCCAACTAAAAATAATTTTTTTACAATTTTTCAAACCCAACAATGCAATTTTTCATTTCTTCATTTCAACTTTTCAACCTCCGCCATTTTATTTATTGATCATATACGTCAATTATTTTTTTTACAAAATCAAAACCAGAATAATAATGACTAGTTTCAGTAATTTTCAGATTAATACAACTAAAAAAGAATTTTTTACGATTTTTCAAACCGACGAATGCATTTATTAATTTCTTCATTTCAACTTATAAACCTCCGCCATTTTATTTCTTCATCATATATGTCAATTATTTTTTACAAAATCAAAGTTAAGTTAATAATGAAGAGTTTCAGTAATTTTCAGCTTATTAGAACTAAAAATGAATTTTTCACGATTTTTCAAATGACGAATGCATTTTTTTTTATTTCTTCACTTCAACTTTTAAACCTCCGCCATTTTATTTCTTCATGATACAAATATCAATTATTTTTAATACCCAATCAGAATTAGACCAATAATGAAGATTTTCAGTAATTTTCAGCCTAATTAAACTGAATATTAATTTTTTACTATTTTTCAAACCGACGACTGCATTTTTTCATTTCAAATTTGAACACCCGTCATTTTATTTCTCGATTATCTATGTTGATTATTGTTTTGTAAAATCATAACTAGAATAATATTGAAGAGTTTCAGTAATTTTCAGCCCAATTCAAGTGAAAATTAATTTTTTACAATTTATCAAACTGATAAATGCATTTTTTCATTTCTTCATTTTAACTTTTAAATCTGTGTCATCATATACGTCAATTATTTTTAAACTCAAGAAGTCTCAAATAAAATTTTCTCTATTGGAAGAGAAATTAAATTAAAATTCTTAGCTTCTTAGAATTCAATTCAATTCAATTCATTTATTCACGTGCCACTATTTACAAACAAAATGGCGATGTGGCCATCATTGTAATTTCCCTATATTTTACTCGAAAACTATGCGGTTTATGCAAAAATGTTATTCTTAATAATTTATTCAATGTTAAATTCTCTACAATTATTTGTTATATAACCTTCAATAGTTTATTAGCAATTGGCAAAAAATGTCAAAAATTTCAATTTTTATTTTTTTTCTCGAAAGTTAAGAATTTTATGAAAAATATATTTTAACAAAATTTGTTCAGTTAGACCATTAATATTGAAACACTGCAATAATTTCAGTATCAATTATAATTACTGTTCTAAAAAAATAAATGTGTTGGATTATTTAATTGTTAATTTAAATAAATGTAGACTAAAAGGGATTTTTTTCTGATTACGAAGAAAATGGACTTTTTGCAGCTCATAGTTAAAAATATAAAATGGATGGTCGTAGAACAAAACGGTTTCATCAAAAGAGATATAAACCATCAACTCGCATTTTTATATTCTTAATATTGCCATGTTTATACTTGTTATTTATATTAAATTTGATGATTTTCACAGATATTTAACTTTGCTATTTTCGTAATTGCTTATAAATATTTAACGTTTTGTTTATGCAAAGAATAATTGAACTTGAGCTCCCCCGCAAAAACTCCATAATAAATCGAAGTGGAAAAAGTCGTGTTTAATCCTCTCTGAAGCGTGGTGTAACACACAAATAAAACAGACGCGGGCATTTATTCCGTCTGAAGAATATTTCATTCAGACATCGGATCTACCTAATGCGCCAGGACCAGATAAAAACAATGGCAATAACTCTATTGAACGGCAGAATCGTGATGCATAGAAGGCATTTATCCGGCGTGGGAGGAAGGTTTTATCATTATTGCACGGCGGAGTTTATAAATGGTAAACTTCTTTAAATGGCTAGAGTAAGCTACGACAATGATCTAAGTTTAGAGCCGCCGTATTTCATAAAGTTTCTGCTAGGTCTTCCTAGCGAACTACTCCTAACTACGGGAATGTGACGAAGGTGCAATTTTATACGTTGAAGGAAATAATGAAAATCTTTATAATTAGTATTTTTTACGCAATTAACTAATCATAGGAATGCTGGATTATCGCATATTTAATTTTTGTAAGTTAACATAATAAATTTTATTAGATTAACCAGTCAAAATTAATTTTGTTGGTAAAAGAATAGAAACATTACTTTGTCCTACATGTTCTATATGAAAGATTAATAGAATAACTTTAATATTAATAATTTTTAGGTTTATTAAAAAAAAGTTTTTTTTTTGAATGGTTATGAATAGTCGCTTTTAATCTCTAATTTATTATTAGGGGAAGTCAAATACAAACATTTCTCAAGTAAATAATTACCTAACGTTACTTTCAGTTTCTCTGATGTAATTTCAGTTGAAATAAGAGTCGAAGATTACGCAAGATCTTCAAAGCGAATGGGGAAAAAAAATATTAAGCTAAAGGTATCTTTTTTATAAGTTGATTAAACGTTCTCGTCGCATAAAACATCCGCCAGGCTCGGCTCTGATTATGTCGCCTACGATGCCGATAAAGGGCCTCCCTCGTCTGAGGGAATAAACAGCGAATCGATAGGGTGGTTGAGCGGAGAGTAAGGCGAGCCTTTGACCTCGAACATCCGTTTATGTTCCGGCAAACATCCATAGAATATTACTTTGAAACGTACGTCAGCCGCACAAACTACATCGGAACATTGGAACAATAAAATCCATCTTCGTGCACTGCTGACTGTAGATATACGCAATCTATTGTGCGCTGTGTAATTGTTATGGCCGATGTTAATGTTTTATATAGTCCGCCGTCAGTGGATTATGTATGTCTGCGGATTTTACACGCGCCTTCCGGACGGGTTATAATCCGGCGCGTAAATCAAACGACTATTTCACCGGTTTATCAATTTTAAAATTATATTCCGAATTTGTTACTTCCGAACCATCTATTCGACGGCTACCAATATTTCATAACGCGTCTGCTCATTGCGCATTTTAATTACGGCACCGTATAAATTATGGCAGATTTATACGACTAATTTTATTACCTGCGAGCCGAATCCGTATCACGATTATGCTTAAATTATAACCTCGTCTTATCTAAATTAATTAAAGAAAAATCATTACTGTAGCCCAGCATTACCATTTTGAAAATTTTAGTCGAGTAAATCACGAACACCATAATCTAAATTGGGTGATTACTTAGTGTAGCATGTCAATATTTCATAAAGATCTTTTTGCTAAATTAATTAAAGAATTTGAAATAAAACACTACTTGTTTTAGTTTCACACCTTCTTATTATAGATGCTGCTACAATAAAGCTTTATAAATATATTCCCATTTAATATACATATTGGAATCAGGTAGAACTAATCTTTGTTAATATATCGCACTGAAAACCTAAAAATAGCCAGAAAGATTCTTTTATAATACATTTTAAATAAAAATGGCCTTCAAACTAATTTAAAAATTGTTTGTTACAACGAACATATAAAAGGTTTTGTCATGTTTTTCCAAAAATTTCAAAAGCTGTTCAAAAATCCTGAAAAGCTTTTAGAATATATGGTAATTAGCAGAAAGCTTCTTGAATATATTTTTAGTTAAAAGTTGTTTCAAAAAATTTACGAGATATATAACTATGTTCCAAAAATGCTAAAAATGTCAAAGATATGTGAAGTTTAAGGTTTTATGATGTTGTTAAAATTTTTAATAGCTTAAAGATAACCTATAAGGAATTTTTTATCTGAATACGTACGTGCGTGCACATCGGCTCCGCTCTTGTGTTCGATTTTTAGTGGTTTTTACGTATTCTTATTTAATTCTGCCGATAGTATTGGATGCAGTTTGTATACTTGCACATTTGGTCAAATTGAGTTTAGAATTAAATCCCTAGTTATATAGATATTATAGTTTAACCGTTTTAGCCTCAATTTATAAATAATTTAGAGGCGATTCTCGGCTGCTGGCTGAGGTCAATCACACGAATTACTTATCAGACCGTTTTTGCGGCTTAAAAAGTTTATATGTCTCATTGAGAATTACCTTTACGCTACATTTATATTAATCGTATTATTATTATTTATATAAAATCCTCTGTTTGTTTTATGTTTTCCCTACCGTGGCCTACCTGTATCGTGTTTGGTAGCCACCCCGAAAGGCCCCTGGGTGTGAAAAGTATCCCTGTCTAATTTTATTCACTCACGTTTTATTATTTTATCAATTAATATTAATTTAAGTACCTCTTATTATTTCAATAATGACGATTTGGTGTTTAATTTGTTCACAAATTATTGGGCCTAGGGTTGCTTCTTTAAAATGTACTCGCTGTAAAAAGTGGCATCATGCGTCCTGTTTAACATTTACACAAGACCGCATAAATGTTTTACTAGAGGAAGCGAAAAAAGAAAAAAAAAATTCCATTCATTTTGTCTTAACAAGACAATTGTTGCAATTCAAAGATGAATTGCTAAAATCCATGCAGGATCAAATTATCGACCTTAACAATAAAATATTATCTTTATAAAATAGTAATAAGGTATTCAAATCTGAAATTGACCAATTAAAAACATCTAGGAACGTAAGTGAAATCGATATTATCGATGAAATTGAGCATCGAAATGAAAGAGCGCATAATGTTATAGTTTTTAATTTACCGGAAACTACTGGCAGCAATACCTCTGTGAGAATTGAAGAAGACAAGAAGAAAGTCGTAGAAATTATTTCTTCCATTAGTCTCAATATTCAACCTTTAAAGATTTTTCGACTTTGCAGACCATCTAACCATCCCAGACCAACCAAAGTTATTTTTAAAGACAAAAATGATGCACTGTATGTACTTAAAGCACAGAAGTCGAATTTATCACAAGACATTAAGATACGAGGTGATATGACTTCGTTGGAGCGTACTCATTTAAACAAAATCAGAGAAGAATTAGCCGCCAGGATCCACAATGGAGAGAACGATATAACTATTCGATTCATCAATAGAAAACCTAATATTGTAAAAATGAAACCTAAACCTATTGAAGCAAAAAACTAGCGAAATTAACATTTTACTTTCATAATGTCGGCGGTATGAAAACAAAGCTTTCTAAATTTTCTAATAATGTTTTGCTAAGTTCGTATAATGGATTCATTTTGTTCGAAACATGGTTATCACCTGATATACAAAGTAGCGAATTAAAACTCAACAATTTCGATGTTTTTAGAATGTATAGGTCAAATTTGAATAGCGACAAGTGTACAAGAGGAGGAGTGCTTATTGGAATAAAAAAAGGTTTTTGTGCTCGGCGCGTATTGGTTCCTCAAGTTAACGTGGACCATGTCTTTATCTCCTTCAAAAGAAGCAAGAAATTTTATGTGATAGGAGCAGCATATTTACCCCCTCTTAGTTCCATCGAGAAATTTGAATCACACTGCGCCGCTGTCGAGTTTGTAGCAGAGAATTATCAACCTGATTCTTTAATAGTTTGCGGAGACTACAATCTTCCCTCGGATACATGGAGCAATAGTTCTCTTGGAGTGAATATTCCAAACATGTGTACAAATAAAGCTGAGTGCATAGTAGGGTCATTTAGCTATTATAACTTATCTCAACTAAATGATATACCTAATCCTAATGGAGTATTTCTTGATCTGGTGTTTGGGTCCGCAGGTAATATTAATGTTAAATCAGCCAATGATCTTTTGTGTGAAAATTTGTACCATCATATTACCTATGACATTGACATGATCTGTGAGGAGCATCATGTTACTATTGTTGAGGATGTAAATATTTTCTATAACATTTTGTATTATGTAATTAATTTATATGTTCCATTAAAGTCACATTATAACAACATATCTCCCAAATGGTTTTCTAAAAAGCTAATAGATCTTATAAGATTAAAGAAATCAGTGCACTGTAAATACAAAGAGACTAGTACTTACGACGATTATCTTAAATTTCAAAATTTGCGGAATCAGTGCAAAAATGTAAGTACTGAATTGTATAAAATTTACGTTACAAAGATTGAAAACAAAATTAATACCAACAGTAAATCATTTTGGAAATTTGTTGATGAATCCAAAAATATTAAGGGTGTACCAGTTAGTATGTATTTGAATAATTGTCAATGTAACAATAGTCAGGATACCGTAAATCTCTTTGCGAAATCATTTTTGGCGGCTTATAGTATCAACAGTACTAACAGTGTTGGCAGGGCTTCTTTCCACAATATCACTAAATCTAACTGTATTGATCCTTGCTATAGGTTTACTGTAAACGCTAAGTTGGTGTTTGATGCAATTAGTAAACTTAAACCATCCGTTTCATGTGGCCCCGATAATATTCCTAATTGGTTTTTGAAGAATTGTGTTTGCACTCTCACTCCTCCTGTAACCTTGCTATTTCAAAGAAGTATTTCAGAACAAGCTGTTCAAGAATCCTGGAAAGTTAGTTAGATAACTCCTATCTATAAAACTGGATGCAGAAATGATATTAAGAACTATATAGGGGTGTGCTTGCAATCATCAATTCCTAAATTATTAGACTTCATTTTATCATAGCAACTAGGTTGGTTAAGTAGACGTACAATTACGAGTAAACAGCATGGCTTTTTGAGAGGACGTTCTACAGAAACTAATTTAATAAGTTATAAGGGATTTCTGTTGAAGGCATTTGAAAATAAATACCAAGTAGATACCATTTACATAGATTTTTTAAAGGCCTTCGAGAGAGTTCCTCATGATCTTTTATTCAATAAATTAATGGACCTAGGATTTAATTCATCGGTGGTAAATTGGATCAAAAGTTTTCTGAACAATAGGGTACAACGCGTTAAGATAAGTAGTCATGAGTCCAATGTAATTAGTGTGCCTCAAGGGTCTCATCTGGGACCAATCCTTTTTAATTTATACATTAATGATATTGTAGATTGTGTTAAATTTTGTGAAGTTTTACTATATGCCGATGATTTAAAGCTTTTTTAAACAATAAATGGCCCTCAAGACGCAGAACATCTGCAAGTAGATATTAACAACCTCTCTAGTTGGTGTGAAACAAATGGTCTAAACTTAAATATTAGGAAGTGTACATCAATGTCTTTTTCTCGTGGCCGCAGTATATTCAGTTTTGACTATGCTATAAATGGAATTGTTCTTGAAAAGGTTACAGAAATTAGGGACCTGGGAATTATTTCTGATTCTAAACTTTCTTTTGTTTATCATATTAAATCCCTTGTAAATGGTGGTTTAAAATGATTAGGTTTTATCTCGAGAATTGGGAAAGATTTTTCGGTTAACACCATTAGACTCTTATATTGTTCACTCGTGCGATCTCGATTAGAATATGCTACATGTGTCTGGTCACCGCATCAAAAGTATTTAGTTAGAGAACTCAACAAAGTGCAAAATAAATTTTTGAGAATGGCAGCATTTAAATTGAGTATTCAAATAAATGATCTGAATGATGAACGACTTAGGGGTAATTTAAATGTACCGACTCTACAGCATAGACGAATATTGGCTGATATTACATTTTTATTTAAAGTTGTCCATTCATTAATAGAATGTGAAAATATTTCAATTAGCTTAAATTTTAGATTCCATAGCGTTGCAGCCTTAACCAGAAATTCGGATGTGTTTCGTCTTCCATTTTGTAGGTCAAATTATCTAATCAATGATCCATTAATCAGAATGATGCGTTTTGTTAATCATTTACAACCTAAATCTAACTTCGTCTTCTTTACTAATGATATAAAATTATTTTACAGATACCTGCGTACTTTAAATATAACAGAATTGTATATTTAGACAGAATTATTCAGTAATTTATAAATATGATTTTTGTATTCGCGCACAAATTGTATGTAATTTTGTTTTGTGATTTATATATGAATTCACATTTTCGTAATTTAATTTTCATTTTGTAATATACGTTCTATTGCAGTAGTTAATATGTATCATTTAGAATTTTGTATAGTTAATTTAGTATTATATAATAGATTAAGCTGTAATAATTTCATTGACCAAGAGTGGTCAAACTTATTTTGTAATTTTGTATAAAAGGCGTTTGCCGTAAAAATAAATAAATAAAATAAAATTTTCAGCAAATAAAAGTTTTTATAAAAACTGCTTCCGCTGAAATTTCATTTCAGGAGTTTTTTTTTATTCTTGAAATCTTTGTAGAATTTCTAATTTTCAGAATTTCTGGAACATCACGAAACTGTCTCTAGTCGCAATTTTTGAAAAAAATAAATTTGTTAAATAATCTAAAAAATACGCCAAGAGGCATGATGTTTAGGAAATTTTGAAAATTAAAAATCCTACAAAGGTTTCATGAATAAAAAATAGCTACCAAACAACTCCTTAAATGTAATTTCAGCGGAAGCAGCCTATAAAAACTTTTATTTGCTCAAAATTTTCAGATAAAAATTTTGTAATAAATAGAAAAAACACGAAAATATATTCGTAAAATCTACAACTATTTTATTAAAAATTTTGTGTTTTCAAGAATAAAAATTTGTTACGAAAAAACTGCTTTAATAATTTTAAGCATAAAGAGTCTTTATAAAAATAAAAAAAATAAAAAATCGGTGGCCAAGTGAAAAAAGTGCCAAACTAGTGTTTTATTTAATATAAATATTTTCACGTACTCATAAAACTCACCGATAAAAACTACCATTCAATTTTTTATCTTATATAAGATAAAAAATTGAATGGTAGTTTTATCGGTGAGTTTTATGAGTACGTGAAAATATTTATATTAAATAAAACACTAGTTTGGCACTTTTTTCACTTGGCCAGTGGTGAAAAAAAGTGCCAAACTAGGGTTTTATTTAATAAGGTAGTTTTTATATAAATTAAGAAATTAATTCTTTAAAAAATCTACCACCAAAGATATTTTCATAATATTTCAAACATTTTGAAAGCTATAGATAACCTGCAAAGGTTTTCAAAGTAAAAAGATAGCTATCAAAGAACTTCTTAAACATATTTAGCAAAAGCAATCTTTAGAAGAAATAAAAACTGGTTGTTTCAAAGATTTTAAGATAAGGAATATTATTGTAATATTCTAAAACAAATTGTAAGAGCTGTAGTAACTCCTAGTAGGTTTTCCAAATGCAAAATAGCTAGCAAGAAATTTTATCAGAATGTTTTATAGCAAACAATAGCATTTGGGTTAATTAAATAATTGAATATTAATAAAACTCCGACTAGAGTTATTATAATGATATTTTCAAACATTCTTTGGAGTTACAAGCATCAAAAAATGTTTCCAAAATAAAAAAATGGTTGTTTCAAAAATTTTAAATTTCTAAAAGTTATAATTGTTGTAATAATTTCTAGAAAGGTTTTCAAAATTTAACATAGGTAGCAAGAAACGTTTATAGCCAATAATAGCATTTGGGTTAATTAGGTAATTGAATATTCACAAAACTCCGACTAGAGACAATATAATGATGTTTAAAATATTCTTAAAGATAAAAGCACCCAACAAGGATTTTAAAATTAAAAATAGCTACCAAAGAACTTCTTAAACATATTTTAAGCAGAAACGATCTTTACAAGAATTAAAAAATTGGTGGAGAAAGAAAACAGGATCACTTTGTTCTACCACTTTTATTTAATAAAAATACACGTACACAATAAAAGTCGTAAAACAAAGTGATGCTGTTTTCTTTGTCCAGTATATTCAAGATTACAAAAAAGTAAACGCCTCCACAATTAAACATTTAAAAAATTGGTTCTTTCAAAAATTTTAAGACAAGAAATTTTATCGTAATGTTCTAAAAAATTGTAAGAGTTGTAGTAACTCTTAGAAAGGTTTTCAAAATGCAAAATAGCTACCAATAAATTTTATGAGAATATTTATAGCAAATATTATCATTTGGGGAATTAAGAAATTGAGTATTAACAAAACTTTGACTAGAGACATTATAAAAATGTTTTCAAAATTCTGAAAGCTAAAAACACAATACAGGGGGGTTTCCAAAAATAGCTACCGAAGAACTCCATAAACATATTTGCAGAAAAAAAATTACTATTTTTTTAAAAGACTTGTAATTTTGTCCCAATGTTCTAAAAATTATAAGAGTTGCAATAACTTCTAGAAAGGTTTTCAAAAAGTAAAAGAAATTTTATCAAAATATTTTTTTGCAAATAATAGCTTTTGGCTAATTTAGAAATTGATTTTGTCAATAAACTTCGGCTAGAATTATTGCCATGACGTTTCGAAAATTCTGAAGGTTAAATCCACGCAAAGGTTTTATGAATGAGAAATAGCTTCCAAAAAAATTCACATTACCAGCAAAAACCGCCTTTAGAGGAATTGAAAAAATTGTTGTTACAAAAAGTTTAAGACAAGGAATTTTGTCGCCATGTTCTGAAAATTACAAGAGCTACAGTAACTCTTAGAAAGGTTTTCAAAATATAAAATAACTACCAAGAAATTCTGTCAGAATATTTATGGCAAATAATAGACTTCAGGTTAATTAAGAAAAGTATTCTTTCAAATCATGATGTTTGAAAGATAAAAGCATGCTGCAAAAGTTTTTAAAATAAAAAGTAGCTATCAAAGAACTTCTTAAACATATTTCTAACAAAAACAGTCTTTAGAAGAAATAAAAATTGGTTGTTTCGAAAAGATTTTAAGATTAGAAATATTATCGTAATATTCTAAAAAAAAAATTGTAAGAGCTGTAGTAACTCCTAGGAAGGTTTTCTAAATATGCAAAATAGCTAGCAAGAAATTTTATAAGAATTTTTATAGCAAACAATAAAATTTAGGTTAATTAAGTAATTGAATATTCACAAAACTTCGACTAGAGACATTATAATGACGTTTAAGAAATTCTTAAAGCTAAAAGCATAACATAAAGATTTTCAAAATAAAAAATAACCATCAAAAATCTCCACAAACATATTTTTAGCAAAAACAGTCTTTAGAAGAATGTTTCAGAAAGTTTAAGAGAAGAAGGTTTTTAATGATGTTCTAAAAATTACAAAAGCTTATAAAAGTGTTTTTAAAATGTGTTTGATACTAAATTTCGGGTTGAGTAATGTGAAGTTATATATTATGATGAAACGAAAATAAAATTCCTTACTTCACTTATAATTTTTATTAATAGCAGATATACAGATGGTTAATTATTAACCATTGATAATGAGTACATAGTACTCGAAATGTACATCTGCTATTAATAAAAATTATAAGTGAAGTAAGGAATTTTATTTTCGTTTCATCATAATGTGTTTGATATTTGATATTTATTTATTTATCCAATGTGAATATACATAACTATTTCGAGACTTACAAATGTATACAAAAATACAAAAATTTGGACACGTAAAAATAGCTAGCAAGAAGTTTTAACATAATATTTCTAGCAAATAATAGCCTTAGGTTAAAAAAGAAATAGATTGTTTAGAAAAAAACTAGGACTAGAGATATTATCATAGTGTTTCAAAAATATTGAAAGTTAAAAACTCTACAAAGGTTTTAAGAATGAAAAATAGCTATCAAAGAATTTCATAAACATATTTCCAGCAAAAACGGCCTTTAGAAGAATTTAAAAAAAATTGTTGCTACAAAAATTTAAAGACAAGAAATTTTGTCGTCATGTTCTGAAAATTATAATAACCTTTCTAAGAGTTACTATACTCTTAGAAAGGTTTTCAAGATGTAAAATAGCTAGCAAGAAATTTTATCAGAATATTTATAGGAAATAATAGCCTTCAGGTTAGTTAGTAAGAGTACACTTTTAAATAACTAGGACTAAAGAACTTATCATGATGTTTTTAAAGTTTTGAAAGATAAATGCATCCTGTAAAAGTTTTCAAAATAAAAAATAAGAAGCGAAGAATTCCAAGAACATATTTCCAGCAAAAACAGTCTTTATAAGAAATCTAAAAAAAAACTCGTTGTATAAAAATTATAAGACAAGAATGTTTTTCTGAAAATTGTAAGAGTTGTAATAACTCCTAGAATGGTTTTTAAGAAGTAACATAGCAAGTAAGAGCATTTTTTATTATTAGCAAATAATTACCTTTAGGTTAATTAGAAAACAATAAACAAATAAATAAATAATAGCTTCATTAGGTACATATTATAATAAATACTATTAAAATTTCTTATTTCTAAGAGAAGACATTTGTAAAACTTTAATCATAATGTTCCAAAAAATCTTAGAGCTTAAAGCATGCTGCAAAAATTTTCAAGATAAGAATTAACTAGCGAAGAACTTCATAAACATATTTCCAAAAAAATCAGTTTTCAGAAGAATAAGTAAATTTCTTATTTCAAAAAGAGTAAGACAAGAAATTTTGTCATGATTTTCTTAAACTTGTAGGAGATGTAATAACTCATAGAAGAGCTTTGAAAATATAAAATAGCCAACAAGAAATTATTTCTTTCAAAAACTACGACTAGAGATCATATAATGACATTTAAAAAATTCTGAAAGCTAAAAGCATCCTGCAAAGGTTTGTAAAATCAAAAATAACCTATAAAGAATCCCGTAAATATATTTACGGCAAAAGCAGTCTTTAGAAGGTTAAAGAAATTGGTTTAAACAAAAGATATTTTGTGATTATGTTTTGAAAACTTTATTGGAAACGTTTTCAAAACGTAAAATAGCTTCTAAACATGTTTTTAGTAATAATTGTTATTAGAATAATTTAAATAAATGGTTTCTTAAAGAAATTGAGATAAGAGATGTCTTCATAATATTCTAAAATTTCTGAATCTGTAAAGAGGACCTTAAAATGTTTCCAGAATAAAAAATAATAACTACCAAAGACCTTTATATACATTTTTCAAAAAATCAGGACCTACTAACAAATTTTATAAATAGTTTGCTTCAATAAAATTAAAAGCTGTAAAGAAGTCTTCATAATGTAAAATACTTAGTAAGAAATTTTATAAATATGTTATCAACAAAAAAAGGGACCAACAGAAAAATAGTTGTTTACAAAAATTTGCAACAGATTATGTTATCAATTTCCAAAAATTCTTAAAACAATCTAGATAAGCTAAAAATTATATCAAAGCTTAGAATACCCAGCATTGAGCTTTAGAAGTATTTAGGATGAAATAAAACACGATTCCTACATTTAAAAATGAAATACCATATAGTAACGGTTTCTTTATAAGAATGTTTATATCCAAAGAACGTTCAAATTATATAAGAAATAAGTTATTTCAGAAAGTTTGAAACAACCGACCTTGTTATGATTTTCAGATATTTCCAAAAAATATAAAGACATCTTAGAAAGGTTTTCAGAATGTTAAATAGCTGGCAAAGAATTTTTATCAGTCTATTTGCAGGAAATAATAATCTCTTTGGGTTAATTTTGAAACTGATTAATAGAAAAAACTGTGACAAGAAATGTTATCATGATGTTCCAAAAGTTTTTAGAATAAAAACGTAATTACCAAACAACACAATAAACATAATTTCAGAGAAGTATGACTTTGGAAGAATTAAAGTTTGGTTGTTTTAAAAACAAAGAAAAGACATTTTGTACTGATGTTCTAAAAGTTTTGAAAAATGTAGAAATGTTCAGAAAATAAGATCAAAAAATTACGCCAAGAATGTTTGCTGTCATTCTAAAAATTGTAATAGCTGTAATAACTCTTAAAAGGGTTACAGGTAGTGTACTTCGTACACGAGAAGTAAAAAATTATTAATTTCGTCTATTTTAGAATGTCAGTTTGCCGGTGTAAAATTAAAAATTAAAAATAGTATATTGTTTTATATTTAGCTAATTAATATAGTTGTAATAAGCGTATTAGAAAACATTGCATTATATAAGGATTTTAAATGAAATAATTCATCACATAAAAAAAATCGCTAACTAACCGCAACAAAGTTACCAACTTTAAACAAGGAACAGCATTTTTCCATCACAAAGGCTTTAACTCGATTAAATCTCTCGCGGATTCCGGCTTTATTTAGAAATAAATTGCACAGCGTCTAGTGTCTACAACTACCAAAGTAGTAAAACCGTTTGAAAATTCGAACCGGCGAAATGCATTATCTGCGGTTAAAAAATTACGGCGAATTAAAGTGTGCGCTGCTGTTTGTTCCGGCGTAAAAGAAAAGAAAGGGGCAAAAAACTTTTCCCCCTCGGCCCCACGGACAAATGTTCGCGAGGACCGCAAAGTGCATTAATCTTGGCCTCCTTTGGGTTATTGTGCCGGAGTTTTCCCTTCTCGGCTCCGGTGCATATTACCCGCCATATTTCAGCGTGATTAATTTCACGCCCGCCGCCCGAAAAATATTTGATGGATGGCTGCGGACGGCTCGCAAAGTAAATATAAAAGTGATCAGTGTTCGTATTATTGCCAGTTGTCGAAAAATTATTGCAATCCGATCCGCTGTATCAAAGCTGCAATGCATTTTATGTCCCTCAATAACAATAAAAAAGCAAAATTTGCGAATAAATCATCGACAACACTGATACCGCAAAATATATCTGTATTACATCTGTTAACTTCGCATTAGATAATAAAAACTTTTTCCACGGTGCAGAGGGTGCGTTTTATGTTTTGGGCCCGGATAAATTATATTTTGCGCGTCGTGTAAAACATGAGTTATTAAAGGGAAAAAGTATGCGACATTCATTAGACGACGCGAATTTGAATCTATTATGATTTTTTTGTTGAATGCGTGTGTGTGCTTCTGTGCTTTATTGTAGCCGCGGGGCTTTTTGTTGATGATTTAGTTGGGCTTTTTTTGTGTGTGCTCATTTTGATGGGAGTGGCCGGATCGTGATAAAGTGGCGGTAAATTTTTCGTCGCGCTGATTTTATTTATTTTTTATACATTTTTGCACCCGTTTTGTCCCGAATTACAAAGCTTCAATACAGAGAGGCTAATAAGCTTTGTGCTTAAATATAATAAACACTCACATAATGTTGATACAGACTAGAATATAGGTTTTTGAACCAACAAGTGTCTGCATCATAAGCACACCAAATGTGATAATATAGTAAATATGATTTTATAATTATTCTTCATATAATGAATCTATTTACAAACGGTTGTATGTCTAATTCACGTAGCTTGTAGTAAAATATACCAGCAGTCTTTGACTACTCAATCGATTAGAATAATTAAATTTCATTACGTTATGTATGTTTAATTAAAAAGCACTAAAAAACCTTTCTTCACAATTTTATTTAAATTCACAGATATATATTTCGGACACAAAGTGACCATTATCAATGTTTTAATACTTAATGTATTAAAACATTCATAAAGGTTTTTTTGATGCTTTTTAATTAATCAAGTTTACCTTCACGTAACTCACAAAAATCAAACTAAAATTATGTATGTTTGGTGACAACAAATCTACAATCTTCAAAAAAAACAACTTTACTTTCTGCTACATTTGGATACAACAACTCACTATATTATATGTATTATAATACTAATCATGTTAGACGAGGATTTATTTTTGTGTCATCTGAATTTTCAGTTCTAACACATGTCTCTTCTTAATCATTATCTCAAATTCAACTATCACTCTCCCTTTGATTTAACCTCAAAGTTTTGCCTTCTATAATATAAAACGGAATCCTATATTCACTGTTTGTAGTATTAATGAAGCATGTAATCCTTACAACTCCACAATGTTTCATAGATTTGATCATTACATCCCGAAAACTAACTTTATCCTTAACTAATGCACTTTATCAAAGTGGTTCAGTTATGATTTAAAAGTGAGTGATTGGCTTTGTAAAATGCAGAGAGAAATCAATATAAATATAATCTACGTGACTTCTCTTGGCAAGGGCACTAATTATTAGTTTCATGACGAGATTAAAGAGCACTTCAAATATTGCAATCTTGTTTCAATTATAATTCACAAAAACGTTAATAGTTTTGTCTTTTATGTTTGTTGCAAGTATCTTCCAATATTTGACATTAGTCTGAAGTACCTTTAGACGAATCAAACGAAGAATTAACTGTTTGGGAATGTGTTTGCCACACGTAGATTTTATGTTTATGGTAATATTATCATTAAAATAATTTTCCTTTTATGATTATAATTTTTGTTGTCAGATCACGCACGTATTGTAAGTAATCTATATTCTGACATTTGGAGAATTCTTTTATTTTCATTTAATAGTTTTCTCTACACCATGCATATGCATATATTATTATCTTGGGTAGTTTATTTGTTATTAATTCTTCGTTTTAAATTAGTATTATCATTTAGTTTCATGTCTTCATAAAGTTGCCATTAGAGTCTAGTTTTATATGTAGTTTCGTCGTAAATTATTGGATTTCTTTTTTCGGAAAAAGTAAGGTAGTATTACACCTGTATGTTTACTTCTGACTACAATTTCGACAAGCTACATTTTGAAAAAGTGTAATACTAACAAAGTCACTTCAATTATTTGTTCTATAGTCTTTTTGCATTCTTCATAGCAAAAAATTAAACATCTTATTAAACTACAAAACTTTTGTATGCCAGAAGCTGGACAGCATTCATAAAGTTTATTCAATGATTTTGTACCAAAGCCATTGATACTTGCAGACAACAAGGTTCAAAATTTTCTTTATTCTCTTTCATCAATATTTGGGCAAATTTAATCTTATTTTCACTTTAAAGAAGGAAGTAATTTAAACTCTCAATTTCAACTGTTGATTTTAACTATCGACTGATACTGTAATTGTTAACGGACAGTGCTAACTATTACTATATTTTCAACTATTAGTATTTACTTGCATAGTTTACTATCCCTGTAACTTTTCACTGCTGCCACTGTCAACACTGCCTATAGTTGAAAGTGTCAGTAATCTTAGGTTTAAAATGTGAATTTTTAAGACCTTAGGTTTAAAAATTCACATTTTAAACCTAAGATTACTGACACTTTCAACTATCACTGATATTTTCAACTTTTACTCTTAATTTTTATGATCAACACTTACTGTCAATTAACTTTACGACAGTCAGCTGTCACTAAAAACTATCACTTTTAACTGTGAACTATTCCTATCAACTACACCTGCCGTTATAATTTATATTATGAACTGCAAACATGTTTTGGCATTGTTGACTATCATATTCACTTTTAATTGTCAACTGTTACTGTTGATTGACTCTGATAACTTTTACTGTCTCTGACTCTGATAACTTTTACTGTCAACAATACTGTCACATAAGACCATCAAATCTCATATTCAACAACAGTTTCAATATCGACTATAAATATACACTTTCATTATCAATTGTCACTGTCAACTATATTCGAATGATATTGTTAACTATATCTGTTAACATTTTCTATTTACTATCACTATTTTCTGATACTAGAAACTATCACTGCCAACTGCCATTGACATGTGATACAGTCTACTATCAATTGATAAAGTAAACATTTTTGTTTAATTTTCCAAAGTGTATCACAAAGTTAACGCCTCAACCATTAATCGATTAAACTTTGAGTGTTCACTTTTTCTGACAACAGCCATGGAAAAGTATCACTTTTAGCGGTCAATTAACTATACTATCACTACACATGCCAGTATCAATTTATTTTATGAATACTGTCTTCGTATTGTTAACTATCATTGTCACTTCCAATTGTCAACTCTCTCTATTAGCTGATCTGACCACTTTTACTGTCATCAGTCATGGGTAAAGGTCACTGTAACATAAAACTATCAACCGTCATTGTCAGCAACAGTTTTAATATCGCCTATAAAAATATACTTTCATTTCCAATTGTCACTGCCAACTATTTCCGTCAATTGGTACTGCCAACTATTACTTTTAACTATCCCTATTTACCATCACCCTTTTCTATTATTAGAAAATTAGAAAATGGCGCTTCCAACCATAATTGGCCAATGCCTTTGTCAACTATCTATATCTCTTGATATTCGATACTGTTCATCGTCCTCCTATAAACTGCTATAGGCACATATCATCAACTATTAATACATCTGCTACTGTAAACTGTCACTGTTAATTAATACTATTATGCATCATACAACTGCACTGTCAATTTTTATTATTAACTGTCACTATCTATTGACTACTGCTTAACTGCTAAATTTCACTGTTTATTAATATCAATTACTATCATTGTCAATAGTGACTTCCAAATGATTTTACTGTCAACTGTCACTTTAAATATAATTGTGCACTGTCATAAAAAAAACCGCTGTCAATTATTTTGATTAATTGATACTATAAAGTCTGAGTGCTCAATATTATTGTTAATTGACAATGTCTACTATCACCGACAACTATTATTTCCAAATATTCATTGTCGAATATTACTATTAGTCATATTGTGACCTATTATTGGCAATTTTGTTTGTTAGCTGGTATTATCTACTATTAGTATTAGTTATTACTAGCACTATCATTATTTTTGATACTAGAAACCGTCCAAGCCATATATCAATGACAAGTAATACTGTTGTCAATGTTATTTTTTATTTTTAACGGCTTTTTTGTTTCAAAACCAGAAAGTTCAAAACTCTACCATTTTATCTCTTCATGTTTGTCTTTGTTTTCTCTTCTAGTACTTTTATATGACATAAACATTCTTTAAATAGTTTTAACTACGACTGTTTATTGCAACTGTAAATTTCCGTCAGTTTCAACTGAGTTTGCCCGCAATTCATACTATAAACCCGAGTCATTACTGTCAATTGACACTGCTAACTATCTCCGCCAACTGTTATTTTGATTGTATGAACTTATTGTTATTGTATGAACTTCTGTCAACTTCTATAGAAAATCTATCATATTAAACTGTCAACTATCACTACACTTGCTAGTATCAATTTATATTAGGAACAGCTAAATGTTTTGTTTGGTAACTATCATTGTCTCTCGTAATTCTCAACTGTCACTGTCACTGGCTCTGTCCACGTTTAGTGTCAACAATCATTGCTGATGATCAATGTCACATAAAAGTATCAACGTCCCTGTCAAATAATATTGTTAACTATTTGTGTTAACTTTCACTATTTACTATCTCTATTTTCTGACACTATAAATGGTCACGGCCAAATAGCTAAATACCATTGACACTGTTAACTATGACTATAAATTAACACTGTAAACTAAAGAGTGTTCATTCTAACTGTTAATTAACAATAACAACTATTACCGTCAAATGTTACTTCCAACAGTTTCTATCAAGTATAATCGGGCCGCCGAGAGCTGACCGTGACTCATCGCTTGATATTGGAGGAATCAGACATACGTTCCTTTCATTTCATTCTGTCGCGAGCATCCTACGATGATGATAGAACGAGATAGATATTAATTGCTGCGCGGTTCTTAGTGCGAAAATGCATGAGTCACAGTCAGCTATCGACGGCCCGACTATATCACTGTTAATTACGTGTGTTACCTATCTGCAATACGTTCTACTATAAACTGTTATAGGCACCAGCCATCATTATTGCATTTGTTACTGTAAATTATTAGTATCAATTAATTCCATCAACTGTTAAACACCTGTATTGTAAATGTTATTAACAGTCACTATTAATTGATATTCTTTACTTTTACTATCAACTATCACTATTAACTGTCACTGCAAATTGTCACTGTTAATAGATAGTGTCATCTCTAAACAACAGTTTCTGTTAGTTGTAACTATCAACTATAACTGCTAAATTTCACTGTTCACTATAACTACTCACTTGCATTGTCAAGAGCGACTGCCAACTGTAATTAATATCCACTGTCACTATTAATAATTACTGCTCACTGCAGGCAAAAAAAAGTGTTTGTCAACTGCCGCTGTCAATTATCTGTGTCAATTAATACCGACAATTCTGATGTTAAATGTTATTGTTAAGTGACACTGTCAGCCATCACCGATATCTGTTGTTGCCAACCGTTACTATTAACTCTCACTTCAATTTGTCAACAGTTACTGTTAACTGGCTCTGACAACTGTCAAATGATTCTTAAATTTTGAAAGCGTTTACTTCGTCGTAAATTTTCGGTTTTTAAATAATAAAAACACTTAAATTTTTTATACCTCTTATATTTCTTATTTTCGTGCCTTTGTAGTTGAAACTAGTCACGAGAAATAAAAAATATAAGTGGTTTCCAACTGATATAATTATTAATCCCTACTGTCAACTATCTCTGTAAAATGCTATTGAAAAGTGTCATTATTTTTACCAATCTACCATTATACTAACCAGTGTCAATATTTGTTATGAAGTGCTATAATGTATTAACATTGTTAACTGTTATTATTAACTGTAACTTCCATTTGACAACTGTCACTGTTAACTGGATCTGACAACTGTCAATGTTAATTCTTACTGTCAATTAATGTTATCAATGGTTTTTTTCAACTATCACTGTAAATTGTTACTATTAGAATATACTCTTATTATGAACTGGCACTCATAATTGTCGTTATTATCTGGTATTGTCAACTATTATCACTATAAATTATCACTATTTTCTGATACAGGCAGTTACTTATTATCAACTGTAACTATTTACTGATATCCTTAATTATCACTCTAAACCATCAACTGTCACTGCAAATTGTATCACTTACCAATGGTCACTATTAATTGGCACTGTCAATTTTAACTGCTCGCTATAACTACTTACTGTCATTGTCAACAGTGACTGCTAACTGAAATTACTGTCAGCAGTATTAAGTATCACTCTTCATTGTCGTAATAAACCCTCTCTAACAAGTGTCGCTGTCAATGAATACTATAAAGCACTAAAAGTTATGAAACACACTAATAACTTTGTTTGTATAACACGAAATTTATTTCTGTGACTTAAGTTTCGGTAACTGCACGTACCATTTTCAAACATAATATACAAACAAAGTTATTAGTATGTTTAATTTCTATTCAACATATATAACGAAGTAGAAGCCTTCAACATCAACAACTAAAAGTTATGTTAGTTGATTCTGATAACTGTAACCGAAAATTGTTATTTCCACCTTTTACTATCATGATCAATTCTTAATATTAACTGTCTCTGCAAACTGCTACAGAAAACTGTCAATCTCGATGTCAACTATCACTGTAACTACCACAATAAAGGACTAATAACTATCACTGCTAATTGTAAACTACCACTGTTAACTGGCTCAGGTAATTTTTAATGTCAACTGTCACTGTTAATTGTCAACGTTTTTTGTTAACTATCTCTGTCAAATGAACTTTCCAATTTTCACCGTCTACTATTACTATTTATCATTATTTTTGTTTTGTCTTCTTTTCTAATACGGTTATATTAAATCACATAAACTAATAGTAAATTAGTATTTACTGACTGCTCACAATTCTTTGTCATTGCCACTGAAAACTATCAGTTATAACTGTGAACTACCCCTATCAACTATCACCACACCTGCCAGTATTAAAATATATTTGAAACTGCAAAAATGACTTGGAATTGTTAACTATTATTGTTTTTTAATTATCAACTGTAACTTTTGACTGGATCCGACATCTTCTACTGTCAACAGTCTCTGATAATGATCACTGCTATATAAAACTATTAACTATCATTATCAACAACGGCTTCACTATCGACTATAAAACTTTTAACTATTTATTTGATGGTAGAGTCGTTTATTTCGTGGTACATCTTGAATGATTTGTAAATGAGACACAATAACTTTGTTTTACCACTATATTTTAAACAATTACAGTGACTATAGTTTCGAATATAAGCTATTCATTATCAAACTTGAAGTTTTATAATGAATATCTTATATTCGAAACTATAGTCACTGCAATTGTTTAAAATATAGTGGTAAAACAAAGTTATTGTGTCTAATTTACAAATCTTTTAACTATTTACTGTTAATGGTTTTGATTCTAAAAACTGTCATTGCCAACCGCCATTGACAATGTAACTTTTAACTGTTTCTTTAAAGTATCACTGCTAAGTACGTTTGTCATCCATCTACATGACCTTCTACTATAAACTGTCATAGTCAACTATTACTACACGTGACTCTGTAAACTGTTACTGTTTATTAACATTATTTTTATTACCAACTGTCTCTATCTACTGATACTATTAACTATCACTGTCAAACCCAATCATCATCTGTCACTACAAATTGTCACTGTTATTAGTTAGTGTCATCTCTCAACAAAGATAACTGTTACTATCAATTATAACTGCTGACTTTCACTGCTCACTATAACTATTTATTGCCATTGTCAACAGCGACTGGAAACTGGTATTATTGGCAACTGTATTAATCAAATCAACTATAATTAAATGATTTAAAAAAATTGTGAAAAAAAGAGACTCAATATTTCACTTAGTAACTGTAACTAATAACTATCACTACTTAGTGTCACAATAAATCATCTTTCAAGTGTTGTTGTTAACTAAAACTGATAAATATCTGTAGTAATTAACACTATTACTTTAAAATACTCTATGTTATGGTCAATTGAAACTGTCAACTATCACCGATAACTGTTATTTCAAACCCTTACTATCAAATATCATTATCAACTCTTACGGTCCATTGTCTTTATCAACTATCTCTGTAATCTGCTAACAAAAACAGTCTCTTTCAACTGTCAATTGTCCTATCAACTAACATTGCACCTGCCACTGTCAATTTTTATTGTGAACTGCAACAATGTATTGACATTCTTAACTATAAGTGTCAACCATCATTATTAACTTATAAGGTAAGACTTTTTATGACTTGAAGGTGATATCTATTGTCATTTTAATTCTAGAAATTTACCATTCGAAGTAAAATTTTGTTTTCTAACTAAATACACAAAAGAAGAGTTGCAGAAAAACTGGCTCAGGGGAATTGTTGGATTTTATTGACAGAAAGTCATTTAATTTATCTGCTATTTACAATAAGGGAATAATTTTTAAATTTATATGGGTATTTTAAACTATTGTTTTAGAAAAATTAAAGCCAAACCTGTATTTCATGATGTGTGGTAAATGGAAAGGAAAAATGACTGAAGTTGTTCACAATGTTGTTGGTGACTTGAATTAATAAATCTCTTTGAATAAATTCATGGATATTTCAAGACACATCTTCTGAGAAATAGCAATAGCAAGATGTTTGAAAAGTAGAATTTTTTTTCTCTAAAATGTGGCCAAATATTTTTCATCCACTTTTTAGTACAAGCTTACACTATTTATTATACAGATTATTTACATATAATATACAAATTGCTGTTTATTATAAACACTAATTGTACTGCGCTTATAAGAACTATTTCGTTTATTTACGCTATGTGTATAATCTTTAAACATGCTTACATATATTTTATAAAAAATCTGTAGTTGATTTAAAATATTGTCGCGTATGATATAGGCACTTGAATCGAGCGCTGCCATCACATAGTCTTCCGGTCAAACCGGAAATGCTTCGAATGGCACTAATAAGTACCGAAGCCGGAAACGAGCTGAAGCAAACGAGTCTGAGAAAAGTCCGGAACGTGTAATTACTTATCAATTTGCCGCATCAGAGCTTCCACTATTGATAAAGTGTAGCTCTCCGTCGTAATAAAGTAAGCGTGTTTAATTCAGTTTAAAAGGAGCGGCCGATTTTTTCGACTTGAAAAGAACTCAAATTACACAATACCCGACTGTACAGTTAACTAGCGAATTGTATTATTAATTATCCTTAGAGGGAATGAATTAATTACCCCGTAATAAAACAATTATCGCGCCCATACAGCCATTATGAAAGTCGGACCGTTAGAGTAATAACTCAGCGGGGTCCCTTTCGCCCCAGACACTTCGGCAAATTGCAAAATATTCCGTTACATTTAAATCATGAACGTTTAATAGCGGATTATTTACATTCTGGGCACGTCTACGGGAATTCAATGAACAGCTCATAATGAGGTACATGAATGCATGCAGCCGTATATTATGTTAACAGTAATTAAATGAACATAAAACATATGCACGATTTCACTTCGGCTCGCATCTGCACTCTTACATCTGAAACGATTTATGACGGACAATTTGTTAATTAAATCATTCACAAGGTGAAATACATTGTTCACTGGGAATTGTGCGCGTTTAAGTGGAATTTAACGGGGAATTATAGTTAATAATCTCGGCGTGATTTTATATCAGTGGAAAGGTTTAGCTATTTTAGTAATATCTTGAAATACTTAATTTGTTATTATACTGAATACATTTCATTCCGTATAATTTTTTTAAGTGCCTAATGCAAGAACACATCAGATTCGGAATATGTGGGACATACTCAAATTAAACGCATGAAAACCCATTCCTGATAAGTCCAATTATTACAAACTCCAAATACCATTTGGTTTGTCAATGCATTCACTCTCAGTAAAATAAAGATTTCTATATGAGGAAGTGTAATTCTATATAAAGATTCCAGTGCAGGCATAGAAAAATCTCCATTAATGGTTTAGTGTGTAATGGTTACAACGTTACAAATTATTGCTCGTTGCTTCACGCTCGTCATAATAAATTTAAATTGTTCCAATTTACAGGAAGACTACATTTTTACGCAACAGACATTTTTGAAATCGTACGTCTGCAATGTGTTACCTGAAATAATGTCATTGTCAAATTCTTAGCCACTCAACACGTTCATTTTCTAATGTGTTTTAAACGAGACCAATTGTTACTTTTAAAAGGTGTCAAATTGTTAAATCCTCAAGCTATACAACAGTTCAAATGACTAAATTTTATTACATAATGATCTCTATTTCTGAAATCTTATTAATATCTCTAACCCTTTCAACAAAAAAATACGTTTACTGAGCAGGCAAAATATCTATGATTAATTCTTGATAATTAATTTAATGGATAATTTCATGTCTAATGTTATTAGGATACTAGAGATACACCACAGATTCTTTGAGTAATCGTAAAGTCTGTAATTTGATATGATTCACAAATACTAAAGCTGCCTGCAAAATTATTACAGCTTTGTGAGCTACTACTTTAAAACCAAATGGCAAGAGATCATTTTTCGTTTGTTTTACTATAAGCTAGAGTCCTAGTCTCGCAAGTGTAGGTGGTTAAATAAGCAACTAATGCTCCAATTACAAGTTTATAAACTTTATTTATACGATCCCAGGACAAAGACATGAAATAACGAAATTGCTTTTTAAAATTTTACAAGAGGACAGAAACAAAATTTTTTATATGGATTAAACCACTAACATGCCTTAGAATAACCGAAATCAGACCACCATTTCACTGACAGGATATTGACCGATAATACATCTTAACAACATTAGTAAAATAGATATTACCTCTTTTATAAAGAGTTAGTTGAAATATGCGAATAAAAAATTATTATTATTTCTTTATTGACATCTCGGAAATATCAAAAATCGGATCAAAATACTATCACAGTGATGGATTTGTAAATAAGACACTTATTTGGTTTCAAAATTAATTTATCGGTTATTTTTCAGCGCAAGTATTAATTTTATTTAAAATATCGTCTTTTCAACGTTCTTTGAAAAACAAAACATTATTTTTCAGATCACACCGTCTAGTTTTTAATGGTTCGTGTCAGATCATCGACAGCGCACATTCAGTTCCACATTCCATAGTGTAATTAGCGAACGAATATTTAGACTAATGAGCGCAGTCCGGTGAAAGGAGAGAGAAAAAATACGATAAAATCTGTTGAAGCCGAATTATTGATCGAACTAGATTTTAAATGGTATGCAATGCATTAAAAAATTCACTCACTGTTCAGTTTTTAAATAAAAGTGCCCTTATAATTTATATAAACCTTAATTAGAAGGAGCTTGTCATATATTATTTAAAGGAATACAAATGTTTAAAAAATTAACGATCTCAAGTGATATAAATTATGCCGTAAGCACAGATTGGCAATATGATTAGCAAAAATGTGATAACGTTTGGAACATAAACGCATAATACTTTTTTAAAGACAAAATTTCTAGGTCAGTCTAAACCTAAAAATATATAAAATACAAGCTTAGAAGAAGATTTAAATTTCATAGTTAGTAACTTATATTTTACATCGTGATAACTTTTCGGATTCATAAATAAAGATCTATTTGATATCCTGAAAATCTACCTTTTTATATTTAATAAAAAAAGCACATGCATCATGCAAATTAAGCAGACAGAGTTCAGGTAGAATTTTTAGAAATGGATCGGAAGCTCAGAATAAATGGGTCAATGTAGCTTTCAAAGCTTCTTGTTTGAAACCAACAATTATAATAATACCCAGCAAATTGCGAATAGAAAATTTTACGCAAATTTAGGTTTTAAATAGCATACGCCCAAAAAACTGATTTTTTTCCAAATTTATCTATATCTAACTGGCAATAAGTCAGGAACATTATGTTTTAACTAATCTTATAGGCGATATGGACAAATCCTTTTATTGCCCTTAAATGTCGAATATTTATATTCTAGATAATTTTGATAATAACAAAAAAATACAGGACAGTTTTACAACTCATTAAGAGCGCAATTAGGTGCAGATGTACATTTTTTTATTAAAGCTTTCTATAATCTTTATTACATATTCGATCCATTTTTATGACATAAAAGTTGGCAAATAGCTCTTCTAAATATTTGCTTGTTTATGATAAATCAAATAAAACAATGTTATTTTGCTAATTGCTACAATGCTGTTGGTAGGACAAAGAAGATCAAATTGGAAAATGTACAAAATTAAAAAAGACATCTAAAAATTATCTTGAATGAAATCCTAATCATAGAATTGAAACGAACATTAAAGAAGTCAGAATAAATCCAATAATCAATTTAATATATTTACAAGGTAGATCAAAAAGCATTAGATCCATGACAGTGTTTCAAATCAGTTAGAAGACTTGAATATGAAAAATGCTTCCTGCTATTAACCTTTTTCTAATTAAATTTTAATATCGAGGAATTAAAAGTTAAGGTGTCGTTAGAAAAATAATCACTTGAGTACAAATCACTAAAACTGTAAAATAACTATTGAATCCAGAAAGTAAATATTAAGCAAAATATAAAGACTCGAGGGAAGAGTTAGAAGAAATCTTAGTGAAGTGATTACTCTAATTTATTTAGAATACGGTTTAATGGCAATGTACATATGATAGTTACACCAAAATAAATATATTGTAACTGTATAAGAAACTGGAGATGAATTAAATAAACTAACAAAATCTGTATCAAGTGCGAGAAAGTAAAGAATATTTACAAAAATTAATTAACCGTGAGCAAAACATATCATCATATTTAGAGAGCGGATTTCTAGTCATTATGCTTATCCACTATATTTATAGCATCGAAAAAATTTTAAAATATGTATACGAATCTTGAAAAATGTGATAACTGGGAGCGAATATTTCTTTCCTTTTTTTTGCTTATTTTGACCTTTTGTGCTTATTTTGATTTGCTTATTTAGAGCGTTTTCTTAAACTTTTATTAAATGTTTAATAAAAAGTTTTCACTGATTAATGTGTTAAGATAATTTTCATAAAAATTTGTATCCCATTATTTATAGATTATATTTGTGTAACATATTTTCTTCGAGCCTTTTGATAATATAATTGTTTACATTTTTTAGTTTTTTTATAATATGATACAATATTTATATTTTTTGTTCTTTATATTATTATTTACAATACAATAACACAAAAAGCTGAATTAAAAAAAAACAGCCGACAATTTCACAATCTTTAGATCATCTTCAACAATCGACGGACAATTTAGGTTTAGTTTAGATTAATGCAAAAAACTTTTAAATTCGAAAATTCCTTCAAGAAAATTATAAAATAATGATTTAAATCTTTTTTGAAAAATACAATTAAAGCATACAAAAAATTAAAGATATTATTAACAACAATTATATATAATTTGGTGTGGATGAAACCACAGATTCTTGTGGAAGATGTGTTGCTAATTTAATAATAGGATTTTTGCATGAAAACATCCCGACCAACAGTATTTTGATATATACAAAAGAATTGAAGAAAACTGATAATAACACTATAACAAAATTCATAATTGATGCCATACAGAGTACTAAGTTACAAAATTTTACTAATGCTATCCTACGCATTTAATATTGTACAAGTTTAACACGTGGATTAAAACAAATTCCTGAAACAATAAGAATGAAATTTCCATTGATAGATTTAATTAAAAATGGAAAAAGAAGTTTTTATAAAAGCTCCTCTGAGAGTAAAATTGTTCAAGGAGAGATAACCTGATATCTGACTGTCCCATGAACCAATACTAACTTATCTAGATGCTGTAATGTACTTTTCAAACAATTTTAAGGGATTTAAAAAGGTTATATACGACTTTACTGAGACTGTCAATCAGTTATTAAGAAACAAGAGCTTCAAGACTATTTAGCTTACATAAAATCATGTTTAAATTTTGTAAGCTACATAATAAAATCTTTAGGAAAGCAAGTAATATCGTTGCTAGTATCTACAAATTTAATAAACAATTTTATAGATTCAATTTAGAAAATGCCTGGATGCATTGGCCAAAAAATCAAAATAAAATCAGAAGAAGTATTTAGTAAAAATGAAGGAAGTTTTGAATGGCGACAATGTTCCCAATTTTTAAATGGATACAGTTATAATAACTACATTTAAAAATTCGCCCATGTGTAGCTTTTCCGCCTTGAAACATTTATTGAGCGACAGAAGGCATAATTTTACAATTGAACAACATTTAGTGGTCGACTGTTTTCATGAATAGACTTGAGTTATTTTGAAATTGAATACAAAATTATAATTTAACTTTTAAATACTCTTACATAATATTATATTTTGGGTAAATAAAGTTTGTTTATTTTAGTTTTAAGCAGTTCCTTGTAAAATTTCTACATAAAGCATATTGGTGAACGTATTACATAATAAGAAAATATAGTTTCTTAATGCCATTTTTCTTATTTTTATCCTTTTTTGCTCATTTTAATGCCTTTTAAATGCTTTTTCCTCTATATTTAGTACTTTTTAAGTGCTTTTCCCCCATTTTTAAGCTCTTTTATCCGCTCTCTAATAATATTAGTTGAAATAATTATAAAAAAAAATTATTTGCCAGGGTCCTAAACATTATATCTACTTTGATGTTGATAAGTTGATAAGAAAGTTCTCAAAATTTATCAAATCACAATACCTTAAAAAAACAGTTACCTAAGGGAAAATATGAAGTCATAAATTGAATAAGCAGAAAAACAGGCCAGCTAAAAAATCCACTAGCCAATCTAAAATATGTAACTAACTTAAGAATGTTAAGAATTAATTTAAAAAAATACATTTCAACATACAATTAAGAGGGCTAGATGAAGAATTTAGCCAAATATAATTTAAAAAATATAATTTAAGTGAATAAATCTTTAGGTATAGGAGTAAAAAAAGCAGGGCAAGAATCGATGAATCAATATAATATCTATGCTATTGGATGAATAGCAATAAACAAGCAATAGTGCATCTCTACATTTTATAACTTAAAACAAAGAAGAGAATGAGTCTATATCTACTTATTTTGATGTTGGTAATACGATAAACTAAGCAAAGTAGTCAAACAAATTTTAAATGTAAGAAGAGTTATTTATCTACGGATAAATTGATAATATAATATCTTTAAGTGACAAGAAGAAACTACCGGAAATATTAGTGATTAAAACATACATTACAACTGGCAGAAATGAACAGGAAATGCAAAAATCCAGTAAAAATATTGTTCTATCAAATATATTCTCCATCTACTTTTATGTTATTGGTGTAATAAAGACAACAAAGTAGAAAAAAATAGGTACGAAGGAAGAAAGAG
Organism: Ontholestes murinus; assembly: GCA_963969525.1. Lineage (NCBI taxonomy): Eukaryota > Metazoa > Arthropoda > Insecta > Coleoptera > Staphylinidae > Ontholestes > Ontholestes murinus. The sequence goes on along the minus strand of OZ018390.1, from coordinate 70,951,480 downwards.
TACAAAAGGCTAGGAAATGCATCTATTAATAAATCTAGCTCTATATAATAAGTTAGCCATAATGAACAGATAACAGTTGGTCAAAACTTTTTATAAAACTAATGATGGCACAAAAACCCATTTACGAGAGCTTTAATCAGGAGTGAAGAAATAAGAAAACACAGCCAGTCGGTTTATTTTTACGAGATTAAAAACAGTAGAAAGGAAATTGTGAATCAAAGGATATATTAGAAATTAGAGCCAATAAGAATGCAAGAATCAAAATCCAGTGAAATCTTTATCTATAAACTAAACATCTTCTTTGATATTGGTTCTATTTATAGGAATCAATTCTTTAGTCGAGAAAAGAAGGGGTGAGAGAAAGACAGACAACCAAGAATGTATTTAAGAAACTAACATTAATAAATAATAAATATAAAAATAAATTGCAACATTGAAGACAATTTTAAAAAAATCTGGAGAAATCTAGATCCATCAAAGAAAATAAATTATTCACTATGATCTAAATGATCTTTAAAGAAGATATAGATAAACTGTAAACTAGAATCAGATGCAGGCTATCAGCTAAATATAAAACATTGCAAAAAATAGCAAATTATATCACGTTGATAGAGTCATGAAAAGAAGTCTTCATCCATCAAACAAATAAACTATTTGATAATGAGTTCCAGTTAAATCTTTGTAATTTAGAAAATCTAAATATTTTTCAATGAATCTTGAGAAATGAATTAAGGGACTTAATTTTGGTCCTAATATATATTTTTGGTTGAGAAATAAACAATGATGAATAAAACTAAAATTAGATCAACTAAAATGAGAAGGAGCAAAAGAAGAAAAAGCAAACAAAAAAACAAGTGTAATTTTTACCCGGCATACAATCTAACTGATTTGATATTAAGATAACGAGACTGTTAGAATTGTTAGATTTTTAAATTTTTCAAACTACATTTGTTTCGTGTTTAAAATAAACCAAATTTGAAAATCTAGCAGTCTCGTTATCTTAATATTGAATATGTATTTTCAACGCCCAATAAATTAACTAACTGATTTGCTTAGAAACATTTTCAAGAAGGAAAGAAGCGGTATAAACATATAAATTAGAGCAAAGAAACTCAGAAAAATATAAAAACGAATAATCGACAAAAAAAGAAAATTAGAAGGTTAATTAAAGATATCTCTTTGAGAATGACCAACGGTCGAAACTAGTCGGAGAAATATAAAAATAGTGAAACATAACCAAGTGCTTAATTAATCCTTTTATAAACACTAAAAAATAGTGAAACAAAATCATATATTTTTAACGTTCTAGGAAACATAAAAATGCTTCACCACTGGTTAAGTAAATATTAAATTCATCGTAAAAAAAGAAAGTCAAAAAAGTAATTAGGAAACTGCAATAGAAATACCAATGCAGCCTAGAAGCGTAAAAGCGTAAATGAGAAAACCTTATGAGAAAAATAACCAAGTAACTTTTCGAAGAGGAAATACAGAAAGTATTGAAAATTTCAGTTCATCTATTTGAGAATGATACTTAGTTAAATCTTTGGTTATTAGGTAATATAAACATTAAATTATTTTTCAAGTAATTTCGAAAACTAAAAATAGAGTAATAAAAAAGCAATTCAGATATTATCGGTATAAAAAGAAGATATCAGCAAAATAATTGCTTATCAAAAAACTGAAATGATCAAAAGAATATAAACGAATCTAAATCATTACGATGCAAAAAGCGAAGAACCAAAATTTAAAAAAAGCAAGTGTAAATTTTATATAGTATGTAATCTAACTAATTTGTTCAGAAATGTATAGTCAGTACAAAAACTAATTTGTGTAAAATAATAACTGAGGAAACAAAACAAACAACGAATAAGCGGAAAAGGGGACGCGAAAGAAGAAAAAATTACCGCAATAGAAATGTGAATGCTTTATGAAAGGAAAGTTTTTCATCATTTCTTGCTTTAATTAATATTGATGTAAATCTGAACAAATGGTCATAACTTGGACTTGACAAATCTTTGGTTATTAGGTAATATAAACATTTAATCACTTTTCAAGTAATTTCAAAAACAGAAATAAAGAGTAATAAAAAAGTAATTCATATATTACCGGTATAAATGTAAGATATCAACAATTTAATTGCTCATAAAAAAACTGAAATGATCAAAGAATTTGAAAGAATCTAAATCATTACTAAGCAAAACGAGAAGAACCAACAAAAGAAAGAAAAGCGAGTGCAATTTCCACACAGCATGCAATCTAACTAATTATTTCAGAAATGTAGAGCCAATACAGAAACGAATTAAGTGTTTAAAACAATAACTGAGTAAATAAAACAAAAAATGAATAATCGGCAAAAAGGAAGAAAAATTAAGTGCAATTGAAATATCAATGTTTTCATAAGGAAGGCTTTTCATCATTTCTTGCTAATTTGTATTGATGTGAAGCTGTCCAAATGGATATAACCTGGAATCTTAAGAGTTGGAGAAGAGTCGTGTATTTTGAAATGTGAACTTTGAGATGTTAAAACCATTGATAATACTAATCAACAAAAAAGTGGGTCTATTCATTATTTTTCCTGACCAACACGACTGGTGAGAACATTGAACTAGGTTTGGTTTTAAAATGCTCTTGCTCTTTTTTCTTTGTATGATTCTATTAGTTTCTTCCTGCAGCGCCAGCGGCAGTCTTCTCACTCTTTCTGCAATTGGTTAGCATTCTTGGTTTTAATCTTATGTTGAACGATGTTGGTCCGCCCAACAACTTTCTAGAAACCTTTTCCCTATATTTCTAGAATTTTCCAGGAAACTAAGCTGGCATTCTTAATTTATTTACAATTATTATTCCTTTCTTCGAGCGTTTCAGTAATTTTTATTTCTTAGACTATGGTTGGTTTTATGATGCACTTGCTCTTTATTGATTAATCATTCTCTATTTTAATCATATTTAAAGATCACATCATTTAAATGTGATGAAAATAGAATAAAATAAAGAGAAAAAGAAATATTAGTTCTTGCAGAATTTGAGGGATTGGCTTATATACAGTTCCATAGAACTCTTCTGTGGAGCTTTAATTAGGTAAAAATAGCAATGATCATATCCAATCGACATTAGAAGAAGAAATGATGTAGGTTCGCCCCTTTAGTCCTGCGTGAAATAGATCCTGGTCTTATTCTGTCACAATGTTCTTGAAGGTAATTTTCAATTTGATTAATTCTATTAGAAGTTGTTTCTAGAAGTTTATTGCGATTATAATTTATTAAATAAACTGAAAAAAGTATTCCAAAGAAGAAAAAAAATACTGCAATAGAAATGCTAATGGAGGCTAGAAGTGTAAATAAGAGAAAACATTCTCGATCCATCAAACTAATTATTTATTTGTAGACAATGACTAGTCAAATTTCCATTCAATGGGCAATCTAAAGATTTGAATATTAAAAACAAGAAAAAATAAGATAAATAATCTAATTTCTAAAATATATAATAGATGGAGAAGAAACGAGATCCCAGAAAAATAATTCTTCATCAACAAATTAAAACTATCAATAATAGTTCACGTAATCTTAAACGATATTTAACCTTTTTAAAAGAAACTATTAATAACAACATAGCTTAAGACAGAAGTAGAAGAAATAGAGGAAGATAAATCAAATTTACATTCAACAAGCAATCTAATTGATCGAGAAGGCTCAGAGACGTAGAGTAAAAAAAGCTAAGGATACTAATCACAGCATATACGTTATAGAAGAAGTACTGATTTAAAAAAGATAAAGAAAAACGAAGAGCGAGGCAAAGATAAGAGACCATGGTCAAATTTTCTAATTCATATATTATATCTATATAATCCCTTCACGTTAAGTATTTGGAATATTATTTGATATAATGCTTTTACTCCAATAATTTTGACTATCTTGGAAAAAAATGTTTTGATATTATGGTTAAATTTAAAACAAAAAATTTATACATTTACAAACATTTTATTAAAGTGGAAAACAAATCCATTATTTTTTTATTAACGTATAATAACTCAACGCTAAAATTTAAAAGCCGCAGGCACTAGTTTGTACACATTAAGCACTTACTGCCGTTTAACACGTTATTATTTCGTAGTAGAAAATCAGATTAAAATTTATGCATTGCACAAGGGTGACACAAAGTTTGAAAAAAAAAACGTAATTTACAAACGTGGGTCAAGGAAAATGCATGCACGAACGCGTATTATTCGATAAAGTCCTTTAACCTTTTAACACACACACTGTTCACCGAGTCCTTGATATTAATTATAAGTCACGTTTCATTCCTTTATTACGGTTATCGTGATTCCGCTAGGAATTTCTCGAATTCCCAATTCAAACTAGTATATTTCATTGCCTTTATCTAATTTCTTACGGCAGAGAGGAGGATTATTCGGCATAAAACAATAAGTTCCGGTAAGCCGGAAGTTGAATTTATGTGAAATATTTTCATCTTTGGTGTTGCGATTACGAAACTTTAATCTAGATTAATGTGGGCGCAAGAGGAATGGAAATAAAGGAGGGGCGATAAAGTATTACGTAAATATCTCAATAGAATTGCGGGACCGCGCGCGTTCCCTAAGATTAAACGATATTAAAAGTGGAATAAAATAACTCAGGCGCTCTTTTATACGTGTAATTCGGTTTATGTCCTCTCTCATGTAAGGAGGAGTCGTTCATTAAATTTCCACTAATTTCCTATGGACGTTTTCGGAATGCAATCAGCGCGCGCGGCGTTATCGTTCATAATAAAATATTGCGACGTATCAATCAAAAGTGTGCCCCGGAAATTAAACGTATTGTAAACTACACCGGAATACCATTTTTATCGTTCGTGTTTATCACGGTTGACTTTTTATTTTCGAATAAATTGCGTCCATTATTCTATCTATAATACAATCTGCGATGCGATGGTGGAAATTGCAACTTTACCGCAATACAATAATTCGATATTTCTTTACGATAATGATGGAAATAACTGTATAGTTTTAAAGTTTACGTGCAGTGATTAATTACAACAAATAAAAACACTGTTATTCCGAGTTTGTTATTGATAATAAGCACCCTTTGGCTCGAAATTTACATCTAACTTTACAAATTAAGAAATAACAGTGCCTTTTTTGTTGTATTGATAAAAATGTTTACTTTAAAAAAAAAGTTGAAAGAAGTAATTAATAATTAAGTTTTAAACATTTATCACTGTGACGTTTATTGACCTGTATATATAAATGTTTTTAATACTAAATCATTGATTTGTTTCTAAAAGGCTAACCTATATTACAAAACTGGCGCCCGAGCTGAATCCTGAGTATACTGACATAGGGTAGTGAGGAGTGTTGTGCCGGGAAATATATTTACATTTAACTTTGTTGGAAATTTTTGGTTTCAAGATGGGCAAGAAAAACCGTAAGTCGTTTTGTGACCTGTGACCTGGAGGACATCGAAGAGCTGATGGCAAATGTACAACCTGTCCACCGAAGGCTCTTTAGCGGAACTCAAGGACCGTTTGCAAAATCATTTACTGGCTCGCATGGCACGATTTATAGGTGATTATATATAATGGCGCCGAGTGAAAATATAAGTCCTATTAATATTTGTAAAATCTGTGATAAACAAATAAAATCATCAGATGTATCAACCCAGTGCCATGGGCTATGCAGCGGCTTATGTTCAGTCCTAAAAGATAACGAATTACGTCTAATTAACGGCAAGAAGTGTATTTTGTGGTTATGTCCAGTTTGTGTGAACCATCAACAACGTCAGTCCATATTTTCCTTACTATATGAAATAAAATCTACATTACAAAATCATAGTATGATGATTGAACAAAATCATAACGAACTACAAAAGATCTACAAAAACAATCTGAATGGAAACAGTGACAACCGAATAGTTGATAAAGTGATCGCTAGTGACATCTATAAGTCCAAAACAAAGTCCATTTCAAAAATAACTACACAAAGGCAGAACTCTACAAATCAAAACAAAAATATATCACAAATCAATCAATCTTCAGTAAATGCACAAAACAGCCATTCACCGGAATCTAATCTAATCAACATCATGGCCGCAGACGATGCAGCTAAAACTCAAACAGATTCGGATAATATAATTCCAATCGACGATGGATTTCAAGAGGTCAGGCGCAGAAAGGCAAAAAAGTCATCTTGGGAACGAATGAAAATAAATCAATTTTAGTTGTTGAAAAAAAGGCCTGGTTCCACGTGTCTCGCTATCCGAAAAAAATTAAAAGAAATTCTAGCAAGCAGATTTAATATTAGTGATATAATATGTAATAAAATAATCCCAAAATTTGAAAACCCAACATTTTCAAGCTTTAAGATCGGCGTACCCTTCTCCAACAAGGAATTATTAGAAGACCCTAACTCATGGGAAAGGGAAATCAATGTATCTAGATACAATTTTTTCCTAAAATTAAACACTCTTACCAAACCAACATAGTTAGTAAGAATAATAAACAATGTACTTTTCACCCAAAAAATAAAACAAATAACTTTAAATTGTTACATTGTAATATTCAGTGCATTAGCACAAGTATTAATGAATTAAAATATATTTTAAATATTTTAAATGAAAAATCAATTACAATTATTAAATATTAATTCTGACTTTAATCTTGTATCCTACTTCTGTAGGCCAAGAAATGAGCACGGCGGTGTTGCAATATATTGCCACAAAGACATTCAGTATACACCTACAAATTCAATTACCAATCTATCTGTAAATAAACATATCGAATGCGGGGGTGCAAACTTAAAATTTATCAATCTCGTATTTAATGTAGTATGTATATATAGGCCACCTAATGGAGACATGTCGATCTTCTTTAATACGTTTAATAATATTCTAGAATATTTAACACAAAATAATGTATCGTTTTTCATAGCGGGTGACTTTAATAAAAAAAATTCAAATGATACCAACGAAATATTATTATTTAATAGCTTATTAAACTCCTATAACGCTATACTAACAGTGAATGAATCGACTAGAACACATTTTACTGGTTCAAATCATGCCTTGACAATATAATAACCAATCTTTCTAAAGAAAGCGTAACCACTGATGTACTTCAAATGCATACATCAGATCATGACGCACAACTTCTCAACTCAAATCTGACTATAAATAAACAATCCAAAAATAAACAGCGTAGAATCTTTTCTGACACTGCCCTTGAGAACTTTTGTAAAGATATAGAGAGTGAATACTTTAATGAAACATATATAGGTGACAATATAAATGATAAATACAATTCCTTTATAAATACATTTACATTATACCTGAACAAACATTTTCCTGTAAAAAAAATTATATCGAGAAATAAAAAAGTAAATCATAATGTTACTAGTGTAAGAATCGTATGAGCATATTTGAGTCTTTATCTATTTCATTTCCAGAATTTAAACACCAGTTAAGGCAAGAAAAAAAATAATATAATGCTTTATTGAAGGCTGAACAAAATAAGCAGTATGAAAATTACCTAGTAAATTCTGGTAATAAATCAAAGGCTTCTTTAGAATTGATATCAAAATTTACCAATAAAAATAGTACTAAAAAAACTACACTTCCCTTAACGTCAAATTTTCTGCAGCTAGCTAACAATTTTAATTATTTCTTTAAAGAAGTTGCAATAAAAATTGTGTCTAACAGAATTTCTAGTAGTACTCAATATCATTGCACAATACGAGAACACCCCACAACTTCCAAACTCATTTCTTGTTCTAATGAAGATATCATAAATATTATCAATAAATTGGAGAACAAGAGAAGTTATGGAATAGATGAAGTCCCAATAATAGTAATAAAAAAATGCATAAATTCAATAATTGAACCCCTTAAACACATCATTAATTATTCACTTGAAACAGGCACATATCCAGATATGCTAAAATACGCTATAATTACACCAATCTATAAGAAGGGCGATAAACAATTACCTGAAAATTATAGACCAATTAGTATTTTAACAACATTCTCTAAAATCCTGGAAACAGTAGTAGATTCTCAAATAATTAAATTCTTTAACGATCATAACCTATTTAGTAAAAAACAAGATGGTTTTATAAAAGGCAAGTCCATCAATACAGTCCTATTTGATTACTTAGATTCCATTTATTCATATATTGACCAAGGCCATTGTGTATGTGGAGCTTTCCTAGACCTTTCAAGGGTTTTTGATACTGTTGATCACTCAATTCTGGCAACAAAACTAGATCACTATGGTATACGTGGAATTGAAAATAAATGGATTAAGTCATATCTGCAAGGCAGGAAACAACTTACAAAAATTAATGACAGTGGAGGTTCAAGGATTCTGTCAGATATCATAAATACCAACATGGGTATACCTCAGGGAAGCATTCTTGGCCCTTTAGTATTCATTATATTCATAAATGATTTAAACAGCATATCGAACAATTGTAATTTTCTCAGCTATGCAGATGACACAAACATAATAATATATGGATCAACTCCTGCTGACATTGCCGAAACGGGAAATATTTTAATGCAAAAAATTGAAGAGTGGTTTCACCAAAATCATCTAATATTAAACCCAGGAAAAACTAAATGTATTTACTACAAAGCGAGCAACAAAACACTAACTCCACAACATATTGTATTAAATAATATTATACATCCTTTCACTGACAATACGAAATTTTTAGGTATCTTATTAGATGATAAGCTCAGTTTTAAACAGCAAACAGAATATCCTATCAGCAAAATAAGTAAAGTGACATATGGCCTAAGAATACTATCAAAAAATACGAACCCAAATATTACAATTTTTTTACTATGCACACATTTATTCTAACCTAGAGTATGGCATTATGTTCTGGGGAAATAGCTTGAACATTGATTCCGTGTTTAAGGTACAAAAGCGCGCAGTACGCATTATATGCAAATTAAAATTTGATGCTAGCTGTAGAGGAATATTTAAAAGAGAAAATCTACTTACGTGCACTGGTATTTATGTTCTGGAATGTATCAAATTTTTATGGAAACATTGATATATCTTTGATAAAAATTTATTGCCAAATACCCATAACACAAGGCATGGAATTGAATACAGTCTTCCAATTCACAGACTAACTTTATTTCAAAGAGGCCCATATTATTCATGCTTAAAACTACATAACAGTTTACCGATCGAAATTAAAAAAGCGAAATCGTACATAACTATGAAAAAATTACTTTCTAAAAAGCTTATTGATATTGAGCCTTATAACATAGAGGAATTTTACGCCAACATTAGAGCATAAATGCGACTTATTTTGTCTTTTTTAATGATATTATTAATGTATTTTCTTTGTTGACCTGTTTTCGTGTAATTACTGTACGTATGTCTTATATATGTATTTTGTGATAACATTGAAAATAAAGATATTATTATTATTATTATTATTATTAATGTCTCAAATTAACCAGGAAATAGATCGGATGTTGGAACGAGGAGTGATTGAACCATCTGATTGTTCCTGGAGCTCGCCAATCGTCCTGGTGAAGAAGAAGGGTAGACATAACCGCCTGTGTATTGACTACAGACAAGTCAACCAGGTAACAATTAAAGATGTGTATCCACTCCCTTACATTACAGCAATCCTGGATAAACTACGTGAGGCCAAATACCTGTCATCACTCGATTTGGAGGATGGTTATTGGCAGGTCCCCCTGGATGAAGAGAGTAAACCAGTTACAGCCGAGGTTTATTTTAATTTAACGTCCTTACGTTTGGACTTTATTCAGCCGCCGCTACCTTCCAGAGACTGCTAGACCGGATTATTGGACCTGAAATGAAACCAAAGGCATTCGCATACCTTGATGACATTATTGTACTAGGTTCCACCTTCGAAGAACATTTCTGCAAAACCAAGATGAAGTACCTGGGATATGTCGTGTCGAAGGAAGGGATTGGCACAGATCCCGAAAAGATCAGTGCAATCCTGGCTCTACCACAGCCGACCAATGTTAAAGGTCTGCGACGCGTTCTTGGCATGGCGTCGTGGTACCGAAAATTCGTGCCATCAGTTTGCCGTTAAATAGGCTGTTGAAAAAGGGCCAAAACTTTACGTGGAATTCATCCACCGAGGAGTCATTTAGCAAACTAAAAACGTTGCTCACTGAGGCTCCCGTCCTGACATGTCCAAATTTTAACAAACACTTCTACTTACAAAAAGATGCTTCGAACACCGAAATTGGTGCAATACTTTTCCAACGAGAAGGCACTTCAAAGTACGTGATTTGCTACGCCAGCCGTTCACTAAATGACGCGGAACGGAAAAGGAGTGCTAAGCCATTATTTGAGGAATCCGTACACTCCGTCCATATCTGGAAGGGTATAATTTCACCGTCATTACTGATCACCAATGTCTGAAATGGCTCCAGAGTCACAAAAACCCAGCCGGAAGAATCGCAAGGTGGATAATGGAACTCCAGCAGTTTGACATGGATATCGAATATCGAAAGGGGGCAAAGAATCAGCTCGCTGATGCATTATCACGTGATCCCGTTCTAGCCCCCGAGAGTGGAGAAATTCTCCTTATTTATTTTATTTATTTATTTATTTATTTATTTATTTATTTATTTATTTATTTATTTATATAATTCCCAACAGACATGAAGTCCAATTACAGGAAATGCTACAATTAAATACATAATATTAACATCAATATTCAATACATAAAACTAAAAAATTAAATATAAACATTAGTCTAGACACAAACATAAGTTACAAAGCAAAAATTAAAGTAATAAAATTAATTAATAAACTTAATTATAATTGTAATTTGACAATAAATATAATACTCACATATTTTTTAAATAAAAATTACAAATTAAATTAACTATTCTAACTCAAAATGAAAAGTATAATTCACCATAGTGCCGAAATATTAGCTAGTAACATTTTTCTCGATGTATTAAAACTATCAACGGAGTAATGGATACCATTATATATTCTAACCATCGTGTTTAGAGGAGAGTTAAAATGAGCAAGCGTACTAGAATGAGGATAATAAAAAAGTTGACAGCTGCGAGATGAAATTCTCGGAACTAAAAAATTCAATTTACAAACAATGTTAGGGTCATCTATTGTATGATGTATCAGCCCATGCAGAAACAACACAAACGCATCATTACGCCTATGATGCAGAGATTTGAAACAAAATTCACTTAAAAGTTGCTCATATGTAATAATTTAAAAATACGAAAACATTTCGTGAATCTATAACAATGAGTCTTACTAAGACTACAAAACAAATTAATTTGAAAAAGCTACTTCCCTAGCTAATACTTCGACAGACATTGAATGATACAAATTAATTTTCGTGTTACAAATAGTACAACTATCAAAGCAACACTAATTTGAATGAAATTATTTCTGTTGAATAAACTAATAAATGATAAAATGTACTTTAGAGTGTTTAAATGTAACTATAATATAATAATAATTTTCTACAACGAACTAAAGGATTTTAATACATTTTATGCTCATATGTAATTGATGTAGACGGATATTCATTGTATTTTTTTAAATATAACATTTTTAAAAACTTTTTCCGGATTTTTTCTAAACTATTAATGTGAATATAAAAATGAGGTGACCATATAATAGAAGCAAATTCAAAAACAGAACGAACATATTAACAATACAATCTTTTAATAACGTTTATGTCCTCAAAATCTCTGCAAGAGCGGTGAATAAAACCCAACATTTTAACACTTCTCGAGCAAATATTATTAATATGATTAACAAAAGTTAACTGACAATCAAATGTCACTCCTAAATCTGTAATAGTATCAAGACGCTCAAAGCACACATTTTGCAATCCATAATTAAATTTTAATAGTTCTTTTTTACGTAAAAATGATACGCACTTACATTTCGACAGATTCAAAGATAATTTACCACTCTTGGATTTGAAAAATATCATTTTGAAAGGCAATACAATCCTGTTCAGAATCAATAACTTTATATATTTTCATGTCATCAGCGTAGAGAAGTACATTACACTTAAGATAGTCTACAATGTCATTTATAAATATTATAAACAACACTGGTCCCAGGTTAGATCCTTGCGGAACACCACTAGAAGCAACATATTTATTTGAACTATGACCCATGTATTGAACATATTGTTGTCGGTTGTAAAGATAAGAACGGATCAAAGAAACAATTTTTTCGGTGAAACCATAAAAACTCAGTTTATTAGCAATAATATTGTGATCGACTGTATCAAACGCTTATTGGAAGTCAGTGTATATGGTATCAATTTGCCTGCGTTCATCAAGGTGTCGGGAAACATAATCAGTAAAATTTAGCAAATTCGATACGGTTGATCTATTTTTTATAAAACCATGTTGGCGAGTAGTAATAAATGAACTAATATGATTGTATGTAACCTTACAAAGAATGATTTCAAATAATTTCGCAAAATTATTCACTACAGTAATAGGCCGATAATTCAAAATATCTGCTTTGTCGCCTTGCTTAAACACCGGTGTAACTTTTCCTATTTTCCAAATATCGGGAATGATGCTATGATTAAATTAAATATGTGTAGAAGTGGTGTAAGGAAACTTTGAAAACAGTCTTTAATAATATAAGCCGGAATTCCATCCGCTCCAGCAGTGTTATTGCCTTTTAACTCACGAGCAGCATTTTCAATATCGACTTCATAAATTTTATTAATGTTACAATTAGGATAATTGGAATTATTGACAGTATTTGAAGAAAAATAAGTGTCATGATTTATAAACACGCTTTAAAATTTTTAGCAAAAGAATCAACAATATCTTTAGAATTAGTAAATTTAATTCCATCCAAATGCATATTTCCTGGAATTCGTGTAGTTGACCTTTTTATGTTAACATAAGAAATTAATTTTTTTGGTTCACGTAATATATTTTGTTCTATTTGATTAATATAATTTTTATGATCAACTTTAATGAGATTATGAATTTCGCGCCTTAATCTATTAATCTTTAATTTTAAATAATCAAATTTTGGTTTTTTAAACATTTTATTGGCACGATTTTTACTATTTATCAACTTTCTCAGAGGTATACTAAACCATGGAGGAAAATTATTATTTGAATTACTTTTTCGAACCGGAACAAATTTAAATATAACTTTAGTAAGCAATTCATAAAAAGCACTGCAAACCTCATTAGGATAATTTAGCATCATGACAGCATTATTAAGGATATTTCACTATATAATATTCTCAGGTCAGCTTTGAGGAAATCATAAGACAATTGGAATGAATTAGAATTAAAATTAGAACGTATTTCAGTAGTTACGTCTACTTCACATAGTAATGCTGGATGATGCAAGTCTTCATTAACTAATCCTAATTAATGGCAGACGTTACACTTTAAATTTGGACCGCTAATAATAAGATCAAGTACCCTTTGATTAGAGTTCAACACGGTGTTATGCTGAGTTAATTCATTAAAGTGCATAAAATTATTGTATGTTGCAATTTGGGAAGTCAAACCATCGCCACAAGTTACATGTGAATGTAAATTAGGTAAATTAAAATCACCAAGAATTAATACTAGTTCATGACAATTAAATTTTTGCTCCAAAAACTCAAATACATTTTCTAAATCTGTTGAAACTAATGAAGGAGGAATGTATACACATGCCAAGAACATTATTCTATAATCTAAAGTTATTTTAACAATTACTAATTCAATATTGAAATTATTAGACGTACAAATTAATTCTGATTGAATGTTAGATCTGACAGCTATTAAAGCTCCTCCACCACGTCTATTCTGACGATCACATCGATAAACGTTGAAGTTATGCGGAAATAATTCGGAATCATGGATACCACAATGTAGCCATGTTTCAGTCAAGCAAAAAATGTTACTGCTATTTGAACACACATGATCATAAAATAAATTAGTTTTAGAACCCAATCCCCTGACATTTTGGTAATAAACAGAGAGCATAGTATGTCGGGAAGTACTCAGTTTCCCTGGATAATTTTAGGAACATCATGAAAATACTTTATCTTCAGGTTGGTTTCTCCATTCTCTGTTCGACGCTTCATGTTGAATACAATTACAGAACTGGCACGTTTTTGCCTCTGAATAACTTCTTCACAAGTATCATTGTATTCAGTAGCACTTGATGTATTTAGTAACCGGAGTCGTACCAAAGGATGTTCCAGAGCATCGAGAAATCTCCGGACGAGTATCCATACTTCTGCATAAGAGATGGACGTTTGTACGGCCATATCCTGCACAGGAATCCTACACCGAGCCGGATGTGACAAATCCCTGAAAGTTTTGTGTACCCGCCCATCTGAGGACCACGCTGTGCCAGGATTTCAACGACGCACCCACCGCTAGACGCCTAGGAATAGCAAAAACTACAAATAGGATAGCCCGCATATATTACTGACCAGGCATGTTCCAGGAAATCCGGAAATACGTTAAGAATTGTACCGTCTGCATTAAATACAAGCCCTCTACCCAGATTATTGAAGCTGACCATCACTACATCACCGTGGCTCACTATCAGCGCAGATTTGGTGGGACCGTTTTCATGTTCAAAAAAAGGGAACACATACCTCCTGATGGTGCAAGACCGTTTTACAAAGTGGGTGGGATGCGCTCCGCTACGTTCCGCGGCATTCCCTGCTATATAAGGTGGCGCAAAAGTAATATCATAGTTTTAATTGGCTGCCTTTTTGTTATAAATGAAAACAAGGAGCTCTGTTTTTATCAAAAGTTTATTTGAAAGTGAATTATTAGTTACATTACTTGGAAAAATTTATATCGCTCAAATGACCACCTCCCGAGTTTATGCATAATTGCGGCATTTTGAATTGTTGCTCGCTAAACATCTGGCTCCAAATTGGCGATTTCTTCTTCAATATTAGCTTTTAAGTCTTGCAAGGTTCGTGGTTTGTTGTGGTAACGGTGAGATTTTAAAAAGCCCCAAAGGAAGATCTAGCGATTTGGACGGCCAGTTCAAATCTCCAAAACGGGTGATCACTCGACCTTCAAATTGGTGACTCAAAATCTCCATAGTTACGCGAGCTGTGTGAACGGTTGCTCCGTCCTGTTGAAACCAACAATGATCGAGACCCAATTTTTTTTAATTTAAAAAAAATAAAAAAAACTATCTTCATTATTCCATAAATAAAGAGCAATCTACATCAGCCTTCATCAATTCATTAGTTCGAATCATCCAGACAGTTAAGCTAGCTAGTAAAGATATTTATTTTTTATACATAATTAGAGTCAAGACAAGAAAAATATTCTGTAAAATTTCAAACAGATTTTTGTAACTAAATTTATTCCTTGTCACTTTGTTAAATTTGGAAACAATTGTCGCGAACAGCAAAATCGACATTTGAAAGTGTTATCGTATTTTATTTACGAAAAATTACCAAAGTGATTAAAGAATATGAACTTTCAACAAATAAAAGCCTCAACTCAGCATTTGCTGGTAATTGTTCTTTTAGTTTATTTTTCTTTTGCCATTGTAATTTCCAAAATTCTAATTAAGACTTAATTGCTATTGCACATTGAAAGAAACATATGAGTACAAAAAGAGAAAGAGATATTGATAGCCCTGCATATGGATTCCAAGGTTTCCAGATAAGCAATGGAGAATAGAAAACGATAGAAGAACGGAAGCAGCGATATAAAACGTTATAACAACAACAGGATACAAAAATAAAACAAAGGAAGATGAAAACAAGGACAAAACTCACGGAGAAGGCAAATATAAATATAGCTAAGAACGATGTGGAAATGGAGGAACTAAAGAGCATGTTTAATGACTTGATGAGAGAAATGGCAAGAAGAACTTAAAGATAAGATCAAAAAACTAAAGAAAGATATTAGTAATAAAGAAGAGAAGTGGGTCCTAGAAAAGCAAGAGATGTTAAAAAGAATCGACAACAAAGAAAATAAAGGGGAAAAGTAAATGAATAAAAAATAATATCATAATAACAGGCTTAGCAGCAAAGGCAAACCAAGAACAGAATAAAGTCGAGAATTTCACATTATATAGAAAAAACAAATAATACGAGTCAAAGTTGGGACATGTCAAACAAAACAACAAGATTCGTCCAAAAAAATAGAGAAATAGCAAGAGAAGAAAAAGCAAAAGGAAACAGAGTAAGAATAGGATACCGAAAGATAACAATTAACGGAGAGGAGTACGAATAAGATAGCAACTAAAAAGCAAACATCACAGCGAGAAAATAGCACAAAAAAAATGTTAAATACAATACAAATGGGAATATAGAACGAAAGAAGTATTAAAGGAAAAGAATTGGAATTAATAAAAGAAATGGGAAAAAACGGAAAAAAACATAATATACGATAGCAAATGAATCACAATAGTCATGGGAGATCTTAATGGAAGTGTAGAGCAGGATAACTAAGGCAAAAATATTAGAAAAATCACGAAAAAACGTTTCGCAAACCTACAACGAGTCTTATTATAATTATAAAACAAATCACTTATTGAAACAACTACTTCTCAGTATAATATCTCGATAGACATTGAATGATACAAAAGTAATTCACGTGTTACAAATAGCAAGGCTATCAAAGCAACACTAGTTTGAAAGTATTTATTTCTGTCAAATAAACTAAAAATGATTGAATGTACGTTAAACA
This sequence comes from Ontholestes murinus, assembly GCA_963969525.1. Lineage (NCBI taxonomy): Eukaryota > Metazoa > Arthropoda > Insecta > Coleoptera > Staphylinidae > Ontholestes > Ontholestes murinus. Next base: position 70,934,792 of record OZ018390.1, on the reverse strand, counting down.
GTTTGTGAGTGACTATGGTATGACATATTTATGAAATGTTTTCGTGTTTTTTTTTCTAATTATTAGTTAGTTTTCTACAACGTAAGAATTTTAATACATTTTTATTAAGGCAAAAAAAGACACAGGGGAATGTATGGAGATGAGAACAGAATCGAAAATGGAAACAAAATTATAAAATTCTGTCTAGCAAACAACCTCATTATGACAAACACAAAATTCAAACGCAAAGACATACACAAATACAAATACACTAGAGAAGTCAGACCAAGAAAAAAGAAATAATAGACTACTCCTTCATCCACAACTTGGTAAAAATAAATTTAACACATGAGCAGAAAACAATAATAAACAAAAACACAAAAACCAAAATTTGAAAATAAAGAAAGTAGGGATGAATACCAATCAAAAATAGAGAAAAACAAACAAAATAGAGGGAGCAGAAAGCAAATAGAAAAAGTTCAAAGAAATCATATGTGAAGCAGTCCAAGAAAGCTGTGGGACAATCACTGTATCAAAGAAACAGAGGAAGAAAAGCAGGTCGTGTCAGAAGAGGTAAAAAAATTTGTAAAAATAAAGATTACAGAAGATATAGAGTAGCAAATAAAATAGTAGAACACAAAATTAAAGCAAAAACGCTATCCTGGGAGCAGTTCGGTAAGAAACTGAAAGAAACGTTCATAGAAAACTAAAATATATTTTACAGCACAATTATAAAGTATAAAAGACCAAAAACGGAAATATAAAGACAGAAAAACGAAGATATTAGAAAGATGGAAAGAATACTTTAACGAAATAACCGAAACAGACGATATTGGAGATGATGAAGTGAAACAAATGGAGGAAACAACGAAATAACAATTGAAGAACTGGAGGCATCAATCAAGAAAATAAAACTAGGAAAATCCTCAAATATAGATGACTTCATAGCAGACATGACGAAATATATGGGTGAAAGGGGAAGGAAGAATTTTTGGAAATAGTAAATGACACCACCAAGAATCACAAGATACCCGAAGAATGAAACTAGGGAATTAAAATACCCATACACAAAAAGGTAGACACAAAAATATGTGAAAGCAACAGGGGTATTACACTCACAAACATACCAGGGAAACTTTTGGCTGGGATAATAGAGGCAAGAATAAAAGAAAAATTAGATCACAACGATAGGGTTGAAAAATATAGAAATATTAAAAATGCAAATATTAATGTTTTCTGACGACATAACACTAATAGCAGATTCCGCAGCAAAACCTGGAAATATACAAAGAGGAGCTAAAACAATGAAATTAAACAAAACCAAAACAATGATAATATCATCAAAAGGGAGCAATCACAGAATAGAGTTAAACGGAAAACAAGTAGAGCAGGTTAAGCACTTTAAATACCTGGGATCAACAATAGAGGAAACAGGGAAGATAGATTCAGAAAAAGAGGAAATACTAGGCAAAGCAAGAATGATCTACAACATATAAAGAAAACATTCTTAGAGAAAAAAGAGATAACAAAAACAATAAAAACAGAAGTATATAAAAAAAATGTAAGACATTCACTGCTATATAGTAGTGAATCATGAGTAACCACAGAGAGTAATAACAGCAAAACCAATGCAATAGAAATGGTATAATTAAGAAAGATAGAGGGAATTACAAGAAGAGACAGACTACGAAAGAAAACAGCTCAATATTAAACCAATAAAATCAGTATTAAAAGAGAGACAATTATGATGGTTTGGTCATATATACAGATAAGAAGATAATAGATTAATGAAAAGAATACACGAGGTAAGAGCAAGTACCTCAAGCAGCGGAATAAAGAGGAATATAATGAAAAGAAATAAGAAAAATGGCACAATATATTTGGTAGTTACCCAATTGATTTTTCCTTTATATAATAAACTGAATTAAACTTGCGTGTTTTAATTACATCTAAAATAATCCGAAACAAATTAATAATTAAATTTTCCGAAAAAAAAATCTCTCTCTCAATTTTCAAGGCTTACCTTCAGCGAGCGAACGAATTCATAGGTTTTTTTTAATTAAATTCTTAGAGCCCCCGGATTTACATAATCGCCGGGGAAATTGTTCGGTTGATAGGCGCATAAATATCGTTAATAAGGTCGGACCTTTTATTCCCTCCGTCTTTCTCCCTCCTCTTTAAAAGTAAACCGGGGAGGCCTTTATGTCGTGTATAATCGTTATCAGTGCGGTGCATAATAAGAGCATGGCGTGATGAAAGTTCATCTTTCCCGCGGCCCGCTAGTGCTGATTTATAGGGTAGAAATTTTATCGCGGGGGGGGGTGAATTTTAAGTTGTTTGGGATTTTCTGCTGAATTTGTTTTATGGTAAATACTGGGAAACTGCGTTATCGGGAATTTTATTTAAATTTTCGAATACCGGCGCCGGGGATGTTTACCGGAATTATATTTAAATAATTCACATTAACCCGCAGAGTGGGTGAGATAAGCGCTTTATGCTTTTTTTTTCTCGTATGCGAGGGGAGGGAAACTTATGTGGTTTTTAAAAATTTGAATTTAATCATTACTTCGGAAATATTTTATGCTGTTTGAAAGTTTTTATATATCTACTCTTCATATTAGTCTCTTTCTTTCCATTCTTTGACCTTTACGTCCCTCATAAGGATTTTAGCTCCAAAACTATCCTCCTTCATCATCATCTTAATTTTTTATACATATAAATATTTTTAACTACCATTAATAACTACTCTTCACGTACTCAAATATTGAATCAAACATATAAATATGGTTTATGTTTATTAGTCTTTAGGTTCATGTCCAAAAAATACATATGAATACACACAAATATTATAGAAAACCTACAAAAATTTTGGACGGATGACGCTGGACGGAGTTCATGCAGCTGCGATGATTTTCCTCTCTAACCCTTGTTTTAATTGCTGAGAGAGCAAATATCCTCTTAGACATCCGGATTCTTCTAGCAAAACTTAGTCTATAAAAAAGATTAAGTTATTCTTGTATTGCTTGATCACATGATGGGTTTCAGCTATGTTAAAATGTCCAAAAATTCCCCCAGGTGTTTATAAAAACAGATACACTTTATTATCATAAATGTGGAATTTTCAAAAAAAAAGACTGACTATCTGATGCCAGCTGAAGGGTACAGCATCTAATAAACTCAAGCACTGTCATTTATATACCCCCATTATTATTATTAAACAAAACCACATCCACAGACACAGCGGGTATGTTTATAGTTTAGAGGAAATGTCCTGGTCTCTAATATCTTAGAGAAAATGTCCCAGTTCTATAGGGTTTAATTATATATTTGTATAAAATTAGTTATGTATAGCCTTATCCAGTAAAATAAAATTTTCCATTGGACCTAAAGTCCTATTGGTTGTTGCTTTATCGTGACAATTAATTAGCAGCAATTTAAGTCCGTTGTGAGGATGACAAATTTTATAGTCACGGACCCGGTGCGGACGAAACAAACCGCTCGCAGCGGATTCGATTAATTGGCGCCTAATGCCGTCCATTGCGGCAATTGATCGAATTATGAGCGGAATAATTCAGACCTATCCGAAGTACCGCAGGCCGCGGCTGCTGCGGCTCATATCTACCGAATTTAATATTCCGAAGCGAAACAAAATCGAGCTTATCCCGCCGAATCTGCGCTAAACGAATGCACTGCTAGATAGCCCCGTCAGATATGAAGTATATAAATGTCCTACCATCCATTCCGACCCCTTTACCAGTCCACCCCATTCCCCGTTTTTGGCCCAGCATTTATTTTTGGGCCGTTTTCGTTTTGTTTGGGCGCATCGATAACGGGCTTTGATGGATCAACTACGGCGTCATTATCGCTACGTGCGGCTTTTATTTCCAATTAAATGGGCAAACATGTTCAACGGGGCGAAAATTCTATTTGAAAAAAATAACGGCACAGAATTTAATCACGTTGTAATATACCTTTTGGCAGCGAATGTTTTAATTGAGGGAACTAGGAAAATATTTTTTCTACTAACACATATTTTACGGGGGTTGCTATTTATGTATTGAAAACTGGCAACACTGGTATTGTCAGGTGAAATTTGACATTGTATTTTTGACTTTACACGTATTCAAAAAGTTTTGACGTGCGAGCACTATTTTTGTTGTTTACTAAGTTGAAAATTTCGTCTCTGCCAAAAGATGGAATTATTGAGCAATGATTTATTGTGACCTTTAACGTGGTCTTACTCAAGAACAGTGCATCAATCAACTAAATTCAACTGGTCATCCAAAGCCACTGTATATCGCTGGTACACTGAATTCAAACATGGACGTTCTTCGCTCACGGAATAAGTTAAAGAAGGCTGTCCAAAATCGGTTGTTGGGCCGGGAAATAGCGATGCTGTGTGAAAACTGAAGATTGATTGAAGAAGTTCGTCATGTCACATATCGCGAAATCGAGTGATGTTTAAGCATTAGTACGACCAGCATACATAAGATTTTGCATGAATATTTGGGGCGCGTTATATTCTACATTTGTTGACAGATACTCAAAAAAATGCTCGTGTCGATTGGTGATTTCAAAATTCAACTGTGTTGTATCCAAAGCCGTATACAGCATCTTCGCAGGTGACAAGTCGTAAATTTATGCGTATGAGCCAGAAAAAAACGTCCAATCGTGAGTTTGGATGTTCATAAGAGCAAGTCAAAAAAGTTGTTCGTTTTCGAAGCGTTAAGAAGTAAATGGAAGCAGTTTTTCTTCATGAAAATCGGCCATGTGGCAACTGTGACTCTCGAAAATCAGAAGGCTGTTAGCTCAGTTTTTTGTATACGACCATGTATTTGCCTGAAGTTTTCGGTAATTTGAGAGAACCAATTCAAAACGACGAATAATTTTGCATCATTGCACACATGAAAACACAAAAGATCGAATTGATGTGTCATCAATCTTACACCCCCAACTTGGCACCCAATGTTCTTTTGTTCCCAGTAATAAAAGATAAACTGCGAGGAAAACGATTTTCATCGCCCGAAGAAGCGTCTAAGGTGCATATTTTAGAGCCACCATCTTGTGTCTGGACAAAGTGCTTTAAAGGGTAGTTCAATCGTATGCAAAAGTATACAGATCTTAAAGGCGATTGTAAGGGTTAGTATAGTAAACAGTTTTTAAATTATAAAAGTTTTGTTTTAAAGCAAAATATTTTCATTCAAACATTTGCTGATGTGAAAAGAACTGGACGGTGGGATAGTGGCCACCCACCCACCCTACATATACAATTTAATTTAAACCACAAATAGTGATCGCAGTGTTTACTACTTAAAATAGAAAGTTGTGGATGCTGATATTGATATAAAAAATATCTATCTTTACTGATAAATTTTTTGAAAATTCAAGCGGAGGTTTGTAGTTCAAATTCCAATGCATATGTAGGGTGGGTGGGTGGCCACTATTCCACAATCCAAACCGTAAAACATAGACAAGGGTTAGTAAAATAATAATTGGTTAATAAAAACAGTTTTTAAATTATGAAAATTTTGTTTTAAAGCAAAATATTTTCATTCAAGAGTTTGCTGATGTGAAAAGAACTGGAGGGTGGGATAGTGGCCACCCACCCACCCTACATATCCAATTTAATTTAAACCACAGATAGTGAGTGTATTTGTTACAACTTAAAACAGAAAATTGTGGATTCTGGTATTGATATAAAAAAATATGTAGCTATTCCGATTTATTTTTTGGAAATTCAAACGAGGGTTTGTAGTTTATATTCCAAGGGTGGGTGGGTGGCCACTATTCCATAATCCAAACTGTAAAACATAAGCAAGGGTTAGTAAATTAATAACTGGTTAATACTAACTGTGATTAAATAATGACAATTTTGTTTTAACGCAAATTATTTTGGTTCAAACGTTTGCTGATGTGAAAAGAACTGGAGGGTGTGATAGTGGCCACCCACCCACCCTATATATATTTCAAATTTAAGGTACACATCTCCTTTGTGTTCAAATTATGAAAATATTATTTTAGTGCAAATTATTTTCATTCAAATTTTTCTACATAGAAAATAATATACAATACTTTAATATCATTTCTCTTTTCGATTTTGAATTATAAAATACAATTTGTAGATTAAATTTTAATTATTTATGTGGGGAGGATAAGTAGCCACTATCACACCCTGCAATATATTTTTAATATTATCATTGGATTAAGTTAAAATAAATGTGCCAAAACAGACGACTTCATTAAAAATAATTACATTTTATTTTTAAAATAATTAATAACATAATCTTTGATTATGTTTAATGATTTGCAGAGTGTGATAGTGGCCACCCACCCACCCTACATATACAATTTAATTTAAACCACAGACAGTTAGTATAGTTGTTAAAAACTTTAAACCAGAAATTGTGGATACTGAAATTCCTTTCCTAATTTATTTTTTAGAAATTCAAATATAGGTTTATGTTTTAAATTCCTATGTATATGTAGGGTGGGTGGGTAGCCACTATTCCACAATCAAAACAGTATTTATTTTGAAAGGCAATAAAAATATTTTTGATAAAATTCATTTGTTTATTCTTTCTATTCTTAAAAAATAAATCGTATTTGTTTATTTTCTTAATCCTAACAGTTTAGGAAATTAAGACCGATCGATAGGAAATTATTTGGGAAAACAAATAAAATGAAGGTGAACACCAAAATGTTGACGCGGTTATTCTTCTATAACTACAGAATTGTACATTTGTTAAGTGAAATTATTGACACGTTAATATCCAAACAAAAGGTTAAATTTAAGTTGCTAGAGAAACATAAATAAGGCAACAGCTTCAGATGAAAATATTATATTTAAGTTTTGGAATCTTGCCACTGACTGCAGAAGAAAGATCTAACTACAATGGAGAGCACTTTAAAAGTAATTTTTACAGAACGTTAAAATAAGGCAGCCGCTTCATAGAATCTTACCAACGGCCACAGAAGAAAGATTGAGTGGCAATGGCTGAGAGCACTGTAAAAGTAGTAGTAGATTTTTTAATGTAACATTGTCATTTGTAATGAGTCCTGGGTGCATCAAGAAGCAAAGGTGGAGTGGAGATAAACTGGAAATGCTCCATCTCGAAAAGCCAAAAATTGTCTGCCTGCGGGAAAAGTTCTTGCAACTATATTTTTGGATAAATGAGCGACGTAAATTCGATGCTGAATATTATTTCAAGTTCTCTGATGAAGCCAAACTGGCTTGTCGACAGAAGGGACAAGGCATGCCAAACCGAAGTGTGATTCTTATTCATGTCAGCTCGATCACACATAAATGCTTTGACACGAGAAAAGTTGGAGAAAATTCATTGGTAAATATTGAAATACCAACCCTACAGTCCCGATTTATTCCCGTGTGACTTTCATATGTTTGGTCCACTCACAGGCATTAGGAGGACATGGTTTTCACAGTGACTTTCATATATTTGGCCCACTCACAAGCATTAGGAGGACATGGTTTTTACAGTGACTTTCATATGTTTGGTCCACTCACAGGAATTAGGAGGACATGATTTTCACAGCGACCAAGATGTATATTCGATTCTGAGTAATTGGCTGAAGACACGATTCTTCGATGATGATCATCAAGAAACTTGGGCTTCGCTGCGAAAAATTTATACATTATTTCTATTAAGCAATAGATTTTTCCAAAATATCAATATTTCCTTTTAAACTTTTCTTAGATATAAATAGAAACGAGATATAAAAACAAAAACGTTAGTGTAACTAACGGCTTAAACACTTTTGTTATACTAATAAAATAATGAAAAACAATTATTTCAGCGTGTAATCCCTGAAATAATCATTTCTATCTCTACCCCATATTGTAATTTATTAGAGTACTGAATAAAATATATATCCACATTAATTTTATTTCCGCGGGATAAAAATAAATACAACTTTTTGTGTAGTGCCGAGTTGTTTAGTTTAATTTTTAATCATTTCAGTTGCAGCCAACATTGTGTAAACTTTTTTTCTCTCCCCCACCACGGCACGAAATAAAAACGACTTCATTACTCACACAACAGTTCTCTTCGTTGTTGGCCCTTTTTTCCCTCTCTAAACTAATAAATAACGCCGTTGTATTAAATTAAATACGTGGAGATAATATATTACAAACTTTCTGGGAATTTATAATTTACTAAAATTTAATCAATCAACGTCAGTGCGTCCCGAACAACCGGAATTATCCTCCTGTTGGCCGAACATATTTATACGAAATTAATTTATTTTTCAACCCCCCCTTTCACTCACTCGCATCTCGCAAACGTCCGCGCATATTTAATTAACCGCATGGCTTCATCGATTTCAATGAATTATATATATATATATATATATATATATATAAAGGTCTGAATGTAAATATTTACAATTCATTGTGCCTCTATAAACATTAAATATTTTGAAATACTCTGTATAAAATACAGTATGGTTATTATGGCTTTATTATCATTATTCATTATAGAAACTAAAAACAATTGCCAATATATAAGTCAATTAATCAGGTGCAAAACTATATTAATTGATAGAATAAGAAAAATTCAGTGATCGAAGCTTGGGTAAAAAACTGACAGTCATAAAGTGTTTCTACTTATTAAAACAAGAATTTCAAAACATTTATTCTGTATAGCACCTTTGCATTGCTTCCAAACATTTTGATAGGCTCCCAAATATTTTTCTAACTAAATTAATCATTCATCGTAACACACAGAATTGTAAAATTTGCAATTTTCGCAATAATACAATTGTGTATATGACGATATATTAACTTATAATTTCTTCTGTTGCATTTATTTTACATTCTCGAATGATTAAAGGTTTAAATTACTAGTTAACCTCTTTATCTATATTGGCGCAATAAACGTGTATGCGCCCTCTTATATCTATCAATCTGATCGCGGCGATCCTCAAGAAGCAATCAGGGCCGCGTGTTTCAATTTTTCTAATTTAATAATCTGCTAGATTGAAAGACCGTATCGTCCGTACTTTTCCCTTGCTTGGCAATCAACCGGCAATATTGAGCCGGTCATCGCATTTCCCATTACACGCGAAATTCAAACCGAAGCGAAACCCTCTTCACCGCCGCCCTTACACATTTTTTTCCATCCATCCGGCCCCTCGTTACACCGGCGAATAAATTTATCGATTTTACCTCATTCATGTTTACAAGTTTTTATTCTCCAATTAAATTTTAATACCTATTTACTGAATAGTTTTTGCCACTATATACTTCATTAGCAGGGTTTTATGTTACTTTTAACAATGCCCCATAAATTCCATCTAGTGCTTGATTATATTTTATAGCATATAAAATATTTATTATATTTTTGTGAGGGTGGCTTCATCTATGCTTTCTTCAACGTCATCAATCTTTCAAAGAGTAATGTTTAATCATATCAACAGATAACAGATTTAACGAAGTTTTTCGCCACTTTTTGGCGAATTAATCATTAAGTTGAGAACGCTAGTAACATAAATGTTAAAATCTAAAATGTACTACTTACACAACTAAACTTACGAAAACCTCTTAACAACAATGACAATGATCCATTTCTCAACCACATTGTCATTGGAGATGGGAAATGAACAGTTTACAATGTGCTGAAAAAAGATAATGAACAAGCTAAAACCACTTCGAAGGAAAACATTCATTAAAAGAAGATTATGTTATCAATTTGATGCGATTACAAAGGCGTAGTGTATTTTGAGCTGCTACCACAAAATCAAACCAAAAATACTACTGTGTACTGTCGCCAATTAGACAAATTGAATGAAGCTATCAACAAAAAGCGGCCAGAATTAGCAAACTGTAAGAGTGTTGTGATCATGACACCCTGCGATCACTGGAGCTTAGATGGGATTTGATGAACCATCCATCATACTCACCAGAACGTGCGCTTCGATTTTTCCAAAACTCTTTGTATGGTAAACAGTATAATTCAGACAATGGTTTGAAAATTTTTTGCTGAGTAAGGCCAGAAGTTCTTTGAGCATGGCATTACCCCAAAGATGGCATAAAGTCATCTAAAAGTGACTTAAAACTCATCCGAATATATTACATAGGATAGTTAACATATGATATGTATAGTTGCTAATAGAACAAGGACAATATACATAAGAAACGTTACAAAATATTGTTGTGCATCAAAAAGTTTTCAAATTTGATCTAAAAGCAAAAACAATCATACCATCAAACAATATTCCCATATAATCTGTTGCTAGTAGATTAGGGTCGATGAAGTTAGGAAAGTTCCAAATGAAACACCTATTTAATAATCCTTGTTACCATAGTTTAGACAACTTCAGTTTTTTTTTTATGATCAAACAGTTAATATATATTATTTAAATGATGCCAAGAAGTTATTCGTTTTATTTTCAGTTATATAAATGTACCACGAAGTGAAGGTCTACATAATTACTTATTTAAGTTATGAAAGGTTACATAAAGTGGTAAATTAATAATCAGGTTAAGATTCCTCACAAAATTGATCCAATTACTAACAAAATCGACTTAATCAAATATATTATACAGAATACGTTGCATATCATCTGTGAAGTTGCTAGAAGATTAAGATTGATGGAGTTTAGAACAGTTGCAAAATATACCTGTGAATTAAATATCACATTTAGAAAACTTTGATAATTATTATATAATAAATTGTGTCTCAAAATTAATTGAATTTTCAAATTGTACGTTAATTTTGACACCATTTATTACATAATAATTTTGAAATCTTTCTAAATACAAATGCCCCCATTCGTGCAGTAAACTGTTGGAAACTCTGAAAAGAAAAACAATTCGACAGTTTAGGGGTAGTAAAAATGAAGCGTTAGACGATACGACAACGTGTTTTCATTATAGAACAATATCTCAAAAATAATGACATCTACAGTTCGAAGATTTTATAACAAAATATGGTCAACTGTGAAAATATTTATTTGAAAAATTCAGGTAGACTGGATCGGCTGAAGATGCTAAACAAACTGTTCGTACGAAAACAAGCCGTTCATATCGGAACTGTGTGTGCTGGTAAAAATCCCAGAAAATCATTTTGGCGTCGTGGACAAGAATTGCAAATTTCAAAAAAAAAAAAAATCATTCAGAACTTTTAGTGCTTACAGAAATTTGATTATTTTAATTTTACATTTAATATTTTAGGTACGAGCATACATAAAACATAATAATTATTGAAATTTTTAGGTTTTATGTATTGTATGTATGTATTTTATTCGAGATATTTAAGAATTAAAAAAATCTCTGTGTAATTTTGAGCGTTTAGAATTCCAAATATTTAAATTCCTTCAATTTTACCATTTACATTCTAAATACTATTTAAAATTTCTAGAACACTTAGAAATATTTTAAATGTGAAAAACTTCAAATAGTTTTAGATAAACTTTTGTAGCATGTTTTTAAAGTTTTAGATTTATTTTCCAGAAAATCTAATATAAATTTAAATGGCAATGTTGTTATTTACATTTAAATATCACACACATATTTTAAGATTTTAAAAGCTAGAAGTTTTAACATTTTTTAAATTACTCGAATTATAAAAATTTTAAAATATTTTATCTACGATCGTGTAAAAAGTGGGCACTTTTCGCATCATTTTTCGTTGTAAAAGTGGCTTTTTAAAGCACTAGTGCTTTTTTACGTTTTTATTGCACGGTAATGTCAAACTGTTTTTATTGCACAGAAATGTCAAATTTGACAGATGAATATATTATAGCACAAATTTTCGACGAAAAACTTAAATTTTTATTAATTGATACAAATAACTAATAAACTATAAATAAAATATATAATACAAACGAAATGGCAGATTTAAGAACTCCGAAGATTTCATTTAATGCAAGTCGAAGCGATTACAATAAAGCGAACATTTTTTCCATAAATAATAATGGCGGCCGACATTTGTGCAACTTGTTTACTGGTTGCTACGTAACGCTTTCATTAGTGCACTGCGGGTAAAATATGTTTTCATTCATTGAATTATTGAAATGACATTAAAATATTACTCATAAATATATTCTTTGAAATCCTTTACGATCGAAGATAAAATTTTGTAAGGCACACGTGTAAAAAGTTTCTTTATTGCACTCCTGGCTTTAAAAAAACTCGCTCGTTCCTCGCTCGTGTTTTAAACGCCAGTTCGTGCAATAAAGCATCACTTTTTACACTTGTACCTTAAATAACTATTAGTTACTATAATTTCCAAAGTCAACTCTCTCAAATATTTTAAAGATTAAAACTTTTAAAATATTTCAAAAAATATGGCTTTTTCGGAGCTACTGAAAAAAAGTAATATTAATTTAAACAAATTAAATCAATTTAACTTTCTGCAATAGTTTTAAAATACTTACAAAGAATTCATAATGAAAACTAAATTATTTTTAGGAATTTTAAATTACAAATAAAATTTCTTTAGAAATTTAAAACTTTTTAGAACTTTCTGAACTTTAAATCTTTAAATATTTTAAAAATATTATTTATAACTAAAATGCGCACAAACAGGATTATCACTAAAATAAATATCAAGCTTTAAAACCTACAACTATTAAATACTTCAACACTTCTGGAATAAAAATTAAAAAATCTTTGAAGCGTTTTGAAAGAAACTTGAAAACTTACCTAAGACTTTCAAATATTTTTAACCTCTGAAAATTATTTCAAAACTAAATATTTTTAGAACAGCTTAGTTTTTTTAAATAAGTCCCATTGAGAACTCTTTAAGTCTAAGCAATATACAGCTATTTGAAATTTTTAAATTGTCAGCATTTGAGAATGTCTACTTTTTTGGAACTCTTAAAGCTAAAATAATTACAGGGTCAATTATTAAAGTACTCATTTCCTAGGAAAAATGTATTTGTTGAAACTGCAAATTCAAAATGGACGATTTCACAGACGTCAAAAAAGACAATGAGCACCGTTTCGATGCGCGCTTTCTTGAGACTGTGGGTTGTTTTCTATACCACTCGCTTTCTGTATTTTCTGGGTCGTATTCGAACATCACTGTACGAAAATTCTGTAACTACATGCTTGCAAAATTCAATTAACACCACAGCTAAAGCTAAATGATCATGCATATCGAAGTTAATTGGAATATAATTTAAGTAAAATTAACATTATGAATTTATTTTTGTATACAAAACTTTTATTGAAGAACCCTTGCGTATGTTATTATGATTGGAGGGTGTGATGGAGGCCACCCACCCACCCTACATATGCACACAATCTACAATTATTAACAGTGTTGAAGTTTGATCGTAAATAATTAATAAAATCGTTAATGTTGTAAGAATTTATAGATAATCAGTGATTTTAAATTTAAATCAGGCATATATTTGACTGCTTGGAGGGTGGATTTATAACCGCTACCCAAAATGTATATACATTTTAATTTACAACAAATCACTGATTTTACAGTTTTGCGCTCACATTAAACAAATTTTTAATTATTGTTCTCTACAAACCACAAGGCGATCATTAATTAAACATAAGTGTATATGTAGTGTGGGTGGGTGGCCTCTATCCCACCCTCAAATTAATAAAACGCGGACAATGGTTTTATTAATTTAATTGCAATAGAATTTAAGTAAAACTAACATTATGAAGTTATTTTTATAAACAAAACTTTTATTGAAGAACTCTTGCGTATATTATAATGATTGGAGGGTATGATAGAGACCACTCACCCACCCTACATATGTATACAATTTTCAATTAATATCAGTGTTGAAGTTTGAAGGAAAATAATTCATACAATTTTTAATGTAACAAAAATTTCATACTTAAATAGTGATTTTAACTTTTTGGCTGATCCAGAACATATTTGACTGATTGTAGGGTTGGATTTGCAACCCCACCCATGAAGCACATACATTTTAATTTATTTAATTTATAGTAAATCGTTGATTTTCAATGTTTGCTCAAATTAAACAAATTTTTAATTATTGTTTCCACAAGGCGACAATTGATTAAAATAAAACTGTATATGTAGGGTGGGTGGGTGTCATCTATCCCATCCTTCAATTAATCTAACACGCACACGGTTTTACTAACTTATTTGCTATCCAAGTCCAAGTAAAACTAACAATTTGATTTTTTTTGTAAAAAAACATATCAGAGAACCCTCTAGTATGCTGCAAAGATTAAAGGGTGGGATAGAGGCCACCCACCCACCCTACATATATACGTTTACTACCATCACTCAGTGTTTTAGATTTCTGGAAACTACAATTATTAACAGTGTTGAAGTTTGAAATGAAATAATTAATAAAATCGTTAATGCTGTAAAAATTTATAGATAATCAGTGATTTTAAATTTAAATCAGGTATATATTTGACTGCTTGGAGGGTGGATTTATAACCGCTACCCAATATGTACATACATTTTAATTTGTAGCAGATCACTGATTTTTAATTATTGGTTTCTTCAAACCAGAAGGCGACCATTAATTAAAAATAAGTGTATATGTAGGGTGGGTGGGTGGCCTCTATCCCACCCTCCAATTAATAAAACACGCACAAGGGTTTTACTAACGTAATTGCAATAGATTTTAAGAAAAATTAACATTATGAATTTATTTTTATATACAAAACTGTTATTGAAGAACCCTTGCGTATATTATAATGATTGGAGGGTGTGATAGAAACAACCCACCCATCCTTCATATGTATTCAATTATTATTTATTAAGAGTGTTGAGGTTTGAAGAAAATAATTCATAAAATTTTGAATGTAACAAAAATTTCATACTTGAATAGTGATTTTCATTTTTTGGTGATCTAGCACAAATTTGACTGTTTAGAGGGTTGTATTTGCAACCCCACCCTCTATACACATACATTTTAATTTATTTAATTTATAGTAAATCATTGATTTTCAATTTTTGCTCACAATAAACAAATTTTTAATTATTGTTTCCACAAGGCGGCAATTAATTAAAATAAAACTGCATATGTAGAGTGAGTGGGTGGCATCTATCCCATCCTTCAACTAATCAAACAAACACAAGGGTTTTACTATTTTATTTGCTATCCAATTCGAAGTAAAACTAAATATTTGAATTTATTTTTTTTGTAAAAAAATATTGAAGAACCCTCTTGTATGCTGCAAAGATTGAAGGGTGGGATAGGGACACCCACCCACCCTACATATATACGTTTACTACCATCACGGTCACTGTTTTAGATTTCTGGAAACTACAATTATTAACAGTGTTGAAGTTTGAAGGAAAATAATTAATAAAATTGTTAATGTAACAAAAATTGCAAACTTAAATAGTGATTTTAATTTTTTTGGCCGATCTATCACATGTTTGACTGATTGGGGGATGGTTTTGCAACCCCATCGACCATGCATATATATTTTATTTATTTATTCTAAATTTTTACTAACATTAAACAAATTTTTAATTATTGTTTCCACAAGACGGCCATTAGTTAAAATAAAACTGCATATGTAATCTGGGTGGGTAACATCTATCCTACCGTTCAATTAATCAAACACGCACAAGGTTTTACTATTTTGTTTACTAATAAATTCCAAGTAAAACTAACAATATGAATTTATTTTTATGGAAATAAAATTATTGAAAAACCCTCTAGTATGCAGCAAAGATTGAAGGGTGGGATTGAGGCCACCCACCCACCCTACATATATAAGTTTACTACCATCACTGTCAGTGTTTTAGATTTCTGGAAACTACAATTATTAACAGTGTTGAAGTTTGAAGAAAAATAATTAATAACCCTCTAGTATGCTGCAAAGATTGAAGGGTGGTATAGAGGCCACCCACCCACCCTACATATATACGTTTACTACCATCACTGTCAGTGTTTTCGATTTCTGGAAACTACAATTATTAACCGTGTTGAAGTTTGAAGGAAAATAATTAATAAAATTGTTAATGTAATAAAAATTGCATACTTAAATAATGATTTTAATTTTTTGGCTGATCTAGCACATATTTGACTGATTGGAGGATGGATTTGCAACCCCATCAACCATGCACATATATTTTAATTATTTATTCTATATTTTACTAACATTAAATACATGTTTAATTATTGTTTCCACAAGGCGACAATTAATTAAAATAAAACTGCATATGTAAGCTTGGTGGGTTGCATCTATCCCACCCTTCAATTAATCAAACACGCATAAGGGTTTTTCTATTTTATTTGCAATCAAATTCCAAGTAAAACTAACAATATAAATTTATTATTATTTTTTTAAATATTCAATATTTAGTATGTTGCCATTGAAGAGTGGGATATAGGGCACCCACGCACCCTAAGGGCACCCCCTACCCTACAAATGTATACAATCGTCAATTATTAATAGAAGTTTGGAGGAAAATATTTAAAACTGTTAATTTAGCAAAAAAATATACTTGGCTCTTAGGTTAATTCAATAAACTATATTTATGTGTAGCCTAGTTCAATAAATTTTCCATTAAGCTAGCGTATTGACCTATCACAATAACCTAGAATTTACCTAACTTAACTTTCTAACCTAAGTATTTACCTAACTTAACTTTCTTACCCTCTTAAATATATTAAAAATTACCCGTAGCGCATTCTTAGCCTACTACAAAAAAAATTATAGCTGGCATACTAAAGACAAAAGAAAATACACAATATCCACCGTAATCCTGACTTGACTTAATGTATTTTACATTATTCTGTGAGCTTTTTGTATTTTTAAACTTAATAGCAGTTAATAAGTCGGAAAAATATTTCAGTTTATTAAATTTTAAGCTACTTCTACATATCATTACGCGTATGAAGAAATAAGTTGGCTTTTCATTGATTTACAGCCTAGAACATTAAATATATGCATGTTAAATAAAATATATCCTTCTACAAATAACGAGTTATTAACATAACTACTTCTTATATATCTTAGATTGTAACAGGTTGATTACTTTTTTAGTTATAATTATTTTATCACATTATGGCTATTGAAAGTTTATAAATATTTGATTATATTTTTCATTAGATATAAATTAAAATATAAATCAGTTTATTTCATTAAATGAAATAATCATATATAAATCGAATTGAAATCAGTAGAGTTTTCAATAATAAACAGGTTGATGGACATAAATATTTTCGTCTGTCAGTTTAACGATTATTAGTCATGGGTTATTACACGAAGGGACAATGCGTTATTATTGTAATGCCTGTATTGTGTAAATTTTGGGAAAATTACGCTGGATCAGTTTATGTTTTCCCAAATTTCCTACAAATTACGTCCCATTATTTATTCACTCTGCAACGTAAATCAACGCATCATCTACTCTCTCGACAACAATATCACTATTGATAGTGTAGCTCATTGGTGACTAATTTAAACGACACTAACTCGTTACCCAATGAAGCGTGTTAAATAATATGGACATCTTCAGAAACCTATTAACCGTATATTCTACTATGAAATATATTTGATAAGACTGTGAAAAATCCTCAATGCTCTAATCCCACTATACCTAAATGGCCCAGTCGGTAGAGCGTTGAACTAACATTTTCGATATTCAGGTTTTTTTATGTAATAAAACATATTTAAATTGCAAAAAAATACATTCTAACAAAAAAAAAATACAACAAAAAATACTGTCCTATGCCATGAATTAAATTCTCACTTAACTTGTGGTGAAACATTTTTATGTCAGTTTGAAGATTAATTAGATATTAATGTAACAAAACTAAGTGTTTTAATTAATTAATTTAAACTTACTGTCTTATGGATTTTAAAATGAGTTCTTGTCCCAATAAAACTAAATCTTAAATGTATTATTATTATTCATATTGCATTAATAATCAATTTACTTCGATATATTTTATAAATTTGATTTTTCTAATGGTAGTTTACGATTGATTTTTCAGTATTATATCCTTAAGGTTTTGCTTGAAAGTTATATATGTTATTAATTATAACTTAATTATAGAATAGGCCGTGCATCAAACGATAAAATGAGGAGATCCCGGGCGCTATTATGTGATGGGTTTATCTCAATAAGCCCGGATCATCAAGATATTAATTTATGCCATCCTCCCAAATACAGCTCTGAGTAATTTGAATATATACCAAACAAATGAATTAAGTGGCATATAATTATATTACATTTAAAATAAGTCATCAAGGTGTGAGTAATATAAAACTTAATATTTCTGTCTGAAGTTTAGTTTATCAATTTCTACTTTATCTGTTGCTATTCAATAAATCGAATTATTTTGCATATGTATATATAAAAAAAATCTCTGAAATATAATTCTCAATCAATGTGTGATGCGGATTTGGGCCGATGGCTGTCATGGAACCACCCCTAGAAAACACGACCCGTTCTGCACCACCGACAAGACCCTCGCCTGTATTTAATTTATAGCCACCACCTCCATGTCAGCCGGCAGAATTATGGCTGTTCCTATCGGTGCCACGTTGAATAATGATTTTTGTTTTATCGCGAGCCGCGCCTCTTTTTTTTGCAAATATAGAAAAGAGTCGAAAGCGTGTTTGTTTGAAAGGGTCCGAACTGATATTCAGATGCTGCAGATTGTTACTTTTCTGTATAGGTGGGTGAAATGTATTTTATTTCAAGCTCGATTGTGGGATTTGTACATTTCTGGTTTATCAATTATAACATAAATTTTAAAAAAAGTCGGTGTCACGATTAATCATAGAAATACGCTTCTATAAATTATTGTGGAGATTACTTTGACGTAGTAAGATCTCTCGGTTATGGGCACAATTTTTTTATTTGAATTTTGATCTGAGCCTTTTTTACATCTGATATTCAAATTTCTTAATAAGTCCTTTTTGTAACTTATCGCGGCTATGCCTAATCAATAGTAAATTATTATAAGTACATCAAGAAATTGTTTTAAAATATCACCTTATTCAATATCTAGCAGTTCTTTAAGCTAAAAATAATGTATTGTATATATTCTTGTCAAATCAAAATAAAATTATGCGAATTAAATATTAAAATTCGTGGTGCAGTTATTAATATGATTTATCTGAAAATAAAATTGTTTGCAATTAAACTGTAATAATTATTATTACTTACCAACCGTTATGGTTCAATCACTAAGAAAATGTGAAACTCACCTGAAACAAAAAAATATCGAATTAGTTTATAAAGTGTAACTAGGTTCCTCTGATAACTAGTAACCCTTTAACATTTGATTTCACTATTGCTAATGATTTTGCTACAACCAATATAATTTCTTCTACTAATACCATGACTTATTTAACTTCTGTGATATCTCGTTTTATAATTTTAGTTTGATTATGATGTCTAAACATTTTTAACCTAATTTCCACGTCTTTTGTAAAATTGCACTAAAGTCTACATAAATTGCAGATTTTATATATTGATATTATTATCGTATTTATTATTGTCTGAAAAGAAAATAATATCACTTAAAATTTATTTACAAATTTTAGACTGATTAAATAGACTGCAAAATTTTTTCAGCTTTCACATGGTCAGCAATAAAACGTTTTCTCATAAACACCAATTTGACCAAAGAAATTGTAACCTATTCTTGATCCTAGAATAGAAATATTCGAAATATATTTTAAATTTAAAAATAAAACTAGATGAATTGAACCTAAATTTCGATTCGTTCTATTTTTATATTAAATATATATATATATATTCTGGAAATTCTATCTATTTCTCTAATTTTTTAATAGACAAGAAGAAAACAAAGTTAATTGAAATAGTTTTCAGATTTTAGACGAAAGCGATTTTGCAATTTTCAGCAGACATGTACACTTTGCTGAAAATTGCAAAATCGCTTCATTAGATAAAAAGATTTATACACGAACTTTGGTTTAGTGATTTGGTTGTCATTTATTTTCTGCATTTTTTACACCGGGTGCTCTTTTTTTCAAAATTAAACCTAAATTAATTGGAATTCGTCTGTTAATTTGATATTTCAGAATTTATGTAATTTTTACAGTTGTCGATTTTTTTAAATAATTTTTACCCTTTTAAAAAAATATATAATATTTACAAAAATGTTCTTTAGGACTTTTTATTGGTTTTTATTTTGAAATTTGCTGGTATTTTGCCCAATAAATTAATACTACTGCCAACCTTTAAATTTTTCTGCACGATCGTTATTTTTTTCTTTTCGTTCAGGTCCAATTAAGCTATAACACTCGTCCTCATGATTTATATTTATAAGAATTATTTACCTTCAATGGTTTTAGAATGATTTATTTTAAAATAAAATATACATAAGTTACTATTTTTAAAAGAAAAATTACAGTCCTATCGATTATAAAACTAGTTCTTGCCACAATAGAATTAATGCTAAGCAAATTACCAATAATTTTAAAATTTTTGTGAAATTTTGGAATTTTCTGCAGTTTTGACTTTGTTTCAAAAAAGGACCGGACAGAAAAAAAAACATCTTAGACCCCATCCGATTCCTGTAAGCTTTCTTCAAAGATTTCTAGTATTACTACCACTTACTATTACTACGATTTGGTACGTTCAAACCTAATATTGGTGCAAAACTTTTAATTTTATTGTGTCGCGAATTTGTATATAATTAATCTCTGTTAAGAACAAAATTTGCTCTATTGGAATGATAATGGCTGTTACTTGGCAAAATTTAATTATGTACTTAAATTAATTAACACTGATATTTAAAGAGTTTTTTTTATATAGAGACACTGCTGCAATTGTTTCACAACAGCCTGGCTCCATCCTTATCTGCCTGATGAAGCCACGGTACTGTGAAACAATTGTAACAGTGGCTTTACGTAATAAAGCAAAACTCTTTATTTAATTTAAGTAAAAAATTTGCAGAAACTTACAAAATTGAGTTATATATTTATATTCGTGAAGAAAGAACATTTGTACCTACTACATCCATTACAAAAGCTGCCAATCCTACTATTACTAATAAAATTGGTACAATTACCAAGAGTTAGTCAACTATAGTTCAATTTTTATTTATAACTACGGCGCAAACAGACCGAAGGTCGATAGCCCAGACAGGTACGTACTAACCCCATGTGTTATTATTTATAATTACTATGTATATTTGTATAAAAACAAAATGTAAGTGTCTGCAAAAAAGATGTTGTATATATTGGTACAATTATATCTAGTACTAATTCAAATGAAAATACTTTTATAACTTTGTTTGTGTAACACATTTTATAAACTAAAAATAATTAAAATTTATATTCGACATGTATAACGAAGTAGAAGCCTTAGGAATGAACCAGTACTAATACTCTAGTTACTACCTAAACAAACTATTATTACTTGAGTAACTTTAGTACTATTATTGTTGCTATTTGAAGTAGAAATTTCATCTATAATAATATTTACTGGTATATTTCTCAAATGCAGAAAATTTAGTTTTCTGGAGACAAAAGAACAACTATAAATAAGTATTTATAGAGGCTTTAACTTCCTGATATATTTTGATAATTCAAAATTAAACAAACCACTTTGTCAATAACACTTTTTAGTTTAATTTAGATAACAAGAATCTTCTGTTTTATTCACTTAATACAGAAAATTTATTTTCATATGTGCAGAAAAATAAGTTTTACAATCTAGTATAGCCAATATAGTAATACTACTCCTTCTAATATTTTAATTGTTAATTTTTAATAGTACTGATATTACTTCTACTGCCACTACCACTACTTAGTATTTTAAAGCAGCTATTTCTTTAGTAGTTTTAATTTAATAAAATAGTAATAAAAGTACTAAACTAATAATAAAAATACGAAAACATTTCGTGAATCTACTAAAATGAGTTTCACTAAGCCAACAAAATAAATTACTTGTTGAAGCAACTACTTTTCTGGCTAATACCTCGACAGATATTGAATGATACAAAAGTAATTTGCGTCTTACAAATAGTATAACTATCAAAGCAACATTAATTTGAATGATATTGTTTCTGTTAAATAAACTAATAAATGAAAAAATTAACTAAAGTAATGGCTGCTATTTAGAGTAGAACTTTTAAACGTTATAACAAATCATAAATAAAGGCCTACTACTAATATTACTAATTATTACTATTATTTAATTTCACCTCCTCGTGTAGTGACGAGTTAAAAATAGCAAAAATCACAGGGCGAATATCTCAAGAGAGCCCTACGATGAATCATTGCAGGGATAAACACCACAGCCATTTATAATGTTTAATAAGAAAAGCAGCATCCACTTAGATTCGTTGTCCAAAACGTTTTTAGACGATAAGTCTATCACTTCCCTATAGATAGTCGAAAATATAGGTAGATACCTTTCTCAAGTTGAAGTCTATCAGATATATCTGCCTCGTGTAGATTAAAGGATTACTATTTTGTGGTGCAGGAAAAAGTATTAAATGACAAATCAATACCGGCAAAGGGTTGCAGTTTCTTGACATAAGCTGCTGTCAGTGAACCAAAGACCTGGAGGAAGAAACAGCTGTGTTACCGCTTAGTCAATAAATACTTAATCATGGTTGCTGTTACCGATATCATTGTTTGCAGCAGGCTCAAAAAGGCTCTCGAGGAGTTTCTTCTAGCTGGTTAATTAAATGGTGTCATAGTCTGTTACAAAATGGGAAATATCTAAGATACTCAACAGTCCCCGCTGGAACCAAATAACAGTATTACCCTCAGGGTCCTCAAACGCACTCCAAAGCCAACCAATATAGGCGGCCCGAACCTGAACCCGAACACAAATGAAGGCAATCATGATTCTGAAACCTTATTACCCGGCAATGTGCCGTCTGCTCGGCACCTAGGCCAACACCCTATTATCCGGACATAGTGGACTAGATGGTGTAACATTCGTGCTCAATCATAGATTTAAGAAATCACAAAATTCTGATAAGATATAGTTTCCGATAATAAAAGCACGAAAGATATCCCAATTGATGAATATAATTCTTCCGGCTTAAGAAACAAACTTGAGGACTGAACCATCATATTTGTATATATAAATGTCTTAATTTTTAAGACCGACAGTGTATCGTTTTTAATTTGTAAACAACACGATTACACATATTATATTATGTTTTGTTTATGTTTTATAGATATTAATAATTATAGGTATTATAGGTATTACTGCTCATACAATCCCAAGGAATTATAAAGTATTATTAATTACAATATAAGCACTCCCTACACCGCGCTATTTCAACTGCTTCACCTTCTTTGTACCAATATTATACTTTTATATTATTTGCAGAAAAAATACTTTTATTCGTATAAAAATTTCAACATATAAAAACAACATTCTATTCTATTTGACCTATAAGAGTACTATATTCTTTCTTTTTCTTTACCTACTTTTCCCACTTTATTCTATCCAGAACGTTTATACCAGCTCCATCATTTCTCATTCATTCTGTTACCCTCCTGTTTCCCGTCAACCACTCTTCACACATCCTTTCATACTCTTCTCTCAAATGACTCCAATCCAAAACTTTCTTTCCTCTCTCTTCAGAAACGCATCTAGTTAACGCAGACGTACTATTGTCTTCATTTGAGGAGAAGAAACTTCTATTCAGTTCTAAACCCTTTAGACACAGTCACTCCCACTTTTGCACTCACTCACATAATTCACACTATCACTGTACTTACTCCTTTTCTTCTCAAAAACTTCACTAATCTTTTTCTCAGTATAGTATCATTTGAAATTCCAGGAAAACAGTGTATATACTGCCCGTTTCTTCTTAAGAAGCTTAAGAGCATTTCAGCTCACGTTAGAGTTGTAACTAAAACTAAGGCGAAAGAGACTGCAGGGTCAAGTTCTTGAACAAACAGAAGTTTTATCTAGGAAGACAAGGAATGGACTGGCCATCCACAAATTGTTAAATTGTTGAAGCAACTAAGTAATTTTGTGGATCTCACATACACAATTCTTGACAGTGTAAAGATTGGATCGCCTGTTCTCTTCCCTTTTCTACCAAAGAAATACTACCGGAGATGCAAATACCCTAGCATTCTTTTGGTGTAGACTTTCTTTTACATCATATTTATTATCACCGTCATGGTATTTTTTCACTACTTCTAATCATTTATATTTTATTCTTTACAAAATTACTACTCCAAGCAAACTATTAATACTACTCCGTTTTAAATTTCAGCAATGACTTTAACTACTATTTCTGCTACTATAATTATAATTACTAAGTAGAACTTAAAGGTACTAAGAGTTGTTATTATATTAGTAGTATAATTACTCTAACTATTTTAATAAATATTTTTAATGAAATCACTGAATAAGTAGCAGTAGGTTACGACGATGATATTACATGTATCATTTGCAAGAAACAGGAGGATCAAGGAATTCAAGCCGCAGAGCTTTTAGGGTAAAAAATTCACTCCGATAGAAGAAGTAAAATATTTGAGCATTCTTCTAGATAACAAAACTGAAATGCCGATCTGATGGAGAGATCCAAGAAAGCATGTATAGCTCTCTGGTAATGCAAACAAGCTGTTGGAAATCATAGGACTATCTCCAAAAGTAGCTCTATAGATCTAGACGGCCATCGTGCGGTAATATGATGGCCAAGAAAAAAACATATACCTGAAACAAAGTAAGAACTGTACCAGGCAAGCCAAACAGCACATCACCAACGGTGGAACTCGAGGGTACACTATTTGCAGCAAATGTAATGTCTGACAAGAAGATCAAGGAAAAAAAAACACACATCATAACGGACAGCAGAGCAGCATTTTAGACCATTGCTACATGACAATAAGGTAGTCCTATTCTGGGTGATAGAACACAATAATGTGCATAGGTGACAGAATAGTAAACTAGATCGCGATGGGCTCTAGAACGGTAATGCAATTGTCCAGAGGAAACTTACGAAAAGTTGTAGGGCTCCTAATAGGGCGCTGCAATTTAAGATCGCACCTGAACAGTCAGGTACTACAATCTGGTCCTAACTGCAGAAGATGTGAAGGGGAAGAAGAAATCGCTGAACATGTACTTATGAATTGCCCGGTTTTATTTATTATACGTAAATCCTCAATGGGAGAGGCATGTCTAAAATCATCAAGCATTAGTCCCTCTTTCGGCGGTCGTGGCGTCAGCCAATGCCTTGAGTTGGTTCAACCATCGCAAGGACTAAGGACTCAGATGAGAGAATGTACAAAGGGCCCACTGGGACTTATGTGCAGCGAACGAATCCAGGTACTTTTATTACTACCAACATGATTATAAAAATCCAACTACAATAAACTTTCCTATCGCCACTATAATGATTGCGCATTTTGCTTCTATTACTAGTATTACTATTTTAGCTTAAATTAGTGAAAATTTTAAATTTTGTAACAGGCTTGCTACTGATATAAAACTGCAACGAATAACAAAAAATGGCTCAAAACTGAAATGAATAAAAAATGGTGTTTCCTGAAGAGACAAATCTCAGAAAAATTATAGTATAAACACATTAAATCCAATAGACTTTGATGTTGTTGCAATAACATAGTAGATAAATAAATAGTTACTGCAATGGTTTTTAATATGCCTGACATTACTTGTCCCATTGATGAAGGATCAGAAAAAGACACCGCAACAGCAAGAGCGTTAATTGACTCCCACGCTCCAACAAAAATAACTCGTGAATATAGACTGTGATCAGATATTTTTGAACAATGGTTGAAAAAGTTAGGTTTTTAATGATATTGTTTATTCAGTTTTTAATACGTTTGTATCTATAAATAACACTGTTGTATTCTTTCTTCGCACTTTATTTCTATGCTTAGTTATATATTTCATAGAAATAAAGTGCGAAGAAGGGATAAAACAGTGTTATTTGTACTCTTCACGAAAACCAAAAAACAAACATCGATGTTTTGTGTGTAAAATTGTTTAATTATTCCAAATGGTTTAATAGGGAATTGATTTAATTAACGAAAGCTAAGGGATTTGCTTATTTATATTATAGAAACTCCGGTATGAAATCCGATTACAATTTTTTTAATGGCCTCGTATCAATTGATGTAAATAAAGTCTGTTACTCTTGAAGATGTCTTCAATTCTTTATCAGTATTAGCAAAGAGCGGATTTTTAAAAGCTAAATCAACAGTCACTAGTTAAATAAAATAACCACTACCAAATATCTATCAAAGTCTTTTAAGAACAGATTACAAGTTAATTATAAATTACAATCAATCGGTTTTGGCGCCAATTTGGTAAGATACTTTAGATGCTTTGGCAGCTATTTGCTTGTAGATCTGATCAGCTTGTATGTATAGGGTAGATGTCGACTAGCATAGAGGTGATAACAGGTGTGCCTCAGGGTTTTCACTGTGGACCTCTTAATACTAAAACCAGACAGTTTCTCCTTCACGCTGATGTTTTGGAAATATTCAAAAGCATTAGGACTCCAATTATCAGATGCAACAATTTGCATAGTATGGTATTGTGGTGCAAGGACAATAATCTTAGCTTAAATCTAAAATTCATTCTATCGTAGGATAATTACGAACAATAATTATAAATTTTGTAATAATCTATTAACACGAACCTCTGTAATACATTACTTAGGTGTTGTATTCACTTCAAAATTTAATTATATAATAAATCAAGCATTATTAGAAGTTCGAATCGAGCAATAACAATATCTTATAACACACACTGTTATTAGTAATTAAGATATCAAGTTTCAGCATTTACATACGTGGCAACGTCACTACTATGGCCGTTTGTTAATAGATTCAAGCACGCGATTACAGCAGTTAATCAATTCAGCCATTAGGGCGAAACACCCCGTTTAGCATATTGTCGCGAGACCTACTGATTACGAAACGAACGTATTTATATAATTCTAATCCCCGGCGGCGAACAATTTGACACCTTGTTACGTGCGTTCGGAATTTTTATTTTTATTTTTTCTTGCTTGCTCCGTGAGTTTTCTTTTCGGAAAGCGTTATGAATATTCATGGGGGGGAAACGGGAAACAATTTGCGGGGGAACTTCCTTGGTCGCCCCGCAAATGAAGTCTGTACACAAATTTTCCCCGTCGCGCCGTTATTAACATATAAATGGAATCAATATGGAAACATTAGACTTGACGGGCGAACTTAAATGGTGCAATTTTAGGACCGCTTCGTTTTATGGCGCCATTAAGGGATTCCACGGTGATTACATTTAATTTGCGTTCGCGTCGCGATAGTGCGATGGGAAATTAGTGGCTCAATTAACCGCATCGGGTGGAAAAATCAAATGACGCGAATAAAAAATCGCCGAAGACGATATTACGATAAGATCAGTTTTGGCTGATAAATATTTTTCTTACAGGAACTTAAATGTTAAGTTTGATTGACTAGAAACAGTTGAAAGTTACAATATTTGATTGCGGTTTTAATGCTTTGCTTCAACCTAACAAATCTGATATATGCATATAATTCTTAGAATATATTTTCCTTAACTATCTACTGCAAGTTGAGCCAAAGGTTAAATTGCTGGAGCTCAAGTATTGATGTTTTATTATTGTATAAAATAACGAAACATGTTTTTCTTTGGTTATACAAAGTATGAGATCATATCCTCCTAATATTAGGAACTTTATAATGGAAAAATAAAAAAAAATAAGTTCCTGATTCAATCATAAGGATGGTGGCGACCGTTACTACGTGGTAGTTCATGATAAATACCAAACTAACGCACTTACTATGTTTTTTACCACTAAAAAGTAGTTTAGTATTCCTGATTCAAGTTGTATCACAAGTTATGGCTTCAAGCATCCAACATTCTCCTAGTAGCATTTCTTGAGATCTCCAAATTGAGCTCTGGAGGTGTAAAAAAATTTCTTACCTATGGGTACTACTAAACCCATAGGTTTGCTATCGATCAATTATGTTTACCACATTATTTACAAACCATTTAAACGAGCGCTTTTATTCAATACCCTGGCATAAAATTTATTGCGAATTAAACCGAACAATAAAAACAGACGAAAGAAACGGTCGCGGAGGCGCCAAAACAACTTTAATGGCGGAACGCCTGCGGAAAAAAAAGGGGGGAAAACGGCACTTCTGAGGCTAATGCAACTGTATTAATATTACTTGGGGAGCGATCAGCACTATCAGTTCCTAAAACGCCATATTGAATGTGAGGGCGTCCCGTCCCTTAAAATAACAATACAATCGCAGGGGGATCTTTTCGAATTGAACAAGTTTACACTCTATCCTCGCGTCGGGGGCAATTTGTATAAAATACGCCGCGAATAATTTAATTGGAATGGCTGCACTCGAATTGCCCGATTAATTTAAATTACGGCAATTAAGGGATTTGCCGAGTCTCGATAGAGAGACGCCAGTATTTATTAATTAATTTTTATCAAAAAAAATATTTCCCTTTTTTCAGACAATATTTAACTGAATTAGTAAACAATAAAGTAATATTTTTAGATAATTACTAATATAACGTACATTTCATGTGGTGAACGACTAGTACTGTGCCTAAATGGCCTAGTTGGTAGAGCGTCGAATTTGTATTCTAGCATATGCATCATCCTTTAGGAAAAAGTATCTACCTTAATGACTAACAAAGTGTAGGAAATTGTTTTCAGATAGTGAATAGAAATACCTTATATTTATTCATCCAAAACCATTGAGAAAATTGGAGTTTTGTTTCATAGTAACTATTTCTCGTTTTGCTCGTTCTTGCACCATCATCCTAATTTTGTGCAGAAAACCATAGCATTTCCACACTTGTTGAACAAATATCTATTAAAGTATAGAAAATTATTAGGTAAAAATTTGATTTGCTTCACAGATTTTTTATATTTACTCGACTAGTTAATATTCTCACCAAGAGACAGATGAGAATGTCATTCAAGTAATAAAAATTAATGGCCAGCATTTTCTGATTAAAGATGATAAACATATTTCGATAAAATAAGTTAACTTCAATTCATATTATGTCCAAATTATAATTATTGAATGGATGAATAATTTATTGTGAAGATTTCAAACTAATCCAATTTCAGGAACTCGAAAAAAAAGGTTATTACCACTTTAAACACAGCCACGAGTAGACAGGCGGAAGAAAAATTAAGGGACGGCGCAGACAATGCGTGGAAAGTTAAAAAGATGGATGTGACACAAATAGAAACCCGAACGAGATTTGTTGCTGGAGGTTTGGAGGGAATTACGGGAAAAAGAGTGCGCATTGTGGCCGGGAAAAGCGGGACCGGCTGTGAATTCATGCGTTGGCTTTTATGATTTTTATATCTTGTAAAGGGGGGGTCGGCGGCGGGGGCGGTGCGCCGTGGGCGGAAGGGGGTTCGTTTAATGGAAAATAAGTGCTTGTCGTTTGTATAATAAAAGGAGAAAAGCGGGAGAAAAGTTCGCTTAGGACGCGAAGTTCTCCACTGTTGACATAATCGTTACGACAATTACTTTACTTTTTACTTGGAGTGTAAACATTGATCTTAAAGAAATTAGCATTTTCTTGGAAATTACATTATATTTGAGTTGAGTCGGGCCTGAGAATAATACCCCGGGTTTTTTTTTTCCTCGCCCGTCGTAATTTAATACCGTGATTATAATTTTTCTTTGAGCGTGCCGTTAAATATTTCGGGGGTTTTTCATAATTGATGAGTTTATTTATAAAAATTTAATTATCAGGTGTTATTTTTATCCGGCTTTACTTATTTCGTGTTTTGCTTACAGTATTGACTTTGTCTTTTTTTCTCCTCAACACTTTTTTCCTTATAGATACATAGAATATATTTTTTGTTATTTTTTACATATTGGGTCTTTTATTCTTATGCGGATTTTATGTATTTTCTAAGACCTATTTTATTTCTCCTTTTCTTCTTATCATTTTCTATGATTAAGACGATATTTGGGTTTATTAGGATGTCTTATAGAACCTGACATTTTCTGATCACAATAGTGTAATATAGAGAAGACCTAAAACAAAAACATAAGAAAATTAATGTTCAAACAAAATAAAAATTTTGTTTGAACATTCATTTTCTTTTGTGTTTATTTTAGGTCTTCTCTATTATTTCGGCCTATCGGCCTAATATATTTATTAATTTAAATGTGCGTTTTAACATAACGACGTCACACTATATTATATTATTGTGGTTGGTGATTAGATGTAGAAGTCCCTGTAATTATTTTTCTTCCAGATTTCCTCAAAGAAAATTTTCTCATTTTTCCTTTATTCTTCATTACTTCTTTCTTTTCACTATTTTTTTCTTCTTGAGCCTTTTTTTATCTTTATTTTTTTTTCATATTTTCTGTATATATGATTTTTGTTTTATTCAAATATATTATGTTATAAACTTTTCACTTTTCTCTGTTTATATGAATATTGTTTTGTTTTGGTCAAGTGATAGAGTAGCTTCATTGGCCCAACTTTTCTCTTGATTCTGTAAATAACGAATAATAAAGACGGTTATTTATTTATTTTAACTGTATTCTGACAAAAAGTATACAATCCTACTTTCAACTAGAGTTCTTTACTTTTTTCTCCTTTTCTTCTTTGCTAGAATCTTCTTTATTATCTCTCTTCGTTTCTCTGTATAATGCTATTCCTATCAATATTTCATATGTTTTCTGTAGGGTTTTTAACTTCTTATTCTCCCCTTCAATTTTCAATTTTTTAAAATGTTTTTCGCTCATTTTTCTCTTCATCTTCTTTTATCTTCATTGTGTTTTTTATTCTTAATAAAAGGATAAAATCCTAATTTCCTTATAGAAATTGTGTTTTTTTCTCTTCTTCTTCTTTGCTTGTATCTTCATATTCATCAAAATTTTTAATTCTCTGTTTTGTATACTGCCATTCTTATCAATATTTGATATGTGTGAGAAATAATTGATAATTCCTAAAAAAAGTTGTGATTTTTTTTGCAAAAAAATCAATTCACCGATTTTTTGTTTTATTTATTTTTGGTAAATTTAGAATAAAAATAAAATTTCTACAATAAAATACTTCTGACATATTCATTTTCCCAGTTGACTTTAAAATTAATAAGCGATGGCCCCAGAAGAAATCCTTTAGGGACAAGATTTACTATCACTAGATTGAATCAATTTCATTAAGTAATTATGGTTCAACTTGTTTAAGCGTGAGGTTAAATAGGACTTTGTTAATGTTTACTTAATTTCCGTAGACGAGGTTTGGCAGCCGTGCCACGCTAGGTGTCTGTCACTTCAACAATTTCGCGTCATTAGATAAAAATGTCAGTTGCATGACAAAAACGCCGCACGCCGGAAAATCCGCCGGCATCGCGAAAAGTATTCGCCAAAAGAAATGTTGATAGACATGCTAGTCACGACAATTGTTTGTAAGCGCAAATCGTTGTTGATTACTGATCCGTTAGGTGTCGGGTTGTCGTTGAGCCAATCCTCCTTCAGATGTAGTCGCTCCAGTAGAGTCTTCACGTTCCTGTCTGCTTGGCCGACATTGTCCCACGAAGTTCGAAAATGGTGAAGCTTCGGCAGAATCCTAGTCATGATCCATCCGTCGCGGAAAGGTTCTCCTCCAGATGCCAGGTCCGCCGAAATTTGGATTAAATCCATGCAATTTAGGACAACTGTTTTGTTCAAGTCATACACAAAGCTGAAAAAACGTCTTTGCAATCCTGTCTGACCTTTTATATATATTGTTCAATTTGTCTAACATATGTTTGGAGGTTTGGCAGTTCGCAATTTTCATCGCAATACTACTACCAACATTCAACCCTATCAATGCCTGAGCCTACAGGTCATAATTTACCCACGCCTTGACCAGTTTATTCTCAGCGCTGCCTTCCGGGTTAAGTTTCAGACCCGTCGCGAATTCAAGAAGACCTCTAGACTTTAATGTGAAATTTATTTCAAATCGTCATGACTTATAATTTACGGTTCCGTTGGCGTCTTTCATCAACACTGACTTTGCGGAATCCATTCTTGCTTTCTAAATGTATAATGTTTGCAAAGGAAACAACTAACCTTTTCGCGATCGCTTCCTACTGACATACAACTTACTGTCCGCTGAACGTCGCTGCTGGCTTCTACGGTTGCCTTTGACTGGTCCAGCAGACGCTATCTGCTCCGGCTGTCGCCGACTGGGGCCGTCACCGACGGGTGGCTGCCTCCGACTTCCCGCCTGACTACTTTCCCCAGTTCCTCTTGTCTGACTTCTTAGGACCTGGGCCCATAATCTGTTGAGGATCGGTCGGTTGTGTGCGGTGGATGAAATCAGATAACGCCGCGCGCCGGAAAATCCGTCGGCATCGCCAAAACTATTCGCTAAAAGAAGTGTTGATAGACATGCTAGTCACGACAATAGTGTGTATGCGCAAATCGTTGTTGGTTACTGATCCGCTAGGTGTAGCGTTGTCGTGGAGGCGATCCTCCTCCAGACGTAGTTGCTCCAGTTGAGTCTCCACGTTCATGTCCGCTTGGCCGACATTGTCCCACGAAGTTCGAAAATGCTGAAGCTTTGGAAGAATTCAAGTTATAGTCCATCTGTCGCGGACAGGTTCCCCTCCAGATGTAAGGTCCTCCGAAATTTGGATTAATTTAGGACAGCTGATTTGTTCGAGTCATACACAAAGCTTTAAAAACGTCTTTGCAAACCTGCAATAGATATATCTGAACTCTGGCAGTTCGCAATTTTCATCGCAATAATACTACCAACATTCAACCCTTTAACCTGAATGCTTGAGCCTACAGGTCATAATTGACCCACGCCTTGACCAGTTCATTGGCAGCGCCGCCTTCAGGGTTAAGTTTCAGACCCGTCGCGACCTCAAGGAGACCTCTAGACTTTAAGGTTAAATTTACTTTAAATCGTCATGACTTATAATTTACGGTTCCGTTGGCGTCTTTCATCAACATTGACTTTTCGGAATCCATTTTTGCTTTCTAAATGTATAATGTTTGCAAAGGAAACAACTAACCTTTTCGCGATCCCTTCCTACTAAAATATCACTTACTATCCGCCGAACGTAGCTGCTGGCTTCTACGATTGCTTCTGACTGGTCCAGCAGACGCTATCTGCCTCCGACTTCCCGCCTGACTACTTTCCCCAGTTTCTCTTGTCTGACTTCTTAGGACCTGGGCCCATAACCTGTTGAGGATCAGTCGGTTGTGTACGGTGGAAGAAATCAGACAACTTGCAGAGAAACATTTTTTCCAGGGCCACACATTTTGTGTAAAAATAAACTTAGTGCTTGTAGAATAGAGAAGAAAAAGGCGCCTTTTCTCGGGATAACTGACCAGTCTCAAAGTATTCATCCTAACTAGCGACTCGAACTGTTTAGCCTGGCGCCAGTTCGGGTCTTGCAATGCGACAGATACTGGAATTGCTTTTACTTTACGTATCATTGCTGCATCCGAGCTATTTCCGCGTCTGAATTAACTCATAACGTAGTTGGAGTACCGGGCAGATACCTGGATCATAACGATTTCGCAGTCCCGACTCACGCAGTTGATCCTCTTCTCGCTGCTCCGCTGATGGCTCATCCTGGTCCTCTGATTTATCTTCTACCTCAGCATCCGATTCCTCCAGGTCTGGATCAGGTTCCCAGTTTGCAGCGCCCCTCGCGGCTGTCTCGATCTCCATGTGTTGACTCCTTTTGTCGGGCTTCTTTTCGAAGATAACGTTGGCGGAGTTGTGCACGTCGCCCTCGTCCTCTAGGTAGACCCGATATCCAGGCGAGTCCCATTCGTAGCCGACAAATACTCCTTTCTTTGATTTTTTGTCCAGCTTTTCCCTCATGTACTTCGACATGATCACTTAGTCAGTCCGACTTGTCGACCGTACCAAAAAAAATATTGAAAAGCGGTGGCCCTAGAAGAGGTCCTTGGGGAACACTTAGGAGGTACAATCACTAGATTTAAAGTATCGTAGTTCAACATAGTTTAAGCGTGAGGTTTAATAAGACTTAAATAGTTATAAGGTGGATGAAATCAAGCTCCCGGAGCTTCTGGCAAGTCATTATCGATGTGTGTGATTTAGCGTTTTCCTGATGGAAAAGCTGATATTTCTGGGCGATAGTCAGATAGTTCAGATAGTCTAATTTTTGACAGTACAGTTCCGAGTTTGCCGCTCATCTAATCCCATCAAACATACAGCAAAACTTTTCTAGCCGTTAATCCTGACTTGGCCACTGTTTCTTCCAGCACACCGCGATTCGGCCGCGATCGTTTTCGCTTAACGTTGTCGCATATGATGTTTTTTTCATCACCAGTCACCAACCGCTTCAGAAATGGGTCGATTTTGTTGCGATTCGCAGATGAAAATTCAATCCATGAGGTTTTTCTGCGTTAACTCGTGTGGCAATAATACATCGAGCTTTTTTGTATCAAATGATTCCAAACAGTTTTTTGTCCAATCTTTAGTTCTTGGGCAATCGAAGCAGTGCTTACATGAAGGTCGGACTCGACAATGTTCATGATTTTATATTTTGGACAATTGGTCTTCCAGTGCATGGTGCAACTTTAACATCGAAATTATCGGAACGGAATCGACGAAACTAAAATTGCGTCTGATTGAGTATTACAGTATCAGGACTATAAATACTATTCGAATTTTCAGTTGCCTAGTTTCAGTTTTTGCCGTTATTGAAGAAAAACTGTAAAATATAGCGTATTTTCTGTTTGAACATTGGCAACTCTGACGCGCACTCAAACAAAACTGAAGCAACGAATCACCAAACTGCCAGAAAAATATTTTTAGTACGAAATCTCATATTTCTAACGCCATCTGCTGGAACCCTAACGGACTTATGTCGTATGACTTATGTCTCCTAGCGGAGGTTAGCTACCATTATGGCAATTTTCACTTTAGATGCAGCAGTTCTAAATAGTTTGGTAGATGTCTGTCCACACCACTCTAGTAGGTTTTTGAGCGAGGAAGTTCTTCGTCGCCCATTTGATCTTTTACCGTCTATTTTTCGTTGCATCATCAATTGTAGAATAGTGTATCTTTCCTCCCGCATGATATGTCCAAAATATTCGAATTTTCGTTTCTTGATGGTCTGAACAAACTCTTAGAATACGTGAATAACTTCCTCATTTGTTATATGATCTGTCCATGATATTTTTAGCATGCGCAACTGTGGGTCTAGTTCAAATGCCTCTATCTTTTTGGTGTTATTTTTCTTAAGCGTCAATTCCATATAACAAAATTGAAAAAAAGTAGCATCCCATGAACTATGCGTATTCTTAGCTGCAGATTTAGGTTAAGAAGCTGTTTCATATTAAGGAAAGCCGTTCTCGCGATCTCAATGCGTTTACTTACTTCTTTAGTTTGATCATTGTTATCTTCAAACCAGGTGCCCAAATATAGGTATCTTTTTACTCTTTCGATTCTGTTGGTTTCTATAATCAGCTCTTTGATAATATTTTTATGCGTCTTGGTCACAATCATATATTTAGTTTTCTTTAGATTTAGCTTCAATCCGTAGTGCTTTGATACGGTATTGACTTCTTGAAGCATATTTTGAAGATCCATGTTACTGGTTGCTATTAGCACATTATCATCTGTACACTCGAAATTGTTATTCGTTCTTCCCTTGATTAGAACTTTCTGTGAAAGGTTCTTCAAAAAGTAGATTCTACGTACATATTGAATAAGATAGGAGATTGTATGCATCCTTGCCTCCACCTCTTCGGATTTTGATCTCTTTGGATTGTCTTACCTAACACCTCTTCGGATTTTGATCTCTTTGGATTGTCCATCGACGTTTATTACAGCTTTCTAGTTTCAATATGATTTTAATTATACGGATATCGTTCAATTCAAGCCCTCTTTCTTCTAGGATTGTTCATAATTTTGTCGTGCCGTAGTTTATCAAATACCTTTTCGTAGTCAATAAAGCATAGATATAAATCTAAATTCATATCAAGGCATCGTTGAACCAAGACATTTATTCAGAAAAGGGCTTCTCGCGTGCCAAGATTGTTGCGGAATTCAAATTGTGTCTCGCTTATATCGGCATCTATTTTTTTATATATACGATTGTGAATGATTTTCAAAGGAATTTTTAGAGTATGGCTCATCAGGCTTATTACACTATAGTTTGCGCAATCTTTAGCATTATCTTTCTTTGGTAGAAGAATGAAAGCACTCTTCAGCCATTCTTGTGGTATGTTACCGCTACTATAGATGTTATTATATTTAAGGATCTCTACGGGAACTTCATCTGCACCAACCGCTTTTATATTTTTGGAATTCTTAATAGCGTGTTTTACATTATTGGAGGTTATTGGTGGTATTTGTGTTTTTGTATTTTCTTCCCTGTATTCTGATCTTGTATCTTTGAACAAATCCTTGATGTACTCTTCCCATCTTTTGATCCTATTAGGTAAATACATAATAACGTTTCCATTCTTATCTTTAATCATTCCGTTTTGTTTCTTCTTTCCAGTACCAGACAGCTCTTTCACCCTATTTTGTAGGTTGAATGAGTCGTATTTTTTATCTAGATCTTCAATCTCTTTGCATTTTGATTTTATAAAATATTCCCTTGCCTCTATGATTTTTCTTCTTACTTTTTGTTGTATCTCTGTATTTGTTTTTATCTTTTCCTTTGAGCTGTCTTTTCTCTTCCATTAGTTTAAGTATTTCATCTGTCATCCATTCATTTTGGGTGTTTTTCAGCGTATTCTTGCTTCCGCTCAAGAGAGATTTTTTGACATTACCCCACTTTTGATTTACGCATGAAAAGTTTTCTTCTTTCCATTAGGTTATTGTTGATATCTTCCTTAACCCTTTCTTTCACTTCTTCCCTTCTAAGCATTAGTGTACTTAATTTTGATTTTGATATTTTTGTTCAACTTTTTTTAATCTGGTTTTAAAAACAGCAATAAGTGGATTATGGTCAGATCCCACATCTGCTCCTGGATAAGCTTTAACTGAAACTATGGCGTTTCGCTATCTTTCAATTATTATTATGTAATCTATTTGATTGCGTACTATATGTTGTTCTATGTGTGCTGACAATTTCCATGTGTATAACCATCTTTTTGGTAATTTAAACCATGTTTTCGTAATTACCAGTTTTTGCTATACCTTATTTATTGATAAAATTGATCTCTCAATTTAATACAAAGTCTGTGCGCTATTTACTATTTACAGTAAATTACTCCATTTATAGCTAGGTCTTATATTTCAGTTTCCCAATTGCTAAAATGAGCGGAGTTAACGTTTGCGGCCGGATTGTAATTTATTCCCGGTTTTGCGCGCACGGAACGCTTTCCGCCGTTATTAAATTATGCAAATCGCCGCGATAGTTTTTCCCCCTTGTTTCCCCTGGAAGTTTTTCGGCGGGCTTTCGGCGGTGGGCGAGATTAGGTTCACATTTATGCCGAATGAAAATAGTCGGCAAACAGGCCGCGACGATGCAAATACTTTGCGAAACTATTCGCGTCGAAACGACCCCCCACTCCCCCCACTTTCGTTTTCCGTTCGGCGCGCCCGCAAAAATTTTCCCCCCACCGGTGGTTGCGCCGGCCCGATAAAGGACTTATGGAAATCGGGGAAAATCTACGTTCTAATCCCCCACCGTACTTTTTGCGGGTGAGAAAATTCCGATAAGCGAATCTAGATACTTATTTAATTAGGGGGATCGTGCTCCATTAACCGCGGAGGTATTACCGGTTTTGTAGTTGGGCGGAAGGGAGTGCCTAAAATTTATTCGCCGGATATAAAATGATTTGCTTTCGCCTATAATGTAGAAATTAATCTAATAACTAAGTTTTCAGTTAGCTATATGAAATAGTAGTAAACATAAGATTATTACTAGGTTTTAGGCTGCCTAAAATCAATAGATAAATTACAATCAATTAAAGATAACAAAGTTTACACTTTCTCTGCTACACACTTGGACAATTATAAAACATACATTTGAATTAAAAGTTGTAATAAACTGAAACACGTGTCAGGAAACTGAATATATTAATATGGAAAATAACATGTGTTTCAATTCAAATGTAAAGATAACAAAGTACTGGCTAGGAAATTAAAAAAGAAAATGATTGCGACCTTTACTACGTAGTAATCCACACTTACACTGACTTTAAAATTTCAGTGGTTAAGAAATTATTCTATCAATCGATTATATCTTTAAACAAATATCCTCAAAACATTACTTATTGATGGCAACTTTATGGTAATATCTTTTAAAGTGTGTTTAATTAATTAACATTTATTTAATTACACACTGTACAAATATTTACAACACAAATTTATATAATATTCTTTTCGTATCAAACTAGTAGAAGGGAGTCTCAATCTTAAATATAAAACGTTTTAGGGGAAATCGATGGGGATATTAAATCGTTCTTGGACGACGATAATGAGGTCCCGACTCGATTTTAGTGCTTGCAAATCATAAAACTTTTAATATCCACCTTCATTACTCGCAGTCAAGGACCTTTCGGAATATTAATGAGGAAATTGTACACAAAATACACAATTCCGCATAGATTTACAGCGATGATAGAAAAATAAGCTGAAATTA
Organism: Ontholestes murinus; assembly: GCA_963969525.1. Lineage (NCBI taxonomy): Eukaryota > Metazoa > Arthropoda > Insecta > Coleoptera > Staphylinidae > Ontholestes > Ontholestes murinus. The sequence continues at coordinate 70,896,314 of OZ018390.1, read as the reverse complement.
AGGAGAATGCATAATAGCCAATCATTCTGCACAACTAGTTGAGATATAAAAGTAAGATCGTAATTGATTTCGATACGTAATTAATGAAAATTTGTGTACAATCTTCTTAAGAAAGCACAATATTAACACATTGAGTTTAAAAATTTTGTGCAGTTTTGGTTGCACATTTTGTAAGTATAATTAAAACCTCTTCGGTGAATGGTTATGTAAAATTAAGTAAAATGTAAGTATATGAAATATTAACGAAGGTTACCTTGCTGTCTTTCAAAATAGTCATTTCCCATAACAATGCATAGCTGAGATCTGCTATACATGTCATGAAAACTTCTCAAGAAGGCTTCTTTTATGATGAAGTTCAAAAGTCTTATCATATTTCGTTGGATGCTGCAAGGTACATTGAAGTTTTGAACAGTTTCATGAAACTTATATGCAGGGTACGATCCCAGTACGCACAACAAGGTTTATGTTTTTATATTCATGACAATGCTCGCCCTCACGCAGACAATATCTTCAAACAGTTCCTCGAAAATAACTCAATCCTCCAGAAATTCGATTTGAAAAGACATCCAACGAAACGCGATGAGGCTTTTGAACTCCATCCCAAAAGAAACCTTGAAAAGTTTCTAGGACATGTATAGCAGATCTCAGTGGTACATAGTTATCAGAGCTGAAAATGTTTAAGGGCAGTGAGATAACTTTCGTTAATATTTCATTTAGGTTAATGCTACAAGACTATTCACCAAACTTTATTGGCATACGTTGAAACGGAAATTAAAATACGATTTCTCCTACAAAATACAAAATATAGATTTTTGAATAAACTGATAGGCATGAATTTAATATATCGTAGAAACACTTGCTACTTTTTACCACCAAAAAATTATGGAATATGCACTGTGATATGAGGGTACCAGCAGATTTATAAATTCCAGGGATAAAAATATGACGATTTTAAGCAGTATTTAACTGAAAGCTATATTTAATGTGATTGAAATGTATTTTATTGATTGTTTTAATATAACATATTACTTTTGTTATTACGGTCATTACTGATTGACAATAAATATAAAAAAATTGCACTACAAAATGAAAATTAAAAAATATTTATATTAGCGCACCTGATAAATATTTAAAACTTTGCTCGGAGACCAGGCCACATCACCTCTACATGAGAAGACCATGCCCTCAAAATCGCTCGTGTAGAATGTCCACTTTGGTATGAGCTGTGTGAAAAGTAACGCCGTCCTGTTATAACCACATGTTTTTGGTGTCCATATCATCCAATTCTGACCAAAAGAAGTTAGTTATCATCGGTCATGAATTTTGACGATTGTTTCTTAAGGAACTGTTTCGTCTGTCTCTGTCCTGATGAGTTCGTCCACCAGGTATAGGCATGTGTCTCCACGCATTATTTTATGGATCGTTTGACTGGGCTTTTGGAGATTCCGCAGGAGGGTTCCGGGCCAATTACTGCTTTTGACGAGACTTGTTTGGCCAGTTCGTCTGCTTTGTCATTACAATGTGATCGTTACTTTTTGTGACAGCCAAGTTAATTAAGAGCACGTATATAGTCCCACACTAGCTTAGATTCGACCTGTATGGAGCTTAGTGTTCTTAGCAGCGCCTGACTGTCGGAGAATATAGCAATTGACCTACTTTTGGTGTCCTGTCTTTCTATTTCTCTTGTGCAGTGGTGAAGAGCTATCGCCTCTGATTGGAACACCGTAGTGAGACTCACAGAAATCTTTGTCTTGGGCAATAGTAGGTCTGATAACAGGACACTGCAAGCTCAACAAAAATATGAGCAAAATAGGCCTGGTGGAAGATATCAAAAACTGGACACTACAAACCCAAGCGCGAAGACCTATATCCAAGCCCCTCTGGCAGGGCTAATAGGACTAATCAAAAAGGCAAAGCTAGAGCTGGTCATCTGAGATAAACAGGGATCCACAATAGATTTGAAAAGGTCGCGGTGGAACAGGCGCTGGTGCCACCCATATAACATCTAGAAATATAAACCGTGACGTAGCCAACCCAAAATCCAAATAGTGACTTTTACTACATGCGTTTTACCCTCTTGGATCTCATCGTCCCAAATTCAACAATTTTGTTTGTTAACGTACCAATTCATCCAAAAATGTTCCTAATCATTGAAGATGACTTGTTGATTAAAATTAGAGTCCGTTTTTAATTGCTCCAGGGCCCATTCAGCGCGCACACGTCGTTGTCTTTGGTCGTCTACCTGTAGCTTCTGGGTCAGTTGAATTTTTTACGGTCTGGTCGAGTTCTTGTGGGCGATGCGAAATCGACTGCGTCGGGTTGTTCTGCACATTCTCACCAGCAGCAGCGATGTTTTCATCATATCTTATTGGTTTGGTAATGGTTTATTGTTTGCTGCATCAGTGGACTCAAATTTATCCATTTATTGGTAGATCGATTATTGCGACCATAAAATGAGCGAAGCGTGCAGAAAGTTGCGAACAGATATTAACACGTTAACGCCGGCGGGTACCACCGGTAGTACACGAGTTTTTACGCTTTTGGTACGCCACTGATTACTTCCACGGTGACAATAAATAATTTATCGCGCATCTAGGATTTCAGTCACTTCCATAGCAACCATAACAACCATAGGCGTGCGAGCCAAATTTTGTCATTTTAAATGAATAATTGTAGGGTACAAAAACGCCGGCGTCAACGTGTTAAATCAATTTTATCATTTGCGCGTGTTGTTGAACGCTATATACCCTTATGGTTATTTGGCAAAATAAACTGAATAAATGACAGCCAATTCGAAGATATAGCTTCAAAAATATGGCCGCTAACATCTGTAAAATTCAAAAATATAGTTGCCACTACCATATTAATTTCTATCAGATGAAAAAAAAAATGCCTATGCAACTATTATGCTGGTAAAAGATGCCTTATCACACAATTATAGACCAGAGTAGATAATTATCTACTGGATCTTTGGGCGTAGGTCACGAAGCATCACTTCGAGAAACACCAAAGACATTGAATCTAATAAAATAAACCAAATATGTTAGAAAAAGAGCGCACTTTAAAACGTATGTCTTCTAAGTAAGGGCATACTAATAATATGACGAAGTGAATATGATAATGATGAAGCGTTAAAGTTTTTTGTTCCCCATTTTCTTCAGGCATAAATGCGAACTTGAAGCACGAGTTCAACGCAGCTCTGTTTGCCTTTTTTTATAACCTACAAATTTTAATATCCCCTCAAATATTCATATGCAGTGAAATTGCTATAATTGTTTTAATAGTTCAAGTATTATTCGTATGGAATAAAATTAAAATATTTAAAGGAAAATCAATTGAATTCAGAAGCATAAACAATGGTGATCAATGTGTCAAATTATGTTGAAGCTGCAAAAGCAAGTCTTGTGCCATTATTACCTATTACAACAGCAAGAGAGATACATTTCTTATAAAAATATCATCATTGTGAGCTTCTATTCTTTTCAAATATTAGGAAAACATTTCATCTGATATTCGAAGAAATGAATTTTTTTAAATTTTCTACAAGGTTAGGGTTTAGCGATCATGGCAGAATAGATCATTTAAATAATGATAAAGGGCTATTATGATACAATTAAAAATTTTAGATGCAGGAAGTAAAAGAGGTTGTGTGCAGCATGGAAATTTATTATTTGAAATAATAGTGAAGTGACTATGAAATTTATTATAGAGAAATCAATTCCAAACTTACAATCTTTAATTATATTAGAGCGTTCAATTGGTTAAATCATCAACAGAAACATAGAATAAGGTGATTATTTGTAATAGATTAACAGAGAAGAATATTAATTTTGATACATATAGGCTGAAGAAAGAGTTATTGCTTTTAACCATAGAAATAAGTTATTGATTAGTTTGCTAAAATGGGCACGTGGTTTCAGAATTGCCTCCTTATCATTATGGATTTATTGCTATTGGATTTATGTGGACAAGAGAAGAAACTTATTAAAATAAACACATTAGCAGAGATGGGTTTTGTGATGATAAAGTTGTAAGCATGATAAGTAATTGTAGAGGCTTTCACTTCATGATATAGTTTTATAATTCAAAATAAAACGAATAACTTTATTTATATCACTTTTTTTTAATAACACTTGTTACTATAGATTCGCTAAAAATTAATTGTTTGATAATGACAAGCTGAATTTGTCGAGACTATAGTAACACAAAAGTGATATAAACAAAGTTATTCCTTTTATTTTGAATTTTAAGCATGAGGCAAGAACCAGTAGATCGATGGAAAAATTCTATTTAACACATGGATGTTTCAATATAGAAATATTTCTGGAATGATGTGAAGTGAGAATGAGCTGTGATTGTAGCGATTTGGAATAAATATTTCAAGAGAGAGAAGGTGGAGAGCGCAAAGGAGAATGTATGAGATGGTAGAGTTTAAGAGAGGATTGTGAAAGAAATAAAGACATTAGACCAAAAATCCAATGGTCAGACTATAGCTACTTCGTTCTTATCCAAACAAAAAGGTCTGACAATAGGGACATCTAAACTTTAACGATTGATTGCAGCCTCGCCCATTTTACGATCACCATAATCGTTTTACCGCGAGAACTGTTCATAGTGTGGTGCATAAATTTAAGTCTACGGAATGCAAGATCTGCCAAAAACATCGTTGATTCGGAGAATCAATAAAATTTAACTGACTCAGGTAATCAACCATAGACAGAAATGCGTGTGTGTCTAATGGCCTTGGAGCAATTGGAGACTGGCCATAATTTTGATCAAAAAATTATCTTCAGTTATGAGGAATAAATACGTCAACAAAATTATCGAATTTTGGAGAATACTAATCCATATAAGATCTAAAAATGTCAAATCCGGAAGAATACAAAGTTAGGTGTGGATTTTGGGCTGGCGGCGTCATCAATCCATATTTTTTTGAGAGTGGCGTTGGCCAGGCCATCATCGTCAACGGCAAGCGCTACAGGTCGATGATTCCCAACTTCTTCTGACCTGAATTGGATGATATAAAGATCAACGACATGTGGCTTCAACAGGACGGCGCTACGTGCAACATAACTTATTTTAAGGATTTTAGGGAATGGCCATCTCAAATGGAGGAGATGTGAAATGTCCACAGAGATTGTGTGATTTGACCACGTTAGACTTTTCTTGTGGGATTTTCTTACAAGTATAGGAGGGTAAGCCACAAACCATACCGGCCCTCAAAGCTAACATAACCCATGCCATAAATTAAATGAGCCTGAATTATGCGCCAGAGTAATAGAAAATTGGACATTTCCAAAGAGCGCCACCCAGCGAAACCGCGATGGGCTGATGTTAAACCCCATACTTAATGGCATCGATAGGCCTTTCAATCCAATAAAAATTACGCTGGTATCTCACATATAATTTATTCTATTTAAATTTAAAGATAGGAAGCGCTTAATTAAGGACTTAATTTAAGTTATACAATTATTTTGCTTAGGTTTGACAGTTTTTATATATTATGATACTGCTGTTAATGTGTAGACAAAGGAAATAATAGCTCAATAAATTCGAATGGGTTAAATTGGTATTCTTTTAATCTTTGGGAGTTATATTATAATTTTTCAGGATATTAAAAAGTTCTGTAATTATATAAAAATTGTATAAAAAATATAATAACATGAGTAAATTACTCTAGTTATTTAGGTTAGATGCTGGATTTTTGAAATCTAAAAGATCAATCAAATGATTACTATTATATTGACCATATTAAGACTTTTTTTACGTAAGATGATCTAAAAATTATGTATTAAATTGGATTACCACAAACTTAAAGTATGAAATAAATATCGAATTTCCAAATTTGTATTTATCTCGACAAGGAGTTGTCGTAGTTTAAGCTTTAGGCAGACGTAATACGTCTAAAAGCTTTATGAACCACTTACCAGCACACGTCTCCTTCCCTTCCAACTTTCAACGAGCTTAGATATTACACAAATTAATACACACGACTACGACAAGCGTGTTTTCCGAATCTAAATGAAAATACTTGAATATTTGTTTGGTATTGTTCCACCTCGCACGATTTAATTGGAATGCCATAGAATGTGTTTATATTAAATGCGGGGGTGGAACAATAACAGCACACACTGCGGTGGGGGGTGAACTAAATTTACACACACACACACATACATTTATATGGCGATATTTTCGATTCTTAAGTCATAAGAATTTTTTAATACTGTTCTACTATAGCATATTAAATTTAATAATAATAATAATAATGATAAATTGATGCTACTGTAAAAAAATAAGTGAACTTAATCCTCCACATATTTTTTCTGGCAAATATGAATTATTTTAACGACAGAAGTTATTAAACTATGAAAGTGTGCATTGAATTTTCTGAACTCTGCCATGAGCCATTGTATACCTTATTGACGACCAACTTTATTGTTTATTCTAGTTCGAACAAATAGTAATAACGTGGGTTCACAACTGTTTTACAATCAAATATTATATAAAAACATTCATCTATTTTCTATTAATCAATGTTTGTTCAAACAATTGTGGAAAAAAAATTTCATAAAAAACCTAACGTAATAATGTAACGTTTCATTAAATGAATCTATTGACCATAAAAACAATTGGAATTGTACAAACTACAATATCTAAAAAAATAAATATAATTGTTTTACATAAATTATCATAAAGTTAAATCCTAAATAGGATATATTAAAACAACGAAATTTATGAAATATAAAAAATATGCGAATGAAATGTTTGTACTTATTTTTCAGTACTGGATTGGTGAGGCTGTTACTTGTTGAAACTCCATATCACTTAATAAAATACTGACATAGTATATTGTTTCAAAAACTCACTGAAGAAGAAGAAGCCACTCTGTCGTGAAATAAAAAGAGATACTGTGTCGGTATTTTATTAAGTAATCTTTCTGTAATTAAAAGATTTTAGTACATATTATAAAGTAATTAATCCTAACAACTTTACAATTTCCCTGGTAATAACTTTCAATTTCATCAACTCGAAATTTATCAAACAATAATGAAGCAGAAACGAAAGCACCGTCATTACAAAGAAACTTGCATATCTCCTACACGTACACACGAGAAGACGAAATAATTGCGAACGAGTTGCAAAACAGTTTTCACAATGCCCGATATTTTTCCCCCTTTCCTTTCCGACGCGCAGACACTGCGAAACTCGGCGCGCGGTAAGTTTCAAGTATTGTAATTAGGGGGTGGAACTTCGCGGAGGTGTAATAACATATTTCAAGCAACAGTTTTGCGAGACTATTAAAATAATTAAAATTCAGCGACAAAGTTATAATTACACTTTTATAGGCGCGGCTTCGGAGAACGACGCGTAACTCACGATTTCCAGGATCCAAAGATTACCCATTAATTACATTAGGGCTTATTATATAACTCGGGAGGGACGGGGCCCCCCGGATATAATTATTCAACCCCAATTAATCGCGGTTTAGTTTTGTTTGGTAACTTCCCGGTTTTCCAGTTTCTCTGTGAATGATTAATTGATTTATTATTTAATAATCTCAAAATAAACACATATATATATATATATATATATATATATATATATATATATATATCTGTGTGTGTTACCATTATATACATTTTGTTTTAAATTAATTAACTGTTTTTAATTAATTATATAATTTATAAATATTGCTCATTTATAATTTAAAATTATATATTTTATATGGTATATCATAATTAATTATCACGTATCGGGAAAATGATGTACGTATATAAATAATGAAATAGAGGTATTTATTTTTAGCTCAATGATAACCAGGGGGAAAAAATTCATTTTGATTTGAATATGAAAGCAAATAATTTGCACGTCGGTGTCCGAGCAAAAAAAAAACAATATTTCACGCATTCATTTGCAATCCGGTCCATTTGCAAATTATTGCCTAAATTAATAACGCATTAATGGAGGGGTCCACTGGGTATGATCGTTTTTGCAAATGGTTGACCGAGTCGGACGCTTTTACATAAATTAAAAGTTTGTTTTTTCCCCAATTTACTGGTTTTGCGAACGGTGATAAATAATTTGAACATAATATCAGTACATTACAGTGTTTTAATTATTGACATCTTTTACTACTACTCTAGTTGAAATGAAATTAATTACACGAAAATAATTCTAGAGTAGTTCAAAGTTCAAATATTCTTCACTATAAGCAGCAGCTCGTAGTGGGATGGAATTTTGAACATTATACAACATTTATAGCGTAATTTACTGATTTTCTTGTTCTAACTCACTAATAGTTTCTAGTAGCATTTGATAAACTATGTTATTGATAAATTTCCATGCTAAAATATTCGAAACATTTAGATCTGGAGATCTTAAGGCTCAATCGACAATAGTACTGCCACGACCAATCTTCTTCCCATGGTATTTATCATTTAACCATCTTCTGATTTCACGACTGTAATTGGCTGTTACGCTATAATGCTTTTATATCAAATTGCGCCTAATATCCATTGTTATATCTTCAAGCAAGCCAGTAAGTATTTCCTTAAGAAAGTGAAGATAACCTTCGCCATTTAATCTATTGGGTAAGATATGTGGTCCAACTATTCTTCTTCCAATTATTTCCTTCCAAAAATTTTCTGAAAAACCATGTTGATGGAAAAATGGTCCTAATTGTGACTATTAAATATTCTTTAAAAATCTCTAGCGAATGTTGCTAACTGGAGCTGAGCTGAGGTCTCTAGAGGGATCACAGGTGACGCCTAGTGAACAATCTCTAGATACAAACGTTAGCCACTACAAGGCATAAAAAATAAATTAAATGCGACAGTGCAGCAGAAGGTGTAAGAACCATAAGAAGCACGAAAGAGGGGAAGCTTCTAATTGCAACGGAGAAAACCCAAGAAGCACTAAACAAAATACAAAAGGCAATTGAGGATAAAGGAATCGCAATCAGAAGAATAATGGACGCGCCAGAAAACAGTGAAGTAATTCACATGAGAGGCCTGGATGCGATAATAAACAAAAATGAAGTGGAAAAAGCAATAGGAAGAAGAAACGAGGACCAAGAACTTTTATTCACTGTAAACATTGATAAAAACTTCACCGGACGACTAATCCAAAAAGGAATACGCTTAGGAATAGTGCAATGTACGGCAGAACAACGCGTAAACATACAAACAGATGCAGACAACATGGCGGAGGAATGCAATGGTACAAACTGGTCCAAAGAATGCTACAAATGTGGCAAGGAAGGGCAAACCGAAAAGAGTATAACAAACGAGGAATACTGCTCGTTATGCAATAGGACAGGACATAGTACAGACTCAAACAAATGTGACAAATTGAGGAGGGCCCTGAATCGAGCGCGAAGAGAAAACTCCCAAATAACAAACAACAACAAAATCGCCGCCCCAAGGAGGGAACAAGTAAAAATAGAGATGAGAACCTCCCTACCAGACACCAAATGATTATTAACATCATACAAATAAATGTAGATAGAAGCGCAACAGCACAGAGCCTTGCGAAGGCAACGGCAGTAGAATAAACGAACCTAACAGAAAAATGCTGAAAAATCCAAAATTGTAACCCGAAACGAATTACATGCCAGGGAAAAGGCAGAGGAAAAGGCTTCAAATAGCTGGTAATCAACAATTTTAAAATATTAAATTGTTATATATCACCAAATAGTGGGCTGAACGACTTTAACAGATACCTTGACACGCTGGAAAACAAGGTAAATAAGACTAAGGAAAACATTCTAAATGCAGGAGATCCCCTGCATGGGAATCCAAAAAAGAAGATAGAAGAGGAGAAGTATTACAGCTCTAGCTTGCTGCAAATAAACTTACAGTAAACAGCAAAGGCGATAAACCAACATTTGAAAGAAGAGAAAGTAAGTGAATAATGGATGTAACCTTTAGTTCAGAGAGTCTAGCAAGTAAAGTTAAAAACTCAAAGGTCTTAGAAAAGGAATCACTTGGCTTATGTGATACATTAGATGAGCACAGGAAAATACTCAAGGATGGCATGACAACCGTAGAATAAAATTACCACAAATTCAGTGAGACACTCAAAGAAAAAGCAGAAAATAAAAACGTAGAATACGCCAAACAAGTCATAGATATCACACGCAATGCTGCAACGAGGCGATGCGAAAGAGATACGTCATTACAAACAGAAAACCGGTATATTGATGGACACCAAACAACTCATAAATGTCATACGCAATTCTGAAATGGGGCGATGCCAAAGAGATACGCGAACACAAACAGAAAACCGGTATATTGGTTGTCGCCGGACATAGCATAAATAAGGAGGCGGTACGTCCAGTAACGCAGGAAATACACAAGGGCTAAAACTGCTGAAAGAAAGGAAATAGAAAATACCGAATACAAAAAATGCAAAACGAAGTTAAAAGCAACAATCGAGCAAAGCAAAGGAAGTCTGCAAGAAGTGGAAAACGACATATGTGGACTAGGTTACAAGATAGTGATGAATAAATTACGAAACGAACGGAAAGCAATGGAAATAGAAAAGAAGAAAGAAATATGTAAAATATTATTCCCTCAAAAGAACAGTAATCCAATGGGATTAAGTACAGACAGATGACGTACCCAAATTTAGTGTGGACGAACTAAAAAACGCATCCAATTGAATGAAAATAAAGGAGGCACCTAGAATTGATGGAATCGTAACAGAAATAAAAACAGATTTTTATTGGCATATAAACTCAACTTAAAACTTAACATTTCTTCTCAATACAATAAATTATAGTACACCATTTTTTTCTTCTTTCTCCTTTTCTTCCCTCTACCCGTCATTCGTATTCCCTCCTCTTCTCCTTGCCCACCCCAGTCTTCTCAACACCCTTACCCTGGCCCCATCATCTCTCATCCATTCCACTAGATTTCTACATCCTTCCACCCATCCCACATTTACTCCCTTACGTTCCTCCGCCAAGTGCACCTACGTATTCTTCCCTTCCTTGCATAACACACATTCCCCAAAACCTTCACCCATCCATCTCTTTCTTCCTCTCTGATCATTTTCTCCTCTGTCCTCAGATTGACCCCCTCAAGATATCTTGGTCTGCTCCCATGCACTTGCCACCTCTCATACCCCTCATTGTACTCACTGTTTCCTATCTGATTCTGCCTCTCCTGCCTCTCCACTTCTTTCACTTTCTCGTGCACCCATCCTAACACATTTACCCCTTTCTCAAACCATTCAATTACAATCACCTCAGACAAGCCCACTCTTCCATAAATCCCCTTCCTCGCTATCCTTTATCTGCCCTGACTTGCATTCATCCTTTCCCTCCATACCTCCTTCACTCGCCTTCCCTCCTCCAGGCCATTTACTCTCATATCATACCCAGCCACTCTCTCTATCGCCACACACCACACACTTTCTCCATTCGTTTCCTGAAGCAGTATGTAACCCGGGGTCGATTTCTCCATCCCTTTCATTCCTTCCCATTGCTTCGCCATTAGGACCTTGTCGTCCGCGTACCCTAGTGTCCATACCTTTATCTTCCCTATTAACATCCCACCCTCCTTTCCTTTTCTTAGAACCTCTTCCAAATCCTCTATGAACAAATTGAAGAGCACCAGGCTCAACGGGTAACCCTGCTTTAGACCTTTCCACGTCCTAAACCTGTCCACACACGTCCCTCCCACCTTCGCAATACACCCCGTTTCCTCATACATTCTCCTTATGAACTCAATTATACCTCCACTCACCCCCCCTTTTCTTAGTCGTTCTATCATCCATTTTCTCGATACCGAATCATACGCCGCTTTTAGATCCAAAAACACCGCAAACATACTCCCTTTCTCTTCCAACACTCGTTCCACTGACCTGGTCAGGGTAAATAACTGGTCACTTGTTCCCCTTTCTTCCCTAAACCCTCCCTGCGTTTCGTCAATAAGTTTTTGCTCCTCGAGCCTCCTTTTAACTAACAGCATCGCTAACTTGCATCCTGTGTTTATTATCGTTATTCCTCGGTAATTATCTATTTCGTTAATTTCACCGCCTTTGTGGACCGGGCACACCGCCCCCACCTTCCATGAATCCGGGATATCCTCCTCCCCTTTCCAGATTTGGTTCATGAGGGTTCTAAACCTATCCATTCCTTCCCTTCCTATTTCTCTCCACATTTCCGCTTTTAGTCCGTCCGGTCCCTCCGCTTTTTCCTTTTTTAGGTTCTCAAAGGCTCTGTCCATCTCCTCCTCCGAGAAATCTGCTACTTCCCACCTTACTCCTTCGCCCGCTAGCTCCACTGAATCTCCACTTTCTGTTCTGCATTTATCCGCCCACTCTTTTATCTCTATACCCGTTTGCTTTGCCCCTTCCCCCCTCTTTAGTATCCTCCACATCTCTGCCTCGTTCTTGCATGACTTTAGTTCTTCTACCTTTTTTTTCTATCATCCCTATGTTCTTCTCTTCACACATCATTTCGTATTTTTTCTTTGCTTCCCACTTCGCTGTTTCTTTCTCACTCTCCTCATCTCTGCCTTTGCCCTTCTGCACTCCTCATCAAACCACTCCACCTTTACTCCCCCTCTTACTTTCTTATTCCGACCGCAACTTTTTATTACATCCTCCATTCCACCGTTATGTATGGAAAACACATTTGGAAAACTTCTAGAGAGAATGCTAGCTGACCGACTACTGAAGGGAATAGAGGATGAGGGGGACTTTGCCGAAAATCAGCACGGCTTTCTGAAAGGAAAGTCAATCATAGAAGCAGCGAAGCAAGTGCTCGAGATCGCACTGAAGGAAAAGATGAAGACTCAAAAATCCAGAGGCTTCTGTGCATTGGCAACACTCGATGTCAGAATTGCATCTAATTCAATCTCGTGGATTAAGATAGTGAAAGCAGTAAACAAAAAAGGAATCTCGCCGTACATGACACAGATCGTACAAAGTTACCTGAAAGACCGAATGGTAGAATGGTAGAATTCCAGCCAGGAGAGGAAGAGGTAATGACAGCAGTCGTACCGGAGGGATCGATACTAGAACCGATATCATGAAACCTAGTGTACTATGAGTTCCTTAGACAAGAGATGCTTCCTAATGTCATCAAAGTATCCTATGCGGATAGCATACACAAGTTTTTATAAAGCTTCTTCAGTTTCACATTCTCTTTAATTGTATTTGAAAAGTTTTGTATTATTTTTCAAATTTAGAAAAATATCAAAAAAAACGCCTCAAGTAAACATCCACTTCCAGTTTATGAATGTGAAAGCTTTTCAGATCTAGTTTTTAACGACAAAATCTTAAATTTAAAGTTTCTTCTGAAGAGGTTTATTCGTTTTTGAGATACAGCGCCCATTAACAGGCATACAGTCGACCAGACACACACACAGCCACAAAAACTTCTTTTCAATTTTTTATTATTTCTAGATGTAATTCATTCTCGATTTATTTTGTAATTTACATACAACATCACGTACCTTGGTGTTTTATATTTCTTTAAAATTTTGTTACATGAGTTAAGTTAATGTTAGATCTTAAAATGAAATTTAGTGGATGGTTGTTTTGTTTTGGTATTGATTCTAATACTGATTCAGCAACGTTTGCAAAAAAAAACATTATACTCACTTGCAGTTATATCTACATTTTTCTTTACTCTGTGTTTATTGTCGACTTTTGATTTTATGATATTCCAGATTGCTTTTGAATGATTGAAAGAAGATCGGATGTATTTATCTTTGGCTTTCTCTTGTTATTCTTTTAAGCGATTTTTGTAAATGTTGAGTTTTTTCTACAGAGAAACTGTGTAATAATTTGTGTAGTTTGTATAAAAAACGCCTTACTCTTTATCAACTCCTCTTGGCCATAACTCAGGTTTCTCTACTTCCTATCAATTATAGGATATGGATATGTTGAAGGATGTATATTCTTCTGCCCTTCTAGATTTCAACATTTCACAACTAAATACTTTAATACTTGAATTTATGTTTTTTTTTAAATGTGTATTGATATCTTCTGTTTTCGTCTCTGGATGGACCCGATATGCGTGTAGGTGAGCTCGCTTTTTAACTCCTTTAAAATTGCTGAGTGTGTCCTGTCCTTTAATTTTCTTCCTAGGTTTCCTTTGTTTGATGACTCTTTTCCATGCATTGCTATTATTTTCAGCATTTTCTATATTTACTAAGTCTATAGGGTAAGATTTGAAATCGTCATGTGAGTGAGACGATTTGTTTGCATCGATGACCAGAGTTTTATTTTTTTATCTTCGGTATTTACAGGGCTGCATATAGTTGTATTCAAAATTGAGTTAAGCAAACTTACGTCCTTGGCACACATATGCTATTCCGCCGCAATGGCGGGAATTTGAGTGTCGTTTACATTTATCTGTTGTAATTTATTTAATTTACCTTGAAATATTTTTACTTCTTTCGTCAATTTTTTGTTTGTGCTACTAAGAATAGCTATAAGTTGTTTTAGGTACAAATATACGTCCATCTCGAAGTCTATATCGGCCAAAAAGCTGAAAAGCGTTTGGTAAATATTCATTACAAATTAAACACAATAATTACTTTGTTTTGTATAACAGTTATTTATTTAAACGGTGACCAATGGTTTCAATACATTCACGTATCATTTTCAAACCGAAAAACTTTCGGTTTGAAAATGATACGTGAATGTATTGAAACCATTGGTCACCGTTTAAATAAATAACTGTTATACAAAACAAAGTAATTATTGTGTTTAATTTGTGATTAATATGTATAACGAAGTAGAAGCCTCCATAGTCAATGAAATATTCATTAAACGGAAGTGGATGTTTACTCGAGGCGATATTATTCCAAATTTGAATAATATTACATAACTTTTCAAACAAAGGTTAAAGGAAATGAGAAACTGAAGAAGTTTTATTGAGACATGATATTCGTAAAAAATTTAATTTGTGAGAAATAAATTTAACTTTAAAATTTTACAGAAAAATTTTAAAATTTGTCTTTAAAGATAGTTGAAATTTCACAAATTTCTCCTCCACACTTAGTTTTTATTGCAACTTCCTCTCCAATGAATTTTCTTCAAGAATTCTACAAATTTTTACAAGTTTAGCAAAGATTTTATTCAAGAGTTTCTAAATTTTACAGAAAGACAGTATTTATATTTATTCTTAGAAATTTCTTCGTGGTTTTTGTAGAATAATTTGTTCGAATTTTTATATAATTTTCTCAGATGGTCCATACTTTTAGTTTTTATTTATATTGAGGTTTCTAGAAAGATTTCATTTTAGATTTATAAAACCTTTTTTGAGGATTCGAGAAGTGTACAGTAATTTTTGTTTCTTATCTAATAAATAAAAAGATATTTCCAGAATTTATAGCAAAGATTTTATTCGAGAGTTCTAGATTTTTTAGAAAGTTCTTTCAAGATTTTGTTTAATTTTACAATTTATTAGAAATCTTTTTTTTCTAAATTTCTAGAAGTTACTTAGAGGTTTCTGGAAGTTTCAGGAATTTCTCCTCCATATTTTCAGTTATTTGCATCTTCCTTTCCAAAGAATTTTGATCGAGGATTCTAGAATTTTTCACAAGTTTTCCTTGTAAATTTTTAAACTTTTTTGGAGGATTCTAAAAGTTTACAGTAAATTCTTCTTCATATTTCCAGAATTTTTAGCAAAGGTTTTATTCGGGAGTTTTTTAGAAAGTTCGTTTCAATATTTATAGAATTTTCTTTGAGGCTGTTTCTAGTAATTTCTCTTCCAGATTTTAATATTGTCTTATAAATTGCAGATTTCCTTTAGGGCTCAAACATTTTAAAAAAGCTTTTCCAGAATTGTACACTTTTTTTGAGAGTTCAGAAATTTCCAGTAACTTTTATCCAGATTTGGAGGCTATAGATTTTTCTAGAAAATATTTTCCTAGAAATCTAGACTGTTTTCTGTCATTTCTTCATAGATAATAGATAATAGATAATAGAATTTATTAATGTTTTACCTTAAGGTTTACATACGTCATACATATCTATATATATAATAAAATTGTGAAATAATATGGACAATATAAGTAAATAATATATAATAGTACAAAAAAATTAATTGATTATATAATTGTAAATAAAATTACCAATTGCGCTTAAAGATTGAAACATTTACAGCAATGGTGTATAAGTAATATATATATATATATATATATATATATATATATATAAAATAGAACTAAAATTATTATGAAAGATATATAAATAAAATAATTGATAATATAAAAAGAAACATAAAAATAGCGTATAAATAAAACATGTACATGGACGTTAAGTTAAAATTTAAAACTGTATAATATATAAATAAATAATTAAGACTAGTTAAAACATTTAAAATATAAATAGTTAAAAATTAAAATTTAAAAACTTACTAAAACTATAAAATGCATGATTTTTCAGATTGATATCTAAATTGCGAAGTTGTTAGAATTTAAAAAACAAACTTTTCTAGAAATGTAGATTTTTTTAGAATTAAAAAAATTTCCAGTAAATTGCAAAGATTTAAATGAAGGCTTTTTTAGAAAATTTGTTTTTAAAAATCTAGACGTTTTTTTCGAGAGTTCAGGAAATTTCTAGTAATTTCTATTCAACTCGAAATCGCAAAGATTTTCGTTGAGGCTCTAGAATTTTTAAAATTTTCTTCTAGAAATCTATATTATTTTCTCGAGGGTTCAGAAAATTTCTAGCCATTTATGTTCTAGAGTTTTTTTAAGTCGTTTTTTAAATTACAAAGATTTTCTGTGAGGCATTAGGATTTTCTAGATTTTTTTTTTCTAAAAGTTTAGAGTTTAGAAAATGGCAAATAACTTCTTTTCAAAATTACATTTTTTTTCAACTTTTCTTATAAATTGCGAAGATCTTTTTAGGCTCTAAATGTTTTTTTTAATTCGTCTTTTTTTCGAGAATTCAGGAAAATTTCAGCAATTGCTTCTCTAAAATTCACCATTGTGTTTCAACTAGAGGCTATAAATTTATTTATAGAAAGTTCTAAATTGCGGAATATTTCTTAGAGGGTGTAGATTTTCTTAGAAAATTTTTCCCTTGAAAGTTTAAATAATTTTCAGTAATTTCTTTTCCTGATTTCAAAATATTTTTTCAACGGGTCTTCTAAATTTGTAGGAGGCTCTAGAATTTTTAGAAAATTTTGATTTAGAAATCTAGAATTTTTTTCCAAGGGTTCAGGAAATTTTCAGAAATTTCTCCTCCAGATGTCAAGGTTATCTTTTTATCAAAAATTTTACTTTGTCAGTTTTCTTTTATTCAAATTTTGTAATTAAAGTGATTGAAAACCGCGAGGCGATCAGTAATTAAAGTTAATATGTATATGTAGGGTGGGTGGGGGCCTCTAACACCCTAGAATCAGTAAAACATAAACAAGGATCTTAATTAAAATTGGTAAAACGTAAATAAACATAATATTATTTCAAAATTTAATAGATTTATTCAAGCAAATTTTGAAATTTAAGAAATTTAAAAAAATAAGAAAACTTTTTAAACAAAAGTTAAAGAGAATGAAAAACTGAAAAAGTTTTATTTTTATTTTATTGAAGCATTTTTTTTGTTCTTAATTTAAAAATTTAGATTTTTTTGCTTATTGTTAATAAACTATATGAGCTAAATGAATTTTATATAACAAGTAAATATAAAGAATTAAAGATTGAGCAAATAATTAAGAATAACTTCATAGTTTTCGAGAAAAATATAGGGAAAGTATTATGATGGCCACATCACCATTTTTAACTTTAGAGAAGCAATCTTGTTTTTATTAAGGATGGTAATTATGTTGCCTTTGAGATTAGTAAGTCTTTGTTATTGCATTTAGATCTAGTAGTCTTGAATGCTTTCTATACTTTAGGAATTTGTTTTTTAATGGATTCGGGATTCGATATAAGATAATCTCGGTACCAATGTCGTCGGATTTTTATTCTTAGAGGAAAATTGAAAAGGTGAGTCCCCGTTCTGGTCCTTAATTCTATTATATTTTTTCTTTTGTGTAAAATAATGTTTCCGTACTTTATCGTTTTTTTTATTATTAACAATTTTTGTTTTAAACTTTTATTGAAGTAGATAAGGGATGGTCAAATCATTAAAATTTCATTTAAATAAAACAACCCTAACAAGACGTCGGCATAATTAAATAGCACTCCCGGCATTAAATTTATTTCAACCTTTGACCTATCTCCCACCCTTCGCATTAAACATTCGCCTCGCGCCGCGGCAAAGGTAAATTGAAGAAAATTACGAGAAAAAATCCCCCGCAAATATTATTATTAATTACGGGACGGACTCCGCGCCGGCATCCGCCCTTCAGTCCGAACGGATTAAAACCTCCCAGCGCAATAATATTTTCGATAAAGAGGCAAAGAGGCGAATTGAATTATGGATGCCGGCGGGCCGGCCATCATAAATCGAGTTAATTTATACTAAATGAGATGGAAACCTTTCAGGACTTCTCTTTGGCCCTCGAGAGCATTTTTAATAAATTGCCAATTATACGGCGTGTCTGCTTCCGTAATTAGCGCGCGGAGATGGGCGGTTGCATACGTGCAATAAAAAGACGAATATGTGCGGCCATCAGTCATTTCCTTAATGTATCTGTCATGTTTACACGGGGGCGAGTCGGCTGGTGTAATAAATAATAAATGCAGTAAATTTACTGGGGCATACACGACGCGGCAGCTTAAGCTCGCTCCATTCAGTTCAGAGATTTTTCTTTGGGAATCCTCTTATCCAACTGTTAAAAAATATGTACACCCACATGTGTATGTGGGTTTACATATATATAAAGGTTTAGTGAAAAGAAATCCATTATTTTTGGATGAAATTGAAGGTTTTAATTACGATGGTTAGAATGATCCGATTTAGGTCAAATAATTTGTTGTCATTTTGAAGGTTCAATTCTTACATTGGCTTTAAGTTTTTTGAAAGGGTAATAAATATAAACTTTGACATTCGTTTAATATTCCAAGGTACGTCAAAAACTCCATAGAATTTGTGAACAGAACAGAGGACTTGGAATTACTACACAACAACAGCTTAATCTCTTTAAATGATTATCTTCCCATACACATGTAAGAAGTCAAAACAATCCTACGACAACAAACAATAGAAGCAAAATACACAAACCCAGAATAAATAGATGAATTAACTAAAACTATTTCAGATTCAATAAGTAATATTATTAAAAAAACGTGGGGTTAACTATGAGATCGTCCTTGTCTATATGAAACATTCCGTAGAAATATTGTCTACGTAGGTATTCAACTCAATTTCGAACGTCTTCTTTTGGTGAAGATATATCGCTGGCATGTATTTGGGCCGGTACTAGAAATCAACTAGACAAATTCCTAAATCAACTCAATCAGTTAATCCCCAGAATTCAAATTACAATGGATGAAGAAGAGAATAAGTTTTACTTAAAAATGTCCAAATTTTGATCACCAAAAGTAATTAACAATATATACAGAAAGCCAACCACGACAGATATTATTATACTGGACGATCAATCCATACAAAAATCAAACTCAATTCTTACATCCACTAGCTTTTAAACATACCTCTGAAAGTAGAACATTTTGAAGAAATAAAAACCAAAAAAACTATAGCCACAAACAAAAGATTTAATGATGAGATCGTTTCCAAAATTTTAAGATGGAAATCAAATAAATTAATGTCACCTCGACCAAACACCTCTACTGAAGAATATGTCTAATTTCATGGACATATTTTGTATATATTTTATTGACACATTTGAAAATTGTTCGCATTTATAAATATGTTTCTTTCATTTAGATTTATTGCTACAAATAGCTTAGTTAAAGTCTATTATTTCCGTCCTTGAAGGCTGCGGACCCTTTTTTATAAAAAAAGAAAGCGACTGTTGCTGGGGAAAGTTTCCAAGAGAAAGAAGGTAGAAAACACACCCGATTGGTGGTGTATTTGGAATTTACCAATCAAATGCCTGTTACCCCCAATTTCATGACGGTACCAAAATTTGCATTTTGAAGAATATACACACTAACCAAAAATCTAAACACTGTTTCAGTACTTTGTAAGACTATTGAGAGCTTCTTTCCTAGTTTTATTTCATTGTTTATTCATTAAAAACATATAACTATTAATTCAAAATAATAATTTAATTATACGTTTAGATTTCCCAACCATTCCAAGTTTCCTTGTTTTACATTATTTTTGAAATTGCTGAAATTTGCAATTTACAAAACTTTTTCTGCCATTTCTTGACAATTTTTAAAAAATAAAAATTAAAAAATTTCCTTTGAGGCTTCTACAGTTTTCTATAATCTACTTCTAAATGTATAGAGTTTATCTGCAATTTTTCAACGAAACTTTTTCAAAATTGCAGAAATATTTTTAAAGGCCCAATATTTCTCAGTATTTTTTTTCTTACTGATTTCCACAATCTTACAAAAATATAACCTCTAATCCACCCTCCAATTTCTTGAATATAAGAAAAAGTTCTGTTTTAAAAAATTACGAAGAATAAGAAATGCTTAATGAAAAATCTTCCACAAAAAAGGTTTTTTATTTAATATTAATTATTGATTTATGTTCAAGGAATTGAAGGGTGAGATAGTGGCCACCCACACACCCTACATAATTATTATCCTTTCAGTACAACTCTGTTTTCTTATTATTGAAGATTCAATAGACATTACTGTGACAGTCTTGTTTTCTTGCAAACAAAAATTACGTTCGTAGCTTAAAATTAATGTATGTAAAATAATTCATTTATTTTTCTTTACTGATTTCCACATTCTTCCAAAAATGTATCTTTAAATTGTCCTTATTTTTGCTTTAATTATTTTTTTTTGGGATTTCTCTTAGAAATTTCTAGAAAAGTAAATTAAATATCCTTCTGGAATATTAGGTAAAACATTGATCAACATTTTGTTTGTATCACTAAGTTTTGATCAGTTCTTAATGTATTTCATAATGTTTCACCAAAATATAAGTGAGAAAGCTGTTGATTGAAGGAATATTTTTTAATATTTTTTTAAATTCTCTACTTCCAAATATCTCCGAGTTTCTTTATGGCTTCTTTAATTATAACAATCTTCAAAAAGTTTTCCAGAAAATATCATTACTTAAAAAACCCGTTAGTGCAACACCGACACCAACAATAGAACAAAATATAGATTTAACTGTTCAAGATAGTAGAGAAAATAATGCAAATCAACCGACAATTAAGAATACATTAAAAACAACAAAACATAGCGTACAAAAACAAACAAAACCCACATCTGTACAAAAGCAACCCGCTACCATGAAGGATACTCCCCCCAGCAGTAATCATAGGCCACGCACTGAATCAAATGGTGGTAATACATCTATAAAAACAAGATTGCAAGTGCAAGCTCTCACGAACAAAAATGCAATATATTAAAAACGTCTAATGTATACCTACTTTTTAAATTAAATTAAATTAAAAAAACTATTATTATAAAATGAAAATTGGGCATATTAATATGCGTTCTTTACTGCCTAAAATTATCTAAGAGCTGGAGATGTTTGTTTATACATTCGTAATAATTTGAAATATAAACTTATGGTAAGTGATTTATCTATTGAGCAATTGTGGATCTCAATAAACAAGGTTGCTATAGGTGTTCTATATCAACCAGAAACCATACATCACGAACTATTTCTTAATCAACTTGAAGATTCCATTGATTTAGCTTTTTCTTTTTGGGATAAAGTCATTTGTGTTGGTGATTTTAATATTGATATGCGAAAGCCAAATGACCATAAAGCTATCAATTTTAATTTAAGTATGGATTCACTAGGTATGAAGTATCCGATTGTTTTAGTATCCGATAACTGTGAGGTTGTAGATTACGGGGTAATTAATGCGGATTTTTTAGATCATGATTTAACATTTGTTGAAATTAAGACTGATTCAATTTCTTTTAAACCAGCGTTTATCACATATCGCGATTTTAAACATTTGAATCCTGAAGACTTGTCCAGAGACCTTGAGTATTCTTGTTTAGATAATATTTTTTACTTAACTGATGTCAATGATAAAAATGATACATTAAACAATTGTCTTTTGCAAACCTTAAATAAGCTAGCGTCATACAAAGCAATCAAAATATATAAACCAAAACCACCATGGCTAACTGATAATATTGAACTCTTAATATCGCCAAAAAATAAAGCCAGAGCAGAGAGTACGGATATTAACAAAATTATTAACAATATTAAATCAAGAACCCAAGGAACTGATGGACTTGATATAAATATTATTAAAATGTGCTGTCCCTTTCTATTACCATTTATTAGAAATATAATTAACACCTGCTTATTAGAAAGCATATTTCCGATTGCTTAGAAGAAGTTTTTATTTATTCCCTTACCTAAGAATAAAAATCCATCGAGTTATGCCATCTAAGACCCATCAGTATTCTCCCTGTACTCTCTAAAGTTTTAGAAATTATTATGAATAATCAGCTAAAGCATCATTTATCAAAATATAATATTCTGCCTAAATTTCAATCCGGTTTCAGAAAAGGCCATAGTTTCACTACAGCACTTCTTAATGTGACGGATGATATATTGCAAGCAACTGATGAAGTCCTAGTTACTGCTCTAATACTCTTAGACTATAGTAAAGCCTTTGACACCCTAGATCACAAGGTTTTGTTATTTATACTTCACTACATTGGGCTCGACTAATCCGCTATAAATTTATTTCAACATTATTTAACGGGTCGGAAACAGGCGGTAAAATTAGGTTCAATATATTCAAATTTTAGGCTTCTGCTATCAGGTGTCCCTCAGGGATCTATTTTAGGCCCTGTTTTGTTTACCATATACACTTCACAAATTGTGACGCACCTAAGTCATTGTAAATACCATATATATGCAGATGATACACAATTGTATTTATCTTTTCAACCAAAACATGTTTACGATGCACTAGAAATGATAAATCAAGATCTAAACTTAATATACGAAGAATCTAAGTCTCACAGTTTCCACATAAATCCCTTAAAGTCCCAGTATCTTCTATTTGGACCAAAAAGGAAACACTCGCAATTAATTAATATTTTCAGACCATCATTAGTTTATCCCTAGTAGTACTAGCGCTAGAAATCTGGGGGTAATAGTAGACAACACTTTTAGGTATCTTGCATATATAACTAAATGCATACAAAATGTATATGGCATTACGACTAATTTACCACAATAGAGAATTCATCAATAAACAAACAAAAGTCCTTCTCTGTGAGGCAACTGTACTATCGCAATTTACTTTTTGCTCATCCTTAATACATCCATGCTTGTATACGCAAACGAAATCAAAAATTCAGCGGGTGCAAAATTCCTGTTTAAGACTAATCTTTGGTATCAGAAAATATGAGTGAATCTCGCATAAAATATGTGATTTAAAATGGCTGAATATGAATAATCGACGAATTTTGCAAATTTATTGTATGTTTTATGACATTGTCACTTTCAGAGAACCTTTATATTTATTTGAAAAGCTAAAATATCGTCATGACATTCATAATATTATTGTAAGGAATAGCGATCAATTAACACCTCCAGCACATAAAACAGCCCTGTTTGAAAGATCATTTCAATACACAATTGGTAAGTTTTTAAATTGTGTTCTTTGCAAAGGCACAACCAAGTATACATTCAAAAAGGCTATATTTATTATGCTTTATTCTTAACAATGTACAACTTAATAATTATTTTTTTTTATATATATTTTTAGTGTTTAATTTATATTCCACTATTATAGGTTATCAAAAATAATGTTACTTACTTGAGTATTTATTGCAAAGTTTTTATGTACTTAAGAAACAATGGAAAAACAGAGAGTGTTTCGACACTCATTTGAATTGTATCTTATTATTTTCCTCATAATTTTTTATATTGTTTGTTTCTTTTTATTATGCGTTATATGTATTGTATGATTATTACATTTTCATTTAACTGTCTTATTAAACCTTGTTCATAATTTAAGATTTAAACTTGTTTTTATTTAGAGGAAAATTAAAATTATTATTATTATTATTATTAAATGTTATATACACAATTGCTGGAATTTCTACTTACTATATTATTTAAAGTATTTCCCATCTTCCAAACTTCCCTTCAAATTTATATATTTTTAAACATTTCTCTTTAATTTTATAAGTACTTTCCTGTTTTGACTTGAGGCAAACTGTTTGTTCTATACACCAATAAAGATTATTATTATTATTATATAATGAGAAATTTTTACCAATCTTCCTTTCAGATATCAACACTTTTACAGGAATATCTGTTTCAAATTTCAATAATTTTCTTCTAGGTCTGCACCTAATAATCCGCATTCATTAATGTAAACTTTTTCAATGGCTTCAGAATTTCTTTCAGTTTTTTTTTCCAGATTTTCAGAATTTTCCAAATAAAAATTTTCATATATTTCTACAATTTTTCCGGATTTTTCCACATTGCAAAAATTTTCTTGTATGAAATGTTTGCAACTGCCCTCCATTTTAAATCCAATAAAGTAATTTTCTTCTAAAATTTGTTTATTATATCTTCATAATTTTTAGAAAACTTCAGCATCTATTCTTCAAATTTCAAAAATAGTCTTCGATGTTTAATTGTTTTTATTATATATTATAATAACTTCGTTCTTCTTGCTTATAATACATTTTCAAAAGAATACATACAACACGTACACAAATTTGGAAAGCAAGAATCACAGGCAGAGTTCACTGATTTCCAGTGTTCTTCCACTCAGACCCACATCCATCCACTGAGCAGTAAGACATGCTGACAGCTTCTGACTTCTTATTTGGAATATATTGGAGCAAATATGCTACTTTTTGGGAGATACATTTGATATTAGTCAAATATAAAGTATAACAACAATTCATCTAGTAGGTTACAATTTTCTGTAAAATTTGTATTCCCAGAAATATCTATGTTTTACATTGTGCAAAAAATATTCTTCTTGATTTGGATATTTAGATTTCGGGACATTATGTAACATATACACTTTTGCTTTTTCTGATAATTTTATTTTGTACGTACCTATTTTATCTGATAGTAGCTTCAGTATACTTACCAATTAATATTAATGAAAATAGTTGTAAAAACTCACCTGAAACAAAGAATACAATTAATATTTACTCATTAAAAGATTTTCAAATTATTCATTTCTCAGTGGTTGAAGTCAATTTTCATATAAGTGTATCCTCTGCTCTGGTTATACATTTCTACAAAAGTTTTTAATGCACAAACAAATAATTCAAATTATTATAAAATGATGATGTTTGGTTTTATAGGGTGCTTCGACAAGGTCCCAAATTATTATAAGAGGCCAAGAAAATAGTTTGAAAATAAATTGATTTTACTCTTCTTTAGTGTTTACAAATGACTATTTATATACCGGAAAGTCTAACGTAATCATTAAAAGTATTCAGTTCAATACAGATGGCAACAGATAAGTTGCATTGTTTACGAATTCCATATTAATGCTGTAAGAACCTGTGAATCAATTTGTTCCTACCTCAGCGAAGTTGATGTATCTTACGATGTGTGCGTATTTTGGTTTAAGCCTTTAAGCCTTTTCTGAAAGCCCTAAAAAGAGCGTCAACGATGTGTGATGTCTGAAAATATGCTAAAAACGCAGATCAGCTAGGGGTAACCAAGCAATTAATTTCCAAACGCCTACATGAGATGGGAAAGGTCCAAATAGAAGGAAAATGAGTTCCGCATAGAGTCACTGAAACCTGCAAAAATCAGAAAGTGTCAGCGTGTCTTTCTCTGCTCGATAACACCATCAAAAGTCTTTCTTATTGAAAATTATTGATGGTCTATGACAATTCGAAACGCTAAAAGAAAAGGATACATCCCAGCTTTGGAAAGAAGGTTCTTCTCTGCATTTGGTGGGATTACAAGCGGAAAAAAAACAGTCTCTGTGGACTGCTACCAACTGTTAATCCGCTGGAGCTCATCATCTGAGCAGCGACCTTAGCAGAGAGGGTACAAGGCAAACACCTTACAAAAAAGAAGAGGAAGTAGAAGAGTTGAGAATGGAACGAAAACGGCCATATATTAGCAAAGGGAAACGTCCAGTAATGTTGCATGACAACACCTGCACATTGCTTCCGATACAAAACTTATTATAAGTAGTCTTGGCTGGGACGTCTTGCTGCATATTCAATAGATATGGCTTCATCTAATTACCACCTATTCAAGTCGATGAAATACAGCTTGCCTGATATTAATTTCTAAACAATAGATAAGACCAGAAAATGGCTTGAGTACTTTAAAGTATCTAAAGACGTACAATCTTTCTGAAATGGAATTCATCAGCTGTCTGAAAGATAGCTTAAACCTAATGAAAGCAATGGTAAATATCTTCATGGGACAATTAAATATACTTCCCCTTAAAATAAACCTTAATATTTGCTAAACAATTTGGATTATTCATTTCTATACCTAATAGTTTATGTATCAAGTTTAAAATAATTTTTTTTCATGGGGTAAGTATGAAAATATCAAAGTTATTTCTGAGAAGAGTAAGAAATATTTACTTTTATTAAAAACTCGACTCGCCCTTTCGGCTTCATTTAAACGGCATGACTGGACACTAGCAAAATTACCAATTCCACTCCCGGCTCTTTCCACCGATCAGGGGAAAAATGCCCTTCCCCAGTAATTCCGCGTCTTGACTCTAAAGGCCTCGAAGTTAATTATGATTTCAATTAGAAAAAGCGTGCACATTTAAAATGGCACAATGCGGCTCCGAGGGAAAATTTACGTTTTTTTTTTTCCACCGACTAGAGGAATGCTGACGCGACTGCAGGTCGCAGACGAGAGCTTTTTTAATTATCGCAAGCTATAATTAGATGTTACTGCGTAATTAAAAAAAAAGCTTTCCACCTTTTCGCTCCGCGATGCGAATGCTTTCAGCTGCGAACGAATGTGATTATTTTATTAATAGCGATGCTTTTAGATGTTAATTTTTTTTTTGCATAGCTTGCTTATTGTTTAAAAGCCTATGCAATTTGTTTAGTGAATAAATTAGAGAAAAGTAGACGTGTTTACATGTTGAGTACTCGATGGAAGGGTTTAACGTGATCCTGCTTCTGTTTGATGATGAGAGGTAAAGTTGCATAAATATTATTTACATTTTGATAGGTGTATTTTAGCAGAAGATAAGCATTTACTTGAGATATGTTAAGCTTCACATACTCTTATTTATTCTAAATACTAATGTAGGTGTTCCAGGAATCAACGATATTCTAAATTAATTAAAATGTTAAACATTGAAAATATTATTATAAAATAAGCGAATACGTCTACAATATAATAGATGTACAGGACCTTATGCTTTAGACTCAAGGTATATTCAAAAACAAATTCATTGATATACTCTTAAGAAAGTGAAACTTCAAGAGGTCGATAACCAATCATTACTACTACTTCTACATCATATCTTCACGTAACTCAAGAACAAATGTCTATACCCTTACTTCTAGTAGTAGTAGTTGTAGTATCAGTAGTAGTAGTACTACTAGTAGTAGTTTCATCAGTACTGAAGCAACAACTACTAGTAGTAGTAGTAGTAGAAATGATTGGTAATTAACCTCTTGAAGTTTCACATTTTTAAGAGTATTTTAATGAACTTGTTTTGGAATATTGTCACCTTCAGTATAAATCTTAAGGTTTGGTAGAAGTAGTAGCCTTAGTACTGATACTACTACTACTACTAGTAGTAGTATACTATTACTGATTCTTCAATTACAACAACTACTACTATTAGACCTTCAGTCTAAAGGTTAAGGTTCTGTAGAAGTAGTAGCTTCAGTACCGATACTACTACTACTAGTAGTAGTACTATTACTAATGCTACAACTACTATAACTACTACTGCTACTGATGTTATTACTGCTACTACTACTACTACTGATACTACAACTACAACTACTACTACCACTATTAGGAAAATATGGTACAAACAACTTCCAAAACTGCAATTGGTTTTTGCAGTAAATAAGTTGTATTCACTGTTCTTCACTTGTCTCATTAAAACCTTTTTCAATTGATTATCTTCAGGTTAATTTCACAATATATGTTCTCATATCTAATTTAAATATCTTACTGAAGTAACTTTTTTGAAGTTTAATTAATGAATAAGTGCTTAATTTTACCAACCGCCTTGTCTATAAAAAAAAAATATTGCAAATGGATTAATTGCCGCAGAAAACCGCGCAAATTTAAAAGCGCCAAACCGCATCGCCGTAATTTTTTTTTTCGGGGCCCCTGTTAATTTGTTGTTAAATATCCGTCTGAAGGGCGGGCGCCGTGAACTAAATGAAACTCGTTAGAAGATTAAGTATTTCAGTGTGAGATGATACTTTATTGCAGTTCACAGGAGTGAGTGAAGAGGGAAGCTCCGACCCTAGACTAGTTAATGGTTGCCGAGCCCACTTGTCACTCTGGCGCTCTCGCAATAGCCGCCCGGACTGAAAGAAGTAAAAGCTAAAAGAACCCGACTTTATGTGTAATTTCATTTAATGCACTTAACGGGTATTAAAACTTTATTACGAAATTAAGTTGAATTCCGCCGAGGATCGATTTTAATTTAATAAAATTCGCCCCAACAACCCCCTCCACCCCCCGCGCTGCATCGGCGCCGCCCGGCCCGCCCACCGCACGCTCTCTATATCACGGCTCAGTCTGGATTCAATCTACTATATTTAAAGGTTGCTTTGATAAACTACACTTGGCAGGGTGCACTATTAAAAATTACTAAAGGAAATTAACTTTCGGGAATTGCCGGGAATTCAATCAAAGTAAAATCTTAAGTGATTCTCAAGTAGTTTTGCGGAAAAATCAAGAGGCACAATATAAAAGAATCAATTGTTTGGGAAAGTAATCACTTAGTTTAGTTGATTAATAAAAACGTTAAAATCAGTGATAAAACTTGTGTAAAATAAAGAACCAGGAAAATTGCTTAAATTATTTCTACAATTATGAAAGCTCATCATTACAAATCTTTAGATGAAACGAAGAAACGAAACAACTGATGTGATCGGTTAGCCACTCTAAACAGTAGTGTCAGTTTGCTACCGTAATGCATAAAAATAAATAAGTGATATATTTTATAATCCCTCAATAGCATAATTCGAGTCCTCTTTACATTATCTCTAATTTCCAAAGGGTCTAATAAATCTCTTCATTCTTCATATGCACTTCGAAAAATGTTAATCAAAGACCTTTTTACATTTTCTTCAATTTCCGAACGTCCAATAAATCTCTACATTCTTTTGTGCACCTCTAGGAATGTTGATAAACACCTAATACATAATTACTTGATTATTCCTTCTACAGAAATTCAAACAGAAATAAAATTTGTATCATTGATAATTTCCGAAGGTTTAATAAAGCTCTTCATTCTTCATGTGCACTTTAAAGAAATTTCTCCGATTTCCGAGGGTCCAAAAGAGCTCTACATTTTTCTGTGCACCTTGGGGAATATTGACAAAACACCAAATACCTAATTATTTGATTATTAGTTCCATTATCACTTAAGAAATTTGTATCAAACAGAAAAAGCTTCTGAATTGAAATTATAATATAAATTTTATAGTTGATAGAAGAACCAAACTTCAAAAATCAGGCCATCCAGCCAAATTTCAAACCAAGAATATTTAGATAATCTCCTAAAATGATTTATTTCGCCTAGGTAATTTGAAGATATGTACCAAAGAAAAGTGGCGCTGACAAAATTGAAAGCAAAATTTGCTAAAAAATTAAACTTTGAAGCACACTAGTAAAGAAAATGACTGCTTCAAAACTACGGATAGCTTTTCAAATATGAGAGAAACAAAACAAAATAATACTTTAAAAAAAATAACAGAAAGTTACCTAATCCAAAGTAAACTTAAACGGAAATGCAATAAGTATGAAAGGGGTACAAACAAAACCTTATTCACCAGAATTAGAGATTTAAGAAATAGAAAAAGATAGTTAATATAATAGGATCTAAGGCGTCAATACGCTAGACTGAGATACTGGGAACAAATATTTAAATAGCAAACTTATAAATCTTAATAAAAAAGCAATTTAAAACCATCATATTTAAAATTTTTAAACTAACCATACCTTCTAATTAGAATGCCTTCCTAAATTTTATTTCGCCAGAGTGATGTTTTAATATAGGTATAGAAGAAAATATTACCTGTATGTCTAATTAAAAACACTGTCTTTTAAAGGAGGAAAGGTATGAGATACACAAGTAAATAAATTAGTACCTATGAAATAAGAGCAAGAAAGCAAAAGTCAATTTTTTAATACATTAAAAATAATAATTGAAACAGTTATCGACCCAAAAGTGAATTTTTGAAAGGAAAATATAACTAAAATTGAGGTCCAAAAGTTTATGAAAAAAAAAACTTTACTACTGATGAGAGGTGACAAGCGGCCAGACAATTAAATTGTTAAGAACTGAAAGCTAACAAGGC
Organism: Ontholestes murinus; assembly: GCA_963969525.1. Lineage (NCBI taxonomy): Eukaryota > Metazoa > Arthropoda > Insecta > Coleoptera > Staphylinidae > Ontholestes > Ontholestes murinus. The sequence goes on along the minus strand of OZ018390.1, from coordinate 70,865,802 downwards.
CAGAATATTACAAGAAAATACGTACTCCAAAGACTGAAAGCATTATTGGATTAAGCTTATTTCAGTAGTACTCTGACTCTTAGATATGTAGCAAGCTTAACCCATTAATGTTTCCAGATATTAAGGATAGAAAGTAATATGACAAAAAGCAAACTCTTGTAGAAAGACGTAACAAAATCTGTTAGCAACCAAAACCACATTATGCGATGAGAGTATAAATTCTGATAAAAAAAAAATCATGGAATAAAAGTAAAATACATTCCGTCAAGATGACCTAAAATATATTTCGAAAGAGTTAAAAAGACTGAGTCTCCAAATGGCAATTCAATTCAAATATGAAAAGAAAGTATCCTAATAAAATTATTACAATTAACGATAAAAAGTTATCTAAGAAACGTAACTGAAACGATAAGGCCAAAAAAGGTTTATAAAAGATATACAAGGAAGAAATTAAACACTAGATAGACAATCAACTAAATAGAGGAATTAAGGAAAGATGGCGAATATAAAATCAAAGCTACTTAATAGGTTTGTTTGAATTGATACAGTTGTATAGTTGATGCTTGAAGCCATTACTTTGTGATACATTTTTGAAAAATAGGACAATAAATGAAATTCACTTTAATAATAAAAACCGTGTGTGAAAACAACAAAGTGCATTTCATTTATCATCCTATTACAGTTGTTTTTATTTGCAGTTTCCTGACAAAAGTTTCGAAATTCACAATTAATTCTAACTCTTATATTCCTTTGAAAATGAATTGTAAAATACGAAACAAATTTCAGGAAACTACAAATAAAATCATGGAACTCAACAAGTGTATGAATCCAAACGAATCTATTAAATTTTGGTTCTATCAAGAATGTACTTCTTGGGAAGTATTAGATTTACAAAGCCACTTAGTTCGATCAAGATTATCTTAAAAATTTATTTTACAATCGATATTAAGATAGAAACAAATTATTATATTTTGTAAATGAGACACAATAACTTTGTTTCGCCACTATATTTTATATGATTATTATATGATTTCTATTTAAAAATACAATCTTCTGAAAAAGAAAAGGCTATGAGGCACATTGTTGAAGAAAATAATTTCTCTAAAGACAAATCAATTTGAATAGAAAGTAACCCAATAATAGTTCCACAAATGAACAATAAAAACTTTTTAACGAAAAGCAAACTATTGAGAAAAATATAACTGAAAAAAAAATTGAAGCCTCTGAAATATATATAAAAAAAACTATAATTTGTAGAGATAGGCGACCAATAGGTAGATTATCAATATAATAGGAGCTGAGACATCAATAATCTAGACTAAGATGCTGATTACAAGAAATCTAGTCAAGTCATTTTAAATGATTCGCATATAAATTTTATTAAAAACAATCTTCCACCATCACACAGCACAACTTTAAAACAAAAACATCTTCCAATCAAGATGAACTTCATAAAACTTATTCCACCAGAATAGTAGAACTATACTTATTATTATCAGCCAATTAATTCAATCCAAGGCTACACTACATTTTAATAAAATACACAAAAAAATCTAAGCAATCCGAACAAACAAATAATATCTCTTCATTTCGATTCGAGCAAAGAGATAAATGGGCTAGATAATGTTGTTAAGCAGAAGTCATAAAAAGAAACGTAAGCTGTGACGAGCATAAATTCAATTCAATGGCTCTACAGCTCCGATTCGGGCCCTGGCCTCCCTTAATTTATTCCTCCATTATGTAAGGTCCATGGTCACTCCTCACCAACCCGTTAGTTTTACGACTGTGTTGACGTCTTCTTTGACAGAATCTTCCTAAGAAAGAGTTCTTGGCCTTCCAATTGGCCTTTTGCCTTCCATTTTTCACAGTTGGGTTGACCCTTAAAATCTCTCTAGCTTCACAATTACTGATACAGGTTCTTTCAAGATGATGTAGAGCTCTTGATTTTGTCGGTTTCTGTATTGTTCTCTTTAATTAATTGATTGATAAGGCTGAAAGTTCATACTCACTTTTCAAATATATATTGTGTAACACTACAATTGTTTTGCCACATTGTGGTATCTTCAGGTAAAGAAATAATTTCGTCAGAGTGTGGCGAAATAATTGTAGCGATATACAATATATATTTGAAAGTGTTTAAATAGTTTTAATTATATAAAAGTTGTCTTTAATTGGCCCAAGAATGCGAGGTAAGATCTTTCTTTCGAAGGAGTCTACTTTAATCTTCTTGTTTAGTGTCAACGTCCATGTTTCACTGCCGTAGGTGAGGTTAGGCCTTAAGAAGGTTTTATATACCATGAATTTTGTATTATAAGCCTGACTAAGAACAAGAGAATTGTGAGTAATGTGAGCCAACAAATAAAATCTAATCAATACAATAAGTATTTAGAACCTTATAGGTTAGATAAAGATGCGATGTATGATAAAAGCTATCAAAACCACTTAGCGCCAATCATGTTTCTCAAAGTGGACACGTAAGACAATACAAATAAATAAATATAACAAATTAGACAAACATTAAAAGTGTTGTAAATAATATGGCCTAATAACTAGATACTAATTTTATCAACAAAATGAAAACTAAAAATGAATATTAAGGAATATCACAATATATTATATTATATTGAGTGCGCGAGAGTTGATATTAAACACACTGAAAGTAAAATGGCAATTTTATATATATATATATATATATATATATATATATATATATATATATATATATATATACAGAATATCTGATCTAATAACTTAACCAAGTTTTTTGATAAATTCACAGAACTATTAAATTGTTTTTTAGAATTACCGATTTTAATATCAATACACTTAATAGCAATGCTAGAGATTGTAATATGTTTGTAAATATTATAAATTCATTTGGTTTGAAGTTTGAAGGATCACTAATACATCTTCCACTTGCCTAGATAATGTCATATCAAATTGTAATAATAATTATTGATAATTTGTTCTGGCCACAGAAATATCTGACCATTTTGCTCATGTAGTAAATTACAATGTTTTTAGTATACTAAACTCTAGTATAATTGTAGATATTCAGTTAATGCATTTAATGAATTTTCGGATGATATATCTTCAATTAAGACAAATAAAGAATAAATACAAGACCTGAAATTATAAGTTTGCCTCAAAGGAAATAACGAATTGTATTTTTTTTAAATTGTTTGGAAGCCGTAGTATTTTATTGGTCAGATTTGGGGATTAGACTGCAAGCAACTAATTAAAAATTCAGTAATTTGCTTCGCAATTAAAGTCTTAATTACTACGGTGCTTTAATTAATAGTTATGCAAATAAAAGCAAAGCAAAGTGGCATGTAATAAATGATATTAATGGCAATAATACAAAAAATGTTATACTTCCAACCTATAGTTCATTACAACAATGCTCTGATTAATTTTCTGAGTAATTTAAAGGGAAAATCGATGATATAATATCTGATGTTTCAGTTGATCTAAACAATTGTTGTATTAATCCTCATCCAGCTTCTTTTCAATTATATCATATTATATCATATTGATGAAAAATAAGTTATATGTATAGTTATGAATACACCAAATAAGCGTAGTTATAGTTTTGATTGAATTCCCATAAATGTAATAAAATTTGCTATCATCTGGATAACTAAACTATTGTGGGAAATAAATAATTAATACCTTCTTTTCCACTGGCACCTTTCCATCAAATTTTAAGTTTTGCTTCGCTAAACCACTGTTTAGAAAAAGCCATATTAATAATTATGAAAACTATTTGTTTATCGTCGTCTCAAGTACATTTTCAAAAAGTTTGGAAGTCGCTCTCTACAACAGGTTAATTTATTTCCTTTGGAACCACAATTGACTTAATAAATCACAGCATGGCTTTCTAAGAAATTGTGGAACGCAGTGGCATATTTCTTGATTTGTCTTTGCCTTTGACAGCGTAGATCATGAAATATTGCTACAAAAAATGAAGCTAATAGAATACGAGTTACTTGAAAAGAATAACGCTTATTGTCCAAGTGGAAAAAGTTGAAGTTAAATGCCAATCAAAAATTACATCATTGAATGTAGTCGTTCATTATTTTTTTATAATATTCACAACAGATTTACACTGTATGTGCGGTAATTATAAAGTCACCTGTTATGCAGATGCTACAAATCTATTTCTTAAAGATCTAAACTTTACTGAACTAGCAAATAAAGGAGGAGAAGTTTCTGCAGAGGTGGAAGTGTAGTTTATAGAAAATAAACTGTCCTTAAATGATAAAAAAACAGATTGCGTTTTTTTCAAATGTACTGAACATACAAAGACTCCATCATATTTACCCTTTGGCGAAAATAATAATTAAACTGAGTAAACAAGCTCGTTTCCTTAGGATAACCCTAGATTATCGACAAAAATTTTATAAACATATTATACAATCGAACATAAAATTAACAAAAATTAAATATTTCTATTGTTTACTGAGGTATGAAATTATTATCTGGGGCAGTAGTCATGTAGTTGATAGCGTATTCATACTATAAAAAGACTGTCCGTATAATTTTTGAAATTATCTGCTTGCAGGGACATATAAACTTAAAATAGAAGGTATAACATTATAATATGCTGAGAATTATTATCCTTTTCGAATGACCATATGTTTTATATGTGTTGATTTTTGCTACTTTCTATTTTTGTCCTAGTTTATGGTTTCTGTTTTTTATTATGTAAAGTTTGTCTTTTATTTTCTGTCGTCTGTATGTAAAAAATATGTATGCAGTATAAGTTGTTTTTTTCTGTATCCATGATTATAAGGATATTTTTATTTGTGTCGTATTTTTTATATTCATTCTTTAGTCTTCTTTTTCCATTTTTTTTGTATCCTAGTCCTATTTTTTCCTATCTTGTCCCTTCTGTTTTGTCTCATATGCCAATCTAGATCCTGCCCACTGCAAGATATATTCTGCGTCGTTTTTTAGGGCTTCTGTTTTGTTTCCTTTTTTATATTCTTTAATTTTTATGTTTAATTTTCGTTCGCCTGTAAGGAATATCGTACATTTTTCTTCTTGCAGTTTTATTATATATGTCTTCTACTACTACTAAACATCTTTATTCACAGAATGAAAATAAAATATAATACGTTTAATGTATAAAATAAAATAAATTCTAACATAATTGGTCTTCTGCTTCATGGCTATCGACCAGTGGTCTTAACTTCTCTCTTCTGTTTTGTACTTTTTTCTCAATCTACATTAGATTTATATATTTCATCATATGCCTTCTATGTATGTCTTATATGCTAATCTGTATCATGTTTACTACAATATAAGTTTTGATTTTTGCCTCTTTTTTTATATTATTCGCTTCTGTCTATATTCTATTGTTTTCTGATTTTTATACTGTAATGTTTGTCTTTTATTTTCTGTCATCTTTCAGAAGTATTTTGCCTTGTACCTAATGTAGTCTACACTTTTATTTTATTTATTTATATTGTGTTCTATTTTTGCTTTGTATCTTTTATCTTCTCTCTTGAATGCTCTATTTTTTCCATATATGCTAGTTTTATATTTCTTGGAATAACGCCTTCTGCTTTTCTTGTTTCTTTATGTTTTATTTTCTTATTAAGTTTTCTCTTTTCTGTTTTTTTTTTTAAATGTATAAACAGTGTTGAATAATAAAATAAGATTAGAAATAAATTAAATGAATTCTAAATGATATCAAATCTCTCTTCTTCGTTCAACGCTTAATATTCTGATGTCTTCCATCTGTCTTATTTACGAACTGCTTTTATTTTTTTAATGTGTAGTCAATCTTTAACATACTTCTTCTACTTGGGGTCCTTAATTTTCTATCTAATACATTTTTAGTCTCCTGCCTTTTACAATTTTCAACATTTTTTTTTACTTTCTAATAATAATAAATATCTTTATTCACGTTTTTTTTCTTTTACTATAATAGTCTTCACAATTTGTGCTTTATTTGTGAACGGGCTATCGACCATTGGTCTTTCATCTGTTCACTTTCTATTTTCTTTTGATTTATTATATTATCTACCTTCTCTCTATGAACTTCTGCTACAAAAGCTAAAAGTTCTGGAATGGTTTAATTAAAACCAATAGGTTATATAATAACATGTTAAATGTATGAGCATAAACTTTAAAACATTAGTGGAAATATTAGATACTTTTAATTACTTTATAAAAATTAATATTTGCAATTTTAAAATAAAATAATTAATCAGGGCAGAAAGACCTACGGTCGATAGCCCAGACAGTGACAGACTAACACTAATCATACTGTATATATGTTATTTTTGTAAATATGTAATAAAGATGTTGTATATATATAATTAATCAATGGGATATTTAATATTCATAATAAAATAACTTTATGTATAATAAATATAACGATTCAATCTGTTACTAAAACACATGTTCCATATATCTCCGCCCCTAGAAAAAAAATCCAACCACACTTTCTCCAGGTAAGTATAAATCCCGAACAGAAGGATATAAGTAGGTATTATAGGCGGACGATAAATCAATTCATGATTCCACAACCTTGTAGTACAAAATACACATTTTTTTTTGTTCCGATATTAATCTTTCCTCCAGGGTTCGAGTGCGAATGGGGCGAAAAATATATAGATATATATATAAAAAAAAACTTTTCCCATGATTTATAAATATTCGCGAAAAGTCTGGCGCACTAGGTGTACGAGGGTTAAATTTATGACATAGTAAATATTATAGGTGGGAGGTGCGGAGGGTTTTTTTTTTTTGAAATTCGAGATGTTCGCGACGTGGCGTGTCTGTGTTTACATTCGAACGGGGAGGACGTAACGCTTTTATTCTTTAAAATCACGACTGAAAAGTGAATCGCAGGTGAAGAATTTTAATAACAGTACGGACGCAGTGATGTTTCATGAATTTTAATGAAACTGGGTTATTATGTTTCCAGACACGTGATATTTTGAGTAAAAATTAAAGACAAAAATTACATTTACCTAATTTTCAATAAAGCAAGTGTTCTAGATTAAAGGTTAGAAAATAGCACTTTAAGAAATCTTGACATTTGGAAATGAAACAAATCACCACCTTCTTTCCACTGAAATAAGAGTACGAAATTAAATAGTTAGGTTTTTGATGTTCTATTCTTTAGGTTGCAACTATTTTACATAGTTAAAATTATGACTAAATATGTTTATAGCTTTTACCTTTTACATATTTTTCAATATATGGTGGAGGCGCCGGGATTATGAGTTTATTATAAACAAGTATATGAAAAGTTTAAGAATGAATTTATATATACATATTAGTATTAATTATGTAAAACAATAGGTAGAATATGCATAGAAATTGTCAATTATTATAGAAGACGTTTGAGCATTTGTATCAGATGCATACAAATTACTACCAAACACTATACACAGAGGCATCTAAATAAACATCTTCAATATGTAAATTGGCCTAGATCCGGTCCTCCCATCTCGAACAAGTGCACCAATTAATTACGAGGCTGACACCTCCTGCCGGACGGATCGCAGCGTCTCGTCAAGAAACTTTCAAAATTTAATCAATTCCAGAGGCGAACTTCCCCGGGGCCGGATCCCGTCTGCGGCCAACTGAAATTAATCCAAATCCTAATCAGATTAATTGATCTGCATTGTACCATAATCCCTTTATATACGTTACCAACACACAAACATATACACACACACACACGTAGTAAATGCGACCCCTCGTGGCCATTCGTCCGAAGATATCGCGGAGAAAAAAAAATGCGCCCGGATTAAACATATATAAGTCTGCCTCCACCAGATGTATCATTCCTGCCTTCGGTCTAACGGAGGATGAAATTAAAGTCGTGGACAATATCCCGCTCATAATAGATTTTATTTATACCAGAAGTTAATCTCGTAATTCGGATCGGGACGGATAAAATGTTTATAGAAGTATAGAATTTTTAAATTACTTAATATTTTTCCAATTAACCTAATCTTAATTTAATTATAGATTTTATTTAGTGTTATATATTAAAGAAATTAATAATATTTTCATGTTTAAGCACGAAGCTAAAAAGCTGCAATTCCCTTATCATTTCAAAGCCGGCACCAAACTTTCCCTTTAACCGAGACAACTTATACTTTTTCCTTTTTTTTTCTTTCTCCGACGATATTTTCCAGCATGAATTATTTATAAGCGTCCGGGATAGCATATCAAGCACGAGGATCATTATTAATGTTCACTTGTACTTTTATCTCTACTTAATACGAAATACATCCACTCAGCAATTTGTACTGGCGCAAGATAAAAAAATATATATATAAAGGCCAGTGTTTACAGGGCCAGCGCCGAAAGGACACTTGTCCTTCCCGAGAATAAGATATTATGTGCCGCAGCCCCTTAAATGGGGGTCCCATTCAATTTTAGGTCGTCCTCTAGACCCGAAATACTAAACCGATTCGCCCTGAAGATTGCAACCCTTTAGGAGGACTTTTACGTACTTAAAATGTAATTATAGTTCTTCCAAAGGGGGCATTACGGTTTAAATTAAATTTATGTTAAAGTAATGAAATAAACATTTCACGCCTTGATTGCCTTCGTTATACACCTCTGAACTTTAATGTTTAATTTTATTAACTCTGACGCACTTATTATATTTTTCGAATCTAATAGAACATTAGAAGAAAGTTCTACTTCATACAAATCCAAATATATTCAAAAACTGTTGTTGCTAAAAAGGTAATTATTCATTAAACGTAATACGAATATGATTAATTGAACAAGCAGTTATGTTGATATTTGATTTATATGAGTATTTTATTATTAATTTATGAAATTATATTCTTCTAAACACAGAAAATATAATTTTATGAAAACAAAAGTTGTCATAATTCCTCGTCATTTATTTAAAAAGTTTTAAATATCGTGCATTTATTTCTCTAACATTATGTAATTATATTACTTTAAAAATATTAATGTAATAATAACGTAAAAACATTTCATTACACATAAAAAAATCTCGTCGATATGGTGTGACGTGCTCAGTACAAATAATCCCCATTCGAGTTTATTTGCATGGGAATACACCGGCGACAAAATTTAACAGATGTCTTCATCAAGGTGCAGGGTAAAAAGAAGATATTACGAGATGAAAATGCGGATGTAATAAATGGCGGCGTATTTACACTTGTCTCATCTCCGGCGGCGCCCTCGGGGCTTAAGGAGGATGTATATGGGGCGAGCTCGACTCAATTTAAAAATGCAGAAGTGGGTGCTTTATTAAACTGAACAACAACAACAACAAAAATAACTGAGTTACGTGCGCCGGCCTTGACAGGGGGTAACCTCGTTAGTTGCGTTAATGGGGCGGAAAAATGGCATTATCGATTAAATTATTTCATCGATGACGCTTTCATCTTCGTTAATGGAGTTTACAACGTGCACACAATAAATTTACTCCGTGAGGTTGTTTAGTGCAGATTTAATAATATTTTTTTTAAATATAATAGAATTATTTCAGAAAAAAATATTACATTTTCTATAGTAACTAAAACAAAACAAAATTATTTAATATATTAACTGATGAGGCTGTTATATGTTGAAAATTCATATTCACTTGTTTAGTTGTGGAAGTAAAACACTTTAAATTTTCAAAACACTTTATTATTGCTTTTTTGAAAACGCAACCATTGTTTCGCCACACTGTGGCTTCTTCAGGCGAAGAAATGATTTAATTATTTAATTAAAACGGCTGATAAATATTAATCAATATATGCAAAATAAAATTGTGTTACCATTTAAACTATATATTTGCAAAATGTCTTTATTATATATTCGTAAAATAACGTCAATAACAAAAAGACATTTAATTAGATGATTGCATTTCTGAAAATACCACCAGAAATGTTTTTTTCTTTTTAGAGATAATACTGAAGAAAATGCTATTCAATACTATTGACATGAAGCGAGAACTTAATTTTAAGGTTTCAGTAGAAAATATTTAGGGGTTCCTAATTTACAGAAAATTAATATTTCAAATCGGAGCGTTATTTGGAAATCATAGACAACTTATTGATGTCTGAATTACAACTATATTCGGTATTAAAAAAGTTTCTAAGCAACACAGGATAGCAATCATTACAAAATTGTACAAGTTTGCACTATGGTTGCCAAAATGCTACGCAAATCACGTCTTGGATTCATCAGATTATTCGATATGTAGAAATAAAACATTTCTTTCTTCTGGTCAAGGCAGTCTTACTGCTGGAAAAAATCGTCTTGCTGGACTTAGACCAACAGACCAACAGCCAACTACATACATTTATTTAAATTATACTTTTCTTCGTGAATAAATCTATACCTATTACGCACCTCTGTATCAAAATCTGAAATCATACCGTCAAGAAGATCTGTGATACCTTCATCATCGTCATACAAGTCGGTAATTTCTTCGACACTATCTTCCTGCTGCCGTTGCTGCTTCTCTTGCTTGATGTACTTCTGCTACAGTTCTTTTTCTTGATTTTTCCTCCATGTTTTATAATTATGCTACACACCTTGTATTGTGGATCCTATCAATAATAATTAGTTTTCGGATTTAATTTAGTGACTTTTTAATAGTTCCAATTTTTTAAATACAATTTCAACTGACCATCAATTGGAACCTATTTTTTATGTAACAAGCTTTGTCGCAAATCGTCAAACAAAATCTCAATACTGAATATTATTTTCAATCACTTTCAATATATACAACCTCTGGCAATAAACGTCTATGAATAGTCCTGCAACATTAAAGTAGATGAAATATTAAGGAAAGTTACCCTAGTGTCCTTCGAAATATCGAAATAGCCACTTCCAATAATTCAGCGGTGCATGAATTCTGCTACACATGGCCTGGAAACTTTTCAAGAAGGCTTCTTTTAGGATGGAGTTCAAAAGCCTCGACACGTTTCGTTGGGTTTCAGGAATATGGTCAAATCTCTTTTATTTCAAAGCGAGTTTGAGTCATTGGAATATTAATGTGTTTTATGATCAAATTAGTTCTATCAATCAATCAGTATTGAGGTAAAATTTATAACAGACCAAACATGAATTTTCTTAGGGTTTTTATCATCTAGCCACATTCTCATATATTCAAAATAATCTTTATCTTTCAATGCGTAAAACCGTCATTGACACTCTTGACTCTCACTTGACCATAAAGTGAGACCTCTCATATAAACAAGATGCTCGAACCGCAATCTTAGAGCTATCATTTCTCTTGAGAAAAAATTTCGTATGATATCAAGAAGAGGGTCAGACGATGATCTAGTCGGTAATTTACCTGACTCACTACACTGGAAACGTAACAAATATGCATTTGTATGCGTGTAGTACATGTGTAGTGTGTGTGTGTGTGTGTGTGTGTGTGTGTGTGTGTGTGTGATAAAAATTGATTTGGTAACACTGCTCTTGTAGTCCTGCATCTCACATGCACCATGAGTTCTTTTTGGAATTTTCGTGAAATGTGCACCTAGTACAGCACCTACTACTATCCTAAAACACATTCCCCATTGCCCACTCAAATGACTTTTTAGTCGATAGACTCGCTAGAGGGCAAATCATATGAGCCGGAACTTCATAAGAAAAAACATTAGCGATAAGCGTGACCTCCCCATTTTTACCCTATTGAAAGTGATTCTAGCAGGATGGAGCAACGAGTCTGACGTCTCTGCCACAAGTTCATGATAATTTCCCTAGAAAATTGATCACTAATGAATAGCATAAATTAGTCTCTGCGCAATCCTGATTTAACCTGATTATAGACCTTTTTTCCATGGGATTGTCTTAAATCTAAAGCTTAGGCCAATAAACCACTTAAAAAAATATATCGATCATAGAGAGTTACAGCCGTCTTAAGATATTTTAGTATACGAAGCTTTTCATTTGGATGATTGTATAGTTTAATAAGTATAAAACACATTTTCAGTAGATGGCTTACCTTTTATTAAATTGATCTATTAAATATAAAAATTATTTTTCTCTAAATGAACAAAGATACAATAACAATTTGAAAGCTGTTTATTTAGAAATTTTCATAAAGTGTGAATTATAAATTCACTTGAATAGATATACAACCTCCGACAATAAAGTTCGGTGAATAGTTCTGTAACATTAACGTATATGAAATATTATTGAAAGCTTCAAAGGGAGGAAGTCGTAGGAATAAGAAGAAGTCTATAGGATTGAGATAAGGCAAGTATGGCGAATGTTCAATTTGCACCACCCTCCTTTTTGCTAGGAACTAATTGACGAAATTGACTGCGTGTGGGTGAGAACGTGAACCTTGTTGTGTGGTGTTTTATCCTGCGTAGACGTTTCATGAAACAGTTCTAAATTATAATGTTAGTTGCAGCATTTAAAGAAAAGGGATTTGACAATATTTCTGACATTAAACAAAACGTGACTACAATTTGGAACTCCATTCCAAAAGAAGCCTCCTTGAAAAGTGTTCAGGACATGTATAGCAGATCTCAGAGGCGCTGGGAGGTGACTATTTCAGAGGACAGTAAGGTAACTTTCGTTAATATCTGACAATCAATTTTGTTAAATAGTCCTATAACATTAACTCAATAGGACTATTTAACAAATATATTGTCAGAGGTAGTAGTTAGCTAAGCAACCAATGAATTAATTTTTGATCAAAACTTTGGCGAGTTTTTTTGTATGGTGTGAGTTCTTTAAATAAATTTGATATGTCCCACTATTTTTATACCAAATTTAGAAATTGAAAAGAAACTAAACTGATCACTGAAAGAGAGTCTTAACCAAATAAAATAAATCACATTTGAGTAGAAGATCATCTGCAAGTGAGAACGCCGCCCGTCAGTATGGTGTTAAAATTATATGTATGTTCTTTTTTCTTCAATATTGTTAAGTTCGTATTAATTAATTTGTTTATATTGTAACCATGATTAATAAAGTTTAAATAAAGATAAAGAAAAGGAAAGAAATAGGAAGTGAGGGTATATAAAGGTACAGGAGTAAGGTATGGATGCCGTCGTATACGGATGTAGGGAAGGTGCAAGGATAGTCAAGGAATGCGTGGATTGGACAAGAGGATATTGATGAAGAAGATGTGGAATAGATGCTTGGATGTAATAGAGAGTAAATCGAGAGCGAACGGGAATGTATCAGAGGGTGAGGTTGTCAGAGGGGATTTCAAAGAAGTGGGTAGAGCAAGGAGTGAATGTGGAGGATAGATGCAAGTGAAGGTAAAGGAGGTGGAGTCAAGAAAGACAAGGTGTTTTGGGGAATAATAAGTACGTGGGAAGAGGCCAAAATACCTGGAAGAGAACCGTTTAGGAAGAAAGAAGAAATAAGAGGGTTACCTTAGCGAGGACGAGATGCTGGACGGAGAGAGGGAGAAGAAAAATTGGATGAGCGAGGGATACTAGAATGTGTACTGTGTAAGGATGAGAAGGATTTGAGGAGACATCTTCTACAAGAGTGCAAGAAAGTAGATAAGGAACAGTTGAATGGATTTAGAAGGGTCGGAAGAAATTTCTGATGAGACTAGGCCGGGAAAAATAAAGGATAAGAGTTGATAATAAAAATCATATATAAAATGTAAACTAGATCACATGATAGATTCATTACACTACACAACACGAATTTTTGCCAGGATAAAATATTTACTGAATACTGTCTGTTATAGTGTCCTTATCATAAAAATATATTTGAAATTTGCTCATTATCTAAAGTTTACAAATGATTACATAAAATAATACAGAAAAAGTAAGTACATATTTGAAATCAGCATGTTTCGATTTATGGAATTAAGCTATTTTTAAGTTCAGGCAAATAAAAAATAAAAACTGGTTGTACAATGTTATTACCTCAAACTATTTTTATGTTCAAGAATTTTTCATATCTTCATTAAAGAGAATTCGCTTAGCATTACCTCTATGGTAAATTAATAAGCGCGGTCGTATTCATCTTTATTTGATGGTAGAAAATAATTGGTTAGTAACATCAACCAGTTTTTTTTTTAAATTTCATTTCTTTTCGCCAAAAGATCAATGATTGTATATTAAATCTCATTTAATAGAAAAGTCTCAAAGTAACTTGACTATTACTATCTAATCCATTAACGTATTACTGACGATATCAACTCTAATATTTTGTCTTCACTGATTTTCTTAAGTTTTAAAATAATAGATGGTTGATTAAAAATTCACTTGGTTCGTTTCACTTTATTTTTTATTTTAATTTCCGAAACGAAAAGTAAAATGGAACAAGTGAATTTTTAATCAATCACCTATTATTGATATATTATTATTATTATTATTATTATTATTATTATTTACATGTGTCATTCTTGACAATAATAATTCCATCTATAAAAATATGGAAAATATGGCCAAATTAAAGCAAATATGAATATATTTCAACAATTATGGTAAATAGTGCGAACGAGGGACCCTCACTGCCTACTAGAAATAACATAAAGATAATGTTTCACCAACGATGATAAATGAAAAACAAAGACAAGATGCGTTAAAATAATTACTTGAAATAAAATTTTGTTTTCAGACATCACAAACTAAGTTAACAATTTTTCAATATTCTTAAGGCTCGAAAAAATTATCGTTCTAGACTTAGACAAACAGAAATATACAATAATTATCTATGAAAGAACAGCTAATAGTTAAAACAACTACTCCTCGTCGCATTGGATGTCATAACTATTAGCTGCCATCACATGACTTAAATCACATTAAGTACAATCCGACGTATTTTGTGCTGTTATCATTTTTTTAGACACATCACGAAATAATTACGAAGGGCAATTCCTGGACACGTGTTTTGCTGTAACACAGGTCGGTATCAGAGCTATGGCCTTTATTACGTGGGTCCTTCTAGGAGGAAAGTCCGCAAGAGAATGAATCGATTTTAATAAAATCGAAACATTGCCGATGGAATTAAATCTCGTGTACTTAATTTGAAATATCTGCTTTATAAGGATGAGAAGGAGTTATCATAAATTAAAACTCTTGATTTAAGTTCCAATATTTTACCGGCCTTGCTAAGCTTCATCAAACCATTTATTATAATATTTATTAATTATCAGTTGATTACAAAAATTTAGAAAAAGACGTGTATTTACAAGTTGAGAAAAAGAAGTTTAACATGTCAAAGTAATATAAAATTACATCAGTCCAACAACAAAAAAATACAACGATTTTAAACACGTCATAGCGTAAGTATTAACAAATTATTTATTTTATTTGTTTTATTACATCTTTGCTTTCCTTTCTAATACAATATCGCAAAAAGCATATGCAAAATTAAAAAAATAGATACTTAAAATTTTAGCCGAACGGAGAACGGGCGGAGTTCACATCTTCAAATAATCTTCCACTCAAACCCATGAATAGACTTTATCAATACTGCTTCAATGAACGTTTGTTCACTTAGTTTGTCTCTTTTTGCAGAGAGAATATTTGAGCAGTTTATGTCAGCATGATAGATATATGATATATGAAAAAAATTAAAACTTTTTAAAAACCAAAGGGCATATTGTGAGTGCTAACGTAAGATTAAGTTACACAAGTGGTCGTCGTTAAAATAATAACGATTAATGATATGATCTAGAAGATTTACATCTCACATAGAACGTAAAAGTTTGGTTGGTTGGTAACTCTCACTTATGCAGAATTGCTGCAAACCTTGAAGAAAAGCCCAATCCTAGACAACCTATGACTCTAGAGGATGGATAGTCATTGACGCCAATTTTAAATTTACATTTTAACACGAAATCGGGTTTATTTTTATGAAAAATACATTTTAAAAAGATCAATGTGAAGATAAAAAACAACCCCCTCCCCCCCCTACAAAATTGAGTAACCATTTAAATAATTTGCAATTAAGTAAGAGTGTAGCAAAAATTTCTAACTCAAATTAATAAAGAACCGATGTTATTAAATGTATATCCATGACCATAGCGAAACAGGAGAAGTATTGTGACTTAAATCAAGAGTTTTCTTTTGAAATGTCTGATTGCCATCTATATATAATTGAAAGTGTTAAAAGTGGCCCTTTATGGTGTTGTCTAAACCAGTTCTAACTTTTGTCGACAACTCAAGATTTAGGCATTCTTTTTTACCAGAAATGGCTTCTTACCAATTGATAGACTATATTAGGAAGAAGTTAGATGCAAAAGATTCCATAGCAGTGTTACTTTTTGATTTGTCTTAGGCATTCGATACGGTTAATAAAAAATGTGTAGTCTAATTTATACTTTACAAATTTTGCCTTAAATTTGAAGCAGTGAACTCCTCGGCTAAAATTTTTGTATTGTTTATTGTATATATTTATATTAGCAGTAATAATAGAAAATAATAAGGAATAAAGAATAAATGATAAGAAAAGGGAAATTTCAAAACTGTGGAAGACAACAAGGTCGCCTAAAAAATAATATAAAATAAAATACATTTTCAATAACTTTAAAATTTAATTAACAAGACCCGATGGCGGAGTTTTTAATGCCGTTTTCTTCCACTTAACCCATTATTTCTTATAGCTGACGAATAATATCACCAGGGCAATATTTTTGCCATTTTTACTACCTACTTTTGTTCTTATTTACATGAACTTATTTTATGATTGATGTATTTATTATTATCGATTTACAATGATTAATTTTATTCACAAGTTACATACCAAGCAAACATGATATTTTATCACACCCTTATTTATCATTTATAGTTCTCAAATAGCAAACCGGGGCCAGTTTCCCCCTGTCCTACTCTCCTTCTCTCTTTCTATATGTTGTTGAATTCGTGCATTGAAAAGCAATAATAGTAAAGTCGTGGAGTGCGCTCGAATACATAATCAAAAAATGATTACTTTGTGTTGCCGCCGATGCCGGCGGTGATTGGGCCCGCAAAATAACTAAAACTAAATTTCACAATTCATCGGTTGGAAAATGGCAATACACGGCGAGGAACGTCATAATTTAAATTGCGTTACGTGAACACACACACACACACATATATAAAATATTGGAGTACGGGCAATTTAATATTCTCAGTGGGGTTGGATGTTCCGAAATACAAACAAGATTACATGGCGGAAGTTAGGGCTTCCGTGTGTACAGTACGTCTTAACCGGTTTTATTCTTTCGATATTATTCATAAAATAGGGAGACGAGACAATTTGTTCGAAATAAATGAGCATTACTGGTACTCTGTAACTCAATTAGTAAGTATATATTAATAATAATACTAACCAATACAAATGATAATTAATTAACATAATTAAACTTAAAGTAATATAACCTAGTTTAAGCATAATTTAAAATGGTTACTTTTATAAATATCCTAATAATTCGATATTCTAGCTTAACCTATCGAAACTTAACCTTATGTAATTTGTTCTAACCCAACTTAACATAATCCAACCTAATACAACCTAATCCAACCTAATCCAACCTAATCCAACCTAAACCAACCGGATCCAACCTAATCAAACCTTAACTTTACTTAGTATCCTACTCAATCCACAAACATCAGCGAGGCTGTAATTATCCTTTGTTAGGTATAACTAAAAGATAATACTATTTGGCTTATTACTTATGAATAATAAATATTTTGAAATATCTTAAATTTGATACAAACTTTTTTTATTAAGAAAGATATAGAAAGAATATATACAATTATATAAACTAATGATCTATAATTTATTAATGCTTAAAACATGATAAAGAAATTATTGAAAATGATGGTAGCGACCGTTAGACCGTTAGAGCGTTAAAAAAAATGTTTAATTTGAGCAAGAAATTATTGTAAGATTTTTATAGGCAGTATCAATATTTGCTTAGATTGTTATAACTTAGTACTCTCCTGCCTAAAGCTTGCATGGATATTGTGCATAAGCAGAGACACTCTAAAGCAGTTTTCTTCTAATACACTTAGTTTATAGACTATTTAATCTAAAATATGCTTATGTAAAGTAAATTTTAATTCTAATTAATACAGTATTAAGGAATGGTATTTTAATGTGAGTGTATTTAAGTTTAAATTTTCAAGTACTTATTCACGTTAAATTATCTGCACAACGTATTAACGATTCGTGTTTAAGCCGCGTGAAATGTATTTTTACATACTGTAAATACGAATGCGGAAGTATTCTCAAACAGAGCAGGGAAACTATAAGAAATTATGTAGCTGTAGTCCCGTGCAACGGTGTGCCTCATTTGGTGCTCAATGTAGAAGAAGATGTCTTTACCTTTGGAATTCAAATGCGAATTCCGCATTCGTAACGTCTTTAGACAGTTATTTAGACATAACTAAATCCCCGCGCTGTGCGATTACTCGGAACCAGACCGACGAGACGTAAATAAAATTTACATTAAGCTTATATTAAAATCGCATCTATATCACGACATGTGGTAATGGATTTTTTTCAGTTATAATTTCTGGCATGCAAGAAAAATGTTTAATTTGTGCGAGTAAACATTTTTCATCGTGTTTACGTAATAAATTAAACCGTTCTGGAATATATAATTTAATTTCATTGCATCCGAGTAATAAGTAGTGTCATGCAAATCAGTGCTCTTAACTCGGGTGGAGGCGAAGCTTTCAGGATCCACTTTTACGGGTTCCCCATACGTGTGCATTTATGAAAGCTGATCCCATAATAACATTACACGTGAGCGCCTGAAATAATCCGATGCTTTCAAGTCGATATCCTTCTTCATCCCGTTGCGAAGTGAATTTACATCGGGAAAGGGTGGCGAGGTGAAATTGCACGCCTGACCGAAAATAGTGCAGACGCGGCA
Organism: Ontholestes murinus; assembly: GCA_963969525.1. Taxonomy (NCBI): domain Eukaryota; kingdom Metazoa; phylum Arthropoda; class Insecta; order Coleoptera; family Staphylinidae; genus Ontholestes; species Ontholestes murinus. The sequence goes on along the minus strand of OZ018390.1, from coordinate 70,846,994 downwards.
ACCACTCTGCTTTATGTGTTTTTTCCGCCTTTTTAAAACAAATTCGCGGCGCAGGGGGTAGGAAGCGGGCGATAAATAACCGCCAGCGCAATATTAGTAAAAAATGCGCGGCCACCCGACCACCCCCTAACAAATTTACGGCCAGATGTGTAACTGTTCATGATAAGTGAGGGGGAGCAATTCGTAAGAGTAAAGGGTATAATTCGGGTCACTATTAATCTTAGAAACAAGTCCAAAACATTGGAGATTAATGTCCTGCTCGGGCCGTAGTTTAACATCGAACGCGCGCCGCTGCCCCCGGATATGTTCAATAACTATGGCCGAAAGGGGGTGGCATTATTTTATAAATGGTTATTTATAATAACTCCAATCTACTAACAATAAAAGGAATTTTTGCTGCCTTCATACAAGCTGAGTAATTGCTTTGCTGTCGTCTGTATAGTAAACAGAAAGTTGACGTTCAATTATTCTTAAACCTGTATTGATTGTTATAAAATTACATTTTTATGACACATAAAATTGCAGACTAGTAATTATGTATTATTTCATACAGAAATTATTTCTTAAATAACCTATTTAAAAGATCACATCGCCGGTTCATTAATAGGTACAAAATTCTCATTATTTTCACTGCTTATAACCTACCTTTTGTTTTTCGAATATCCCATTATAAATCTTCCTTAAAAATTACACACAAGTCTCTTGATTTTAATATACCTTTAACAGGAGTTACTGGCTTGAAAGTTGTCTTACATTTTTTAAAGAAATGACTTTCGCATAGCTCTAAAAATGGCTGAATTAGGAGACGATGTTTACTTTTGAAATTAGACACTTTAACAGAGTTTTCCCTGTGACAGTCTTCCTGGCCGATTTCAAAGCGAAAAATCCTCCATCGAAGACAGTTTAACAGGTAAATAATTATGTCATAAGTTTTCACCAAGAGATTTGAAGTGAGAAAATTATTCAAGAGAACATTTTGTAATCAGTATTATTTTAGGCTTTTTGTTGAGCGGCTTTAACTCCATGCCTGGTAAAAAACTTACTTTTGAGCATCTGTTTTGGCTCTCATACCAGATAATAGGACATTTAACTACAGTTTTCTTCTCTCCTCGCGAAACACCTCTTCCCAATTATTAGATTGAATATTTGTTAAATTATCAAAACCGAAATTCAGATTTTTGATTTCGATTAATTATAAGTCCCAATAACCATGTAAATCCAGGTAGGTGATCAGTGGATCCATAATTTGCGTATCGCAAGAATCTATCAAGTCACGGGAATTTGTCTTTAGGAAAATCACCTTAATCCTTATGTGTTGTTCATGCTTAGCACATATTTTAAATCCTTAAAATATTAATTCGTTAATTGATAAGGTGTTAAGATGTTGAAAATCCATATTAATTTGTTTAGACCTTAGAATTTCAACATCGAGCACTTTGCACAACATACAGCCCCTGCTATAACTTCAGTAACTTTTGATGAAGCTTAGCATAAACCTTCTTCCAGATGCTGCTTGTGTTATTCTTTTGTGGTACTATTTATACAAATTACATTGTGATAAACGTATTTAGGGTCCGATTGTATCCATTTAAAGAATCTATATTTATAAATCTTGTAAATGTAAAGACTTCCTCTCATTTTCATATCTTGGTGCAGGTATAACAAATTCGGATGATTTGTTTCAGGTTTTGTAATCAGAACAAAATTTACCTTGTTTTTTTTATCTTGGTTATACTAAAGTACTTTTCAAGAGTATTAGGCAACTTTTCTAGTGAATTCTTCTAACTTTGGTTGTGCTTAGCACGTAGCCCTAGTTTATATATTGGGAATATATTTTATCTTGACACTCTTAGATTCCCTTTCTTGTGCTTTATTTGCAACTGAATCAGCTTCAAAAATAAACGTAAAAATGAATTCCTCACTTTCAGCTTCCAAATTTTTATCAGTTTGAGGTGCTAAAATCATAGAATTACTGAATTACTTTTTATAAAAAGTATATTCAAGATATACCACAAAGTAAGCGCTTCCACAATTAAACATTCATAGAATTACTTTTACCTGAATCACGAGTACTCTCAGGCTTATTCTTTTTATGAGTGCTGAACTTACGTTTAAAGTGGAGTTCTGTTCAATTGCATGTTTTTAACAAGAACAGCCTTTCAATTTGCTTGTCGGCGTTTACTTTTATTGTTTTTTTTATATACATCAAAATTAGATTTCACCATCACTGCTTGAAACTTTTAAGTACCTTTTTTACAGTAAATTCTAAGGCAGCCAAAGAAAATCTTTAAATATTTAAAAGAAAATCCTAAACAATTCTAAAACCTTGGAATAAAAGTATAGCTAAAATAAAAGGGTAAAAACATTGCTGGAAAATTATAGAATACTCAAAACGAAATCTGACAAAATGAAGCTATTAAACTATTAAATTTCATTACCTTTCCAGCAAACACCGCTTAATTTTGTCAGACTTCTTTTGGAGTATTATATAATTTTCCAGCAATTTTTCTTGCCGAAATTGCCGAAAATTAAGTTTTAAAGAAAGTTTTTGAGATCTGCCAGAAATTTTTTTAAAATATTCTAAACGCTCGAAGAGAATTGTAGGATAAAAGAAAAGAGAAATTGCTGAAAAATTATAGAATACTGAAAGAGAAGTGAGGCAAAACAGCTAGAATAGTAAGTATATATAAAAAAGAAATGGCCAGAAAGTTAGAAAGAAAATCCTGAAATCTAAAAGAGATATATCTAGAACGTTTTAAGTGCTTTGAAGTAAAAAAGGGCACAAAATGCTTTAAGAGTAAAAAAATCTAAAAGAGGAACTTGCAGAAAATGTAGAAGCCATAGAAGAAAAAGTCTTGAAGAGAAATTATTTAAAAAATTGAGCTTAAATAAAAGATAACGAAAAAATTAAAGATTAGAAAAATTACGAAATACTTAAAGAGAATTTCAACGAAATACGATAAATATTGCTAACAAAGTAAATAAAAATTTCTAAAAGAGAAATTAAGAGAAAATTTTGTTAGAAAATTCTATGACCCTTAAATAAATCTGTTGGAAAAAATAATACAAGAAAATTTTCTTGAAAATTATTACTTGAATAGAAGTCCGGCAAAATAAGGCAAAAGCTGCTAGAAATGCAAAGAAAAAATCTAAAGGAGTAATAGCTAGAAAGAGTAGAAGCCCTCAGAAAAATTAATAAAATCTCAAATTAGAAATCTTTTTTAAAAAGGTACGGTTTAATTTAATTTAAAAACTTCTAATAATGAGAGAATAGTAAAACAAACAAAAACTATTCAACTGAAGTAAAAAAATTGAAATTTGTCAAATAAGAATTGTTACTTTCTAAAGAAATATGCCGAAATGAGAATATTTTGTTTTTAATTTCTTATAAATAAATGAATTTAGAGATAAAAACTGTATAGAAACAGTTGATTTCTTCTTAATAAACTATAAAAATTATGAAAGACTCTAAATAAAATTTTATACAGTTAAAACTGCTCAAAAAACTAGATTTTTAAAATTGCTTTATATTAGTCGAAACTTTACAATAAAATGTATTAAAGTCCTTTGGGTTGTAAAAAATTTACTAATAATCAGAAAAAAACAGGCAAATATTTCAAAAATCTACAACAATGAGTCTAGTTAAGACTACAAACCAAATCACTTATTGAAACAGTTTTCTGAATGATGCAAAAGTAATTTGCCTATTACAACTAGCAAGGTTATTTTTCAATAGAAACAAATATTTGAATACTTGAATTTTAAAATTTTTTAATTTTGACAAAATGAGGTTTAAAAATTAATCTTGAAAAAATATCTTCGACGAAATAAGCCAAAGCTACTAGAAATGTTGAAGAAATGTAAAAGAAAAATTGGCAGAAAATTTGAAACCGCTTAAAGTTAATTCCTAAAGTCAAGAACATTCTAAAAAAAAGTTAAGAAATATGAAAGAATAATAAAAGAAAAGAAAAATGCTACCTAATAAAAATAAAGCTACTCGACGATTAAACAAATCTAAAGAGAAATGCCAGAAAATTTTGAAGCACGCAAAAAAAAATCTTTAAAATCTTCAAAAGAAATTTCTAAACAATTCTCAAACTTTTGAATGAAAGTGTAATAAAATTAAAAGAATAGAAAAATTGCTGGAAATTTATAGAAAACTTAAAAATAAGTCCGATTATTTTCTGAAAAGGTAATAAAAATTTAATAGAAAAATTGCAGAAAATTAGGCCTTAAAGAAAATTCTTGAGATCTGAAAAGAGAAACTTCTAGTCTTGAATAGAATTGTAGAAAGAAATAAAAGAAAAGAGTCATCGCTGGAAAATTATTAATAATATTAATTATTAAGATACGTGAGATTAAGGAGTTAGAAAATTATATAAATCTAAAAGAGAAATTGCCAGGAAATTTGTAAGCACTCAAAGAATATCTAGAAACCTATAAGAGAAATATCTAACACGTTTTAAGAGCCATGAAATAACATGAGGCAGAAACTGCTTCAAAAGTTAAAAAAAACATCAAAAAGAAAAGAAGCCCCAGAAGGAAATTATTACAATCTGGAAGAGAAATTATTAGAAAATTCTAAAACCCTTAAATAAAAGAGTATAAAAAAATTACTTGAAGATAATTTTGACGAAATGGGATAAAAACCGATAAAGAAAGGTAAAGTAAAAAAACAAAAATAAGTCAACTAGATAAATTAAGAAATTTGTCCAAAAAATTTTTTCTTAATAAGCATGTCGAACTATAAAAAAAAAAAGATTTATATTTTATAAATAAATGAATTTAAGGTTAAAAACTATACAAAATCAGTTGAATTTTATTTTTAAAAACTAATTGTAAACATTTATTACAGAAATAATTTTTAATATTTAACGGTAAAAATTAAACATAATTAAAATTTTATGAGAAAAAACAGAATTGTGTTTTTTGATTTGCTTTTGCAAATAAATAGTTGAAAAATTAATAAAAAAATAATAAAATTGTTATTTTTAAAAATTTGCTTAGAAAAGTAAATATTTTTCTAAATAAAATAAATTTTAAAAATAAAGAAAGAGAAAGAAAAATTGAAATTTAGAAAAATGTACATTTAGTATAATAAGTTGAAATTTAAAGAAAGCAAACTATTCAATTTGATTTTAACCAGTTATTTTTTTAATTGAATGTGTGAAACTTGTTTTGAAAAAAAAATATGTGATTTGTTATTGTTTTTAATTATTTCAAAAACTTTTCTAAAAAATAACACAATTGATAACTAGTTTAGAAAACTGCTGAAAAATAATTTATTTACTAGAAAAACTGTGGAAATTAAAAAAGAAACTATTACTGATGAAAGTTTAAATTAAATTACACTTGGTTTGTTTCACAAAAAAAAATGTGAAAACAAGAAAGTATCCAGCATGGTAAATAAAACATACATACAAGTAAATGTCACTCTAAAAATCAATCGAAATAATTGGATATTTGTAAAAACAAAACATTCAAGAAAGAGACAAAAGCACCTGAAAAACTTAAGGAATGTGAAGAATCAAAAATGATTTATAAGAAAAGTTGATGCCTTTCCTTGTTAGAAAATAAAGTTCAAATTGATAAAAGTATGACAAAACATTGCTTTAGCAATGAAGCTACTTCACAAAACAGTTTTTAGAAATTAGACAAAAATTACAATATTAAAAATTGATAAAAGAATTTTAATAACCACACTCTAAAGCTATGAAATTTAATTCTTTGTTTCAGTATAAACTATAAATGAACAATACTTAAATTTCTATAAAATCTATAAAATAATAAAACTGAAATATTAATTTATCTCAAAACTCTAAAAGAACAAAACTGAAATGTTAATTAAAACAAATTAACCTAAAATCTTGATATATATAGTCCGTTGGATCTTCCGTCGTACGTCACAAACTATTGCTTCAAAAAACGACGAAAGTTTTACAGTGCGTAATCTAATTTTAATTTTCTGTAAATTCTAAAAAAGGTAAATCTAAATTTGTCTCTAAATTCTAAAGCAACAAAAAACTGTCTGGGGCATTTCTTATTTTTTCCATTGTTCGCGACAAAGATTGGAAATAGCAAAAGATTTTGTGGAGAACATTGCCCAAAGAAGAGTTAATTTCATACGAATTAACAATTCTGATGTATTGGACAGCGCCTGCAGCGTATTTGGCAATGCATATTATTCTTGAGTTTGCGAAAACTGCCCCTTTGGAAGTGTTAAGTGTTTACAAGATTTCTATGTAGACAATTTGATTGCACCGGTATTCCTTTAAATCAGCTTTCGAAATTGATGGATTTGAACTCAAAGAGTGGGCAAGCAATAATAGATAGATATTGTCTAACTTTAGAACTGATTGTATGGACAAAGTGACTGTGTTAACTCGTGAAGATGATGACGATGTCAATACAATTTTAACTCCAGAAGATTCAACACATTCGGGTCTAATCGGATAGGTGAAATTCACAAAGTTACTAATCTAGATAACTGGTTTCACATGAGATGCAAAGAAAAGCTAGCGGATTATATCTCTCGTGGATCTACTACAAAATCATTAAAGAACATTGATCTTTGGCAGGATGGGTCTGAATTCTTACTCCACCCCCTACAGTTTTAATCCCAGTAGACACATTGCCAAAAGTGAAGTGTAATTTTGTGATGTTTACCCCAGAAAACTTAATAGTGCCTGAGTGCAGTACCTCTGAAAATAGTATTCCCTTCCTTTATTGCTATATCAAAGAAGGACTCAGCTTTTGTTTGTGTTTGTTCTAAATCTTTCTGTATACTGTATCGCGTGAAGATCATCACTAATAATTTCAGTCCTATCCACATTTTTCGTTCTATTTTACTTCTTAGAATCAGACATAGGAGTCCATATTTGAAAAGGTATTCGTGGTATTTCACTTTTCTGCGTTTGCTGTTTGTAATAAACTATTTAACGTACATTAAATCATTTTCAGTTCATTTTACAGAAAGAAATACGTTCAAACTAGTGTTGCTTTGATAGCCTTGCTATTACTTTTGTATCATTCAATGTCTGTCGAAGTATTAGCTAGAGAAGTAGTGGTTTCAAAAGTGATTTGTTTCTTGTAGTCTTAATAAGACTCATTTGTTGTAGATTTTACGAAATATTTTCGTGTTTTTTCTAATTATTAGTAAATTTTCTACAACGTAAGGACTTAGATATTTTATTATTTAAGAATTAGTTCATTAAATACTTATACTTATGTTTGAAGTAATTTATTAATAAAAAATGGTGATGTGGCCATCATAATATTTTCCCTATTATTTTTAATAATGTTTTACTGGTTGGAGGGTGGGACCGAGACCACCCACCCACCCTATATATACATAGAAACTTTAATTCCTTATCGTCTTGTGGTTTCCAATAAAATTAATTTTTTAATTTTTGAATGAAAAAGATATTAAAAAGAAAAATTTTTGAGTGTGTAAATTAGTAAAAATTTGAAGCATTATGGGTGGGTAAACTTGAAATCTAAATTAAATAAGGTTATCTATAAAAATTTATTTATATTTAAAGTGAAATTTTGATTTTGTTTTATTTTTTATTACATAAAGGGTTTTATTGTTTTCTGCAGCAAAATCATCAACGATTACCAATTAAAGTTATCATGTATACGTAGGATGGGTGGATGGCTTTTATCCCACCCTCCAATCAGTGAAACATAATAATTTAGTTAGAGATGAAATTTTGTTTGAAAATTACTAAATACTTTAAAAAAATCTAATAATTTGGAAGAGAACACAAAAAAGTGTGAAAAATTTTAGGAATCTAGAAAAAACATTGGCAGAGAAATGGTAAAAAAACCTAATGATTTAAAGAGAAATTACTCAAAATAAAATAAGAAAATTGGTAAAAACTGTTTGCAATTTATAACAGAAATTGCTAGAAATTTATGAATCAAAATATTGCTGGAAACTATAATCATCTCAGAGAAAATTCTAATAACTTGAAAGTGAACACAAAAAAATTGCTGGAAAAGTCTATGAACCTAAAAAAAATGCAAAAGAAGTGGCAAAAAAAATCCTAATAAATTGAAGACATTGTTTGAAATTTTTAAAATGAAATTTTACTGGCAAAGTCTAAAAATCTTAGAGGAAATTCTAATTATTCAAAAGAGAACAGAAATCTGAAATAAAAATGCTAAAAAATAATGATTTGAAACAGAACAGAAATTCAGTAATAAAATTGCTTAAAAAAGGTTTTAAAAATCTTGGATGCAAATACCTTGCAATTTGAACGAGAAACTGCTAATAAATTCTAAAAAGTCTGGAAAGAATTGTTCAAAAAATGTTTAACCTTAAAGAAAAAATGGTGAAAATTTGTAGAAATATTAAGTAAAAGTGGTGGAAAATATTTCAAAATCTTTAATAATTTGGAAGAGAAGAGATATCCGAAAATTCACTAGAAATCTAAATGAAAATTTAAAATTAAATGGCTTAAAAAATCGCAACAAATTAAAACAGAATTTTTGAAAGAATCTAGTATTCTCTAGAAAGTTTTTGCAATTTGCAAAAATAATGAGAAAAAAAATGTAGAAAAATTCTAAAAACCTTAGCGAAAAATCTAATCTAATTTGACGAGAAGAGAAATTTCTGGAGAACAAAAAATTAAAAATTTCTTTTGAAGAAATTTCTAGGAATTAGGGATTAAATTTGCGAGAAATATTGAAGAAGAGATAAAAATAGCTTTAAAATGCTAAATAAGTTCTTAGAGACAGTTTTCGAAATTTTGAAGAGAAATTCTTAGGAATTCTAAAAATTTAGAATAAACATTGTTACAAAAAAAAATAAAAGATTCTTTTCTAAAAAATTCTATTAATCCAGTAATAATTGTTGAAGAATTCTAGAAACCCAGGAGGAAACTTGTAAGAAAAGTTGCTAGAAAATTCTTGTCAAAAAAGAGATATTTCTAGGAATTTGTAGAAATGTTGAAAATAATAAAATCTAACAATGTGAAAGAGGACAGAAATTAGAAGTAAATTTTTGGAAAATTTAAATAATTTAAAAGAGTTTTAAAAAGAAATTCTAAAAAAATTCTTAACAATTTCATTTTTAGAAAAATCAAGAAACTGAAAAAAATTGTATAAATTTTTAGAAATATTGAAAAAATATTATAAAAATTTTAAAGAAGACAGAAGTTTAGAATAAAAATTGCTTTAAAATGCTAAACCAAATTAGAGAAAAAAATGCTCCAAACCCAGAAAAAATATAGCGTCCTTAAAATAATAATCTTGCAATTTTTAACTCTAAAGAATTCTATAAGTAGGGAATTACATTCAATAAAAACAAAAAGAAAATTCTGGGAAATTCTTAACCAAATATAGAGAAATTTCAGGAAAAATCTTCACAATTTAATTAAAATTTGTAGAAATTTTGAAACAAATTGCTGAAAAATGTATAATTGATTAATGGTTGAGCCGTTAACTTCGTGACACATCTTAGAAAAATGTTTTGAAGAATTTTTGAAAGGAATTTGATAGAGAAAGAGCTGAAAAAAGTATCAAAGGCAGAAAAGAAATTGTTGAAAAATTTAGAACCAGCGATATAAACCTTCAAAACTTATTAAATTAATTTTTAAAAAAATCTAGAAACCTTTCAAAGAAAAAAATTCTAAAAAACAAATAACAAGTTTAAAAAAAATGTTAACATTTGCTTGAAATATGGAAGAAAGTTCTTGGAAAATATATTTGTTTGATTTGATTGTTTTTTAAGCAGCAAAATATCAACGATTAGTATTTAAAGTTATCTTGTATATGTAGGGTGGGCGGGTGGCCTCTATCCCACCCTCCAATCAGTAAATCATAAGCGAAGTTTTTAATTAAAAGTTGTAAAATTAAAAAAAAAAAACATAAAAAATGGTGATGTGGCATCATAGTACTTCTTTACATTTTTCTCTAAAACTATGAGATTTACGCAAAAAAGCTATTCTTAATAATTCTGGATTCTTTACAATTACTTTTTACATAAATTTCATTTTACTCCCATAGTTTATTAGCAGTAGGCAAAAATATCAAAATTATTAATATTTTTTTTTTTCGCAAGTTAAGGACATTATGAAAAACATATTTTAATAAAACTTGTTCAGTTAAAAGTTATGTAATATTTTTTAAATTTAAAAAATATCGAGGAAAAACAAGTAAACACCTCGAGTAAACATCCACTTTCGGTTTATGAATGTTCATCAAAAGCTTTTCAGTTCCAGTTTTTAACGATAAAATCTTAAGTTTAAAGTTTCATCTCAATCGGATCATTCGTTTTTGAGATACAGCACCCACAGATATTTTCACGCATGAAAACAATACTTTCCCTATATATACTATATAGGGAAAGTAAAAAAAGATGGCGGAGACCTTAATCCAGTACAAATTCATTCTTATACTTATTTAGCAATAGATTTTAGAGTTTTAAAAATATTTAGCTATTTTCAATAAGGCTAAAATTAGTATTCTTCTTATATTCATTATACTAAAATTATATTATGTTAGTAAAGAGCATAGAGCTTGAGTGCATAGAAACATTATTTAATGAGATAATCATGTATCTTTTATTGTAAATTAAAGTCAACTTTATTAATATATATAAGCACATATTTGAAGTCTATTACATATGCTTGCTTATAACATTATAATTTCGGCAAGTCGCAGGTACACAACGAATATTATTCATTTAGGCTTTCACATAATTCCTGCCTTGGAACTTTTACTCGCTTGTTTACGTACGTAATTATTCTGCAAATTCAGTAAAAATATTTACATTAAAGCGCCCATTAAGCTTCATTAATTATGACTATGTTTATATATTATGCCGATGTATTTAGGCTTTATTTTTATTTTCGTAGCAATCTTACATAAAATAACAATTATATTTTTTCACCCAATTAAATTAAACCCTTGGAAGAATCAAACAAACAAATCCAGTTGTTTTATTTCATTCCTCCAATTCTCCGTTAATTTAAATGTGTAAAAAAAAAAATAATTTTAAAAATATTTGATCAAGTTCGTGTTATAAAATAGTTAAGCCATTTTTTCATCCCACCTTGTTTTTTTACGGTGCCCCCTCCTTTTACGTAACGCATTAATATGTATGACCTTTTTAAGGCGTTCCTCAGGCCGTTCGTTTCGTTTCGCCCATATTTATAACCGCCGCGTTGCATCCCTTAATGGGCTCACGTTATGAATTTTGGGGCTGTCGCGGGGAGAGCGAAAATACTAAAAAAAAGGGAAGCGAACGCAAAAAAAGAGATCGCCGGCGCCCCCTCATTTGTGATCCATGTTTCTCTTTTGTGGACACTTATCAAATTTATAGTCGGGTTTCCGTAAAATTTTTACTGAAAAATGTTTCTTTTTATAACTTACACACAGATAAACAACGGCATTAATCTTTCACGTCAAACGGGGTGGTTCATTTAAATATATTTTATTGCAGTCGTACCCGAAAAACTTTTTTTGTTTTTATATGCGTGTGTGATTAATTCCACTGCTTTAATTTATTACAAAAAAAATAATTAATTTTGTACTTCATTGAATATTTAAGATAATTTTTTGGTGTAAAAATAGTTATCTAGAGAAAATATTATTTGAAATTAAAACAGAAAGAAGGTAGATAAAAATTCTATCATCTATAAAGATTGCTTTGTTTTACCACTTTATTTTAAATTACGCCATAGCAGCCAGTCAGTATCAAATTTAAGTTGTACAACAAAGTAAATGCTATTACAATTTAATATTTTTATTTTTTTTTATTCTTCTACATTATAAGTTTTAGTTTCAAGTTTATTGTATAAATTTAATGCACCACTTAAATAGATCCATGCATTTAATTATTACAGAATTTCTAATTTTGTGAAAAGTTTTATGACAAACTAAACCAAAATTTAAATTAAAAAGTAAAGTATACGGTTTTTAAATCAATTTTTAATTTTTAATTCTAGTCATTTTCAGATAATTCATGTGTTAATATTAATAGTTTATTATTTATGGTTAAATGTAATGAAATACCCCTCACAATTCATTAATTAATTTGTGCGAATCATCAGGACAGTTTATCTAACTAGAAAAGAAACTCTCTTTCTGACATTATTAAATTAAAGACAAGGCAGAAATATCTTAGATCTATAGCCCATTTATTTATATTCATGTTAAATGTCCAAATAAAGATTATTTTATGTATGTAATGAAACAAATTGCAAGAAGTAAATCAATTATAGTTAATTCTTCCTTTATTTCAAATGCAAATATTATACTTATTATCATAATAAAATCTTTAATACCACATAATGATATTGATAAGAATAAAGTGAACTGGCGGAATATAATTTTAGGATAATTGTATTCAAATTTTTCAAATTAATTTCCCATCGAACCGCGCGCAGAAAAGTATTACCGAATAACTCGATTATCTATAATTAAAAATTAATAAAAATTTCCTGCGAAATTAATTAACATTTCATTGAAATTCGCGAGGGCCGCCCATTAATAATTCCGTCCGGCTCCTCAATATTCATGAGGGGCGGCGGATTTTTCACGGCGCCCGCCGCCGCTGGTAAACAGGGGCCGACGGTGGTGCGTTTTTGACGCGGTAATATAGAAAATTAAGGGTGTGGAGTTAATTTACGGTGGAAAGTCGACGAAGATAACGTCAGCCGCTTACATGATTCCACTCGGGCGTTTGTAGCTTTTTGCTTCGTGTCAACTGCACATTCTGAAAAGCTTTCTCTGTGCTTACACACAGTTAGGAAGTAATTCGAGTTGAAATGTTACGTATAAATAACTTTAATTGCCAGCAGTTGGTTGATGGAAGGTATTAAGTTTTCCAATTCCTATTCGGCGAGATATTTTTTTTAAAGAAGTAGAAACTGATGAATTATTATTAATGCTGGTAGTCAAAGAGCAAAAGCGAAAGTGCAGATATGCAATGGGATTGAAGACCAGTACAAGTTACTATTAGGATATAAAGAAATGAAAAATTAGAGTGACGATTCATTAAAGTAACTAACTATTATATACAAATATAATTTTATAAATAACAGAGGAAGGACCAAGTGGTCCTCAGCCAAGTACTACTACTGTTTAATGGATTGATGAAGCTCAATCTTGGTGAAATTCTATAATATGTAGCAAATGAAACACTTTCGTTAAGTATTTTTACAAATTTTTAAATGTTGAACACTGCGAAAATGTGTGGCAAAACAACAACAATTGTATGAGCATTAAGGAAATTTGTAAAAATTCTCAATGAAAGATTTTTATTTCCTACACTGTAACTATTAAAATGCGTTATACAAGTCAATTTAGAACTCTATAATATAATTTAAAAATTATAGTTCTTATTTCTTTATTATGCAGATTTTTAACTTAAAAAATAGATTAAAATTAAGGTTTGTAAATAATCAAAAACTACTTAACGGATTAATTTCAGTTGTGTCAATTTATAAAATGCAGAATAATCTAAAAGTTTCAAATGGTTTAAATATAATTGATATTTCAGACAAACTATAATGAGAGACCAAAAACAAAATTCTAATCAAAATGAAAAAACGCCTATTCCAATAATAGAGTAACTCAAAAGACAATTAAAAAAGTAGCTACAAAATTTTTCATATAAGAAATTATTCAAATTTTCTCCCAAACAGTAGAAAATACTATGTATTAATAATAATTTTTTTATCCCAAAGTAAAAATTGTTGAAACTAAAATTACCAGTAGAAAAACTTGACTTAAAAAATTGTTTAAAAGTGATGGCTTAAAGAAATAGCACAAAACAATTGAAACTCGGCATTGAAGCGTATCTTAAGAACACCCAAACCTAGAATAGAAATTTTTTTCGAATGTTACATAGGATAAGTAAGAAATCAGTTGAAAAACTCAAGAATTAAAGAGAAACAATTTAATATTACTTAAAAAAATATTAATAGGGAAATAGGTAAATTAATACTTGCAAAACATAACATTTGAAATTTTCATAGTTTAAATTTAACCAAACAAAAAACAATTTAAAATCTGTTAAAAACAAGAAAAGCTTTTAAGATATTTTATGATTCAAGCAAATAGTTGGTATTTTATAATAGGAAGAACAAATAAAATTTATTAGATTAAAACATTTTTAAATTGAATTTTCATAAATTTAATAGGGAGAACAATAAATACTAGAAAATTACAAATAAAAAATATGTATTCAGAAAAGTTAAATTAAGGGCAACTCAACTTAAAGAAAATGTCCAAGATTTTTATTATAAAAAGTTAATTAAGACTTAACTTAAAAAAGGTTAAATGAAAATAATTTTTAAGTTTTTATACCACTATTTATTGTATAATATACACAAACAAAGTTTACAATATATTATCAATTTTGACACAACTATAGTTTTGACCTTTGCAGGTCATTATCAAGTGTTGAAGACAACCTAATTTTTAACCGTACTTTAACAGTTTTTTTTAGGAATATCTTCATTAGAAATTAAACTTTTTGTGAAAATTTCTTATCAAAATATTTCAAAAAATGTTTCACCACCTGTTAAGTGAGCATATAATTCAATGTAAAGTTTTTTAGGAATTAATTATTTTTAATTGTTTCAGATTGTATTATAAGCGTTTTAAAACAATTAGTTTATAATATATATTTATTAAGAAAAATGACGTAAAAATTTTGAAATAATTAAAATTAAACAATGGCCCAAAAATTGATTATTTAATGATAAATAGATATTAAAATTTTTCATAACATTTCAAAACTTTTGATATTAAAAAAGTAAAAACTTTCTTTGTAAAAAGTTGTGTTTCCGACTAAAAGCTTAACTAAAAATATTGAAGTATTAAAAAGCCACTAACGGGTATTCGAAAAATTTTAGATAATAGCGGGAAAAAACTCCTTAGGGCGAATCAAAGGTAACCACCTAGCTTCTACGTTTTCTCATAGAACAAGCGATGAAAATATGTGACTATTAAATTTTCAGCCTAATGCTAGGAACTATATTTCACATCAGACAATACTGAGAGTTATAATTCACGTATTTACGTTATAAGTACTATAAACTGATACAATTCCTGAGCCTAGTAGAGTTAATTACCAATTTGTCAAATGGACAAATGTCTAGTTCAGACAGGTTGAACTAGAGATTTCTTCCATGACAATTAGCATGAGGTAACTTTCTTAATCACGCGTGGGAGTTGCTAGCCCCCGCATAGGGCGCCTCACCAGCTCGTCTGTAGAAGAAAACCCTCCAGATATGGCGGGTATCGAAGAATGAACCCTTTATCGGGAATTGTAACCATATGGTAACATTATTTTCAAAACTTTAAAGCTCTGGTTTAAAAAAATAAGAGACAGTATTTTAATTATAAAAATGTTCGTAAGGGTACTTCACCCGTTGCCCGATAAAGGGTTAAAATACCTGAAGCAGCCTTGATCTAGACTCTCAAACTTGATTTGAAGGGCAGTTGAGAGAAAAATAAATATCTTTGTTCTTGGAAGCAACAAAGCCATTACTAACTTAGGTTCGAACGTAGTATGACGAGAAGGGGCTGAGATCAGAGAATTAGAGTGCAACTGCAGCAGTACAAAAAGCATTATCACTGCGACGAGGAAGGCAGGAGGAAAACCACTTCATTACATTCCCTAATAAAACCATATGAATGACGATGAACAATAATAGAATAGACAATATGCCCAGCAAACCGGTAAGCAACCGGCGCCGCCAAACTTCCAGATTTGATGGTGAGAAATGGGCTACTGGTCTGTAGAAACAATGCGACTGGCTAACCGAGCAAACAAATTAAGAAGCTAGCTACGTGGCATATCATAATCCTGTACGAAATTGGAAGGCCTAGAAATGCAATAATGGGAATAAAGAAATTGAAGATAGATATAATGTCGTATATGCAAAACTAGATGGCCAGAGATTGGAATATGCCAATCGGACGGAGCTACGATATTCGGGTAAATCTACAAACATCATAAACATGGAGTAGAAATAATAGTAAACGATTCCATAAAAAAAGTATGTTAAGAACTTCATAACATACTCGGAGAGATGAATGTTGCTACAACTAAACGCTAGAACTGCCAAAATCAACATCATACAGGCGTATGCACCGACGACTGACAAGACAGACGTAGAAATAGATTAGTTATACAATCAGATTGAACATGTAATGAAGTCTTTGTAGAAGCAAGACATCAGCTTCATAATGGGCGATTTTAGCATATTTGAAAATTTCGGACTGGGTTAAAGAAACGAACGTGAAGACAGGTTACTTCAATGCTGCCAAGAACAAGATATGACCATCAGTAACACAAGACACGAGAGAACATATAATAAAAACCAGATATATTACATTATAGTAAACAAATGATTCGTGAATTAAAAAAAAAAACTAAAAAATATATCCCAGGGAAGATTTCAACTCGGATCATAACCCGGTAGTTGCTACTATTCGATGATCTTTACAAGCAAACAAAGTTGACCGAGACAAACTCAAAAATCCCAATAGTGCACAAATCTATAACAATCTAAACGCTAAGGTAAAATATGTCATACCAACCAACATTACATATGTAGACGAAATATAGCAACAATTCATGGATACAATACAGAATCACGGAGAACAAACCTTAGGCTGGTGCCAACGACAAGGTATGCCAGAATGGATGAACTATATCAAATCGAAATCTGAATAGTAAAAGAGACATCGCTCAACGAAAAATGTTTAAAAATAGAAAAATGCCACGCAAAACATGGCACCTTCAAACTTCACAAAAGAATCAACACAGATGACACACACACGAATAAATAGAAACTATATGGAAAACTAATAGATACCAATAAAAAACTAACGGTTAAACAAAAAAATATACAAAAAAACTGTTTTTAGATGAGAGGCCACCCAACTTAGAAGAAAAAGATAAGACCAAGAATTCTAAAGGAAGAACTCCAAACGGAAAAAGCCTAAAAATCAGATGAACTAAATTCAGAATTATTCAAAACAATAAACGAAGAAAATTTAAAGTGGATGCTTTAGAAATACAACCAAATCCACGAACAAAGTCTCATTCCTAATGACTGTCTAAAATCCACATTTATAATCCTTTCAAAGAAAGCAAATGCTTAAAAATACACCGACTAACAACCGTACTAATAGTCAGAGATTCATTCTCGGATTGTAGAATCCTAGATTCATTGTCAGATTTAGTAACTTTTTTAGTAACATTTGAATATCACTGGTTTTACGTTGGTTTCACGAAACAGCTGACGGTATTGTCAAATTTTTCGTGATTGTCAATAAAGAAGAACGTGAAATGTTTGTTTGCAAAGTTAGTTTGTGTGATAAGGGACAAGGAATAAACATTTTTTTAAATTTAATCAAGATTAAAGTATGTACAGTCGATAATTATTTTCAATGAAAATTGTAGAATTATTTTCATTTAAAGTTTTTGCAAACAAAGTTTGCACGTGCTCCTCAACTGACAATCACGGGTTATATTGACAATACCATCAGCTGTTCCGTGATACCAACATAAAACCAGTGATATTTAAATGTAACTAAAGAAATACAACAATTAATCTAGGATTCTACAATCCGAGAATTAATTTTGGTCTATTAGTATGGCTGTAATTAACCTCATGAGTCATGCACTAAAAATATTTAAGAGAATTATACACACCTGCATTTGGAAAATTTTGACAAAGACATCGGAGATACGCAATTTGGCTTCAGGAAAGGATTCGGCACTGTTTGCTATGCGGGTTTTAACGCATAGTCGCAGTCTTTTCCTGTTTTATAGACTATGAAAAAGCATCAAGGCCTTGTCGAAATGCCCAAAAGAACTAACGATGATGAGACATAGATCCGCCCAGGAAGAAATTCTAATTCTAATAGGAGTCCAACAAGGGTGCATTGATCTAGCTTTGAATATGAGCTAAATATGAATATTACAAAATCCAAATTAATGATTATCAGCAAGAACTACGACACAAACAATGATGTTCTAACCGTTAATGGTGAACCAGTCGATCGACTTCAACGGCACATGTATTTTGGTAGCTGGCTCAACAAACGGTAGGATCCCGAGAACAATATCAAAGCACGTATAGAAATATCTTCCAAAAACTACGACCTTTAGTCTGTAGCAGAGACCTCTCGAGAAACTTCAGATGGAGAATAGTTCAGTGTTATGTTTTCTCGATGCTATAATATGAAGTAGAAAGTGGACATTGAAAGTAGCATCAATTAATAAACATCAAGCTTTCGAAATGTGGACGTACAGAAGGATGCTCAAAATCCCATGGACTGGTAAACTAACGTATAATTAAGTACTTAGACGAATGGGCAAAAAAAGGAATTGCTTACAATGGTAAAACGCAGAAAAACTGAATGTTTCGGGCACATTTTCCGAAATAAGAAAAACAATTGCTACAACTAAAAATGGAATCCTTTCCAAATAGAGGGAAAACGCAATAATTCAGAATCAGGGACGCTCCCATACTTATACAAATTGTGCAAGATGAGAAAGAGTATAAACATATGGTCGCTAACCTCCTCTGAGGAGAGGGTATTCAAAGAAGAAGAATTTCCGTAATTTACAGACTGATGACATTTATATGAACCACAGCGACTGTACAGCATGTTCATGCTGAATGTGTTCAGTTGGCTACTTTAAGATAATGTACGGAGTTAGAGGTAATTCTAGCAGAGACTTTGTATGACAGTGAAGACAACATCGCTAGATTGTTTTTATTCCAAATAATATTTGTTTTCCTTATACCAGACACTGTACACTGTAAGACAACTTTTTCAGTCGGTAGCGCAATCGACCTAAGCTATCGAAAACCGATGATTTTCAATTAATGTTATTTATTGTTAAATCGATGGACCTACGTTAGTGGGCATCAATTACGTGTCAAAATTTTAATGATTAGTGGTTGTTTTCTTTAATTGGGTTATGTTATTCATTGTACTACCTTATAATTCTTTTTGAAGACAAGAACCAAGTGCATGTTTGGCATTCATTCCACTTGAGTTAAAAGAAAATACAATCTTGGTGGCTAACAGATGACGCAGCTTGTATACACGGCTACTAACATTCCAATTTGGTCTTGGATTTTCTATTAAGCTCGGTCTGAATCACTCAGCTAACCACCGGGTTGACCTTCATCTTTGGCAAATTCCCTTATTTTCGCATTGACGATATTAAAAAGATTTTAAACTATAGATCAAGATGCTCAGGGTCGAAAGCAAATAATAACAGAAAATGAAAGGCAAAGCAGATTATATCTCAGGATGTCTAAAATTGTCCATACAACACTAAAAAAAAATTGAAGGAACTAAATCACCAAGGGCTAATTAAAATTTAACGATTGGTTATTAAGAAAAATGATAAATAATAAACAAATAGATGTATTATAATATATTAACTTTTAATTCATTTTAACTCCAAAACTACAAATTTTATGTGGTAATATGTAACTTTGATTGCGAACAGTGCGGTAATTTTCTACACTAGGATTATTACTCACCACGCTCCAGGCAGTATCCAAAGTTGTATGTCTCAACTTCGTACAGAATATTGCTTGCCCTCCGTTAAAGCTAATTCTGATTATAAAAGAATATCTGGCTTCTTTTTTAGAATAAAAAAAATATATGAAATTTGCTACTGCTATACTATCAAATATAGCTTGTCATATAAAAAAAAGTTTATTTTTAGTGAACCAATTAAAAACGTTGGCTAAAACATTGGATTTTAGATAACCTGACAGAAAAGAGCCCATAGAAGTGAAATCAGGATTACGTGTAAGCCAATTTATGTCACTTCTCCTGAAGATCAATTTGTTAGGGAAAATTGCATCTTGGTTGGCATCTTGGGGCTTCTTGTACAAGTGAATTTTATAAGAGTGAAGGTTTTTTTGCAAAATTTGCTATAATAACGATTAACGCTTACAAGCAAAAGTTTACACTTTGTTTAAAATATTTAGCATTAAATTTTACACAAATTTAGAATTTTAATTTTAATAAAAAGGATAGATATTTTTTCATATTTCAAATTTAAAAACATTTAAAACAACTTATAATTTGATTGGAATGATTAAGCAATACATCACGAAATACAATCAAGTTTATATTTTGTAAAAAATTATGATAAAAAGTCTTTGTACGATTAAGGAAAATAAAGACTATATTATAACATCAACTGGTTCAAAGAAACCTCTGATGTTATTTATATCTAGGTGGTACGAACTTTAAAATGAAGCAACATTGCACTTTATATTAAGATTCTATTTTAGATATTCATGACAATCGTTGTCTAATATGCTTATGTCTCATTTTCATTTCTACGACTGTTAGGCTGTAGTTTAAATTTATTTAGATTTTAGTAATTTTAATACTATTAACTTTAAAAATCCCAACTCTATCTAAAGGATGGATATATAATGTAGAATTTTATGTAATACAATAATTTATAGCACACATACTCCTTGAAAGGAAATTTTACTTACCGGTAATAGTGGCGACGCAGAGTGCGTAGAACAGGAACTCGACAGCTTTAGACATGTTGATGATTGATGGCGACAATTCGATAGCTAGCTGAGGAGCATCCTCTTGAGGGCACGCACTAATAAAGTTAGAGCGGTTAGCGTCTGTGCGTTTGTAGTGGTTTTATCTGAAAGTAGAAGAGCACTTATTAGCGAACCGCGGCCTCACCTCCGATTGTTGTTTTAATAGAATTTCAGGCAATCGTTTGTTGAATCTACTCTCGGCGCCTTTAATTTGCCTCCCATTACCATAGTATTTCATTTTCGGGCCCTTTATAGCGTTAATGCAAATTCACGAGAACTTTCCACTTAACATCCAAGCCCCCCACCTCTACCCCGCTCCACCAGAGTGTACACCAAACAAATAAATTAATACAAGCATACTCTTCCCTCGCTAATTTAAATTAATGACATAATCAACATCTAGCTCTATTATTACAATCTAACTCGTACATTAAACAATAACACATTGTTTAACAATGTTTATATTTAATGAATTTATGGAATGTTTCATAGAGATTATTTTCTATTATCAGACGTAAAAACTTTGCAAACACGTTCTTTACTCATTAGCTCTAATTGCATCACCGTTATTTTTCCCGAATAAATCCACCCACCGCAGATTTCCTCAGAAAAACCCCAACTTTCCGTTTATTATTTTATCTAGGCAATTCGTTACGAAAACTTTCCGAATCGCACGAGTTATCGAAACGGAAAGTTACGGCCGCCTGTTTACTTGATTAAAAATGCGTCGGTGGAAATTCAGCGCACGGAATTTTGATACCCACGAAGAAGTTAATGACAGCTGCAGCGGGTAATTCCTGTGGGCGTCGCAGCAATATTTCATCTTGAAGTGTAGGACTGCCAGGTCTGGGAGTGGGAACGAGAGGGTGGCCGCCCTAAAAGTGCTACGTGATATGGATTATTGGGTTGATATTTTAAACTATGTGTCAATAAAACGGAATGGAGCAGTAATAAATATAAAGTGAAATTGTTATTGGAAACTCTGCTCGGGGATAATCGCCACTATCAATTTTCGAATAGTTGGTCCGGACGTAAAATTCTGATAGCGTTAAAATTTGCGATTAAAATTTATTTGTTGAAATTAATTTTTCCCCGAGCAGTTAGAGACGGAAGACGGAGACGCCCTCAGACGTGACTTAAAAAGCTCCTCACCGTGCCGCCGGCGTCTCGAATGAAATCTCGGATTCTGGCGGCATTTAATTGCTCCGAGAGCATCGTCTTACTTGTTTATAAGTCATTTGCATACTATTTTAAATCCCTTTGCTCGACCCACTTACACCACCCCACGAAACCCTCGTCAAGATCAATAACAACCTAAGAAAACAGTACAGCTCATTTGCATTCCCATTAAGGGACTCGAACAGGCGACGCTTTGATTTTTTTATACTCATTGTCTACTTTTAATTTTAAATTCTCGACAAATTGCTTTCGGTAGTGAGTAATGGCTAATATTCAGCTATATAATTTTAAACTGAAAAAAATACAATTAATGATTTTATATCTTATTGTGATTATTAATATTTATATGCAGAATGGTTTCTAATAGTAATAGAAAAATAAGTAATTTTTAAACTTTGATGAACTAAAGATGATTATATAAATATCCAGTTTCAAATTGATGTGAACTTTATAGAGAATATGAGAGTAATAAAAAAATATTAAAGTCAAGCCAGGACAGAAAGAAATAGCCCAAATGGTAAAACTAACCCATGTGTATCACTATATAAAGAAATAAAAACTATGACAGTTCATAAAAATAGATACAGCTATTATGTAAATGCCTCCATTAGGAATATTAAGGCAAGGCTTACATAATGGGATGTACGTTGTATAGAGTATTTATTACCATTACAAATTACATCATGTGATATCTATAAGTTTCAACATATATAACGCTACAAACAAAACTCTACAAATATAAATATATCTGCATATAATGTATATTAAATTTGTATAAAAGAATACGAAACAACGGATAATATAATGGTCAAGCCTGGCGCATGCACCATAATGCGAAAGTTTAATATTTACTTATAAAATTAACAAATCTCTTACTTAGCTTCTAGTCCAACATTAACATATCTCTTACGGAAATTACTATTAATACATAAAATATGTAAATACAAAACAGTAAACATAAATAAAAATTTATAATTTATAAATATATTTAATTAAATATATAATTCTGATAAATCTAACGTAGGCAAGTATCTGGATACTAACTTTATGTTAATGGTAAAACAAAAGAAATTATATTTTCGTTGTAAATGATCATTCTGACTAATGGGTCATTAAAAAAGTAATTAGTCCTACAAAAAGACAGATGAACTAAATCCGATTTTTGTTTGTTATAACTTCAAGAGTATGTAATACAAAATTTAAGACATTTAAAATCACGATGATTTTGTTTTACCACGTTATTTAACAAAAAGTCACCGTATATCCTTCATTATATGCAAGATGTGTAACAAAATAAACGCCTTTACAATAAAGAATATAAAATCTTTTCACATTCAGTATAAGGAATTGACAACTATAAATAAAAATCTTAAATCAGCCACTATTTGTCTATGCTATAGAGATGGTACGCTTAAATTACAACTAAGTTGTTCATAATCTGTACCAATTAGATTTTATACTTGCTATTCCCAGAAATTTATTTTCTAATTGGTTTTTTAACAAAATACATTTGATACGGCGACTAGACACATGAAACGCCTTCTAATCGAGAAGGTATGAGTGAACAAAACAGGTTTATTATTAGAAAATATCTTTCTATATCTTTTTGATTGTCGAGGTAAATATTTAAAATTTAAGACCACCATTTACACCCTTGTAATCGACAATCAGAACCCTTGTAAATGGTGCTCTTAAATTGTAAAGATTTATCTCGACAATCAGAAAGATTTTATCTAATAATAAACCTGTATTGTTCTTATATGAAAAAAAAGAGAGTTTATATATTCAATTGTTTTTCCAAAATCCTTGATCTTTGTAACCTATTATAGAACAACTCCATTTATAGTATAGTCGAAACTAATTGCAATGCGAATTCCGAGAAAAACATTCTCTATATTTAAATTGTGACTATTTGAATCATACCAACTAGAAAGGTTGTCTATATCTGCGTGCAGACGTCGTGAATCTTGTTGTGAAAAGCTTTCATTGGAATATAGTGAAACTTAAATCATTCGAATAGAGAGAAACTGAATACAACTGAAAACAATCGACGATATATGTAATAAAGGAAACGCTCTGTTTGAGAATTAACACAGCTTCTAATGGAATTTCACGAAGTAACAAACTTCCTAATCTGATAATTAATCGCAGATATAATTAATAACATAATTAAAAAGGATTAGTTCTAAATAAAACCCTTGGGGTAGTACAAAAATGGCCCAAGTTATCTTAGATTTATTGTCGTGTACTATTTCTTAAAAAACTTCTGATTCAATTTACCATCGATGAATTAAAATCCTTGCCCATTAATTTATTGAATTAAAGATTACGTGAAACTCAGTCGAAGGCCTTGAAAAAAATTTATATAAATGGTATTATTTTCAAAAGCCAATAGAAATTGTTTCTATAAAACCGCCTCGGTTAAAACCCATGCTGTTTACTAGTAATTATTAAACAATTTTGGAATTGATAATTGCCTGCACCTTCCTATAGTTATCAACATCATTTCTAGATCCGGATTTCTAGTGGGCTTGGAGTAGTTTGTTCCGAAATACGTCTTTGAAATATTAGGTTAATAGCACGAGTGAGAGTGTAAAAACAATAAATAAAAAATTATAAATGTTTTCGGGCGCATGAAACGGATGGTTTAAGTTTACTAAATGCAGCAAACAGTAACTTAGTATTTACTAGAAATGTATTACATTGATACAGCTAGATTTACAAATATGGGAGGAAGCCAGTCTAATATTATGAGCTATAGGCTGTCGAAAATGATTCAGCAAACACATTTACGATATCCTGAACATTGTTGCTTTAACAATTGTTTAAGTACATACTAACTGGTATACCTTTAATCTCTTTAGATTCAACAACAAAATCCAAAAGTGATTTACCACTATATTTTTATACAGTTGATTACTTAAATTTTTGCACTGACTCCTTAAATTTTGAAATTTAATATAATCGTTAACCATTTGGGTTACATATTATTATTATGTAAACTCAATGGGACGTATAAATTAATTAGGTACATAAGATAAAATATTACAGAAAACTTTTACTGCTATATTTATATTACTATGAAATATGAAATGAATCACCCATTGAGACACAAGTAAAAAAATCAAATAATAATTAGAATTAGTTGACATTAATCAAATATTTACACAAATTTTACAAATTTGAAGCAGAATGCTTGGTACATGAAATTTGAAATAAAATAAATATCTACAACTATAAACACAAGTAGAAGAAATTCTCCAGAATTCCAATAAATGGGAACATATGAGTTTGACTGGAAGAACATTCTGAACAATGAAGTCCGCCTGTGATTCCTGGGCTCAAAATTTAGTGTATTTTTTTATTTATGTGTATATTAATGTATTTTGTTGACAGGTAATCCAAAGCATCACAATAAACAATGAACCATAAAGAGTACAAATCAGGAAATCAATGTTTAGTTTACAAAAACAAAATTGCAATAATTCGTTTCATTCAAATTTAGGCGTCTGGTATAAATTTTCACAAATTACCATTAGTACTATTAGGAGAGCCAATAATCAGATCAAGATACACAGGTTTATTAAAAGGTATAGTAAAAAAAATCGACTATTCTTGCAAGAAATTGAAGGCTTCAACTACCATAGTTAGAATGATCCGATATAGGTGAAATATGCGCCGATTTATTTTTGTATTACGAGTCACCAACCGCTTCAGAAATGCGTTGATTTTCTTGCGAGTCAGCAACGATTCGCAGTTGGAAATTTGATCTTTAAGTTTTTTTTTTTGCGTTAACTCTTGTGTCCATATTTCACTCGCGCTCAAACAAAACTGAGTCAACTGAAAAAACTGTTAGAAAAGTATAAATAAATAAATAGTGTAATATCAACAAACTGAGTTTTACTTTATCTAAATATTCATGATGTATCAGGAAGTGAATGCCTCAACCATTAATGAGTTAGAAAAGACTTTTACTACAAAATCTAATTTTTCTAATGCCATCCAGTGGAACCCCATCGGACTTATACCACGTGAGATACAGATAACTAAACCATATATTGGAAAAATAAGGTACTTTTTTACTACATATTTTATTTAGTTGAGTTAAATTTTAATAGATTTATTTTTGTTTGTAAAAGTGTTAAAAATATTCACTCCGAGAGAATTAGTGTTCCATGTATCCGACGGATGATTATAATATCTGCTAACCAAATAATCTGATTGACAATTCTATTCATACTAGATGCCGTAGCAATGTGATTTGAATTTATTGACTTGGAGGTTGTAAATATACAGCACATTTTCTTTTCCTTTTGAATGAAACAGAGATGTACTCCAAAATAAAAAAATCATCTGGGGAATGACAAAGCAGACGAACTGGCCAAATAAGGCTCATCAAAAGCAGTAATTGGCCCAGAACTCTCCTGAGGAATCTCCAAAACCGCAGTCAAACGATCCATAAAAAATGGGTGGAGGCACAGGCCCATGCCTGGTGGTTGAACTCACGGGGATAGAGACAGGCGAAACAGGTCCTTAAGAAACAATCGCCAAAATTCACGACCGAACTTCTGAACTAAGTCAGAAAAATGAACAAAACCATAGTAGGCGGTGGAACACGCGCTGGCAAGTATATAACATATATCTACTCCATGTTATCTTGAGGGATCTATAAGCAAGCAGCATAAAATATTTTATTTCCTCCCCCGCATTTATCACTGCTTAACAATGATCTGTCCATTCTACATTTATCGAAATTATTGAGGTTTAATTCGCTATTTTGAATATCAGATAATAACTATCTTTTCAACACAATAAATTCATAATAAGAACTTAGATTTGAAAGTGAAACGATAATTTTGTTAGTTTTTTGCTTCAATAGATTTAGGTTTTGTTTTTACAATATTATGGTTTCTAGTGATAATTTTTATAGTCATGTCATTCTTTCTTTCATTGTGAACACTTTTGGCTAATTTCTCTCTGATTCTAGTTTAATGAGAACGTTCCAACGGTATTATACCTCTTCCTATCTTAATGTCTTGGGACATTCTGATTTTGAAGCTTCAAATACATTTAGTATTTGTCATTTAGTATTGTCCTTCAAAACAAACTTGGTTTGTCTGGGATGGTTAGTTCATCTTCCAAACCCAATAATCTTAAGAGGTTGAATTTTGAGAACAATAGAAAAGGCAATTTCTATAATTTTATCTTTATTATATCTTTGTACTCCTTAAATATCACAACAAATATATTACAAAATAATAACATATACTTCTTCTCCTCATCTCTTCTTACAGATCTAATATTAAAACTATTATCTAATAATTAGAAAATCTCGAAAATATTTCGTAAATCTACAACAATAATTCTTGCTAAAACTACAAAATATATCGAAACAACTTAAAGGACATTATTACATTGTATTTTTTAAGCATATTAGAATTATAATTTACCATCAATAGATTTGCTATATTTATATAGCATATATTTGCCTATTTTCTAGTAATTCTTTCTTCTTTGAACCTTTTAACTCTCAGGAAATAATTTTAGTAATTTCTGAATTAAAATATAAACAATCTAAAGATATTTATAATTCAGATGCATGCACAATGAAACAGATTTCTTATCAAATTCCTCCTTATTTAAGCCATATATTTAATCATTGCTTCTCAAATGGCATCTTTCCAACAGACTTAAAAATTTAACGAATTGTCGCTCTCCATAAGAAGGGAGACACAAATAATTGTGAAAATTTCTGTCGAATATTCAACATGCCATTAATTGGTATGACATTGGAAATCTTAGTCAAACGTAGATTGGATAAATATTTTAATAAAAATAACTTTTTGACCGATTCAGTTAACCAATTTTAGGTCAAACAGATGTGGCTATAGATGAATTAATAAAAGTTATCTAAAATAACATTAATAAAAATAAATATACTTCAATTACTTTGTGGGACTTAACCAAAGCACTCGACTGCGTTAACCACAGTATATTGCTCAAAAAACTTCAACTATATAACATTTAGGGATGTGCATTAGAGTTTTTTTAAATCATATATCAGTGATCGTAAACAAATAGTCTGTATAGATGATGGTAAATCTGATATTATAAACATAAATCATGGGGTCCCTCAAGGATTTGTGCTGGGTCCCCTTTTATTTATATTATACGTTAACGATCTTCCATTGCATATGACTCCGAGAAAGATTATTTTATTTGCAGATGTTCAGTCATAATAACGTTAATATGTTTGAAAATATTGTAGAGAATGCTGCTAGGAAAATAATTCATTGGTTTTATGCCCATAAATTAAATTTGAATTAAAAACACAAAAATTTCAATTTGCACCATACATAAAGGGTATTGTCTCAGTTACAGTGCTAGGTATGTGAATTAATAAATATTTAAAGTAGTTCGACCAAGAAATTAAGAAAGTATTTTATCTGTATTAAAAAACACTTGAGAAACTTGTTTGCACACTAAAACTAATAACGGTTTATCAATCATTATTTAATTCCCACATATTATAAGCTTTACAAATATGGTGAAATTAAAGCGGGGCATCTAAAATTTTCATAATGCAAAAAAGGAAATTCATATTTTAGAAGCATTAAGTACGAGATGTTTATATGGAACATATTTTAAGCATTTCTAAATGTCTATTATCACTGACAGTACCAGCTATTTTTAAAATCTATAAAACCTGTTTATATATACATACAAACAGACAAAAATTTATAAATGTCAACATATTCCATAATTCGGTATATACTTTCTTCACTGCACGAAAAACGAAATTATAATATTATTTATTTATTTATTTATTTATTTACGGCCAAGCCATTTTAATTACAAAATTACAATACAGTATAATATATATATATTTATAATATAAAAAAGTTGTTTTAACCTATACTAAGTAAAATACGTTATACATTTTAAAACTAGTGGAAATCTAAGACACATAATAAAACAATTAAAAAAAAACATATAGTCTAGATGATATAAAAACAATTTAAATACTACATATATTCCTGTTAACAATATAAAATAGACGCAAATAATAAGAAGTACACATTAAAACTGAAATATTTATATAAACACAATTGTGGCGGAAAAATAGATAAAAATAGATAAAAAAACAGTATGAATTAAAAATTTATGTCTAAAACATTAAGATAAAAACACAAAATAGTTTTAAAACAATTCCAGGTTAATATTGTTCAGTTGACGTTTAAAAGATACAAAGTGTGGTGAGAAAAAATCAACATGCAATTCTTCTTTATTTCCATACTGTAACATCCGTGACAAAGGAGAATGTTCGCTGAAATTAGTAGTGTGTCTGGCGGTATGGAACATAGCGTGAAGGCGAGTGGTTCTAGAGGGTACCCGAATATTAATCATTGATAAGATAGTCGAGCATTTATATTGGTAATTCAATATTTTGTATAAAAAGCAGATGTCAGATTTAATTCTCCTATGTGTTAGTGAGGGCAAATTGAATTGTGCACGAAGGTCGTTCGTACTTAGATTTAGGCTACTTAAATTCATCTTGTACGCCAGAAAACGAAGAAATTTGTTTTGAACTTTTTCCAATTTCATTTTATAATTATTATATGTTGGAGACCATATTATTGATGCATATTCCAAATTTGATCGGCATAGTGAAATGTAGAGATTTTTTAAAGCTTCTTCAGACTGGAATTCTCTAGTGTGTCTTTTGATAAATCCCAAAGCTTTGAAAGCTTTGCATGTAATATCATCTATATGATAATGAAAAGTACATTTACTGTCAAAAAGAACACCTAAATCACGAATTAAAATTACTTTATCCAAGTTAATATTATTGATTGTATATGTACGATGTTCGATGACTGATTTTTTGGAGAATGTCATTGATTTACATTTGTTAACATTTAACTTCATACCGTTCCTCACACACCATGCATCTAAAGCGTCTAAATCTTTTTGCAACTGATACTGATCTTCGGAATTACTTATTGAGTGATACAATTTCAAATCATCAGCGAACATCAATACCTCAGCAAACCCAAATATAGATGTAATATCATTTATAAAAATATTGAATAAAAGAGGGCCCAAATGACTACCCTGCGGCACACCAGATGTAACTTGCACTATATCGGATTTTGATCCACTTATAGTTACTTGCTGTGTTCTTCCTTTCAGGTAGCTAGTTAACCACTTTAACAACCCGCCGTAAATTCCTATGCTATTTAACTTGAATAAAAGGGCATCATGATTAACTCTGTCGAATGCCTTTGCAAGATCGGCATAGATAACATCAACAGATTCACTATTATTGTAGGCATTATAAACATATTGCTGGAGTATAAGTAAATTTGTAACCGTCGATCTCCCTTGTCTAAAACCATGCTGCGGCTCACATAATATTGGTTCTACTACGTTCATTAGTTTTTCACAGACAATATTTTCAAGAACTTTAGGTATTAAGTTCTGAATTGCTATAGCACGGTAATTAATGATTTTATGTCTTTCTCCCGCTTTAAAAATGGGTATAATGTGAGAATGTTTCCACATATTTGGTACAACTCCATTTGTTAGGGATGCCCGATATAATAATGTTAAGGGCTTGCATAGGGTTGTGGCGCACATTTTTAATAGCTTGGGAGCAACCATATCAGGACCCGATCCTTTATTTGTATCTAGAGCTAATAATTTTTTTCTTACATCTCTTTCGTTGATGGTAATACTATTAATGTCACACATAGATGGACTAGAGTGGGCATTAATAGAACAGCTGTCACTGGTATATACGGAACTAAAGTATTCTGAAAACAGATTAGCAATTCCTTTATGGTTATTTTCTGTGCGATCATCAAGAGACATTGATGACGGTAGTTGATGGTCATTTGTTTTTTTACTGATGAATTTCCAAAAATGTTGAGGATTTTCTTTAATTTGTTGCTCCGTATTACTGATGTAGTATTGAAAGCATCGTTTTGAGACATCCCTACATCTGTTTCTCAATACCACAAAATCCCAATAATATTTAATTTCACCTGAAGTTTTATAAAGTTTATGGGCTTCTTTCTTGGCGAATATTAAATCACGTTCTTTTGAGTACCATTTAGGAAAATTAGATGACTTTAACCTACGTTTTGGCACGAATAAGTCTATTGCGGTATATAAAATATTATAAAATGTGCCTACAGCTTCATTGACATCATCCATTGCCAACATGAAATTCCAGTCTGTATTAAACAAATAATTATTTAAACCATCATAATCAGTTTTATTGAAATCAAATATGTATGTATCATACTCTAGATGCATTTCTAAATTATATCTATTCTGCAAGGATATTTCATAAGATAGAGGAGGATGATGTAGATCAACTGGAACTATGAAATCATCAGATATGCTTGTTGTTACCGTGTTAGCTGTTGAAAAACACAAATCTAGGAGAGTACCCCTGGCATTGCTAACATTGTTACATTGACTTATGTTTAGGAAAGAAGTAAGTTCTTCAAGTTCTAATGCTTTCATTTTGATACCAAGGGGAATAACATTCATATTAATATCTTTCCAATTGACGTTGGGTAAGTTGTAATCACCAAACAATATTACTTTATCCAGACTACGATTTTCAACAATATATTCAACTGATCGTCTGTGGTTTTCATACAGTTCAATATTACTTGCGGGCGGAATGTAAGTTGCACCAATGAGGATTTTATTATTATTTTTACAGTTGATAGTAACAAACAAATTTTCCACATTCTTGAAAAAGGCTGATTCTTCAATAGATTGTACAGTATTTTTAATCGCTATTAAGACTCCTCCACCACTGCATTTTTTGCTTGTTTCTATATCGCGGTCTTTCCTATATATAGTAAATTTGTCATTAAACGGCAATTCGGAACTTTTAATGTCAGGCGATAACCATGTCTCAATCAGTATCAAAATGTCATATTTAAAAATTACATCTAGGTTTTGCATTATGGTATCAAATTTAGTTTTTAATCCCCTTACATTTTGGTAATATATATTTAATGAACCAGTGAGATATGTAGAACTAGGCTTGGCCGAATCTAGTTTAAAGACCGATTGCTACTTTTATTTTGAACTATCTTTGGTGAACCGTTTATAAATTTGATCCTTATATCTCTTTCACCTTTCTGACATCTTTCTTCAAATTCCAGTTTCACACTTTTATAAATTTTTCTTTGCATCTCTGTTTGATCACGGCTGAATTTCACATTTCCAGTATTTATGTGTTTAGTCTTTTCTAATAGACTTTTAGCTTTATCTTCAGATGTCAATATCATTTTTAATGGACGAGGCCGATTAGTTTTACGTCCTACTCGAAAGAGAGTTACTATATCTGGCATTATGTTGTCGCCAAATATATGTTTAATTTCGTTCATATCATCTAATTTTCTGTTATTTCCGTTTTGAGACTGGGATTCCTTAATATTGTAACACATTATATTAGCGCTTCTACGCTGGCGTTCCAGTACTTCATCCAAGATATATGTTTCGTTGGTCGATTTTACACCCTTTAAGTCGACTACTTCTTGTTGCAAATTGATGGTTTTCTGCTCCAGTTCCTCGGTTCTGGATTCCAGAGACTTAATAACGGTTAGATGTTTATCCATATTCTTTTGAAACTCAAATTTAAGACTGGTAAAATGTTTATCAAGTAATTTGACAATCATTTCTTCAGGAATTTGATTTTGTGCTCTAGTAAGTTCTAATTTTAGTTTTGCATTCTCTGATCTAAGAGTCATTAATTCATCGAAGAAACTATCTTGGGGTTGTGGGGTGCTAGGTAGTATATCGTTTTTTAAACATGAGGGACAACCATCGATGGTTGCTGTTGAGGATTGCTCAAACCTTTTGTAACGCTTAAGACAGCTAATGTGGAAAATAACACCACATTTTGAGCACGAAACCCTGCTGTCTACTGCTGGCTTACGACATTTATAGCAATCGGACATGTTGCTTGTGAATTAATAAGTAAAATGTATATACAGGAAAAAATTAAGAAAGAAAAAATAAATAAATATTACAACAAACAATAGACAAAGGAAACTTACAGGGACACTCGTTTCACACCACGCGGTCTTTCGTGGTGACTTTTATTAACAAACATAGGACGACCACGGAACGGTTGATTAATAGAGAAAATACAATTAGTCGATTTTAGATATGTGATATATGCAACATAACATACTAATATAAAAGTAAACAAGACTGGCTGATATAGGTTATATAGTAATTATTACGATTATAGGGTCTAAAACTAGTTTATAAATATCAATATACAATCAGAAACCGTACCTTGCCAACTCCACTATGTACTTTTAACACTCATGTGATTTAAAACGAACTTTCAATACAATATATTTCACAATTATTGAGAGACAACCTATACGGTGCACATAAATTGTATTCTCATATTAGGTAATTTCAAATTAAAACACTTGTTTAGTTTCATATTGTAATATTCAGTTTCCTGACACGTGTTTCGGTCAATGACGACCACTCTCAAAGGAATTACAAAAATAACTGTATTATTTTTGTAACTCCTTTGAGAATGGTCGTCATTGACCGAAACACGTGTCAGGAAACTGAATATTACAATATGAAACTAAACAGGTGTTTTAATTTGAAATTACCTAATATTCCATAATTATCAAACAAGACATGGATCAAATATATTGACATTGGCAATCAAGGCAATACAATATATTACCCGAATGTTTTAAAAAGATGACATTAAAAAGTTTTAAATGTAACTTGAAAAAATACCTTATTGAAAAGGAACCGTACGGGAATTTAATAATATTAATACAAATTCTGTTGGAAGAAATTAGTTCAAAATTTTAGTTTTCTTTGTATTATTATTCGCTATTATTTGAACTTTCGTACTATTTCCTTTAAATGATTATTTATTTTCTATATTGTATTTATAATACTTAGCTTGTATGTGATTATTGAATTATTTTGATTGATGTCTGTAAAGATTTTGTAATCTGTTAACATTAATAAAAGATTTGATTTGATTTTATTTCATTAGTTTCAAATAACTTGTAACATAGAGCATTCTTTGATACTCAATTTGGATTATTCCTTTCGTCGGTATCGTTAACTTCAGTCACGTCCTTTGATGATTTCAATTGATCAGTTTGATCTTTAACCCAGATAGCGCTACCGTCCTTTTAAAAGGAGTTGTAAAAATCGATTCCTTTAACTAATTTAACATTAAATAAATAGATATTGTTTCTGTCATCAAATAGACACATCAGGCTGCACTAACTAACTCACTAACGCGGGATTAGTGAAAAAAATGTTCTTTACAACTGTTATTTGTACTGGCGGTATGTATATAAATTTATTTTCTTCTTTGAAACAACCCCACTTAGGCATTTGTGTTGTTAAAATTGTAAGCTTGTTTTGTGAGAATTCAGACAGAAGTCTTCAGTTTTTTTGTATTTCGCGTTATATCATGCCGTCCTTTTAAAAGGACAGTAGCAAAATATATATACATTTCACAAAAAAATTCTAATGATAGTTTTTGTTCTAAAGAAGACCTTTGACACTTCATGAGCTACTAGAAGAGGCCGAAAATGTAAAAAACATTACAGAACGTCCTGATGGAATATATATTTTTCCCCCTGAAAACTGTAACGATCCCGTTGCAGATGAGGATTCCGGAGATGACGATGCCGTTACAATAAATAATCTCCCAGGAAGATAATTACAAGGAAGCTGAAGTTTTTCTGAACAGTAATATCGACACTGACTCTGATGATGATTTGCCTCTTGCTAGAGTATCTAAGAAGAGCCAAAATGTCAATTTGGAAAATAAAAGTAATAAAACCTACGACTGGATAAAAACTGAAATCACTCCAACTTTTTTGATATTTGAGCAACACCAAGAAGTGCAAGAAAAATTAAAAATGTATACTGATTTTCAATAAGTTTGGGACCGTTTTTGCTGAAATTTCAATTATTCCTTTTCCTTGTGGAGAAAAACTGTTTTAAGCAAAATTTTAGAAAGTTTTAAACTACTTTTCAACAAATTAAAAAAAAGTGTTCCTTTATGGAAAATCAAGACTGTTAATTCAGTAAAAAAATATATTTTTTCTACAAAACTAACCTTTTTTAAAACAAATTATGTTATGTTATGTGTTTCTTTAGCTTTTGGCATTTGTTTTTATTTACATTTAAATCCTTTGATAAAATAAACAAAAACTGATGTATACACATTAAAAAATTTTATTTAAACTTTTTAATTCTTCGATAAATTTAAAATGTTTTGCTTAATTGCATATTTTTGACAAACTCTGCATTTGCTTTTAAAAATTAATTATTTGGTACCTAAATTTCATTTTTTGAATTATAAAGTATTTATGATACACAAACATTGACTGCAGGAACAAATTTCAGAGGGAATAGTTTTACGATTCTATACTTTACATATCCCGTCTTTAAATATTGAGTTATCGACGCATCCATTCAATTTAATTCATTAAGTGACGCCGGACGATAAATTTCGCGGCACGTAAGCAGCCGTAAAATAAATATCTAATATATGCGCCCTGCTTCGGGAGGTTATAAATTCTGTATAATTTATTTTTCCTCGTTTCCATGCAGCGAAATTATGATTTACATGACTCCACAATGTTCCTGCATAAAAGAAGCATATGAGTTATTCGCGACGACAAGCTATTTGTAATAGTTTTAAAGAACACATCAAAATATATTCTCAAACAAAAATATTTTCATGTAACAATAATCATATAAATACATCGGTTAAAAATGAGTAATAATAATAAAATTAAAATAATATATAACTATTTTTAAGTGACATACATAAATTCATTATTATCTATACTTTGATATTAGCCATAGGCTGGAAAGCAATATAATTAAAAATATTAAAAATAATAATAATAAAGGTATTTGTTTGTTCAAAAAAATGATCGAAGTTTAGCCATAAAGGCTACTCTACCACATTTCACAAAAAAAGAACAAAAGAAAGTAAACTATCCCTAATAATCGTTTGTTTTTGGGTTTTGTGAAGAATATATCAATATCAATAACAATTTTTTGAGGCTAAAAGACCTACGGTCGATAGCCATGAAGAAAGAGAAAAAGAAAAAGACAAAGAATCACAAAAAGTGTTATAATTATATGTTATTACTATCTTCATTAAAAATGTTTTTTCTTTAACATTATCGTAACCTTTTTTTCAGGCTTTATTTGCTATGCTTAGATATATATTTCGAGTGCTAGGCAAATAAAGTACAAAGAAACGATACAAAATTTTTATTTACATATCTAAAATAAATAAATAAATAATTTGTTATATGAAAGTCTATATCTATAATTAGATTGCTTCAATTAATAATTTATTTTTGCATTTATTTTCTACCATATGTCAGTCTTAAAAAATATCTCCTTGAGAAACATTTAAAAAAATGCAATTAGAAACATACTAAATATTTTAGTCAGCAATCTAATAAATACAAAAAGGTTAAGTTAGAAATTAATTCATGTTATTGTATACCTTAATTATAAAAGAAATAAATCTTTGAATCAGATAAAAAATCTCGTTCTTTATTATTGTAATGAAATTGTTGACTTCTTCCAATTACCCTAATTATTAAGTTAATTAACTGTATACGTAAAGAAACGTGGCGTTCTTTTTCACTAAATTTCCCTGGATAATTACCGTCGCTTTTGATCATTCAGACGATCGTCATTAACGTCAGTGAATTCCGAAAATGTTTGCTTGCGGAAATCGACTGAAAATACCTCGATATACCATACGGGCTTCATTTTCAGATGAGCGAACGCATGGAATGTCAATAGACATATAATGCATATTTGATGCTGTCGCTGAAAAATTCCTCAGGAAGGGCGCAAAAAAAAACCGCGCCGCGCCGAGGTAATTAATTCCGAATTTAGGCGCCCGGTTTTCCATCAATAAAATTTACCCAGACGAAAACAACATCATTTTTCTCAAGTTTCCACCTAAATTATAAAAGATAGCCCCGGATGTTTTACGGGGAAGATCGTATAGATCATATTTTAAGCGTTTTATCTAAATCGAAATCTTAAAAATAAATACGTCGGAATAGTTCTCCCCCTTCGGTGTTTTTCTCCTGCGGCCGAGTAATTACTCTCCGGTGCCGAACGGGGGGCGAGGGGAGCGGAATTTTCGCCGTAATAAGTCATTAATATGCGTAATGTATTGTTGCGACTTGTTGGGGGCATTTTCCAAGTTCATGTTTTAATAATGGCCCGACTAGGCTTACCCATAACTAGTGCATACTAATGATGTGGTGAAACGAAAATTTCGGTTAGGGTTGATGTTTAATAAGGAATGGTTCACAAAATGGAAATAATTAGTTAAATGCATTAGTGTCTAAAACAGAAAATATACATTTAATACGAATAACTCAGACCTAATCTCCCATGTACCCACCGTACCTAAAGTCCAAAGCTCTACAATCTCTTCAGCATCTTATTGATTCCCTGTAACACTGATTTGCAAAATGTTAAATTAAAATCAACCCTCAAAAATTCCCTATAACCGTATCAATAATTCTGAACATAATATTTACATCTCCTAAATATCTGTTCCTTAGTCTGCCTCCCTAAATTACCTTAGCATTAGCATAAATCAAAATCTAAATTTCAAATATTACACAGCTTTAAACAAAAGAAAAATCACAACTAGGGCTTAATTATTCAGAAATTTAACAAATCATAATAACGGGATATCCATTAAAACATTCGTAAAAATCTACAAAATGATTTGTCGCCCTCTACTTGACTATGCTAATATTTTTCCCCAACCCCTCCAATCCTACTATCTACAATATCCAAGTTAGCGAGCGATCTTCCCTAGGAACTTCAAACTAAATCCGCCACCCCATCAATTCTCTACATAATCCTTTAATCTATTATTCCTATTATCAAATAGAAACCTTTTTCAAAAATTCCTTTAATCGACACATGGTCTAGAGATAGCTTAAACCAGTACTATTTTAACTCAGACACAACTTTAGATTTCTAAAACTAATTTCATAGTGGATTTTTGTTGAACCCTCATTAAATAAAATGATGGTATATGTAGGTCGGTCTACATATACATTTATTCTTACTACTACTACAAGACTACTTTCAATTTTTTAACACACACAGCAGTAAACTTTTTCAGGTTTATAGAAAACTAAAGTAGTGATAGTAATAGAAAAAAATGTATATGTAGGGTGATTAAGCGGTTTCTGTTCTATCTTCTAATCTCTAATTAATACCTCTTTGCAGGAAATACTTTTTTAGCAAGTTTAGGATTCATTATTATTTCTAAGAAAAGATTGAAACGGATTTGATAACTAACAGAATGCTTGAAACGTTTGAATTTTAACCTTGCCTAAAGGTATGTAAATTGAGAGTTGGATTTTGTCATTTAATGTAGGTAATATGATGATCCTGTTTATTCTGTCATAATATCCATCCTTATGATTTTATGCTTACAAAACTTTACATTGACCTAAGTTATCAATTTAATGCCATCTGATGAATCTGAGCTGTAAGTTATCTTTTGAGAAAGATATATTTAGTGTGAAGAAAACTTTTAATTAAAATTGTAATCCTATAGCCCCAAACCTACCCATCAATTAGTAGAACTATGATTTATTGTGTATATATTCATTTATTGAAAGTCGCTTTTTAGATTTTTAAAGTGTTATGCTATACTTTGAATTCTACAGGCCTTTGAAAAAGATAATGGGTCAAAAATTAACTTTATTAATATAATAACTGCAGAACTCCTAAAATAATTACTAAAATTTATATTTTACATAAATTCATTCCAAATACCAATCAATCAAATTTTAACCGGTAACTTTCACCTGCATCAACCCTGCAACTTATTTTGTAATGTGTTGACACTAAAAATAATGGCATATTAATATTTTAAAATTAGGTTAAATAGTACAGTGCACAAAGTATCTACTGTATTATTATTTTCATTAAACAATAAAATATCAGGCCAAGGTGCTCTTGACCCTGTCTCCAATAAATTATTAATTAATCAGAGGTCATGATCAGAAGACATGGATTGATCTAGCGTACTGCCGACCTACCTTAACACATGATTTCTTAGCCCGGCGTATTCTTGACCTATCCTAACAAAAAATAAATTAGCCTAGCGTACTCCCGACCTACTCTAATGTACAGGGCATTGACCTTTAAGCAAGTATACTAAACTGGCGTACTCTTGACCTACCCTAATAAATTAAACGTTAACACGGTGTATTCCCAACATGCCCCAATAAACTAATTGATGGGCGGGAAATTCAAAATTAAAAATGGTAATATAAGGTAAACAAAGAATTATAAAAAAAAAATATTGAGTAAATATAGGAATATATGTTCCTGTATTAGAGGATGGGATAGAGGCCACCCTTTATATTTAATTGAACTTAAGATTAAACACTGTTTTCAAAACTGATTTCTAATTTTTTATCTCAACCAATCCAGAAAAGCTGTAATTTATAAAACTGCCATTTTTGTGTAAATGCTTTCTGATAACTTTAGTTAAAAAATTTCAATTGTTTTTTCTTTTATAAAATTTCAACTGAGTTTTATTGCGTAGACACAGTTTTAAAAATGTTTGCAAGGAAATTGGAAACCAATTTTTGTTTTAATTTTTTAGTTTTCAACTATTTTTTCTTCTTGATATACTTAATTTTAATTGGTTTCAAGCAACTGTTTAAGAACACCATTATCAATTATTTTTCTTAAAGTGGTTAACAGGTTTTTATAGGCAAATTTCATTTTTCTTGTGACTTATGTTATTTCTTTGGTAAACAGTAATTTTGTTTAAATATTAACTTTTTCCTTATTATTCAATAATTTTTTAATACTTTAATTAGCAAATTTTCAATTCTTTTTGAGCAAATTCCAAATTTTCTTCGAGAAACTTGAACCGTTTCCACAGAAAAAAAAATTGTCCGAATGGTCTTTAACATTTGCTTTAATTTAAATTATGTTTAATGGAGCAACTGTATATAGATACAAGTAATTACTTTCCCTATACACGTAGTATATAGGGGGAGTATTGTTTTCGTGATTTTTTTTTGAAAAATTTTTTTTGCGGAAATATCCGTTTTGGGGTCCCCTGAACCCAAAAAACTAATTTCTGGAAAAAAAAATTCTGTGTCTGTGTGTGTGTGTGTGTGTGTGTGTGTGTGTGTCTGTCTGTCGGTGGGTGCTGTATCTCAAAAACGACTTATCTGTTCGAGATGAAACTTCAAACTTAAGGTTTTGTCGTTAAAAACTGGAACTGAAAAGCTTTTGGTGAACATTCATAAACCGGAAGTGGTTGTTTACTCGAGGCGTTTTTTGTTTTTTTGGTCATATTTTTCTAAATATGGGAAATTTTAAAATACGGTTCAAACAAAAGTTAAAGAAAATAAAAAACTGAACAAGTTTTGTTTGAACATGTTTTTCATAAAATTCTTAACTTTCGCGCAAAAAAATAAAAATTTAAAATTTTGATATTTTTTGCAAATTTCTAATAAACTATTGGAGTTACATGAATCTTGTATTACAAATAATTGTAGAGAATTCAAAAGTGAACAAATTATTAAGAATAACATTTTTGCGTACACCTCATAGTTTTCGAGAAAAATATAGGGAAAGTACTATGATGGCCACATCACCATTTTTAAGTTTTAAACTAGTTTTCGTTTCCATTATTTATTTCAACTATTTTAATTTCTAAGCAATTCAAGTAAACAAGGTTTTAGGCTATTTTTCTTTCTCGTTGATTGTCGAGGCACTTATAGTTTGAAAATCATTTAATATAATAATAATAGTAAACTATTGATGATTTTCAACTTTTTATTTTACTCACTACAATTATTTCGCTACACTGTAGCTTCTTCAAATGGATTATATTTCTTCACCTGAAGAAGCTACAGTGTAACGAAACAATTGTAGTGAGTAGAATAAAATGTTGAAAATCATCAATAGTTTATTATTACAATTTTTCTTTATTAATTTATTATTATTTTTTTTTTTAGCTAACTTAAAGGTTTTCAAATCTGTTTACAGACCTATTTTAACGTTTGAGTGTGAGACGTGGCCACTGAATAATGAACAAAAAAGTCATAGGAATCACAAAAATGGACAAAATACATAACACAAAAATTAGAGAATAACTGGAAATGTAAGCAATGGTAAAATTTATAGAAATGAGGCAAACGTGTTGGTGGGGACAGTTACAAAGAATGGAAGACACCAGAATTGCGAAGAGGGTATGGCAAAGACGGATGATGAAGAATAGAAGGAAGGGAAGACCTAGGAAAACATGGGAAGAAGGATCAAAGACGATAATAGAAGAAATGGGGTTACCAATAACCGAGGCAAAAAACCTAGCCAGGAATAAAAAGGAATGGGCGAAATTTATACACGGATAATGAAACTGTAGATTATAGACTATATCCAACACCCGAAAGGGAAAAAAGGGTATTATATATACAGGGTCTCCTAAAAATTTAAAATTTTGATATTTTTTGCAAATTTCTAATAAACTATTGGAGTTACATGAATCTTGTATTACAAATAATTGTAGAGAATTCAAAAGTGAACAAATTATTAAGAATAACATTTTTGCGTACACCTCATAGTTTTCGAGAAAAATATAGGGAAAGTACTATGATGGCCACATCACCATTTTTAAGTTTTAAACTAGTTTTCGTTTCCATTATTTATTTCAACTATTTTAATTTCTAAGCAATTCAAGTAAACAAGGTTTTAGGCTATTTTTCTTTCTCGTTGATTGTCGAGGCACTTATAGTTTGAAAATCATTTAATATAATAATAATAGTAAACTATTGATGATTTTCAACTTTTTATTTTACTCACTACAATTATTTCGCTACACTGTAGCTTCTTCAAATGGATTATATTTCTTCACCTGAAGAAGCTACAGTGTAACGAAACAATTGTAGTGAGTAGAATAAAATGTTGAAAATCATCAATAGTTTATTATTACAATTTTTCTTTATTAATTTATTATTATTTTTTTTTTTAGCTAACTTAAAGGTTTTCAAATCTGTTTACAGACCTATTTTAACGTTTGAGTGTGAGACGTGGCCACTGAATAATGAACAAAAAAGTCATAGGAATCACAAAAATGGACAAAATACATAACACAAAAATTAGAGAATAACTGGAAATGTAAGCAATGGTAAAATTTATAGAAATGAGGCAAACGTGTTGGTGGGGACAGTTACAAAGAATGGAAGACACCAGAATTGCGAAGAGGGTATGGCAAAGACGGATGATGAAGAATAGAAGGAAGGGAAGACCTAGGAAAACATGGGAA
Source organism: Ontholestes murinus (assembly GCA_963969525.1). NCBI lineage: Eukaryota > Metazoa > Arthropoda > Insecta > Coleoptera > Staphylinidae > Ontholestes > Ontholestes murinus. The sequence goes on along the minus strand of OZ018390.1, from coordinate 70,804,838 downwards.
GAAGGATCAAAGACGATAATAGAAGAAATGGGGTTACCAATAACCGAGGCAAAAAACCTAGCCAGGAATAAAAAGGAATGGGCGAAATTTATACACGGATAATGAAACTGTAGATTATAGACTATATCCAACACCCGAAAGGGAAAAAAGGGTATTATATATACAGGGTCTCCCATTAATGTAGAGAAATGGCTGGAGCATAGATTTCTGGGGTCGAAATATAATAATTTAACCCAAAATATCTATATACAAAAGTTTATGGTTAAGTTAAGTTCAAAATGTTTTTATTTCTTTTGTTTATAACAATTGAACTGTTTATTCAATTTAACTGAAATTTATTACTAATAATAATCATAATATAATAGACTATTTAAGTTATTATTGCTATTATTGGTTAACAAGAAGCTTAAAAAAATAGTAGTTCCACCACATAAAATTTAAAATATTTTTTTATTGGTGCATCTAATAAAAACTTTAAAAAGTACTATTTAAAAGACCATTTAATTTAAAAACTCTTTTCTCTCTTAATAATATTTGAAAATAAAATTTTGGTTTCGTTACCTTCTGCAACACAAAAATTAAAAGAACTAAATCAATCAACGAAAGAAAGAAAATATATTATGGAAATCAAATCCATAATGTGTTTTCCTTCTCTCATTGATTGATTTACTTGTTTTATTTATTTTTGTTGTACATGCAATTTTCTTAGGTTTTCGTTTTGTGGGTTTTTCTTGTGCCTTTTGTCTTACCTTCTTCTGAAAGTAGTTTTCTTTGTTTCGGATTTTATTAAATATGTCAAACTGTTAATTAGATCATCATAAGATAAAATTGATGCTTTGTTTATGTTTTTAAATTCATTATTTACTTGTTCGTAGGTAATAGTTTTATTATTTATATTTTCATACATATATTTTGGTTTGTTTGTTATCCATTCACTTGTAACGATGTTATGGTCGGATGTCTCTTTTATAGTAAATTTTATCAAATTGTTGTTTTTTGTTGTTATCCAATATAGCATTTTCTCTAGTGATATCTTGTGTATTAATTTTATTTACTATTTCATACCCTTGTTCATCTATTATTTGTTTATACATTCGTGTAAGTCAATTTTCATGCAAAATCTTAATATTCAAATCTCACTTTATTATATGATTTCGTTTTTCAATTAAGATATGCTGCTCAAACAAATACCATAGTTTACCACAGCCTATGTTAGGTGGTTTATATACAAGCGTGAAGTGTGTGTTGTGTAATTTAATAATTTTAGGAATAATTTAATTTGTTTATTATATTTTTGAATTCATGTAATTTTTTCTAAATGTATATCGCGAATCCACCTCCTGTTGACTGTTTACAATTGAAAAAAGCATTGTCATAATTAATGTGGAATTAATCTGTTTTTTCATAATGGAGCCAAGTCTTTGTTATAGCAATTATATTCAATAACAGAAAAACGTTTAACTTTTTATACTAATTTTTATTTTTATATAATACTTCGTGACTAGTTTCGAATTACAGAGTAATCATTATCAAACCAAGTACTTAAAAAGTAAATAACAAGTGTATACCGTGTGTCCCGTTTGAAGACGCATCATAGGGAATTCCCATGTTAAATTTTCAATTGCAGTTTGTATCTCTATTATTGAATGAAAATTACCACAATAAAATTAAAATGATTCCTTTACCTACTAAAGATATTGTGGAGGTTTTATTTTTGTTTCATCTTCATTTTTAGTCAAAAAATAGCTTAAAATGTGTAAGCAAATATGTGATAATAAGATCCTCAAAATAGTAGTTGCTGTGAAAAGTCAGTGCTTGTCATCTAAATAGTATAACCCACAAATAAATAATTAAAATCAATATGAGTGCTTACAATACATAAGGAAAAGTTTAGTGCGAGTTCAAAGGCACAAATTCATTATGTTTGTTGAAACGAGTTAACTCGAAGGTACAATTGCCCGAAACAGAATAAAACTGTTTTTAGTATTTCTCATTTATTTTCTACAAAATTTCAAAATCGCATCCAGTTAATAGTATATTACACTACAAGTGGAGAAAGTACGTGTTTTGCTCACGCGTGTACCAATTTGCACACGAGGCGACAGCCGAGTGTGCGAAGGTACACAAGTGAGCGAATTCGTAACTCCACGAGTGGTGTATTACGTTTTGTTCAATCCTGCCGAAAATTCATTTTAAAACGTAGGTTCAAATAAAATAATAATGTGTATTTATAAAAGCGTGAGCGAAAGTGACATAAGAGTGGGCGAAAGTGACACAAGAGTGGGCGAAAGTAAATCTCCATAGCAACCATTTTGCGTGAGGTAAACTGTAACTTTCTAACCACAAAACAACGTATGAAAGTTCTATTTTCTACTGCAGGATTGAACAAATTATAATTATTATACTATTCCAAATTTAGAAAGAATGCTTATGTAAAGAAAAAATATAAAGTGAAACCGACAAATACTTCAATTTGCTTGCAATAAAAATAAAACTAACAACGCTATTTTATATTTATATTCACTTCTTGATGTTACAATATGAAGAATGTTTTGAGACCATTGACGATTATTTTGTTCGTTAATTTCAGACACCAAATAGAAAGTACACACACTACTTGGAAATCTCTTATTCTCGTTACACTTTTCCACAATAATTTAACAAAATTTAGATATTGATCCACTGCTCAGTTCTTTATGATTTTGGGTTTTATAGGGTCGATAACTATAAGCTTACACTTGATGTTAGATTTACTGTTATCCTTGCAACACATTTGTTACAGTTTCTTCAGATTTCCTCCCTTTATTCCTAAGAATATGTCGTTTACACAACCATTATCCTCAAATTTCTGATCAATTCTAATAATTGTTGATTGACACGGCACTGGACAGGCTTAAAAATTTATACTAAATAAGTCGCAAATGTCCGTCAAAACTCAATTTGATGATCCAAACTTTTTCTTTTGTGGTGTAAGCACTTATTTTGAATTGAATTATTTGTTTGTGGCTTAATTAATTTAGATGACAAACACTGACATTTCATAGCAACTACTATTTTGAGGATTTTATTAGCAAATATTTCTTCACACGTTTTAAGCTATATTTCGATTAAAACTAAAGATGAAACAAAAATAAAACCTCTAAAATAATCTTAGTAGATAAAGGAATCATTCTAATTTTATTTTGATAATTTTCGTTCAATAATAGAGATACAAACTGCAATTGAAAATTTTACATGGGAATTCCCTATGATGCGTCTTCAAACGGGACACACGGTATATAAAAAATCTAAAATGCTTCGAGGAGAGGGGTGTACATCAGGTCTACCTGGTCGTTAAGGATGAAAATTCTCTGATTAATTTGTGTAAATCTATTTTTCTACCTTTTTCGGTAAGGTGGATTATCAAGAGTACATCCTTGTCAAAATATGGTTTGATTCGAATAAGTGATTAGCAAAGGTTGAACTATTGTTTCTTAAATTGTAAGGAAAGTAAATTGTTCTTTTAATCTTGTTTGAAAATTACGACCTGTTTGTCCGATGTACAACCCTCCACAATCTGGACATCTTCTATTTTATCCAAATTGTTATATAGAGATGGTAACATTTTTATATAATGAAATTTGTTCTTTAAACTTCTTATATTAAGCAGATATTTTATGTCGACCAAATCTTTTAATGTTAATTTTTTTATCATATATTTTTTATATCTCTATTTATTTTTTGAGTCTAGATCGTCGCAGTATCGAATTTAAATGATTTTAGTGTTTTCTTCCTTCCGTAAGAACATTTTTCCATTTTTTATCCAAACAAACTTGTATCCCTCTTTCTCCAAACATCTAACTTCATTATTTTGTATTTTTGAGTAATAGTAAACATTTTTATAGACAAATTTTCATTGAATGTCCTTTGTAAAATCACTACTCTTCTAAGTTGATAATTTAAATGTTTTTCTTCTGAAAAACATTATAGTTAGGCAACTGTTTGAAAATCTACTTGACCAACTTGAAATTGCTTTTTTGTTTTCATCGGTTTTCACTCTGAAAAATTTAATTTTAATAATAATAATAATTTTATTTACGTCATTAGCCCGTTGTGCATTTAAACAAATATTTTACAAATAAAATCAACAGAAATAACAAATAAAGAAAAATTAATATTCGGATGTTATTTAAGGCAACTCGTTGAAAATTAATAAAACAACTATTTTAAGTGTAAATTAAATATTAAAATAAATCATTTTTACCTGTATTTAAAGGAAACTATGGATAATTTACTTTTTAACATTTTTATTTTTATTTCAGATTTTTTCAAGCAAATATTTAACCGACTTAAAAACATATTTCCGAATTTTGTCAATAAAATTGAAAACTATATTTTCTTAAAATTCGTAACTGTTTTTATTTTCAAATTTCAATTAAGTATTTTTTGTAAAATTTCAATTATTTTTAGTTAATAAAGTTTCATTTAGATACTTATTAGCTAATTTTTCAATTGTTTTTATACTACAAAACTTGTTTACTCAATGGTTTAAATGTTATAACATTCAATCAAGCAAATTTCAATTATTTTTTTTCATTGAAGTCAACTGAGTTATTGTAATGAAATTTAAAACTCATTTTTAATAAATTATTCAACTAAAAAGAGTAGTTTCTGGAAAAGTCAATGGAAAAATAATAAATCTTGAGAAAATATTACAGAGTGTAACACAAAAGTGGCTTAACGAAGCATTACAAGAGAAAGGCCTCAAAAAAATAATTATTTCCTTCGCTGGTCACCTGATTGTTATTAAATGTTACTTAGGTACGATTATTAAATTAATTAAAGACAATATAAGGAACATTTGAGATCATTTAACTTTAACTAGGCTTAAACTAAAGTCATCTAATGGTATTTCCATTAGATCCATTATTAATTTATTAACGTCTTTAATTAATTATTTAATTATTATTTATTGTAATCAAGGTCACAATTCAAAGTTATAGTAGAATAGTGTGATTAAGGTAATAGTGTTAAATTTATTTCAAAAATATTTAAGGTCACAAAATGATCTATAAAGATCCCTAAACAATATAATAAATAAATATAAGAAATTAGTAAACCAAATCAAGTGCTCAATTTTCTTAGACCTTAAAGAATTTGAATACCTTCTTTAAGGTCCAAGAAAATTGATAAATACTTGGTTTGTTTCACTGTTTTTTTATATTTATTTGACAAGTTTCGCTTGTTATAACATTATCAAGAGTGATTATAAGATAAATCTGTAGGTTTTTATTTAAGGTTATTTACCTGAACATTAAAAGTCAACTGATCATTTAAGGTCATGTAATAGTTATTAAATGTTACTTAAATAATCAATTCAAGTTTAAGAGGAGCATTCAAGATGATTACTAGATTTTCATTCAAGGTTGTTTATACATTAGTTCTTTTAATTTCGTATGTAAATAATTAACTAGGGCATCAGGTTATTTAATGTCAAAAAAAACGTTATTTCAAGGTCATTTAGGTTCACCTAACAATTATTTTAGAAAATGCGATTAAAGTTTAGCTAATCTGCAATAGGTTTTTACATTTAAAAAAATAATAAAAATCAAAATTTAAAAGACAAGTGTTTAAATACTTTTATATAATAAAAGTGAACATGAAATTATCAAATAATTATTTAAAAAATAATTTAAGAATGAATTAAACGAAGATTAGTTCCACATGTTTTTTGTTTGTTTGCTTTATCCATAGTAAAAAGTTAATTATACGCAATGATAAAAAATATATTTTTATTTACAAGAAACATGTATTTAATAAAGAGAATTAAAAAATTCCCTATGTGTTTATTATTATTTGTGGTTAAAACGTAGTGAATTTTTCAATTCAGTGTAAACAAGTATTTCATCTTAGAAATTAACTAATAGAAAATTCCAATCCTAGGAATCCTTTACAACCTGTCAGCATTAGGCTCCATTGCAGCCTTTGTTTGAGTACATCCAACCTGTCCGTATTGTTATTGTATTAAATTCCACGTAATTATTCCATCCGTATCCACCCGTCCGATTTGCATGAACATTTGTTCCCAAAAAAACGCAATCCGCATAAAATATTCACAACCCTTTCGAAAAGGAACTCCTGCGCTAATCTAGGACATTAACAAGCTACGTTCACCCGTTGCAAAAAAATGTCGTAATTATTCGTTGCGATCTACGAACGAAATAAAATAACGCCAAGACAAAAGAAGTCGCTACTGGGATGGGCGCGCAGAATAATTACAAGGCGGAGGGGTGTGTTAATTAACGGCGATCGTCGTCAATAACGAATGCCGGATTGTAATGCGAGAAGTTCAGTTTGCGAAACTATCATTATCAGTCATGTTTAATGGAGATAATTACAGCCCGCGAAAGTTCTGAAACGTTTTACATTGCCGACCATTTGTGAACAGCAGATACAAGTGAATTATAAATATTTGTTTTGTAAATTTTATAACGTATATATACTGCAATGATATTAATAATTAATCCCTATTATAATGAGAATGCAATTTTAAGTAATTTACAAAAAATAAACAATATAACTTTGTTTTCTACACTCATGTTGATATGATTTATTAATTAGAAGGTTAATTAAACTTTTGGTACTGTTTCACTATTATTTATCAATATTTAGATTTCCCAACTTCCATAAAATAATTATATTTTTTATTTATTAACTTTCCTGCTGCTGAATTCAGATTCTAATTAGAATACGTAATGTACATTAGGGTGATTATCCGTGCCATAAAAAGTAATTTACTCCGGTATAAACAAGGTGGAGTTTAATTTCGAAAACGGGTTGTTCGCTAAAAAAAAAAAGGTGGAAATATGGAATTTAAATTGAATTCCTATTGTAGTAGTCCACCTTTGTCTCGATGAAGTTATAATTAGATAAGTTCTGAAAACATTCAAAAGGGTAGCAATTACGCCGGGACAATGACTAGAATCAAACAATAACAGGAAGACGGGGAAATAATCGAATAAGCCTCCGGCGTGCAGAAAGAGGGGTGAAAAAAATCGCCCCTTCTCCCGTTTTGTTGTACACAAAAATACAACGCGCGCTAATAATGTTATTTTATACCTGTTTACATTGAGCCCGTGCATTCTCTCGACTAATTTCAAATGGAATATTTAATTTGACTCGCGACTTCTCTCCGAAATCGCACCGGGGAAAATGGAAAATGGATGATAAGTGAGGTCACTGTTTGTACGTGTGTATGTGTACACTTGGCGAATTCGCTCACACAATTCAAAGTGCTCCTAATTAAACATTACTTTCGTTGTTTGTTTGCTTTTCCTACGTTGAATCTACTTGCAATTAAACGTGCATTTTAATATGACTTTATACCAGCGGGTTTAAGAAACATAAGAGTGTATGCAAACATCTAATTATTTTATGGTAACATTTAATTTACGTGATAATAAGGAAACTGCGCATAATTTTCATTGTGTATATATTATAACGGTTTTGCAGTTATATCTTAATTTAAGTAATTCATCATTATCATTAACTTTTTCTTTAAAAGTATTAAAGTATAACATTGGAAAATCCAAAATCTGGGTGACAAAGTTCATCAATTCAAATCCTTAATCACCAACCCAACACCTATACATCTAATAGTCTGTTCTCAATAAATCACATTCTAATAAATACGCTTATTTCAATAAATAATCTGATACCATCAAACGACTCTAATTTTTTTAAGCAAACCAAAGATCTGGAACGTTAGAATTCGAAATTCCGTTCTCTCATCTCTCAAAAAGGTGTCCTTCAAAGTTCTTCATTATCACCACTAATCTATAATAGTTTCCTTGAGAGAACCAATCGCTTAACAGTGGTTATTTCTGCTTGTAAATTATGCAATTGACGCTTTGTGCTTGGCCCTGAGCCTTCTTTATTGATTTTTTCTACTTTTATTCAGATGTTTCTAAGTAGTCTCCTGAGCCTTCTTTATTGATTTTTTCCACTTTTATTCAGATGTTTCTAAGTAGTCTCCAGCCTCCATACAAGTCAATACGAAGTCTTGGTAGAAGCTGGATTGACTAAGTTAAATAATTTCTTCTTAAAGCTCTTGGTTAGCATGTAAGTTCTAACCTTAATTCTTCTTGCCTTTCTTAGTTACGGTTGAGATAAAATTGTTACCTGTATGTGTGCAAAGTAAATAAGCTGGTCTATCAGTTCATCAGCAGCGCTGCAGATGACCTAAGATATTAGCAACAATGTAATCGACTAATTTGCCTCTTGTGTATCCTTGCAACGTTATTTGATCAGTGTTAAAATCAGTGATCAGTACAGTAAAACTCGGAATTTAATTCTGAAGATAAACTCATGGATGATAAGTGCAAATAAATATTTTCCATTGTTTACGTATAAAAAATAACACAAATATCATGAAACTACCTGTAGGTAAATAAGGTTGGGATCTAACTATTTTGAGAATCCAAATATTTCGGAAAATCACTTCCTGCTTTAAATTAAAGCTCTGCTGTAGCTCTGTAATATATTTGTTATTACTTGAGGGAAGCCATTGGTCGAAAAGGTAGTTAAACCATGTTCAATTAATATATTAAACATTAAAATGAACTTCAAGAGTTCTTTCAGGACTGAAAGCAAAAATGAGAAAGTTTCGCCGATCTTCCTGCATACTTTAAGTTAGAAGTTTATACTACAAACAGGTATGTGATTTGTATGGAAAAGGAAATTCAGACTTTGGGACTAGAGTGGATAGACGATGTAATTGGGTGGTTGCCTTAATATGCTAAAACCGAAGCTTTTATAGGCATGGGGAGATGTGTGTTGCAGAAATCGTACAAAACAATTAACAAAAAATTCGCCTCGTAGTTTCAAAGGATTGATACCTAAGGCTTCGTAGAGAAAAGATGGAGTATGGTTTTCTCTAAGAGATAAACAAAACTATAAGTTGAAGAGGATAGACAAGAAAATGTCAACTGTAAATGAAAAACTCCTGATAGTCTCTTGGGTCGCCTTTGTTAGGGCTTTATATACTTAGGCCTTGATGGCTTGTAATTGGTGAAAACATATCAGAGCGCTTGATAGTGGAGCTTATTAGATAAATTCGCAAACAATCAAGATTACTATTTTTGTGTATTCAAATCCACAGTTACATTGTTACAGGGTCGTCTCTTCAAATGATAAATATAATTCTATATTCTTCACATTTAAATTATACGACTAGTTAGTATTTATGTATAAAAATATATTTATCTCATTAATAATAAGTATTCGATTTAATTTTTTTTGTTTAGCTTACTACAATTTTTCAGGTGAAGGAAATATATTTATACTGCATACGTATTTATATTATGATATACAACTTTCATTTAAATAAATAGGAGGTCTCTGAAAACGTCTGCATAAGTTATATTATGTAAGTTTATACATCCGGCAAGTATCTAACTGCATAACTTGCAAATTGTATCCAGGATAAATTGTCAACGAAAATATACACTCGTGCTTTAACGAGACCATTACGGTGTCCTCTACCTGTGTATAAGCTTTTACGTTCGTAACTTATAAAAAGAAATACGCGGAATCACATAACAGCGTTGTTTAAATAGAATGGATAACTATGTAAATAGTCCATCTCTAAAAGTAGTTTTAATATAATTTAGCCGGGCGTTTGGTGCGGTGACAAAAAAGTCGAATTATAATTCCATTAAACTTACAAAACTCGCTTGTCGCTCTTACGAAATTATGAGCATTAATTTAATAATAACGACAAATTAATGTCAAGTGGAAACGCCGGAGTTTATGGCCCCCATCTCATTTTTACATCACAATTATAAGCGAATTAAGCAATGCGCGCATTATCATATGAGGGACGCGGACCTTCTATTGTTTGAGTTTTATTTCATTCGCTATTAATTTATTATATTGTATACATATTTTTATTACTTTCATAAAAATGTAACTTTTTCAATTAATATCATATTTAATGTTTAATAATAAACATTTAATATTTTTTAGTTTAAAATATTAAAAATAAATCTAAATATTGCAATTTGAAGTACTTTTTTATACAGTTTTACAAAACGTATTCATCAGGCTCAAGCCTCCCCAAGATGATTAATAATGGAACAGCAGTAGAGGATGAAAATTGGTCGGAGGAATATAGCCGTAATCTATCTTTTTTACCAAATGTGTAAACGTGAGCCTATCATCTGATAACAGCAAGGATTTGTAGCTGTTTGTAAATGTCTAACAACTATTTGTGATATCATCGCGGAAGCGGAAAGCGTCCGGATGGAACTATCACCATGCTCCGTTGATATTTCGTTAACAAGGAAACTTTTCTGGCAGACACTGGAATCTTTCGCGGATTAAATTAAACGGAACGACGTCTCGTTGCGTGCGTTATTTATTTAACGTGCGATCGGCGATAACGGGTTGATTAACACCGCGAGCCATTCATCATCCGCGTTCGGCGTTCATTGGGTTCGCAGACCCCTTAAATGCAAATTTATGGGGATCCTGAAGGAATATGCAGTAAACTAAAGTTAATGTAATAGATTTTATCTTAAAGCCGAGAGCAATTGCTAGGAATTGGAATTGGAATTAGCCCTGCCGGATCGCGTTTTAATGCCTCGCCCGGATTTACCTTCCACATTACTAACTTCTGATTCGGGACCTCGGGTCGCATCCAGTAGTTATAGTCTAACCTGCTTTTCTCGCCCAGTGCAATCCTATTAAGCTGCACTATTATTATTTATAGGCGAATTTAATAGTTGAAAACATCTCCATTAACATTGTTTATTATTATCTATACCAGTAAACCTATTTATACTTATTCTTAAATTTAATACTATCCTCTTCACTAACTTAAATTAAATAATAATAATACCATTAATTGATAGTACGTTATAAATTTATATATTTTTAATATAATAACTTTCTAAACTATAATTCTATGAAAAATCTTTTATTAATTTACTTAATTCAATTAATTATTTAGGAAAATACAGACTTATTAATAATAATTACTTCAACTGATGATAATAAGCTTAATTTGTTGTAGCTAATAAACTTATCTTAGCTACTAAATAAGGAATTCAATCATTTTTTAGTTACAAACTGTATTCATTTTAATAAATATATTAGATTAGAAAAATTTATTGTATAGGAAGGGATATATTTTCATGCACAAACAAAGCCGGCAACATTATAAATATTAATCGCGGTGGTAATTCCGCCAGCCAGTTGAATTAATCCAGATAGGGCGAGGAAGCTGAGCTGTGCAAAATGGCGTCGAAATTTAATTGTATTACACAACAGAAATATGAACAGCCGTCAGCATTATCATAAACTTAAATCCCGATGCTTAATTGCATACAAGGGCTTCGGGATAATCCAGCGGGTGGAATTGCACATTAATAGCGGCGCCCCGCTTCCTAATTACAATTCTTCTGAGAATTATAGTTTCCACTATATTAAATCTGTCCGTATTAAATACCACAACGCGGCGGATTTGTTAAGTGGAAAGAGTACGACCATACAAACACATTTAATATTGTGGAAGCGATATAATTATCTATCATCAAAATAATCTGTTGCTTACGTATTCAATTGAAAAATAGAGACTAAAAATGTTCAATATGTAATCTACACTGCATAATACTAAGTATCGTAAATTTTTGAAATAAAGAATTATTGTATTCTCTTGTTAAGAACATCCACAGACCAGTTTCATTCAATTTTGAATCTCATCCCCGTAGCGCAGTTAAAGAGTACGAAACGAGAGTTTTACTATATAGTTTTTACCCTTCATAAATTCGATATGCAAGATATACTACTGAAATAGACAATAGATGTCGCAAAATTACTTTTGTGTAATTCAATATCTGTCGAGTAGTTGTTTCAATAAGTAATTTGTTTTGTAGTCTGAGTAAGACTAATTGAAATGTGTTCGTATTTTTTAAAATTATCGATCAGAAAATACGTTTAAATTGTGATATAAATTTTCAACGGCATTAAGTATAAGGAGATAATCTATAACAAAATGTGATTGGATTAAATTAATCGTCAAAGATGAGGGATTAGCGTCGGCGCGACTATGATGTAGATGTATCCGTTATCTCTTCGGGGCGCAAATATTAAGTGAGTTTGGAAGTCTCGATCCCGGGGATCGACTCAGTGCATAATCCAATTGGCGATTGTTTTTACTCAAACAGTAAATCCATATTATAATCGCATCAAAATGAAGCGAGATGTAATTCGAAATGAATCTATTCAGAAATTAATTAACTTGAGCGCGGGCCGCCAGACACCGCCCGGAATTGACAATTATCCGAGTTCCTCTCTCATTATAATTGGTTACCATTGTCATTACAAAGATAATAAACGAGGCGATTGAATTATCCCCCGTCCGCGCGCCGAAAAACTTCAACATCGGATCGTCGCTATTTGCATGAAATACAAATACACCATTCAAATAAAACAGTCGGAATGCGCATCGGAACAATCGCGCCTGCAAAACGTGCTGTTACTGTCGTAACCGAAGATTAATACCTACATTGACATGTTTGCGTTCGAGCGAGCGTCTGTTTTATGTAAATTGTAAACGAAGATGTGCAAACAGTTTAGCGCAGCGTGCCCTCGGCGCTCAAAAATTCTATTCACATCCTTTTGTAGTTAACTCTATATGGCGGGGCTTTGTTGGCGCAGGAGGATTTTTATTCAGTGGATCGAATCCAGTTTCTACTAATATTGGTAATGCAAATTTAGGCAACAGCAAGAATCCGTGTTGGTGATGTACTACTAAATTACACGACTAGAATAAATAAGTAATATTATCTAATCATAAATTATATGTCTATAGAGTTTAGCTTTTAAAAATGTTTGCTATATAAGCAGATAAACCAATTATATTCCTACATAAAATATCCATATTAAAATCATTCTCTCGATATTGTTTATCCAGTAAGAAATTATCTATCTTTAGAATTTAGCTTTCAAAAATTTTTGCAATAGGAACAACTGATACAATGATTTTCCTCCTGAAATTATTCTCTGCAAATTGTTCTCTGAGCCTCAATTAAATTTCATCATATTCAGATTCATTCATCGGTAGTGTTTATTCAATTTTAATTTGTTTAATTTACCGAAATCACGTAATAACTGGATAAACCAAAGCATCTCGAATTTGTTGCATTTTGGAAAAACTGTCTTGTTGTGTTGTAGAAAAATTTAACGCAAATTTCATTTCCTGAGAATTCCATCAATCAAGGCCAATTGATATGCTAACTGATTCCATCACATTTTTGAATATACCAATTACATAGGGTAACGCAAGGCACTGCCTTCGACTATGGGTTATCTTTTCAAAATTACCAACACTAATGAAATTAATTATCCAGAAGTTGTTAAAATCATAAAAGGAAACATTAATATTAATGATTTATAAACTGGTTACAATGAGTTAAATTCATTTTTCGCAAATTCATGTAATTCTCTCGGTTTTTCCAATCGTATTTGAATTTGTATCATTTTTTTAGAGACAGACTAACCAAATAAAATAAACTAAACTAAACCAGTTGATATTTTTTAAGTTCTTATGGTTTAAAACATATGAAAACACATACCAAACACGTATATTTTTTTTTATAATTGCCTAAAATGTATAACTGCACAACTGATTCAAAATTTAAATTAGTCTTTCTATAGATTATAAGAAATGTGCACAAGAAGTTATAGTTCAAGTTTCCCCAAAATTAATATCATCAGGAATTTATAAAATAGGTGCTACGAACGTTTCTAATATTATTTAAAATTGCTTTATTACTGAATAAAAATTTGAAATAATCTTCATCCAGAATTTGCGAATAAAACTCATTGTTTAGTTGAAATTTCCCAAATTTTTATGGCTTGAAAGAATATAAAAATAAATGCCAGGGACAGAAAATTTACTATTATTACTTTTAATGAATTCTACTTCATAACTGAGACAAAATTAAAAATAATATTCCTTCAGATTTTGCAACTTTTTTTTCTTCATATTCTAATAGTTTGAAGAATATATAAAAACAAATGCTAAACATGTAAAATTTCCTGTAATTTCAATTAAATTAATTGAATTCTACTTCATTACTGAAGTAAAACTTAAAACAATCTCTTTTAGAGTTTGCGATTTGTGCATGAGAATAAAACTTATACTTTAGTTGAAGTTGCCCAAGTTATTATGTCTGAAAATTTCTTTTTAAAGTGCCAGAGACATAAAATTGACTATTATTAAATAAATTCTACTTTATAAATAAAAAAAATTCCTCGAGATTTTGTGAAATGTGTATGAGAATAACACTCATATTGAAGCTAAAGTTTTCCAAATTCTAATACCTTTAAAATAATGTTCAAACAAATGCTGAAAATGTAAAATTTTCTTAATTTACTTTAATTGTATTCAACAGCATTACTGAACTAAAATTTAAAACAATATTTTATAGATTTTGCGATATGTACGTGAGTATAAAATTCATAGTCTGGTTGAAGTTGGCTAAATTCTTATTGATTGAAAAAAAAAATGCCAGAGCCTAAACATTTACTTAAAAAAACTTAAAATAGCTGAGCGTTAATATTGACTCTAATGAATACCAAACGAGACTTACTATAATAAATTATAGCACCCGATACCATAATTCCTACAGTTTGACTCACAGGTCTCTCAACAGAAAATTCTATGTTGCGACATAACCGCAATCATTGTCTGCCCCTCATATGGTCATCATGCATTCCAAGACAGAATCGGAATTCATCACTAAAGTTCCAGTGTAGTCGTAACCTACACCACTCCAAATATTGCTGCCGATGTTAAGCCGTTAGTGTTAACACTAGATGTGTCCGATAAGATTGTAAACCGGTAAGGTTTTAAGGTGGCCTTCGTTGGTTAACTATAGATCAGCAATTCATGGGTTACTTGAGAATCGTTCTCTGTTTGCCATAAGTCAAAGATGGCGCCTTGCATCTCATGTATTTTCCTTTGCCTTCAGTTTCCTTTTCTGCAGCCGTCTTGGCCCTCTCTAGTCCTTGCCCAATAACAGCGCATGACAGTAGATTGGTTTTGGTTAAGGTGATGAGCAATTCTCTGATCAAAATTATCAATGATACGACTTCTGTTGATTTCGTTAATTTGGCGGTAATTTATACGTTGGTGTACTAAATGCAAAATCACACGTTCAAAACAAATAATGAAAACAGTGAAGAGTCGAAAAAAATTTGATAAAACATATGCCCTATAAAATTATTAGAAAACACTGAAAATCCAATCAAATTGGGCACTATGACTTTTGTCCTGAAGCCCATTTTCGACAAATTAATGAAAACTTTACACCTCTGTTTTTCATCGATTTTCGATATGCTAATTGTTTTAAAGCTGTCATTTGTTTAAAGATGGAAAGTTTCGAAATTTTCTGACAATGCGTTTGTATATTCGTTAAATCATTTAAGGTCATTCGATGATCTTTGAATTATCTTTTAAGGTTATCAATTCATTTGTAATTCAAGATCATTTCAGCTCATCTGATGTTCGTTCAAAGCTATCCTAACTCAGTACAAAATTTTATAAATTTGCAGCTGCACAGTAATTATCTAAAAAGTTTCTATAAATATTTTAATGATGAAAGAAAAGATGCTAAAACAGTTCATAAAACCAGAAACGTTGAAAAAAAATTATGAAAGGAACAGTGATGTTGAATTCTAAAAACGAAATTTTTGAATATTGAAAATAGAAGTAGTTAACAATCATGGAGCGTTTCATAAATTTGCAGCGGCACAGTATAAATTATTTTGAAAGTATTCATAAACAAAGAAAACTACCAGATGAGTCATGAAAGTAAAGTTGATAAAAATGTTCTTAAAAGAGCAACTTTGGAAACAAATATGAAAGAAACAATGACGGAAAATTCTAGAAATCTAGAATAATAGCGGCAGAATTTTATAATTATAGATCTCACAATTTGGAAGAGAAATTGCTTAAAAATTCCAGAAATAGAAAAAAAATTAATAAAAGTTTTAGAATTCCCGATGATTGAAAATAGAAATAGTTAAAAATCCTACCAGATAAAAGATAAATGAATGAAGAAAAATTCATGAAATGAGCAAAGTTAAAAACTGAAAGAAACAATGATGAAAATTTCTAGAAGAATAATTAGAGGAGCATTCTAGTAGAAAATTTTCGCTATTTGAGAGACACATTGGTTGAAAGTTCAGGAAATGCAAAAAAAAATGTTTTAAAATTTTAGACTTTAGAAGATACAAAATAGAAATTGTGAAAAATTCTATAGCCTTTGAAAAATTCTAGAAATCTGGAAGAATAGGTGTTAATAAATTTCGACAAAACATATTAAGAAATGCTGGGAAATTGGGAATAAACATTATTGGAAATTCTGGAATCCTTAAAGATAGGTCTTATAATTTGGGAAATTAATTTCTAGAAAACTAGAAAAAAAATTAAGGAAAATCACGATTTAATAAATTTTCTGGAAAGTTTTTACCGGACGGGGAAGAGGGAAAAATTCTTAAAAATGGAAAAATGCCAGAAAATTCTTGAACTTTTCTGGAACTATGACGAAATAAAAGATCTTGAGAAAATGTGGAAGAGAAGTGTATTGCAATAATCTCAAAGTAACACTACAAAAATACAGTTCCTTTCGATATCGGCGGTAGCGCAAAACATTTCATTCGAAAAGTTTCTATAAATCAAGAAAATTTCGAGAAAGTGATGAATATATTTTTTTATAAAACTTTTGCATTTTTACTCGACAAAAAGCTTTTAAAGCATTTTTTGTCAATTATGTTTAATCAAATTAAAAACTGTATTTTTATTTGTTTTATGAAACATTTGATTTTATTTTTATAAAATTCCAACAAAAATTTAATGTTTCAATAATGTTTTCAAGAACTTTTCTTGTGAAAAATATTCATTTTTGGAGCAGTAGAAATTCTAAACCAGCAAATTTAAGTAGATCTCTATATGGTATCAAAAATAAGACGCTAAATAAGTTAGCATAGTCCCAATGCGCGTAAAATATGTCATTTGAACTTAAAAGGGTTGCAGCTCGAAGGGAATTCAAAGTGAAAATCAGTTCTCGCATTAACAAACGTCACACAATCTGTGAATGTTTTAATGGAGCGTAATCCCTCACTGAAAAGTGCCCCTGAATAAGTAAAGAGCTCTTCAGCAATGTGTGTTTTCTGATGGATAAAGTGGTACACGGCGACTTCTGAATATGCAAATGTATATATACACACACACACATTCGCACATTGCTGAAAATTACTGTCACGAAATAATTCACTCCTTGCGTTCGGTCGCAATATGCAAATGGCCTTTCAGGTCGCGTTAACTTCCGTCGCTGAAACCGAAATTTCAATGTAATCCACGGGCCATTTTTGTCCCCTCCATTTAAATGGTAATTCGCCTTCATATTTATCAAAATGGAATCCGATAAAGTATCAGTGTCATTTAGATAGGGCCGGAACGGGAACGGGCCCCGCGATTCATTCCGTGCATTTACTGGTTCTTCCATAATTTGAATACAGTGTTGCGGAGGAGAATGGCGACGTCTATAATGGAAAAACCGTTTCAATGAAATTTGGATTTAAAAAAAAATGCTTCATTCGCCGTAAATACGCTTCGCGCTTCAATTCCCCATCGTTTAAATCGAATGATTTATTATGTGATCGGCTAGAGTTTTCATTTGCTATGTGGTCGGTATGGTGGCGTTCGTTTAATTCGACGAAAATAGAGTTGACGTTGCAGTTTTATTATTAGATAGGTTTTCTGAAGTTCTTTATAATAAAATAAATTCATTTTTGAAAATCATAATTACTAATTGCTTAAACGGTAAACAAAAAGGAACAACAATGTTCCTTCATTTCAACTTCCCTTAATTTGTGTTAAAATATAAATTAAAAAATCTTATGTTTTTCTATCAAAAACAATGCCATACAATGCGGTTGTGTCACCATCAATACATGCTTGGCAACTGTCAAGTGTTTCAGAAGAAGCGGATTCGGACCCAAAAAGTGAAGACCTGATGGAAATCGGATCTGATTCAGGGTCTTTAGACCTTAAACACACCACAAAAAAACAGTGATAAAAGCTTGGAGATAATATGGAAAGTAGGAGAGATATATTAGTTGCATTATGTATTTATAACCTTTGGTACATCATTTTACTTCCATATATTTATGATGTTTGTAGGGTTTGTCAACAAATCTTTTTCTGTTTTTATCACTTAAAAAGACGAAACGTATTTCCAAAAATGTTTACAATTTTTTTTTCTGATTTTCAATTTTATTTTTACGACTCTTAATAGATTTATTATGACAATAAATAGAATTTAAGAGGGTCAAAATTATATAATAATGATTGTAAGATTTTAAGACGTATTAAAATTCAAAAAATAAAATACAAATCTTTTTAGAATTTTTAGTACAAGTTCGTGTACATATTTAGTAGTAGTTGATCTTAGATTTTTTTGTTGAAGATTATAAAAATAAATTTGAATTAGTACAAACATTTTCTTTTCAGTTCCTTTTGATTTTTTTTAAATTATGTAAGGAATTTCAATATATATGTTTTACTTTTAAAATATTTAAGGAAATAATTAGAAAATTATTTTCTAATTATGAGTGAATTTTCTACAACGTAAAGGACTTATATATTTTTATTATTTAAGGAAATGTTTATGTACGTTTTAAGCCCAAAAATTTCTAACCAATGCTAAAATTCCCTTTTAAATTAAACAATTTTATTTGCCTTAATTGTATTCGCTTTATATTCATCTATAATAACTGTTTCTTTTATGAATTTTTTTCTTAGTATCTTGACAAGCTCTTGCAATGCGAACATTTTATGTTGCTTTGGCTTCTTATGAACATTACCGATAAAACTGAAAGAATCGCAATTTAACGTTTTCTTCTGTCTAAATCTGCTTTTAGGCAAATCTACAGTAGTGTTTACAATTTCAATTGTCGTTATAAAGTTCAATATTGTTGTTACGAATAAAATTGGCATCTTCTAGAGTAGGTTTGCATTTTTCTGTGACTTTTCTAGGTTTTTTGATAGATTATGATTTGACTTTGGACTGTGATTATTACTTAGCATCGTCCCTTGTTTTAAGCTTGCTTAAGTTTTCCTTTCTTGATTTTATTTTATCACGCTTTTCGTTCTCGCTTTTGGAACTGCGTTTTCAGCTTTTACGTTTTTAATCACACATTACTTCGTAATTTCTGTCTCGATTTTTTTGTCGTGCTCTAACTAGCTTCTGCGATAATATTTTCTATTGCTTTGGTAATTAATGGGATGTCTGTCACGATCGTAATGATGAACAAGTTTAAGATATTGGGTTTATTCTCAATTTCAACTATACGTTAATTTCTAATATCTTGTGACCGTTCAGATTAAGAACTTCTGTATCGGTTTTTGTCGTTACTCATATTAACTTTTTTGATGTTAAGTAAATCATCAATCGTAAAATACTGTCTTTAAATTACTGACAACCTAACTGGTTTTGGGTGCTTCTACTTTTTAAGAACTAATTACTTCCTCTGTTTCCTCTTCTGGTTTAACTAAATTTTTCTCTTTCTCGTTTTTTTCTCCAAAGTATAATTTAGCGTTTTCTATTATTTATCTTTATAATGTGAATAGCATTAACAAATTTAGATCTATTACTTGTAATAGGATGTTTAATCAATTATTTGGTAAATTAAATGTTTCTGACTAATATATTTAAATGACATCAATAGCTTAAGCAAAAATTATATTTTTAGCTCAAATAACAATTTCCTTAATCAATGTAACAGATGTTTTGACCACATTAATCTTCTTAATTTATTTCCTTGGCACTTATTTTCTTGCAGAATTAGAGCTACTCGATTCACAGGTTCTTTATTCTTTATTCTTTCTTTATTCTTTATTCTTTATTGTCTTTGCTTCTCCTGCTTACAAAATTACAAAAAACTATATAATATACATACATTCAATATAAAATAAACAGATAATTTAGGACACAGGAGTCACGGGCGGAGTTCACTGTTTGCCAATGTTCTTCCACTCAAACCAATGTTCTTCAATAGACTGGTGACACATTTTCGCCATTTTCGGAGTTCTTTTCAATTAATTTTAAGCAAATATGCTCCATTTTGACCCTTTTGTGGGATATTTTAGTGTGTGTTAAATGTGGAAACGCGTTCTATAAGAGCTGTGTAAAGAAGAAAGGACTGAAAACTATAGATTCTACACGACTCATTTGCAGTGATTGTCCACCGGAGATTGAGGTTAATAAAGTACTCGCCAAGGAAAATGTGTATTTAAAAGGACAAGTAGAACTTTTAAATAAACTAATTGTTGAAATAGAAGACAAAAACCGCATTCTTAAAGAAAATACTGATCTTCCAAAGTTCAAAATTCAAAATTTAGAATTGCTAATTTATCGCTCAAGAAACGGTGCTAGTACATCCTTATTGATTTCAGATTTTAGAAACATTTTTGTGTACCTTTAAAATTTATTGAGTTCCTATTTATCTTCCTCAATGTCTTCTATATTAGAAAAATTATTCCTAAACAACCTAGACATATTTTTACTATAAGAGATTTAATCTCACAAAGTTTATTTCTACCAACTAATATTTATTTATACCAAAGAGATGATTTACTCATCCTTAACAGAAATTCACTTCTGGCAATGGGAAGCTGCATATTCCTGCTGGTTGAGAAAGGCTTCTTAAAGATAAAATAATACTTCTTAAAATTAGTGATTTATTTTTAGCGATCGTAAAAACTGGTTCAGCTCTAGTTTCATCATTACACCATACGACTCCACTCTTCAATTTTCTAGAGGGTATCAATAAAGAAATCAACAGTAGTGTTACGTTTTGGTGACTCAGTATTTTCTCTAGAAACAAAACGATGAGTTAAATTAAAATTTATGAAAAATGGGGATTTGAAAAATTGTAATAAATTAAACTATTTAGGAATTAATTTAATAAATTAGAAATATATTTATAATTAATTCATATGGATGGTAACTTCAAAACAATTTCAATTTTTTAACTAGAAACAATATGTCAAACATTGATTCAAAGATGAAATTGAAGTTGGAAAGAAATTTTTGGAAAATTTAATGATGACTGACAAGGCGCAATTTTATTTAAGTGGTTTTGTTAACAAGCAAAATTGCAAATTTTGGGGCACACAGAATCCCTAAAATGTTCAGCAACATTTATTACAACCACTTCGTGTGACTATTTGGTGTGGCATAACCTCACTCAGGATTTATGTATCAGATTTCTTTGAAAATTCAGCAGCTGCAAACGTTACTATCAATGGGGATCGCTACCGAACAATGCTTCAAGACTTTCTTTTACCACTCTTGCAAGCGGACAACAACATTGGCACCATTTGGTTTCAGCAAGATGGTGCTATGTCACACACTGCTCATAAGACAATGAACTTGTTGCGCGAAAATCCTTTGGGGCTACCTAAAGGAAAAAGTCTACATCAACAAACCTTGGACTTCACTGAAGCTAAGAGACAACATTCGAGAGGAAATTGCACAAATTCAAATTCGGTCATGCAGTAAGTAAGTAAGTAAGTGCTTTATTCATGTTTCGACAACAATGTCTTACATACGTCACATATACAACAAGACAAAAAATAATAATAATTAGATAAAATAATGTATACAACAATGTTATATTATATTACGGAGAGAACAATTATAAAGCATTTACATTATGAATGAATTATGATGATACATTATGAATGCTTGAAGAAGTGATGCAAAATGGAATTAAAAGAGCCGATGTGTGCGTGTATTGTAAGGGTGGACATTTAACAGACATAATTTTGCACAGTTAATGTAAAAGAATGCATGAATTAAACTCCTATTTGCAATTTATTTTCTTTGTTTAAAAGTTATTACAGTTTTATATCGGAAAGGTATTTTTTGCTCATCTGTAGAAATAGATGTCAGGCACGAAGCACGCTGGCAAGGAAGTTAGACCATCATGACCAAGCGCTCGTGGATGTTTCATTCCATGCCATGGTTCCGTAAAAAACATGGATAGATGACCTAAAACTTCTCTCAGTTCCTTTTCCATCATGTCTTATTTAGATAGAATCGGCAAAGCAAAGGATGTCAACTGCAGGTGGATTACACGCAGCACACACACATATCCAGTGTCCCTATTAGGAAGGTGAGGGTTTTAGGCTGCTGTCTACTAAGGAGGAGTCACTAACGTCAGACATTCTTGTTCTCGAGATGCTCGACTCCGAGGCCAAATGGGAAGCGGTATCGGAATAGACAAGTATAATACTGATCAAGTATAAGGTCATCCTTGTAGATGGTGGTATGCTGGACACACATAGGTCGCCACGTTTGTGTACTCTTATATATGATGCCATTGTTTTTCTAATTGTAGTTTGGTCTCAAATGTCACATAAATCTATTGTTATTAAGTTATTGTTATGGTACTATGTAAAGTCTTCTATTCTGATATATTAATAAAGTCATCGGAACTGGGAAACCAGGTAAAGTATTATCAATGTCCAATATTTCTTTGAAATAAAACAACACAGTTGGGAGGGGTTTCATCTGGCTGATGAAGCCACTGTGTGGCGAAACATGTTGCAGTTTTCAACAATAAATGTGAAACCCCTCCCAACTGTGTTGTTTTATTTCAATTTGTTATGGAGTTTCATCATGTATCCGCCTCGTCAACTCAATATTTCTTTGTTACATTATAATATCAGAATCAAAATTTGAATCCGCGAGCTCTAAATTGCTGGCCGAGCGCTCGACCTAGTGTGGCTCATTGACCAAGTTTCAACTGGCAATCCAGAGCTCTATCATCTGTGCTTGAGAGGCGCATTCTGGATTGCTCGTTCACTTCAATCACTTATCATTAATTTACAAATTATAGGATGATGATGGATAAGGCATAAATGCATTTATCAAATCGAAATGCTATATATTTCAACATCAAATGCAAAGATGGGTCCAGAGCAATTAGGTTTCTACAAATGCTTCGAAACTAGGGAAGCATTATTTTCGATTCTAACTCTACACCAACGGTACTGAGATGTCAAAAGTCCGATGTATATATGTTTATTGACTTTTAGAAAGCTTTTACCGGATCTAACAATCCAAGCTATTTACAATGAGGCAAAAAATCCAGCTGGATGACCAGGACATCCGATTGATAACAAATTTATATTGAAAACAGTCAGCTTATATAAGTGGAAGCAGCAGCACTTTAAAACTCATAAAAAATTTAAAGAAGCATTAGAAGACCAAAACGAATTTGCAGTTGGAAGAGAAATTATCAAGAATATCAGTTTAGCAGACGATATTGCCATCCTAGAACTTCAAGAATTAGTAATAATTACAAATAATTATAAATTATATCGTTATCTTTTCTAATTCTTAGTACTTCAAGTTTGTTCTGCAATGAAGCAGCAAACTAATAATAAGTTAATAAATAATTTTTCAAAATGCTGCAAAGAACTGGTATGACAAATACTTAATAGTATAGAATATTTGATTATAGATGATTATTTTAGATACTTTTTTTAATTCTCAATTAAAGAAATAGGACTCGAATTATACTTTTAAATGAAAACTGCTGAAGAATCGTATCGCACGTCCACTCGACTCGACAGACACTTCACAGGCCGTGAATATTTAGCATCCATCTGCAATTCAGGACGTGCATAATAGGTTAAAACCGCTTAAAATAATTGAATTCGGCGTAATCGCGCGGGATGCATGCAGGTCACACAGAAATAATGCATCTAATTGTCGTCAATAAAACTTATTGGGCAACAGTATGTGTCGGCGGTGAGCGCACAGCCGTTTCCATCGTGAGGTAATATGACAATAAACGTATAAATTGCAATGTCCCTGATCCGGCCACCTGACTCCATTTCCAAATGATAACGAGAATAATGCAGCCTTGCTACAATTGATGGCACGTCGCTTCGAATGCATGAATGCGATCAAAATTGGGTGGAATAACTCCACAATCGAATGTGTGCTCCCTATATGGGAGCAGCGCCGATATTAGCGCTATCTGATCGGCTCATTCAATTGGCAATTCTGGCCTCTAAGTACTATTAAACACTGACGTTTATTTGCATACGTTATTCGCCGGTTTACCTTAATTGCCTTGCTTTGATTCTCCTGCATATTTAGATTATTACTTCTTCAATTATATTAACTCATTCTAAATTGATTACTCTTAATGTGTTATTAACATATTAATGATTTTTTAATCAGTAAAAATGTGTGATGATTTTCAATAACTGTTTTGGAAAAACAAGGTACTCACATACTTTATATTTACTACTAGCAGGTGCTAATGGCTTTTACTTAGACTGTCATCCTGGGGTTTTAAAACTTGTACCAATTGAATTTTGTAGGTACGCAGTTTTAAGTCTTTGTGCTCAATGCAGTGTAATGATGGTATTTATATTTAAAGCGCTTGCGCGCATCCGAATTGGTTGGTTTGGTTAACACAAACACGTTCTCTATCATTCTTGATGACCCTGGTCGACCCGTTTTTGGTTTTTCCTAAAGTTATACCGGTCGCTTCAAATTTCTTCACCCATTTATGCTTAGCATCTCATTTAAGTGAAGATAACCCGAAATTACAGAATCTTCTATGCGGTGCAATCGCAATATCCAAATAAAAAAACCATGGCACATTTATTTCTCCTCACTATCATAATAAACATAAATATCTCGAATAAATTAATGCATCTATGCATTTAAAAAAAAAAAACTACATACAATTTAGAGAATCACAACTGTCTAGTTGTACATTTGGAAACATTTCCTAGTCGATGTAAATATTCTAATTAAAATATCCGTCCCGGTCGCTTAATAACGCCGAGCCGGCGCTCGTGTTTTAATGCAATCACACAACGAACCCGCGTTATTACAACTTTAAATTAAAATATATATTTATATCGGGCTCATAAATATGATAACGTTTAACCGACGCTCGCCATTTATTTCGGGGCGGCGCATTTTTCTAATTAATTAACCGATTTAATCCCGAACGTGAAATATTAAAATGTGCGCGTGATTTGTTTTATTGGCGCACATTTTACGAGAATATTATTTATCGGATAACGAAAAGTGATCGCGGGCGTTGGATTTTCGGTATTGATTAATTTGGAAAATTAGTATTTGCCGGGAATTTATTTTGGTTATTACCTGTAGCGAATTAAAGCCACATTTATAACGAAATTATTTATTCAATTACAATATCAATTTTTTATTAATAGCTAAATGCTAAGAAACTTAGTTTTATAGTGTTTTCATGAATTTAATTAGTATTATTTTTGAAAGTAAAATTATTGAAGTAAAAAAAACCGTAGGGAAGCTATGAGATTAGATTAAATTGCTTACACTTAGCCCTGTATAAATAATATAAAAATAATTGAGTTGCACTTGAAGGAATACCTCTAATTGGACTAAAAGTGAACGAACATTCAGTAGAAGTTGGCTTTGGTAAGACCCAATTGGGGAAACAACAGATAACTAAAATTTCAATTTTAAAAGATTTGGAGTATTGTTCTCGATGTTTAAAAAAGAAGAAGGAGTTCAGAAGTTAACAATCTCTAGAATCAGAGTTTATAATGATATTTTTTCAGGCTATGATCGTTACATCAGAAAAAAGTAAATTTTGGTTGCAAAATTTAAAAATTAAATTAATTAATTTTATGTGATCTAAGTAAATAGATATATAAAATTTTAGTATAACGTAGTATTTTGCCTCTTTGTTGCTTGATTATTGTAAAGGAAATAAAAAATTAGAAGGAACCTTTTAGAGGTTGGTATTAAAAGTTAAAAAAAAGTTAATCGCTAAAATATTTGCTTCCTTATTTATGACTTTGGTTGGAAGTGGATACTATTATACGCAAAATAAACCATATGCTTTACATGGTCTCAAAAGTAAAAAAATATTTACCGGTGGTAAATACATACGTTTGTATTTATTGTTAACCAGTAAGTAATTTTATACACTTTACCTCTTAAAGGTCTCTTAATAATTACAAAAAAGGTACTGCATGGAGCTAAAAATCTTTCATAAAGGAAATGAATGTTTATAGTTATAAGATTTTCTAAACCAACAAAACTTTTTTAAAAACTATTAAGCTGGCTCTAATATATACAACAAACGTGTACTATACATTAGTTAAGATATTACTATTGTCTTAGCGTTGCACTAGAACCATGTTTCGATGGATAATCATTGAAAAATCATAGGGAAATGTCGACGGTGACAATTATAACAATATTTTGATAAAAATTAATTATGTTTTAATGTCAACAATAGCTACGGACCAGTTTAGATCTATTTTGGATCTCATCAGCACAATTGGAGGCAGACAAACGTTTTATTTTTTAAGAGAGAAGAGAAAATCCACTATGGACATCCTTTTAATAGGGTAGTATCGGATCCCTACTGACTAAAACTAATTCTTTGCGATCGCTATTATGACTAGTCCAGCACCATAAAGTCTTCTCCACTCTAGGCAGAGAAACAAAATTTTACTTTCAAGTATTTAACTCTCGTGGTAAAGAACAGGTGCAATCTATAGATCAAATCTAGTCTATGGTTATTGTTAACAGAAAACACTAATTAATGTTTACATTATTATAATTAATAATATTTATTAAGCGAAGAGTAATGGTAAAACTATATAATATACTTTTTCCAAACAAAGCTTACTTATAAGCTGTAAGAAAATCTTCTCCAAATCAATAAAATTAAATTTTACCGAGAGAATAATTAATAAATACAATAAAACAAGCTTAAAAGTATATTACACATTTGATGAGTTTATTTCAACAAATAATAGCTAGTAACTTTTTTTCTTATATACTGTCTATATACAATGCTAAGAACTTATAACTCAAAAAATATTCTTAGAACAGTCAATTCATCTTCCACAAAAAACAGCAAAAGTATGTACTTTCTGAAAAGAAATTTTATATTATTATTATTATTGAAGAAGTTAGTAGACATTCATATAATTGTAAATATATCCTAAAAATTATAGGATAAATCTATAATTTTTGAAAGATGCTACTTCAGTGTTTTATAGCTTCTCGAAAGAAGACAAATAATATGATAAATAAAAATAAGTATTAAGCAAAGTTTCGTACTATGTACTTTTGCTAATCAGTTTCAGTCTTTATTAAGTAATAATAAGTTATCTTTGTAATTTCTTAGAAAGTTATTCAATTTCGTGAAGAGCTTTTTTAGTATTTTTTTGTTGAATTAGCTTTTTCGAAGAGGAAATTATTAGAAAAAAATTGTTTATTTTTAAATGGAGCTGCGAAAAAAGTTAATAGACTTATATATATATATATATATATACAAATCTTGAATTGTAAAGACATTGGTAATCATGTCAAGACGGTATATTTAGAGAATTTGATGTTGAAGCAAATAATTAACCAATATTTTCGTAAACGAGGACCTTATATTTAAATTATTGTAAAAATATTATATAACGTGTAGGCACAATTATATGAATCTACTCAACACAGCACGACTCGAGTTTCGACGTTTTATCATCATTATCAAGTGAATTATAAATTGACGAAATTGTGATTTTATACTAACTATTTTGGGGTGAGGGAATATACCTGCCGCTAATTGTTTGCGAATTATCTCGGGAGGGTAGTACCAGATTAAAAAGTGTCGAAAAGATTAGTTCGGTCTGCTCATTAAGAAGATTTACTGACGGATTATGGCTCTGTTTGAAAATTTCCAATGACTCCAGGAGACTAAGCTTAGCGCCCTTGTTGCAATTGTGCAAGATTTTTAGATTATTTATATCCGAGAATTGGTGTTTGCATTCTAAACAATGATTTGAAAAACAGCTAGTGTCTTGATTATGACGAAAAGCACGATGATGTTCACTCATAATGAGTGATATTTGTAACTTTGATGCTTTCTTCGGTTTGCCAGTGTTCAGTGAACAGTAGAAAATCCGGGTTTTTTTCATGAATAGCATCTCTAACTGTTGCAATTTGTTAGTAATACTCTACAGATTTTGGTTTATGATTTTATATTATTTAGTTAGTGTACCTTTATAATTGCCTCACTGTTCTCAGAATTCGGTGAAAATATATTCTACAAAAATTCCTCTTGGCCACATTTCCCAATTCTGCTGGATATTCTATTGGGAAATTTTATTTTAGAGATTGATATTCTTGAGGGCATTTTGATATTATTTCTTTACAGCGTACACCTCTTATATTTTTTGTTTATAAATAAGCCTGTATCATATCATCTGTTGTTCTTACGGCTGCCTTTTAGAGATTAGGTGGCCGTATTTTGAAGATCTTTTAAAAAATGCGTTTTCGGTAGTTCCTTAAATTTTAAATTTTTGGCTTCGAACGGTTTTCCACTCGCCCTCATTTGTAGCTCTTCCCAGGTCAATCAATTCATTCGTAAGGTTTTCCTGATATTTCTCCAATTTTTTGTTTGTTTATTGTTTTTATTTTTCAGATGATGTACAGTGGTATTATCCGGTTTTTCAGACTAGATAATTACTTTAAATCTTCATTCTTTTTTTTTAAACATCCTAATAATAAGTTAAATACTTTGCTCACTGCACTCTTGAAGAAACGAAAATAGAATATAATCTGATTTTGAAATAAGACATTTGACAACTGTTAACTGAATTAATTTTGTAATTCCTTTGAGAATGGTCGTCATTGATCGAAACACGTGTCAGGAAACTGAATATACCAATATGAAACCAAACAAGTGTCTTATTTAAAAATCAGATAATATTCTAATAATAAGGATTGGTTTTTGATTCCACTTGTCGAATGTGATCGTGTGTAAATTTCCTTTGGTCACCGATGTTTCTTGTTCTTATTTATTTGGTTTAGTTGTAGCTTTTGCGTATGAGATGTCGCTAGTAGATGCTTCATTTTTTTTACTTGCTTAAATAGTAATATTTTTTAAAAATACGAAAACATTTCGTGAATCTACAACAATGAGTCTTACTAAGACTAAAAACAAATTAATTTGAAACAACTACTTCTCTAGCTAATACTTCGACAGACATTGAATAATACAAATTAATTTGCGTGTTACAAATAATATTTTTTGTTAAAGCAGATGTGCATTCTTTTTCAATACATTATTACTATATTCCATTTTAAGTATATTTAAAAGTACTACTTGTTGTCTTATAAGAATAAGCATATATGCTTGTTCTCCTGAATAAAGTTTTGTTTAACCACAAAATTGTATCTGCACTCAACACAAACTAAAAGTGCACCATCGAGAATGTTAAGACTCTTCAAAAACTTTTATGATAGGAAATGCCGCACTGAACACATATCAGAGATTTGCATACTGCGTTATTACAATATTTATAATAAATATTTTCTTCAGGCTTGTTATCATCGCTGGCTATTATAGCTTAACCAGTCAAGTTACAGAATAGAAATTTTTTATCTCAAAATTTACTAACATAACATAATCTAATCAGAAACTTAGTTTTAGTCATGTGATTTTTATCCATGTTTGCATTTGCATAGCCTGTGACTTCCATCAGAAGCTACTTAGAGGACAGTTTATATAGAAAATGTAGTTTGATGCAAATTCTATTTGTGAATGTCACTAACCTACTTACTAAATTAATGAGTGTAATGGAAACAAACCGATAGAAATCGGTACTTTGTTTGGGTTAGACAGATCTTATAACATCTAACTATCTGCATCTTCTAATCATTAGAAGAAATTGAAAATTAAATTAAAAGAAAGAAATTTTAAGTTTAAATTAAAAACTTACATACTGGAAGAACACCAGAAACTCCGTCTTCAAAATCTATGCTTTAAATGTCAGAGTTTTAATATTTACGTATAAATTTTTGTGTTATTTTTTAATAGATGTTGTACAGTAAATAAACTAAACTAAACTAAACTAACCTTTCTAGCGATATGATAAGCCAAATTAATCGAAAACTGCTGACTAGTTTATTCATCTAAATCTAACCTGGTATTTAAGTCTTAGTTTCTAACAAGATTTATTGATAAAATGTGAAACGAGAGTAAAATTTTGATACAAATTATTTAAAAATACTATTGCACTTCCTTTAAGTGTTTGATAAGCTTAAGGATTAGTAAGCTTTATTGGGACTTCTGAATAGATATTAAATTATTCAACTTTATTCCATTCTTGTCAATTACTTTTTAGCGACGATTTTGTTGAATTGGCCACTTAAGCTTTTCTTGAGAAGAAAATGGCTAGGATCTTTTTAAAATAAGATTTTATATATAAATATACGAGCTGGAAAAATGTTGATAAAACCTGTATATAAAAAACTTGAGAAACTTTTACCTAGAAAATGTTGTAATCAAATTTGTACAAATATTAAAATAGGAGGATGGTATCTTTAGAACATGTTACCCCAGTCGTTCTAAAGTTAATAGAATAGAATTAATATAAATTTAGAATTACTGCTTTACATTTTTAGAAGTAGCGCTAAAATTTCTACAGCTGATCAATCTTACGTTTCTTAAATTAATTGTTATTTTTTTTAATCCTTTATAAAAATCAGTAGAATTTCTGGAAGGTAGGTGAATCTAGTGTTTTAGCCATGAAATTAATTTTAAAAAGAAAAATATATTCTATATAAAATCTGTGAAAATTAGCGTTAATCTGAATGAATAACTTATTATCTGAAGGAGATTAATTGGACTACATGACTTGTAATTACTCGTATTAATTTCTACACCTGGAGAAGCTACAGTGTAGCGAAACAATTGCAGTCAGTAAAATAAAAAGTTGAAAATCATAAATAGTTTACTATTATTAATATATTTAGTGATAATTTAATTCATTTCAACTTAAATATTGTCCTGACAAGTTGCTACAGACTGAAACAGAACATTCAGCTGAAAACTGTATATATATATCAAATAATAATATTTAGCCTTTGTCGGGATTTATGTGCTGGCGCTAAAACGATTTGGAGCGTTAACGTCGAGACTCCGCAAGTCCTCCATGATGCAAACATTTTGATTGTTTTATGCGATCTGCATGGGAATCGCGTGCCGGCGACGTCAACGGCAGACGTCAGCCGTCATCCGGCGACGTCGTCGACTCCCTAAGTGCAAACATAAAGTGCAGCCGGGCTCCTACGGCCCCGAAAAATCCCTATTAAAATTTATAAACACGGCGATAAATCGCAGGGCGGGATTGTTTTTATTAAAGAGGTACAGTCGTAAAGTGCCCTGCTGTCTGGTTTGGATTGCCGTCTCAGTTTCTACTCTACTTGTAAAACTCGAGTACTCAATAAAATACAATTTATATATATATATATATATATATATATATATATATATATATATATATATATAATAAATTTAGCTTTATGTAATATCAATACTTGAATTTTTAAATTTAAAATAAATATTCTTTTGGCTGCAGTATATTATGATATAAATATTTGATCTTAATAACTAGAACCATAAAAATATAATATTATATTGGTATAGTGGTATAAGTTAAATATATAATATCAATTTTAGCAAATAAACCATAAATTATAAATTCTTTGCTTTCTATCTAATATATATGATTAAATAATATTAGTAATATTTATTTGGATGATGTAAGATTGTAATATTATAATCGTAAATAAATCAACAAATAAGATAACTTTTTTAATAAATCGTTATATTGATTTCTATTCGAGTAGAGACGAAACAAACAAGAACTAATTTATAACATAAGTTATACCAGCGCTGAACTGTAGGGATTGATAAAATGTTTCGGTAAAATACACTGATTTCCGGAACGATGTTATAATAAAGTTGATATATCTTGAAGTGGATTGTTCGACATGTGATTCGGTTCCCTTGGGAGAGATGCAGGACTGGAAGGGTCAGAAATCCAATCGAGAGATTGGAGCTTTCAAAGTTGATGATGGGGCCCTGATTTAGATTAGTACATTACATTATAGAAATGACTCGGGTGTGCTAGGGTGAAAAGGACATGCACACA
This sequence comes from Ontholestes murinus, assembly GCA_963969525.1. Lineage (NCBI taxonomy): Eukaryota > Metazoa > Arthropoda > Insecta > Coleoptera > Staphylinidae > Ontholestes > Ontholestes murinus. Next base: position 70,772,755 of record OZ018390.1, on the reverse strand, counting down.
GAGGGGGGACATGAAAGGGCGCATTCGTACTTTGACTCGAACATTTATGGGTCGCTACAACAGAGTGATGTATTCAAATTCCGGCTAAACGATGGGATACGCGGATTTCTATTTTATTCCTTTGTGCGAACACTGTAGAGAGTTATTTCCTTATTACGTCCACTCGGACAAAATTAATTTATTGCTAATTAAATAGTTTGCGGTAATAAACCTAATACATTATTAAGATTTCTCACTACTAAGCAAAAAGATAGAAAACATGTTAAAAGGTATTAAGTACCATCATTCGAGGATATAAATTAATCACAATGGCCACAAAATATGTGTATTAAATAATTATTAGTAAAACCCTAACTAATTATCAGTTTATCCAATTAACTAAAATAATTGTTTATATTTTTTATAAATGTTCAGTAAATATAAATTACATCAACCATTTATAATACTAACTGTGATTAAGTTACAACTCGCCACAATTAAATCATAAAATATTTTTGTACACTAACTATGCTAAAAAAATTGTAAATATTAAATCTGTTCGAAAATAAACACCTATGATTTTATTTTAACGATATTACTGATTTTTTATCAGAATCCAACAATTATGGCGGATGCGCCGGGAGCAGTTAATTTTAATATTTCAATAAATGCAATTTTACAATGTGTATATAATGAAAGTATCATGTTTAACTAGTTGATTTAAAATATTCACTGTACAATTTTATAACCTGTATATAATATAATGAAAATTCAGGGGGAGGGCATCAATGCCTGTTTAAAGAATTTAAAATAAAAATTGCTTTATTTATAACTAAAAAGTATGTTTAGAGATGACTATAACGAATGTAATAAAGATAGGCAATTTTATATAATCAAGTTTCGTTGGAGTTAAAATTGGAAAATATTTTTTTTCATATGTTATATGTTTTGGCACATAAGCATAAAAGGAAAACATTATTTATGCTTGTGCTAATTGCTTAAAATTTTTATATTAAAACAACAACAATCACTTAAAAATGAAAATAGTTATTGCTTAAAATGAACTCAATATTTTATATATATATATATATATATATATATATATATATATATATATATATATATATATATGGGAAATTTAATTATAAACATTTAAATGATAATAGAATTTCTAAGATATTACGTACCATAGATTATTAAAAATACAAAATAAATTTAAAGTATCATAAACATAATATAAAGAAATAATAATTGTATTAGCATCTCTATTAAAGTAATAAGAAAACTTTTACCAAAATTGCACAAATAATTATTAAATCATTTTCCCAATTTAATTCCTGTCTTACCTAATCATTAATTTTCTAAAAAAAATGAAAAATTAAAATACAAACAGCTCAGACTGGACCTTGGATATAGTATTATTTTTAAAAAAACTCTATCTTTTAGATAAATATTAGCTTATAGCAGAAGAATCAGTCTATAAACATTATTGATTATAAAACTCTTATAAAAACCTAAAGATTTATAAATATATTTTTAAATCTTGTGTTTTATTTTACATCAAAACGCTTGCGTGTTATATATCATTACAAGTCTAATTAATTTGTAAATACACTTATAAAATTACAATTATTAAATTCATTATAAAATTGCCAAAACGAATTAACACAGTTAACAGGACGTTCTACAAGGCTACGAAAAAAAGTGAAGAGCATTTACAAGTATTATTGACTCATTTCCTGTCGTACTCAAATATGTAAAACATATTATTTTAATTAAGGATTGCGTAACGTATGCAGCGAAAAAAGAAGGCTACGCTATTTCCTATATTACCTAACACCGAAAAGAATTAAATTAGACAATAGAGTTGTATCAAATATATTCAATTTTATTTGAAAATTTTATCACGCCCATTCGCTCGGAAATTATGTTGTGAAATAACTAGCTGTAAAATACGCATTTAATTGCAGCCTATGTTGCAAATTATAACATTTACGCGTAATTTACTTTATTTGAAATTATTAGATAATTGAAAATATTATCCGTGTTTCATTCGCTCGGCCGTTAATTAAATTTAGCGTTTATATTTATCTCTACCGGCGATATATTTGAATTTTGTACGTGATTAGAAGATTCATCAGATAAATTATTTAATTAATTTTCAAACACATTAATTTTTGAGCAAATATATTAATCAAAACAATTAATTAATTTAGTTGAACAAATAAATCATGTAGCTTTAATGAAGATAATATTAGTGGTAGTTAATTACCTTTTTACCGTATCGTAAATAAATGTTTCTGTTAGCAAATCTAATATTATAATATAAATTATAAATATTGTTTTTATCTTCTTTTTCAGCTATTATTTGTATTTAGAAAATTATTTCCTACAAACCTTATCCAATTATTATTTCTCAACTCTTCTCCGATAAACTTCATTATTTCCCTCCTAATAATAAACATAACCTAGTTTACCATCAAAGGAATGAGGAACAAAATTAAGGATGTTAAAGATGATAATAAATAACTTTATCAATCAATAAATTTTAGATTATCATCTCTTATAAGTTAGCACTACTATCCCTTCTAGATATTTTCTCCTTAAAAATTTGTATCTATTAATTAAACATAATTTATATCATTGCTACTACCCTTTGCAAACTTAAGCCTATACCAAATGTTATTTTTGAGGAAGTTATTTCTATCGTGAGAGGAACTAATATTAAAATTTAGCGAACTTTGTTTTATCCTAACATTGACACAGACCATCCAATCCTTAACTTAATTAGTCAATTTTAAAATAGTTTTTCTTAGAAGTAGATTATATTACTGTCCCTCTTAAACTTGCTCCTCGAAGCCTTGATTGCATTAATAAGAAGTATTTTAGATCATCAATTGTATATCTACCCAACCTGCCGCTATTCAGAAAGTTATCTCAATCAAATTATCATCCTCACTTTTTTGCATACACTTGTCTCCTACTTTCTCTTCTACTCTTACATAATTCATACCTAATTCAAAAATTCGACCTCCTTTAACAGACTCAGAAGAACAAGTAACTAAATTAAGACGATTCTGTTTCATCCTTTAATACTTTGTTTTATCCAAACCCTAGCTCTACTATTTTTTTCCCGATGCTTAACTTTTAACCTTACAAAAGACGATTGCGCCAATATTTTACAAAATTTAATTCCCTCCCAACCTCTTAGGCACAACATCTATAAGGTCTCTATTTCTACCTCTATCCTTAAAGATCCCTCAATATTACTTTACACAACTTATAAATTTTTCATCACCGCCTTGAAATCTCCATTCCTAACGATCATGAAATTCAAATGTAGCTTATTACATAATCTCAATGGCCTTGAACGTGACTTCTTCTTATCTCTGACATACCAATACTTTTTTTACTTATATTATTTTGATTAAAATTCAACGTTTCATATAATTTTGCTCCATTTACATTCCTCTATTCGTCACTTTGCCATCTCCTATTCTCAAAACCTTGAACTATAGTAGCTTTAAAGTTATAAACCTGCAAGATATCTTTACTGATTTAATAACGAACTCTTTGACTAACATCGCAATATTCTTTTGATATATCATTTTTTAAATGTTTCTTTCTCATTCACCTCCTACCTGCATATAGTATAACGAAGACCACACTTTCTTTAGTGATAATGTAATTTATTTATAGCGACCATATTTATATTAACCCCTTCTTTTAATCCTTATAACAACAAATTGTAATTGTGAAAGATTTTTTTTGATGATTTCCACATCAGAAATCAGTAAAAAAGTTTTGGAGGTTTAAAATCTTTTACTACTATAATAAAAAATCCCCTCAGGACATGGGGTTTAGTCCTTCGACTATACAATTTTTTATTATAGTGGTGAAACATATTAAACCTTCAAGACTTCTTCACTAATTTCTTAGCAAACTCTTTAACCAATGTCGCAATATTCTAAGTGATTTTATTATGGTTTTTTTTTGCACACACTTTCTGCCTGCATATTTTAACGGGTACCACACTTTCTTCACTAATAATATAATTCAATTCTTGGTACATTCCTTAGTAGTTCTTACATTAGCTTCTTCTTTCAATTCACGATAACGTCAAATTATTATTATAGAAGGTTTTATCTCATTTGATGATTTCCCACTAAGCCCCAAGTTCTTGAACTAGACAAATTTTATGATAGTAGTTAAAGGTTTTAAACCTCCAAGACTTCTTTATTGACTTCTTGACACACTCTTTAACCAATGTCACAATATTCTTTAACTAGGTGATTTTATCACAGTTTCTTTTGCACACACCCTCTACCTGCACATTTTAACGAGGATCACATTTTCTTCACCGATAATATAATTTAATTTTTAGTCCGTTGCTTAGTAGTCCTTACATTATCTCAATCTTTCAATTCACAACAACATCAAATTATTATTATAGAAGTTTTTTTCTCTTTTGATGATTTCCCACTAAGTCCAATGCTCTTGAACTAACTAGACGAGTTTTTATTATAATAGTTTCTCATTTAATTTTCCTTCTTATTTTTGCTTTCTGTAACATCAGAGGAAGTAGGAAAAAACTTGAAGTAGATTTTGTTTTATCCGCTTACTTCATACAGACCTTGATTACTAAATCCTCACTCCATAAGAAAATTCCTTTCCAGACTTTTATTTCTTAACAGATACAACAATTATTAATTTGAAAATTGATTTAGCCATAGAAGGTAGTTGCGCCATCATTGTTTACTATTAGTTACTTCCCAATCTCTTTACATAAAAAAATGTATGAACTATTTCAGCATATGATTTCCTATCTGTTGTTGCTCTCATGAGATCTTCAAAGTTCATCTCTATCGACTTTCTAATGTTCCGAAGCCACGATATTCTTTTCTATCTCTCCTTCCTTCTGTCTTTTCTGGATTATCACACGTATTAGTTCATAGCGTAGTTTTCGTAGTTTTCGCTTTTTGATATTGAGCAGGATTTCCCGCTGTAAGCCCAATCTTTGAAAGATTTATTTTGATGATTAAAGATTTATTCAGTCGATACGTGTTCAGTCAAAGATATTGTTTGCATATGACGCAGCATCCATATTTCGAACACCTCTATCTTGTTCATAGTGGATGTTTTTAGGTTCTAAACGCTAATCTGTAACAATTCACTTATTCATTTTTCCTTACGAAAGAGCTTTATCAAAGTTAGAGGTATCATCTCCCAGAGCACTTTCTTTGATCATATCGCCAAACTCAATGACCTTTAACGCTAATCTGTAACAATTCACTTCACTTCATTTTTCCTCACGAAAGCGTTTTATCAAAGCTGGAGGTATCATTTCACAGAGCAACTTCTTTGATCATATCGCCAAACACAATGGTCTTTAACTACGTAGTCTCACTCACTTCTCACCAAATCTGATAGTAATAAGTGTTATCTCCAAAAACACATTTTCCTGTGACTTTCTGAATAACCCCAATGTCGTTCAACTAATGGATTTTATCATAACTACTCCTCGCATCTATTTCCGTAACTTGTTTTCAACCTGCATATTCCAGCAGGATTATTTCAGATAACCAGATACTTTTCACTATCAAAATGATTAAACACTTCGATCGTTTTCTTAGCAGCTTTATTAATATTAACCACCTTCAAAACCTTAAATAATCATCATTTTATCTTGATTCTCGAAGATGATGAGTTTCAAATTATTCAAATAAACCATTAACTTTTTAAACAACTTAGTGTTTAGTTTAGAATATATATAATATTCTGTTCTTCTTCTTGTTTGCCTTTCCAACTTTACCTAGTTTAATATTAGAGGAACTATGAATAAGATAATGGAGAATTTTTGCCATTCAATCACTTCCTATAGAACTTATTAAATCTTCGCTTCATAAGAAAATGATTTTTCATAAACATATTTTCAATCTTTAGGTACAACAATTCTCGATTTGAATAATTGTTCTCTGTCATTAACAAACTCGAGTCGATTTTGATCTACTTTGGATTCCATCAGCGTAGGGGAAATCGAAATTTAGACTGGAGTTTCTTAAGTTATTTTGCAACGCTCAAACTAAATATAGTACCCTAATGATACTACCTTACTTTATATATCTGTTAGACAATTGTTTAGGGCTAGAAGTAACGACTGCGTTATTATTTTATAACTCTCAATTGAAAATATATTGAAAACTATTTGTATATTATACAATAAATAGTGGTAAAAACTGTTACTCCTTATTTTACACCATTCAATTCCTTCCCAACGTCGTAGTTTAGTTCAGTTTAGTTTATTGACTCTACAAGTCCTACAAAAAATTAGTATTATACATTTACAATAACCTTGAAGGCAGTGTTCTTCCACCGAAACCATTATTTCCTCTAGCTGATGATGATCAGCAGATGATTATTACCATTGAGGAAAAATGTATGCCAATGCTTGTGGCTTTTTTTGACCAATTTATGTCGAGTTATTTTATTACATGTATATCAATCTATGACATAATCTTGTTCTTGTTATCTCCATCTAATACAGGTTAGAAGCTATCTCAGCAAAACCCTTATGGTCTTTTGCAGCTTGGGGCATCCAGGCCTGACCAATCACTTATAATTTTTAGCCATGAGTGCTTCTTTCTTCCGATGCTGCGATTTCCATAAAGTTTTTCTTCCATTATTAGTTTGAGAAGATCGTATTTATTACTGCATATTATGTGTCTCAGATAGGCATTTTTTCCCTGTTTTATAGATGTAGGTAATTCTCTTTCTGGTGTAGTTCTCCACATTATTTCGCAATCACGTGCAGTGACATAATCAATCCTATAAAATATAAGCATCAATTTCCATCTCTGCGTAATACTTTACTCCATTTTCGCATATTCATTCCTATAAACACAAACTATCACAGGTTTCAACTTCAGCTTCTGTACCATCTTTAACAACATCAGTTTCTTTTTTGATAAATTATAAAAAATGGGCAGTTTCTTTTTAAAGTAAAGGATCTTATTATAATTTTTATCGCATCCTGCTTTATAACAATATTACCACACACATTATTTAATTATAAGATTCTTCGCCCTTTCATATTATTTCACTCTATGTATATTCCTTCTTTTTCATCTTTATCATCTTCATTTCTTAAACTATCGTAATGGCAGTTTTCAACAAGAGCAAATATGTCGACTTCCAAAGTATACCCAATTTCGCTGAATTACAAAAAAATTTAAACTGTTATAATAAAAGGTTTAAAGTCTAAGAAGACCAAAGGTCGACTTCCTAACTAATAAAAATGTCTCTAAATAACAGGAATTTATCTTAGTCTCTATTTATGCCTACCTTTTCAGCTATCTTTCCAACTATGTATAAAAATTAAAGAATTCATTTCTTTATTCTCTTCACTGATAAAGTAATCAAATAATAATCAAATAATTTACTGATAAAATAATCAAATAATAGAACTTAATATTTAATTTCACACTCAAATTCAGCTGAATTGGTACATTAGCTTGTATGATACGATTGATTTGTGATACATCTTAAAATCAGGAACTTTAAAAGAAACTGCCCTTTGTTCATAGCACACACAGGTGATATCAACAAAATGCAGTTCATTTTGAAGTTCCTGATTCCAAGATATATCAGAAAGAATTGGCTTTAACCATCAATTATATTAAAAAGAATTTAACCAAATCGTTTACAAATCTAATTTTTCGGCAGCCTATTCGTTCTGAATATTGGCGGCCATCTTGGATATCATTACTTTGTTCACCGCTGCTCTGAATAGTTCTTTACTCGTTTCTAGGAACCATTTCTTCCTAGAACTCTTTTACCATAGACTTTTCCTTGAAAAACAGATTTTTTAGAAGGCGGAAGAAGGTTGATTATGCAAACTGTAATACCCTCTCTATTTGTGTCTTGTTGATTATTAGTTTGAACCTTTCCTTAGCATCTTTACTAATTACCATTAATTTAGTTTTGATAATGTTAATTTCTAAACCATAGCGAGTGCTGGAATTTTTTATTTTTAAAGGGATCGACAGCTTCGCCTTTCGCAGGATTCACTTAGCGAATTTTGCTACGGAAATTGGGCCTACAGGAGTACAAAGTCCAACTAGGTCCATTTTCCTTCGCTGACTGGGCTTGGGAACATTTAGAAGAGGACCTTAATTGTAGCTGTAAAATCACCCTTAGGGGCAAAACGCATTTTTTGATAAATAGCTATGTTAATAATCACAATACCATCAGGTCTACCAGCTAGAAATAAATCCTCAAAAAATTAATATTTGGTCCGGATTTTTGGACTAGCGGCGTGACTGATCTGTACTTTTTCGAGGCTATCACCATAAATGGCGAGCGCTACAAAATGATGATAACCAATTTATTTGGGCCTAAATTGAACGAAGTGGACATAGACGACATTACGGCAGCTGCGTATCGAAATTTTGTTTAATCTTTGTCCATTCAGCAGGTTTCCCATGACGGCGTCTCAGGGGCTTCTCTGAAGATTAAATATGAGCGGCGAAGAAATGCAATCTTGCCTAACGCCTCGAAGAATAATGACTGCATTGGTTTGCTCCTCCGCATGCACCTTGTTAGTAGCTGACTGATTCCAGTATATGTTCTGAATGATCCTACGATCTTTATTGTCTATCCCTGTGTTTTTAGGACCTGTATTATATTTCATACTCTATTTTATCAAACGCCTTATGATATACGTTAAAACAGGTAAAAATATCACAATTGATATCTCTGCAGCACTTGAACAATACCTGCCGACAGAACAGGGCTTCTCTTGCACCCTTAATAAATACAAGTTGCGTGTCTGTTACTCCTTCTTTGCATAACTTGTAGATTCTCCGATGAATGATTTTCAGAAACAGCTTTAGTCTGTGATTCATGAGGATTCTGTAGTCGTCACATACTTTGGCTCCCTGTTACTTTGGTAACATTATTAATTCTGAGATTAGACATTGTTTTGGGAAGTTTCTAGTATTACAGATGTTACTGAATATGCCTGCTAAGAATTTGACGGATTCATCTTCAAGAAGATTAAAGAATTCTGAATATATACCATCTGGTCCTGGGGCCTTTCCTTCCTTTAGGGTATTAATGGCGGCTTTAACTTTATCTATAATTATACTACGTACATCCTCGGCTTGGATGTGGGGTGGCTTTCCTCTTTCGTCGAAAAATCGTTCTAGCGGGCTGAAAGACCACAGGTTGATAGCCAATGGAAAAAAGAAGAGAAGCAACATAGTAATTGCTGTCATATTATCAAATGCAACACAAGATGTTTATTTCTCTCTAACTCTTCTAGCTAATTTTAAGTTTCTGTAATGTAGAAGACATACAAATAATTACAATCAGCTTTTCTGCATCATTTAAAAGTTTTCCCACAGATTTTTTTGAACGTTCCAGTAACTTCCCTTACCCTCTTGTACATTGATCTCATCAAAGCTGCTTTATAAAACTTCAATTTCGTGGCATTTTTCATCTAATTATTTTTGTTTGGCCTCTCGAATTTTTCTATGTATATTTTTCCGTATGCTTTTGTATGTCGAGAGATTGCACTTTTGTTTCCTTTGTTGTTTGATGAGTAACAAAATTTCTTCTGTCATCTTAAGGTATATGTCCTTGATATTAATTGTTCCTTCGGTAAGTATCCTTATTTGTTCTTTTGGGTTAACAATTTCCTTTTGAGGCTGTCTGCACTTGTCAGTGATAATAATACTACTAATAAAACAAGAATAAATATCCTTTTTTCTTGGTAGACCTGTTATGATATTACATCTGTAATCTTTTGTTTCCTATATCATAATCTTAAGTTATTATAGAAGACTTTATCTTTAGGAATAAATCTTTGACTCCCTGACATTTCCTAAAATTCTAATGTAAGATCTATTAATTTATCCCTAGTCTGTCTTTGCGATTCTAACCCTACGTTAATTATAAAGGGCACATCATCAAAGACCGAATTCTGATATAATTGGGAAATCATTTTTTGGATCATATTTCTTTAGTAGTCCTATTAATAATATTAACATCTTTTCTTCTTACAACTTCAACTCCAGGGGTTCTCTTTTCTACTAGCCCATCCAGAAGGTATTAAACTCGAGGTTTATATCATATTTTCGCATTCTTCTTTTAAAATCCTTTATCGTTTTTAATTATAAAAGTCACTCTCTTTTCTGATAAAATAAATCTGAAACCTAAAAATTTACCCAAAAAATATTAACTTATATTAATAGCAAAACATTATTTACAAACAATTAGAGTTAAATAAATTATAACTAATCTTGTGTACGTAATTAAATTAAATGAAAAGCATTATTAAGAATATTTAACATTGTGACTAAGTAACATGATCCTACAATGGAGACAATAATCCATTACGTATCCAGAATCATTATTATTTGAAAAATAATAACACGCCGCAAACTTGTAAGTGATACTTTAGGAGTAACAATTGAAATTCCATTTAGACTACTGGAATTGTCAACGATAAAGTGCTCCCTATATACACTCACTCCATTAGGACGTAACAATGTAAACTATTGTTCCTTCTAAGAGACGTCTCCTCAAGTTGACGCCCTTTTCTCCTATATTTGTGTGCAACAATAATCCCTTGCGCGTTGCTGTTTTGCCTCTTATTTTTTTTGTTGGTGTTCTGTTCCGTTCCTTTCCCTCGATAATTTATATCGGTGATAGGGGTCGATTCATCTACTACATACACACACACAGAGAGTGGAGTCAATTCAATTTTCGGCGACGGTGGATTAATCGCGCCCATAAAAATAATCTGTACGGCTTCAGGTGGGAAATTCATGTTGTGAAATTCCACTAGTCCATTTCAATTATTCCGTTGGTTTAACTGTCGGCGGGAAGCCTATTAAACAAATTGTTTACAATGTTATTGATGTTTTCACGTTCTCATTTCGGCAAACGTTTGGGGTATTTGTAAAAATCTATTACGCTATACGTTTACTTTTAACAAACGGTTTAATCGAATATTTGAAATGTTTCGCAATAGAGTTTAGTTATTATATAAATACGAGTAAAAAATGACCATTATCAACAAAACTTCTGGTTGTTTCTATTTAATTATTGATTTACATTGATAGTGAATTAAGAAATATGCTACAATTAACAGAATTCAAATACAAACATGATATTCCCCAATTCATTTGTTATAATATACTATTTTTTAACGTAATCTCCGTTCAATTATACGACTTTATGCCACCTTGACGTAGCCGAGAAAAAATGTGTTGTACTAATTGTTGATCTCCCCTCGTATATAAAAATGAGTTATAATCCTTAGTGCCGATTTAATTGGTGTATGATTAATGTCAATATCTTTATTATAAACTATTAGCGTGATTGATGAAAGGACACCATTAGCTTATATAATACGTCCTTAGAAAACCGTTTGCCGGCCAGATAAAATATATTGATAAAGTCCACGTCCGCGCGGAGAATTATTTGCGCACTGGCGACATTTCTTCTAAATTGCTGTAACGTTTTCAACACAATTTCATTCGATTACTATGTCCGACCCGGTCGAATGCAGTTTTTACTCCGGTTTCATATCTAGAAACCGAATTACATTCCGCCAGTATACCATAGAGTCGGGGGTTACATAATTGCGCGGGAAAAATATGGTATCATTAATTCCCCTCCGGGGATTGTTTTTCGCGTCCCACGCAGGAAAAATCCTGCCCAATACCCTGTGTGCAATTCTATATATATATATATATATATATATATATATATATATATATATACATATAATTTATCGAGCCTTTCGTATATTTTATTTCGACGAAAGCTGGATCTCGACCGGTTTCATTATCATACTAAATGCGCGGTCGATAAGAAAAATTCCCACCGTCAACAATTCGCGAATCTCGACGTTTTAATATTTATCATAATTATATTAATTTATGCAGATGGTTTGAATATATTTTCTACAGCAGCGTATAAAAGAACCGTTACTTGTCAATCAATAAATATACCTGGAAGCAATATAATTATCCTTAAAGGAGACTGATAACCTTAAACTAGTCAAGAAATTTATATGAAATAGCAGTTTTAAAAAGTACAATCAGCTTAAAGTTTAACAGTTGGAAGTCACCAAAAACGACTGAAAAAGTCATAAACTTAAAATACTGCAAATGAAAATCAGTTAAAATATTAGCCAGCAGTAAAAAATCACTATTTGTCATCAAATAAATTAAATTTAGAATATAAGCAGAACACACGTTTGGAAGAAAAGCGGAAAAAAGCTTTAGATCAGCTTCATAGTAGATCAAACAGAAAAATATTATCAGCCAATAGCTGAAGTCATGGATAAATCCATAGTTACTGATAACAGAACAAACCCTAGAGTTTGCTGGGTTCGTGATTTTAACAGTAACTAAGGGTTTATTCCGATAGCAAGATTCAATTCAGATGATCAATTTTGACCTAATAGTAATAGTGGTGATGATGACGATCTTAGAGCACAAGAGGAGGCAGTTGGTACTAAGAACAAAGCGAGCAGCCGTTTAAAGAGAATCACAAATGGATTATGATGAATTTCTTTTTGTTTTGTAAGAATAGTTCAAAATTAGTAAATTATTTGGATGAGTTACGTGAAGATAAACTCAACTATAAAATAAAGCACTAAAAACCTTTCTTCACACAGTTTATTTGAAATACCAAATATATATTTCAGACACAAAGTGACCATTATCAATAGTTTTTCAAATAAACTGTGTGAAGAAAGGTTTTTAGTGCTTTATTTTATAGTTCAAAATTGTACTCTAAAGATTATTTACAGAGTAAGGACAATATTGGCTTAGTAAACGTGAACCAAACTCATCGGAATGTTTTCAAGAAACTGCTGATAAAGAAAATTCAAAACATAACAAAACCAAAAATACAGAATTTGAAGCAGATTCAAGCAGTGAAGATAATGGGGATTGTACCTTCATCATCTTCAAGAACTGGAAAATACTGAAGGGAAACAAGATTTCAAGGCAGAATTATATGACCTTAATGCAGAATCTGAGATTGATATGGAGGAGCTAAAAAAATTATACTAATTTACAACCCGCTTCAGAAGATTCGGTGTCTGTATCATCACAGGTAAGTTATTATGAGGGAGAATCGGGTGAAAATGTGCGTGGAGATGATTCTAGAAATAAGACTTGCATTTCTGGTATTTTTTTTAAAGCTGAAGATAAAAAGTTACTAAATTTTAAGCAGATTCAAGTGTGAACATGATAAGAATAAAATCCAAGAACAGAAATAGGGCTGAATGTCAACAAGATCACAAGGTAGAATTAGATGACCTTAATGCTGAAGCTGGTATGGATATAGAGGAGCTATAGAAAACATATTCTACTAATTTACTACCTGCTTCAGAAGATGCAATGTTTATATCATCAGAAACAAGTCAATCTGAGGAAAAATTAAAAGGATGAATATGAGCGTGTAGATGCATCTGATAATAAATTGTTTCTCAAGCTGAAGATAAAGTGGTTGGATTAAAGTCACTTCTGGATGATGCTAAAGAGTAAGAAGATACAAAAACTGACAATGATCCAATCAATTATTCCGCTGCAATTACTGAAAGTAGACTGAAAAAGGGAATACTTTGTCTTCCAAGAGTGTTGTTAGTTTTTGTATACAATAGGAGAATAAAGAAGTTTATAGTTAGTTGTTCAATGGAACAGTAGTTATTTTGTACACCCTTATTGGCACGAAATTAATAAACAAATAAGTTAATGATGAAACCACCACAGTCTGTGCTAGCTCATTTAGATTGTAGACAAGAAAATCGTAGTTCCCACCTAATAATATTTCCAACATATGGCATGCTAAACAAGAAAATGGAATGCAAAACGTGATGTCCAGGTTTCAAAATCTTAACCTATTACAGTACCCAGAAAAAAGTTGGTCAAAACCAAATACTTTCCATTTTTAAATTAATTATTTTCATTTATTGACTTTATTGACTAAATTACATGCATTTGCGATAATTTTGATCATTAGAGATCATCAGAGTTTTAGAAAAAAAAGTAAAAATATTTGATACTAGAAGAAGCACAGAACATTAAAAACTTCATATCCCAGAGGTGGCAGTTGCTGTTGATTTTTTAAACACAGCAACGATTATTATTAACAGTAACACTTGTGGTGAATAATTTGATTGGTAATTAATGCATTTCCTGTTGCCAAATATCTTTCGTTCTCGCCGGGAGTTTAAGGAGTGGTCTCCCAATTCAGTTACAGTGTTGATTGAAGGGAGCATCATCAAGAGATATATTGTAACAAATGTATTGGCAAGGATAATAGTAAAATCAAGTTTAAGTGTAAGAGAGGCGGCTTTGGAATGTGAAGACAGCAAATCTACCATCAATCGAATTTTAAAAGCTCCTAGTTACCGACTCTATAAAAGCCAAAATCATCAAGAAGTTGATCCTTATCTAAAATTTTTAATTTTGCAAAATTGTAATGGAAAAGTATATAGAGAGGTTATAATCATGTATGTGCCTTCCAATTCAGTTAAAGTGTTGATGGAAGAGAACATCATCAAGAGACTTCATAAGGCATTACGACCATTTTTATTTAAGAGGTTGAGGTGGAGAAATAAATGCCAAAAAATATGAGCATGTTATAATATGTAGGCTATCTAAAGGAACAAAATTTCCTTATAATCCTGCACCATCTAGATTGATTGTGAAAGTCTACAAAAATAATGTAAATAATGCTATAAAAGCAGAAATCAAAGATAACAAAACAGTGCCATCATAACTTGTGAGATTTGTTTTCAGGTTTCACAGCTTAGACATGATCAGAGTTTAGATTCTCAACAGAAAGAAGTGGAAAAAGTTAAAACAGAGCATTAAAAGAGAGGTGGCAGCTGCTCTCGAATTGACATCAGTGCTACAGTAACTTGAACTTTCGGTGAGATTTAAAGACCGGCGTTCAGTTTACCTGAACGTTGTAACAAATACGTAATTATATTTTAATCTATTATATGAGCTACCCATTGCTCCTATTAATAATATTCATAAATTTCCAAAATCTGTAGTTGCTAGTGCAGAACAATAGGGCGGGCCCCTTTTGGTGAACGAGGATCATTACTTTTTCCGGGAACTTAGGTGCCTAAGTAATTATAAATCCAGGCCCAAATCGACCCTCTTCACCCGGTCGGTTCTGTCGAATAAAGCCTTTTCCCTAAATAACTTGTACATAACTTGACTTATTTTTGTAATAATTTATTCTGCTGGCCCCCATGTCTAATTTACATTTTTACAGTATTTATTTTAGTTTATATTCCCTCATATAGCCGGTCACATGACGTGGCGTGGAGGCTCAAGTAAGTACCACGTGCGTAAAACTGTTTAATCGAAGCCCGTGTTTGTTAATCGCTAGTGTGCCTAGACAAAAACCCCTGTGCCACCTGCAGCGGGTGTTGGTTCTAGAAAGTACCGCAGTGCTACTTCCTTGCCAAAGACGATCACGAGGACGTCACCTCCGCGTCAGCGTTAATACGACTTGTGTTTAGTGTTTTAAAACCCTCTGTCGCAGGTTATGCTTTATTAGTTAGTTCAAATATCAACGTGGACGTACATTTTACTAACACCTACCTCTAATATACATACACATAATATAGGCATTACTGGAACAATAACAGTAATTTCTTCTGGAGGTCAGAAATTGACAGTCTTGTCTAAACAAGTTGTTACAACAACCACAAACACATAATCTAGAATAGCAAAAGCTATAGTAAAGGTACAGTTGACTTCGTTGGCATCTTCTTCAGCAGGTGAAGAGATGATTATTAGAACAACTGTACACGATAATGCACCGTCTCACACTGCAAAACCAGATGTGACTATCACCTCTTCGCATCAATTGAGCGCGCGCTCACAGAGCAGCACATCAGCAATTTCGAGGAAGTTGGAAAATAGCTCGAAGAATGGTTTGCATCGAAAGACAAGCAGCTTTTCTGCCAGGGTACTCATAAGTTACCTGATAGATGGGCAAAATGTGTAGAAGCCAATGGCCAATATTTCGAATAAAACAAAAATTAATTTCCCTTGAAAATTACTTGTGTTTTTGTACTAAAAAACGGAAATTACTTATGCATACACCTGGCATTTATTGATTAGTATAAACTATAAAAGATTTAATGTAGTGCCAGTTTATGGAAAGGATTTCGTCGAATACAGACTCTTTTTTAGAGCCAAAGACATCATGGATGGGACGTATAAGTAATTGCTTGAACGTGCAATACATTAGGAAAAAATAATTGAGGAGTTCTCTTAATAGATTTATTATTGTACAAGCTCTTGGGTCAGAAATTTAAGTTTGGAATCCTCCATCTATTTTATAGTGGGGTCAAATCCAAGAAAGAAAAATTTTGGCTCAAAAGTTGACTCTACCTACAACACCTTTGCATCAAGTAGCTTCTGCTATGGTAACGCAATTTCCCCACCTAAGGCTTATTCAATATGATTGTGGGAAGCTACAAACTTTAGACAAGCTATTAAGGAAGCTCAAGAAAGATTACAATAGAGTGTTAATTTTGACATAAATGACGAAGGTGCTACTTTGTCATTTCTGTAAAAATTAATATTAAATAGGCCTTGGGTGCGAAAATTTAGTTAACATAGCAGGAGCATTTTTAAATTTCCATGGACATATCCATTTATTTCTCGATGGATCTATAAATAAAGATCAACAAATGATATTAATTGTACGACTCAAAGGAGATAGAAAAATATTGGTTTATATTATTTTATTCAGCGCAAGAGGTGCTGGTATCAATTTGACTGGAGCCGATATTTTACGATTCCGACTGGAATGGATACTCAGTTAAAAGAAGATTAGTATACATTTTGATAAATGTCCAGTGCTAATCAACAATTATGAGAATTGTTCATAAATTTGAGGAGCATGGTTGTGTTACCTATACACAAATAGTTAGAAATAAAAGGAGGAAATCTGAAAAACTGTAACAAACGTATTGACAAGGATAACAATAAAACTATCGAATTTTAAAATCTAATAATTACAGACACTACAAACACCAAAATCATCAAAAACGTTTGTCCGTTGACCCTGATTCAAGATCTAAATTGAAGTGGAAAAATATAATAAGAGGTTTCCAAATCGTGCATGTTAATATTTATACATTCTAGTGATTTAAGATGAGAAAAAGTATCTAGAAACTATCAATAATAATTACAAAAACCTATTAATAACCAATCAAGAGATACAGAATCGAAATTGAATTTTAATTTAGCAAAGTGAAGTTATTAAGCCCCGGCGCATTCTCCCCCCTTAACCGGTAGTGAGATTGAATTTGTCTGCACTTTTTCCTGCTTTCAGATTAAAATGTTGGCAAACTCGGAGAGTTATTGTAGAAATTCAATCTGACATAATTCGTCTGGCATGTCTGAGAAATAACATTCGCGTATATTTTTTTGCGCGCGCGCCTCAGCGTGATTAATAACAGAGCGGCGCGTTCTTAGCACAATCGGAATGGAAATTGAAAACTTGCCGCGATTAAAGCTCACTCACCTTTCCCTAGGCCAGATGATACCCCGATGAAAAATCCAACCTGAAAACAAAAAAAAAACAATAATTAATTACGAAGAGGCACGTAGAAACGTTACGAAATAACGATTGAATGTTAAATTTAAATCGAACGATGTTCGGTCTCCACTCCTCACAATTAATTGCACCCAAGCGAAACATTCGGCGCCCCCGTTTTATCGGCCCCTGGAAGATTTAAGGCACTTCCTGAAGTTTCACAAAAGCTCTTTGCCGAACAAATCAACGTATTAGGAAAAGTATGTGTGCTTTGCCGTATAAAGTTTTCCCAAATTTTATTTTTTTTATTGTCGGCCGCTTTATGGATTTGTAATATCGGCTTATTAAAGTTGAAATTTATTCAGCACACACAGAGGACGAGAAAACAGGGCCGTAAATCTGTGCGGGGTGGGACATCTGTTTGGAAAGGCGGTAATCGCCGTCAGTCAATAAAGTCGTGCTGAAAAGGTGTACGAGTGGCTCGAGTGTAATTTGGGGGCTAGTTATGCGATGAATAATTGAGTTAATTTTCTAAGTCAATGCTCAATCCCTAATATAATTATCATTTAAATTGCCGGCGGCATGCAATCCTCGAAGCGCATTAAAGCCAAATAAAGGGAGAACTGCGACTGCGAAATAATTCTAGTGGGAGGCCGAAAATGGCTACGCCACGAATGTGTAATTTGAGAATTGGATAATACATTTCTCTTAAGTAGAATTAAATGGGTTTTTATATCAGTGGTCGGATTTTAGTGAATGAACTTGTCGAACCAGATATATAATATCGAATTAATTTAACTAAGAAAGGGCTTTAAGAGAATATTGTCTAAGTGGTCACCATCGCCCAATGAAAATTAGTACCAGCAGGCAAGTATACTAGGTCGACTGGAAGAACATAAGAAATCGTGAAATCCGCCTTCAAGATCTATAATCCAGATTTTAAAGTGATTTAGAATATTTATGTATCTATTTTATGTATTTTTTAAATAGATCTTATAAAGTTAATACAGTAAACTAATCTTTATTTAATTTTATTACTTACTTTAATTTAAGGTAATATATTTTCTCTCTGTACAGATGGACTGAAATTAATGCTTGTTTTCTGAATATCTATTTTTTTACTTTCCCGATATAGAATATATAGGGGAAGTATTGTTTTCGTGAATGATAATGTCTGTGGGCGCTGTATCTCAAAAACAAATGATCCATTTGAGATGAAACTTTAAACTTAGGGTTTTATCGTTATAAACTGGAACTGAAAAGCTTTTCGTGAACTTTCATTAACCGGAAGTGGATGTTTACTCGAGGCGTTTTTTTTTTCACGATATATTTCTAACTTTGAAAAATATTACATAACTCTTCAAACAAAACTTGAAGAAAATAAGATAATGAACTAGTTTTGTTACAACATTTTTTTGATAAAGTTAACTTGTTACATCAAATGTATACAACAAGTAATTGTAAAGAATCCAAAATTGAGCAAATTGTTATGAATAACTGTTTTGCGTAAACCTCATGTTTTTGGGAAAAATGTAAGGAAATTACTATGATGGCCTCATTACCATTATTTCCTATTTAATTATATCTCTCGCTTATGATTTACTGATTGGAGGGTGGACTAGAGGCTACCCACCCACCCTTCATATACATGATAACTTTAATTACTAATTGTTAGTAGATTCTGCATCGTTTACAACGAATCAATCAAATTTCAAATGGTGGAAAAATTTTGTAATTTGGAAAATAATTTTTTAGAAAACTTTGATTAAATTAAGGTCAAAATGACATTAATACACATGTCGAATAGAGTCTTTATACATTCTAAAGCCCCCGACGAAAATTTTTAGAAATTAAAAAAATTATTCTTAAAAATTTCTACAGCCCTCGAATATTTTTAAAGAATTTTGGGAGCAATTTCTGAAAATATTGAAAATAATAATACCAATTCCACAAACGAGAAAAAATGTCCAAAAATTTGGAAGAGAAATCACTAAAAAAATAAAGAAGACTATTTATTTATTTATTAATCTTTGGTCTCCTTTCTTAAAAATTACAAATATCACAAATCATTAAAATAAAAATAACACATACGTCAAATTTTGGGCGAAAGAAGCACGGGCGGAGTTCACAATTGCAAACCGTGTTCTTCCACTCATTCACATGCAATTAAGAAATTAATGACAATGTTTGAAATTTAGAAGAGAAATCTTTAATTGTAAAGAATGATAAGGTTAGTTTTGTACAATAAATTCCATTAATATTCTAGAAATTAAGGAGAGAAATTCTAGAAAGGTCATCAAAAAAATTCATACGCAAAAAATTTTAGTGAAATAGTTTAAAACATTTAGAGAAAAAAACTATTTTATGAATTTAGAAAGGGAGTTCTAGACAGGCTTACAAATTCTAGTCCTAACTTCCTAAAAGCTTCTAGTAAAATAGATGGTAAAAGCGATTTGGAGAACAAATTCCTAAAAAACTTCAATTGTAAGACTCCTGAATTATATTTTGGATATTCATAAGAGGAGTTCTTAAAAGGCTTACAAATGCTAGTTATAAAAAAATACTTCTTAAAAGCTTCTACTAAGGTAAATCGAAAGATCTTGCAATTTGGAGTAAAAATTCCTATAAAACTTTGATTGTAAGACTCTAGAAAGTTTTACAAATTCTAGACATCAAAAAAAAAAAATCCAAAAAGCTTATAGAAAAGTAGATGTAAAAATCTTGCAATTTGAAAATGAAATTCCAAGAAAACTTTGATTGTAGGACACCTGAAAATTATTTTAGATATTTACAAGAAAAGTTCTAGAAAGGCTTACAAATTCTAGTCATCAGAAAAAACTTCCTAAAAGAGTCTAGTAAAATAAATGGGAAAATCTTGAAAATCTCTAAATTCTTAAAGATAATGTTTAAAAATAAGAAAATTAATTCTTAAAAAATTCTACAGCCCTAGAAAATTTTTATGAGCAATTTTTGCAATTATAGATAATAATAATGCTGAAAAATTCTACAAACCAGGGAAAAGTTCCCAAAATTAAGAAAAAATTCTCCAAAAGATAAAGAATTAATATTCTAGAAATCTGGAAAAAAACTATAGTTTATTATTCATTTTCATGCTAATAAGAAATTGATGGCAATATTTGCAATTTTAAAAAGAAATATCTCGAAAATTTTGATTGCAACGTAGGGTAAAGTTAGTATCTGTAGAAAAAATTCCATAAATGTTTAAAAATCCTCAAAAATATTCTAGAAATTTAGAAGAGAAATTCTAGAAAGAATTTTTGGAACTTCCTGAAAACTAGTAAAATAAATGGAAAAATCTTGCAACTTGGAGATGGAAAAGAAATTTGATAAAATTATTGTCAAAATAGCACACTGGTAGCATAAGTTCTTTATACATTCTAAAATTGTCGAAGATAATTTTTAAAAATTATAAAATCAATTCCTTAAAAATTCCACAACCCTCGAAAATGTTCTAGGAATTTGGAACTGAAATCTTTAGAACATAAATAAGAGCTATTGAGATTCTAAAAATTCTAACTATTGTTAATATTGATGTCAATGATGAATTTAGGGAATACATTCCATAAAGGCATGAAAAAACCAAAAACCTTTTTAATAGTCTCTAGTAAAGTAGGTGAAAAATTTGGAGAAGAAATTAGTAGAAAATTCAAAATGGCACACTTGTAGCATAAATTCTTTATACATTCTAAAATTCTTTAAAAAAAACTGTGTAATTTAGAAAATTAGTTCTTTAAAAATTCTACAATCCTCGAAATTTGCTACTGGAAAATTTCAACCATAAATATTTTAGAATGCTGAAAAATTTTCTAGAAATTTAGGAGAGAATTTCTAGGAAGGCTTGGAAATTCTAGTCTTTAAAAAATAAAAACCTTCATGAAACCTCTAGTAAAATCGATGAAAAAATCTTGCAATTTGGAGAAGAAAATCCTACAAAACGAAATTTGGAAAAACCAGTGTTGATTATAAATAATTAATATTAATGTTTGCAATTTAGAAGAGAAAAAAAAGATAAACTGAGTACATGTGTAGAAAATTTTATTGCAATCTTTTCAGTTGCTGTATTTTATCCATTTTATTTAAGATTTATTCCACAATTTTTTTTAGAAATTTTCAGGAATTTCTATTCTAATCGTTGAGATACTTTTTTGGTTGTTCTAGAATAAATTTTTTTATATATTTTTGAGGATTCTAGAACCTTGTATTTATTCTAACTTTTCCTATATAGAATTTGAAAAATTTTGCATAATTTTACAAACAAAAGTTAAAGATAAAGAAAAACTGAAGAAGTTTTATTAAAATATATTAATATTATTAAAATAAATATTTAATAAAGCTCTTAGCTTCCGAAAAAAAAAATTCATAATTTTGACATTTTTTGCTTATTACTAATAAACTATAGGAGTTATATGAGATTTAACAAGTAATTGTAAAGAATCAAACATTTCGAGTAAACCCTATAGTTTTCGAGAAAATATAGGGAAAGTACTATGATGGCCACATCACAATTTTATTATTAGTATTAATGCAATTAAATTGACGACCGATAAAATTTATGCAACAAAAAGTGTCACCCTTCTCGAAAGGATTAAGAAAAGGATCGGAGTTTTTTTTTATTATTATTTTATTTCTCGCCTCGTCCTATTAGAACTTCTATCCACCCTCCCCGATAAATAAGAAATTAAAATTCTGGAAATAACCCGGGGCGCCTCACAAAGGAAATCCCTCAATTCAATCGCCATATAAACTTTTCAAATTAACCACTTCGCCACTCGCATTTAAATTGATATCCCAATTTCAACCGCCGAATTCCACAATCAAACCCGACCACACACCCGGAGAGACAAAAGGTCAAACTTTTAATCCAATTAAACGACACACGTTATCACCCTTGGAGTGAAGGCGAAGCCACTTCAATCGCTGCGAATCAGACCAATTTTGGCGTTGCGGGTGAACTTTCTCGAAATTTTATTCGAAGTCGTCATTGTGCCGTCATAAAACTTCTGTACCTGAGCCGTTATAAATTTATTTAACGTGACACCGGGCCCGTTCTCGAATTATAAAAGTTTTCGGGAATCTCCCTCGTTCGGGCAAGGCGCTGTCAATCATTTAGAAGAGGCGCCTTCAGAGGGATAACAAGACCGCGAGCAAGTGAGCGGTTTCCTCAGCGATCCCCGGGAACATGAATATTTCATTGGGGCTGCACGATATCACGAAATTGAAAATGATGTAGCTGTTAAATTAACATAATTTAGTGGATTGGAATGCCGCCCCGAAGGTTTAATCATTGCTAATATTGGTGTAAATAAATTAACAGGGGGGAGATCGGTTGCGATCCATTCATAATATGTTTGTCTAGTGTGTAGTTTAATATGCTGTGCGATATTTCGATCCGGACTCGGATATTAGTTGCGATATAGTTGGCGGCACTGTCTGTGTAAGATTATCATTAGTTATATGCGTTATGTAGTTAATGCAGCGAATTCATATGATTTTAATGAAACCGAACTGAAGTGAAGGCATATTGTTAATTATAATATTTTTCTTTAGACTACCATAATTACATACATTTTTATATTAAAGGATTCGCTAGATATATTGGAATTAGCAACTTGTAAAATTTGAAAAAATTAGGTAGAGCAAATAATACCGTAGATTTTGACTAAAATGAGAAACCCAACCGAGGCACTTCCAATCTTTCTTAGTGTTACTTGAGCTAAAGTGGTTGTACGGTAATCAAAATCAATTGAGAATCAAAAATAACGCTGCATATGGTCAGAAGATATCCCAACTTTCTACGAAAGTGGCGGAGGTATAACCAGCAGCATTATTCCCTAACTTTCTTATTCAAATAGAAGTGCCGATGTGTTGTTCCACAATTTGTTAGTGCGTTCTTGTCACACTACCCCATCTTTATTTAACTCTGTAATCTTGCCCAACTTTGTGCCAATATTTGTTGGGATCAGTTCCATGTGAATACTTGGTGCTCAGTATTATAGATTTGTCGGTTACTTCTCGATCTCTCCTTACCCGCCATTGATTCCAGAATTATCGTTTACTCCAGTAATCAGGGCCTAACATCGTCGTAGTGTCCAAAATTGCTTATTCGATCCACTGGGTGCTAATCAATTAGGTCTGACGTGCGCTCCTTGCCTACCAACGAGATCATGAGGATGCTTACTAATGTTTTGTTTGTTCTTAGGAACCCATTTTGATTCTTGCTACCCCGTGGGAGCATGCCTGTAAACATTGGCGCCCAAATAGTTGGTCTGAGAAAATGGTTAGAAGCCTCCAAAGTCGCGATCATTATCACAAAATTATGGACTTGGAGGACGTTAATATTACTAGGAAGTTACTTCATTTTTCTTTCGTTCGTTCGATCGCGTTGCCATTCCAGTAAGTGCGCGCACCCAAATATGCATCCGATCCCTAGATACTACCGTTTCTACCATCAGTGAATTTATTGTTATACGCTTATTCAAATGAGTCCATAACAACAATGTTGTCGTCCAGCTCCGTCCATAGCTCCAACATGGTTGGGTACATAAGACATGATAAATTGATTGCGGTGTACGACTTCGGTGTGAATAGCAAATTTGAGTTTGAATTCGTTTGTCATGTTACTGTAAAAGAGGGTGATTTGGTTCCAAACTCCACACAAATCAACCTTGATAAGCTCCCAGAGCAAATCTACGCCATTTGGACATCTGAAACTCAATTTACCTTCCACATGATCTTTAGTTTTGTTTAGTTTAGTTTAATTACTTTACAAGATCTATTAACAAATTAATACAAAAATGCATACATGAATATAATTAATCACTTTAAAATTTCGAGCATAGATCTTGAAGGCGGAGTTCACAGTTTTTTGTGCTCTTCTACTCGACCCATTACACTGCCAAGGAGGCCGTGTTATTTAATTTTGGAATCTTACCCAATCTCGTGCAAATGATTTTTGGAATTAGTATATATAACCCTGCAAACACTATTAGTTTCTTCTCCATCTCCCCTTTACCGCTAGTAATTACCGAAGTAATTGGTTGGTTTACTCTAATGATTATCGTCTCACTTTGTCGGGGTGCTGGATTTCGGCGAAGAAGCGCAATGTCCAAAACTGTTTAATCAATCCACTGGGTGCTAATCAGGAATCCATCTTGATTCGTGCTATCCCATCTGAGCAAACCGGTAACAATTATTTTCGTTACTTGAACATATACCAATAATCAAGTGCAATAAATTCCAGTGAACTTGGGAGTTAATTCTAAAGATTAAACCGAGGTTAAAAAAGGCCGATACACTTTTTCTATTGTTAATTATGTTTCGAAATATTGCAAATATTGTGTTTTCAGCTATCCCCATAAAAAGAAGTCGCAGACTGTTAGGTCGTCGGAAGACCTAGGGGAAGGGGGCAATGGATATCTCCGTTTCGAGAAATAACACGCCCCGGGAACAAAGCATTCACAACATTCATTGCGATTTCTTTTTGCATTTTAATCCTCATGCTAAACCCACCTCAAATCTTCCCATTTGACTGGCGGACCCTGTATATATATATTTTCTATGAAACTGGCGGAAGTGCTAACGGTAACCAAGTAATATCAGTATTGATCCAATCCACGATTTTCTCGTAAAATTAGGGCACTACTACCCATAGTCGACCAGTCATACAATGGTTCTAATTTACAAGTGTTGAATAAGACCAAGTAGTTCACTTTAAAAAATACAGAAAATACAGGACAACAACCTCAAGGCATCCAGAAGTATCCACATTCTTAAAATCAAGGTGGCATTGGACTAGGTCAAATAAGCCACAGTCAAAAGCTTGTGTGAAGGTTCTAAAATGCCACTATTGAAAAAGACCAAGTAGTTCACTTTAATACATACACGAAGACAACCTTAAGACATCTAAAAGCATCTAAATAACTATACCAGGTTAAGCTTAGAGAAATAAGGAAGTACATAACCACAGTACCTCTCGTTATATGGTTTGAACGAAAAAACTAAAGAACCTATTCGATACTGACGATGACAAGAAATGATAGAAGATTCTCATAAAAATCAGGGATACAACAACTGTGGCTTCTGCCAGTTTGAGCTTAAGAACAGCATGCAACAGAGGGTTAACGAGATGCTTATAAAACCTTAGCCGCCCAAAACCCAAACGGAACAACCAATAATTACCAATTTCCTACTGTTGGTGTCAGTGTGTAGATGGAATCTAACAGCAAATCCGTAAAGGTAAGGAACCCAACACTCTATAAATATGTATTGCTATTTGTAAATACTTATCAAATTAGGTGAGTATAGTGCAACACGTATCAATTATAAAAACTTATCATCGGGAAAATATCGAAAAATTTCTAAATATGATAGTTATTATCCTATATTTTAAAATTAATAATTAATAATCTATTGTATTTAGAAGTTTTTTTTTTAAATAAAGTAACTAATACGATTAAAATAATTGATTAAATTACTAAGAAACTTCCATAAAAATATGATTAACTCAATGATATATTTAATAATTTTGAAAGAGAAATGTACATGCTCTCTAATTAATTAATAAATACATTACATCCGTATGTTTTTCAAACAATACACTATTCTAAATCACAATAAATTAATTTGCATTAAAATCGCAATTTCGATGATTTCACTACATCCAAAGTTTTGCAAATGAAAGTCGTTGCTGTCCTATTTAATAAGATAAATGACAATAACCACTTTTATGATTCCCAAAATAAATAATGGAAGAGAAATAACAATACTGTTTAGTATGTGGAATAGCACGATTTCTAAATAAAAGACATTCGTTGGACTTCCTCTGCGGCTATTGTATAAAATTGTAATTTGGAATATATGGATCTTTATTTGAATCGCATTGGTTAGCTTCAGTAACACAGTTTTCATTACTCGAGTAGTAAGCTAATGGACATTCAAACAAGAGAAAGACTGGGCTCCCTTGAGGAACGCAAAATGGTATGGCTACAAAGTGACAAGTATATGGTAGCCAAAAATTTCATCCACTCATCAACAACGAAGCTGAGCAAGAAATACATTGAACTACCAAAAAAACAATTTTCTGGTGCTGCACTACAAACTAAACAAGCAGAAGTTTTCCTATGTTAGAAATGCGAGCAATAAGAGGAGACCCGAAGACATATCCTGTGTTAATCCGAGTCACTCAAACATCTCAGGTGGTCAGTATTTGGAAAAGAGTGGCTAGTGGTCAAAGCTGGGCAACATTGTACACGACTACTTGACTTCACAAAAAATTTAGGTTGGTTTGAGGAGTAGGGCACAAAAGACCAATGAATGGTCTCAATGCTGCGACTATCTGGTCGCCCTCTGCAAACCATCAAGGATCGGAATAGTGGAAATGATGCGCTCCACTGGGAGCCACCTCATTGGCTGGATTATAGGGGTCGGCTTGCAGCTGAAGATCCAACTAAGGCGTGCGATCCGACATTCCGTTCGTCCAGAATCCAGATCGACGGACCAAATAAGAGCGTGAGTGGTGCATTAGGCACCGGAGTGAAACGTGGGTATTGTCGATTACAAGGTCGATGGACGCATGTGCTTTGGGCAGTAATGCAGGTTAGTGTTGCATATATGCAAGGTTAGAATCGGTATTCTTCGGTGAGATGCCACCCACTCGAAGAATACCATCTTTATCCATGAAAAGAGGGAATCAACGGATTATTTTAAGTCGGGTGTTAGGGTTGACACATTTGATACGTTCGTCAACTAAGGCGGCAATCTGCTCTTGTAAGAGTACAGAGTGAAGAGCGGCTAGGAGTTCATGGCTAGTCCAGGGGTCGTTTTGATAATATAGGTTGTCCAGGAAGTAAGGACGAATTTGAATTTGGTGCCATTTTGTCATATGATGTTTGGCAGTCGTGCTTGTTTCATGTTTGTTATTTGCGACCCTTCCCATTAGCAGCCTGATAGCTTTTGTTTGGTGAGGATTGTAGTTTGATGTTTATTTTCGGCATGGAACAACATAGCAACGTATCCAAGTGATAAAAAGTGACTGTGAACGGCGACAGTTACAGAAACAGCTTTCTGTTTGGTGTTTCGTAGTTGTGGATGAAAATGACGATTTTTGGTTTCAACAAGATGGTGTGATATGCCGCACATCCCATGAAATGATTGCTCTGATGACTAAACAGTCTCCCCAAAAAATTATCTGATCCGTCATCAAAATCTTCAATAAACGCATTGCTTGTTGCCGCTTGGTCTTCCGTGGTCATATGGAGAATATAATTTTTCATTCATAAATGGGAAATGTTACTTAATAGGTTTATAAAAAAAATTACAGTTCCAATAAATTTTGAATTTTTAGAACTTAAATATTCGTCCCTACTTTCAGGACACCCTATATTTTGGGTCGGTTTTGGCATTGGAGACGACAATAAGTGACAACGTGTTGCAAGAGAGAGACGATGTAGAATTGGACTTTCAGACCGAAAGAAGTCGAAGTAGTTAGTAAGCTTTGCACCGAGAGCGCTCATTCCCCCTCCATATATTTAGAAACAGGTGCGTGAGGCAAGGTGTTTATCAGCCATTGCTTACGGGGGTCTTGCAATCAATTATGCTCTGTTCGTCACAAGAGTTGATTGCGTAATTCACTGGAAGGCAGATCTCTGCCAGAATTCTCTCGGAAGCAACAAGATTTCATAGAGAATGTGGCAGAATCTTTGGGATCTTGGCGACTATGTTGGTTACAAACGTTTACCAGTAAGGAGTTCCACCGTGATGTCACAGAGCGATAGTGGAATTGCTGAAGGCAAAACATTATGAATTATAATAGGTAAAATGAATTATAAAATCTTGGTTTGTTTTACTGAAATATTCACTGAAACAAACCAAGTGACTTTAATTGAATTTTACCTATTATTCTACAATTTTTTACCAAGAGGTAAATTACAAAATCATTCAAGAAAAAAATGATGAATTATAATGTGGAAAAGTTGGTCGCGAAGAGTCTGCACTAGTTTTGCGAGAAGATAAGCACTGCATAGATCAAAGCGAGAGAGATTGACATTATTTAAAGGATTGACGTGTGATTTAGAAGAGAGGAGAGTGATGCGTGTTGTAATGATATTCGTAAATACATTACGGAGGCGCAACCAAGTTCTGAAGCGGAACAGTAACCAATTAGACTGATGTCACCAGAAGATTTGCAGAAGAGAAATGGCGAGTGTGGCGTTCTAAACACAAGATCCATGTACACGGGATAGTCTTTAGTGTTATTTTCAAAATTAATGTGTTATACTTGGACTTAGAGGAAGTTATTGCGTAAAAACCTGAGCCTAGGAATAACAATAAGTGGCGACGAGGTTTTTAGTAAGAATATACAAAAATTATTTCGCAAATCACAAGTGTAAAAACCACGTGTAAAAAAATTCAAATATAAATTCGTGGGATGCTTACCTGAATATCATCCTAAGACATCGAACTGGACTACGTCAACGGAATCAGACAATACAGAAAAAGGATTGTGCGCCGAGCGGGAAAAAGGGTTTTGTGTGTTCTTAGTGCCGATAGGTGTCGTTTTCATGAATGTGCGTGTCATAATTGTGGAAGAAGAGGATATCTCGCGTGGAAATTTTTAAAGTAAGAACGTTATTATTTGCAATGAAGCAATTGGCTGAAAATGAGTTAAATAGATTATTAGAGTTAGGAATAATAGTACCTGTGAAATTCAGTAACTAAGGTACTCCGGTGGTCTCGTATTAAAGAAATAGGGTACTATGAGGCATTATGGCTACTTCAAGGAGACTATAAACCATGTATTAAAACAGTCTGTGAAAGCATAAACCGGTGAATGTGTTCATGGGGCATTTCACTTGAGGAGTCCTTGACAAACTGAAGTGCATCTGGCGTAGACAAAAAAAGCGAACAAAATTAACTTTAATTTATTTCGCACTCTTTGCTGAGATTAAATCAACATATACCACAAACAAATGGTTTTAAGATATTGAATAAATAAAATCAAATAAGTCAAACAGAAGATATCAAACTAAATATAAAATAATTTAATTTGGATTTTCATTTGAATATTACCGTAAGCAAGGCTATACACGAAGCATTTTTTTATAGCCTTCCTGATATATCAAACAATAGTAGGTTGGCTAGGTAAATAAATATATTCACAGGAATGACGAAATAAGATGGGAACAATCTTCTATAGACAAACAAAGTCAGAGACTTATAAAGTCTAAATTATATAGATAAAGTTATTATTATTATTGTCTTTCTGAAATAACGCACAACCTTAGGTTGGCTAGATACAAATATAACTTGGCAAAAGTAACTCTAACTCGATTGCAGATTTCAATGGAAGACTAGACTGTTCGTCCCTTCGCCTTGCCCACGACGAAAGGACGTATAGACCAAGTCACTTCTGTCCGTCCTTTATTTCAGCTGGTGAGTCAGAAGTCAGCTTCTCCGGCTTGTCACCGCCACCTTGCTAAATGAAGAAGAAGAAGAATGAAGCTCGAAAGCTAGCTCAATAGACTGTACAATTACTTGCTAACCAGTCTGATGAGAGGGATGCGAGGTATTTTGTCGAACAGTTAAATACGACCTCCACCTCTTCGTTGATTATATATTTTCCTAAATTATTTCTATTAACTTGTATTGCTTAATAAAATACTGACACAGTATATGGTTTCAAAAATGTAATGCCTTTATATTTTGTCGTTTTAGGTTTCTGCAGATCTTCTGCAGGCTGTATGTATTTAATGGTGGTTGCTGTATGTATTTAGTGTGGTTGTTCTTAATTTTCGCTTAAGTATCCTTCTTACTAATTGTTCATTGTAACCATTGTTTACAGTAATCTGTGTTATGGTTGCCAATTCTGTGTTAGAAACTTCTTCTGAAAGTTATATATATATATACACGTTTGTGTATGTAAGCATTACGCGTCGAATTCTTAATAGAGGTGGATTGATTTAAATCTTCCGAAATTAGGGTGTTTGTAGTAGTTGGTTTTCTGAATATTTTGAATGTTAATTTTTGATTAGTTGCATTTATTGTCAGATTCAGAAAATTTTCCTCCTCTTTTCCATGATAAATTGTATATTGCTATTAATTCTGTTAAGAAATTTACAGAATGCATTATCTACGTAGCGACACCGAAATTCTATTTTATGGTCCCTAGTTGTCATCTTCGCTTCTATTAGTTTCTTTAATTAATCTATTAAAATGCACGTGAACAAGCTTTTGACATCAAAGGGTTTTAAAGTATGTTCTTGTATTCGGTATATGAACTTCTTTGGATTTTTCTACAAATTCCATAGAATTCCTTATTGAAAATCTTGAATTGTATTGATTATTATTGGGAGTTGAGCGTTGAGAAATTTTGCTATTTTATAAGTGGGTGCATTACTATATGTTACTCCTGGATGGAATCGGATGTTCTTTTTATGTATTTTTGGCATTTCATATAAGACTGGGGCCTTAGGGATCATTTCTTTATACTTGTACTGTTATTTTTCACTTATAACATCTTCGCAACCATTTAAAAGTGGCCGAAAAAATTGTATGTGTCTGATGTGTCTACAGTTGAATCTTTAATTAATTCGATAAAATCGTTGCCTTGTAGAAAAATTATTGTGCTTTGTTTATATAATCTAATTGTTTTAGAATGGTGATTGTGTTTCCGCGTTATAAATGGTTAACTGTTGATTTTAACGTTGTGATTTTATTGATTTGATTGCCTTCATCTTGTTGTTAGTTGTCCAATCTAAATTTTGGTTTTGTTCAATCTTGAAATCATGTTTTATTATACTTTTATTAAAACTTGCTTTTTCTATTCTTGTATAGATTTTTGCACGTTTTAGAGCAATTTCGGTAGCTACGGCTAAAGCTTCGAAATGGGTCTTAGTGTTCTTGCAATGTGGTGAGTATTTTAATCCTTTATTCATTATATTTGGTCCCGTAAATTCAACATCTGTTAGTTTTGAAACTTATAATCTATATTAGAGTGTGATGTTAGTTTTGGTTTTTGACGTTTCAGGTTTTTAAGTTTTTTCTGTTGGTTTTTATAGTGCATGTGAACTTGTGTATCAACAATAGTACGTACGTTGTCGAAGAAAAGATCAAATGTAATGTTATCATGCCTTTTTAGAAGTTTTGTGTGCATCACCTTTAGATGTTGTCGTAAGTTATATCTTCTTGTGTATCATTTTCTATTTTCTAGTTCTAACCAACAGGTATTCGCTTTGTGTACTGCTCTCGCGGCTTTAGTAGATTGGTTTGAAGAAGTTATTTTTATAATTTTCAGCACAATTTGAATTTTAGACTCTGTCTATTAAAGTATATATAATTGGTGCATTTCGTTCTCTTCTGTAATGTTTTATTATACATAGTAGCCAATGTCGCACCACTAGCATTTAGAATAAAATTAATACTCCCGCTTCTACATTCTTAATAAAACATATATGTATATCAAAGGGGTGGATTTGTAAATTAAAAACTTGTTTCGTTTCATAATTAATTTATCAATTTCCTGACATGTGCTAAAGTTTAGTTTCAAAAATCTCCTTATAAATGGATAAAGTCTCGCTTCTCATGGTACCTACCAATAAAAAATTGTTTACGAATTTCTGCATTGAGGTAAGAGCTGATTTCACATTTATAGATTTAAAAACTCGAAGTAGTGAAAATGTTAGAAGTTTGTAGACATCAGTTGGTGACGATTAGAGTTCACATTTTTCTACCTTAATAATGTCTATAGTTCCATTACCGGCACCGATGAGGAGATGGCTATTTTCCAAAAGTGCAATTGGTCTAACTCCCATCTCGTACAAATCAACGGTTTCTGGCAGCTTTTTTTTTCCTCGTATGAATCTTGGTTAAACACCTCATCATTAATTTGTTATTAATACTTATTCTCGGTCTTGACAGAACGTCTTTGGAAACAATTACAGTAACAATATTTGTTGGCCTCCATACAAATATATGTGACCTTTCAACTATACACGAATGGCTAGATTCTGGACACACATTTTCAGAGCATTTTATTTCTGTGATTTTGGAGATCTGAGGACTGAAAATTCCTTTTGATAACTACTCGCTCATTTAAAATCTATAAGCGATCCGCAATTCAACTTTACTCAACTTAGGTAGACAGTAGACTACAGTCAAGAGTTAACTAATATAAAATATCAGGACTTTGGTACTAATGTTTAGGTATTACAGCTTTTAATATTTATCTTTTAATAACTAATTTTAAATTTTATTCATGACTTTTACCTTTCTTAAGTAAGTAACTTATGTATTTTATTTTAAAAGTTTTTATTTTTGGAACTTAAAAAGTTAAAAATAGGTATACCCTTCTCTTTATTTCTTTGTAGATTTTTTAGAAATGACAATAATATTAGAGAAATATACAAGAAAAGTCTCCATCAGAAAAACTTTCAGTATAGTCAAGTCATTAAGTTAGTAGATCTCTGATATAATCTTTCATTTATATAAAACTGGTATGATGATGAAATATGTCTCGTCCTTTGATAATAATACTAACCGGGCACATTTGTATTGGCGCAAAAAATCGTTGCACTAAATATTATATTATATATATTAACAAATCTTTCACTTTCCCAAGGTTTCTGTTAATAAACTTTTTAAATGCTTAATCTATTTGATCGAATGGAGCCGAAGCTTTATGATACTAGTAAGTGTAATCCGTGTTGATTCATATTATGACTTTTGGTATACTTCACAATATAAGGGCGTTGATGTTAGAGCTTATAAGCCTCTTTCTTATTGTCACAATTTTATTTCATGTCCTCTAGGGATCTTCGTCAGTCATTTTAAGTAATATATAAATATTTCTTATTTTCTTAATCTTTGTTGAAAAGCATGAAAAAAGTTGAAAAGTTTGGTTAGATTAATGCACTTGTATTCCGTATTTTTATTTTTAGTTTCCTGATATTTATTACAATTTAGACAATTTTGTCTTAGAAATTGTTTTATATACATTTAATCAGAAATGATAGGTTTTATTAATTATAATAAAAACTATTATACACATATAATAATAATAATAATGATTTATTTACGGAATATCCTTTACATAATAATTTGAATTTAAGTACAACACATGAAACAAATGAGCAATATAAATAAATACATAAAAATTGTAGCTACAAACAAAAAACATTTCTAGATTTCAAAATTTATTAGATATAAAATATATATGTTTGTAATTAAATGGTTCAATATATATATAAATATATATATAGATTTTTAATTGCAATTTTTATTGGATATTCTGAGAGTGCTTATATAGCATTCATGTTTTTTAATAATATATATATTCAATTCTTTTACGTTCTCGTAAAAAAATAATTTAAAAATGCGAAACGATTCATGTTTCGTTTTACAAGGAACGAGGAGAAAGGTAAATAAACAACTAAATGAACTGTATATAAAAATATTTATTAAATAGAGTATTTTCATTTTAATCAACATCTCCTGCTAAATTCTTAATCATCCGAGATAACAAATTTTCCGGCGTATTACATTATTCACGATTCCTTATGTTATTTTAATTTTTCAACTTCAAACATCGCCTAAATATTTAATAACATTTACCTTCGAACAAAGGGCAATCTTGCGAACACTGCAGAGACAAACAGCCCGCGTTAATGTTTGTTTCTTTTTTTATATAGATTTAATAATTAATTAAGGTTCAGCACCCGGGGGCAGTTACGAAACGGGCAATTTGTGAAACGATATCCGATGATTTTTTACGAGTATTTCTTTTTTGCCAGCGAACTCGGGGGTGGCGGAAATCTTCGGAGTGTATAAGGGATAACAAATTGGCGGCCATTAGTCAAAAGCGTGCGCAACCAGCGGCGACAGCTGGTGGAGTGGCATCATGTTAATTCTTCGTCTGCCCTCAAAGTAATGAGTTCGACTTAAGTATTGGGTAAGGATGATGCGTGGGGAGTAAGTGCGGAGGGGGTTCAATATACCGGCTTCATTAATAAATATGCATGATGGGGTGGAATAACCAACAGCTGGTGCATTCCGCCCTTGATGAGCTTCGTTCAGAAACGCTTAAAGGTGAATTATATACGGAATTAGTCGTATTCGACTTAATTACCCTGACTTAATTGGACCCCGCCGCCCGTTATAAATGAAACTGCGAGCACACACATGCACTTAATGTATTATCGGGGACAAAATACTTTTTAATTATTACAAATGAATTTGTTGGAAACCCTTAAAAATTCAACAATTTATCGTTTCACCACTTATGCGCTCGTGCAACGATTAAAACGGAATGTACAATTTGCACTGACGTATTCGTTGATTAACACGATAATTTAATTTTAATTAATTTCGTACTCAAACTACTTTGTTGAATATTAACCGTTTTTACCAATTAGCAGTCAGTAATTTGATTAAAAAATTATTCACTTGATGTATTTAATTACGTTGCAATCTATATTCCATTTGATCAATAATAATTAATTTAAAAAATGTAATTAATTGGTACCCATTCTTATGTCCGAATTTATTATCTATTTACCACCGTGTCCCAATTACGCCTTGTAATTTGCGCCTATTCAAGGTAACCCCTTAATATCTACATAATAATGTCGAATTTACGTCCGGGACAACATAAATCAAAGCCGACGCGCCCCGAGTCTTCGAATTATGAATGTAAATTCGAGTTAAGCAATCATGTATGGCTGGCTGCTAACTCTGGTTACTTCAAAGACGTCCCAGGACTCCTTAATCACCCCTAATTACACACTTGAAGATTACCCGTCCAAACATACCCCCACCTCCTCCCCACCCTTGAACGTATACACATAGAAATGGTAAATTGGCATAATCACTCCGGAGGAATCGTTTCGGAAAATGAAAGTGGGATGAGATCAGGGGGTGGATGCGTCGTCGTCATGGTGATATCTAATCGTAATCACGTGTAGACACAACAGCTCCAATATCGAGATTTATGACTTTATGCCGGTAAACAGCGGCCATCACGGATCATGGGAAATTTAGTGGTCATTATAAATAATAATGCAGCGCCCGGCTGTTATAATGAAGTTATTATTCGGAACATTATTTTCAATTACCATTACGGCCATTAGGACGGGCTGCCCGTTTTGTTTCGCTAATACGTTAATAAATATATAATTAGGGCAGCCCCACATTGAGTATCGATTATTACAATTATCATCCCAAAAGTAGGGCTAATGTTTTTTTTTTATACCACTAACAACTGTATTAAAATAATTACGAAAATAAAACTTGAACACTTTTGTGGCGTACATTTACAGTTTCGACTCACTTTTTGTATAAGCCGAAAGTAATGGAATTCGGCGCGCAAGTTTATTATAACTTATAACTACTTTATATTTTTATTCCTGAGATAACCCACTTGCCGCCAGAAAAGTATCACAAGGTTTTCCGGCGATTCTTAATAAGCCCGGAATATTTTAAACTTGTCCACATTACGGAGTAAGAGAGGGGAAAGCTCATCGTCGACGCCGCAGGTGGAGATTAGTGAAGTGTTTTTTGAGATTCGGTGATAAGGACCAAATTAGCAGGACTGGATTTGCTCAGTTTTTAATTAATAATTTTAATATTAGTCATCTGTATAAAAGTTAGTGATTTAACATTTTTTATAAGGAATATTTTTATTACAATATTCAACTACCTAAAATTTCCCAAACGAATGAAACAATAGGGAAACTTGTATAATAATAATAATAATAATAATAATCTTTTATTGGTGCTCAGGATCATTAGTTTTACACAAGTTAAGAGAATTCAACAAGAATCTGCACATAAACCCAAACAATAAACTGTATGTTAAGTGGCTTTGCAAAAACGCAAAGTAGGCTGTTCGCAAGGTGGACTGAGGCAGTGATTGTTTTAAGTGTCGCAATAGGTAAATACTTTTAATTAGTTTCTTGGCAACTTCCGGCCCATGCTGCCGCCATGATAATTTAAAATCTAGGTAAACTCTAAGAAATCTAGTGCTATTTTCGCCAATATGTGGTTTTAATGAACAATGCATAACTGCCGATTTTGTTAAAATGACAAGCAAGTTGTTAGAATTAAACCAATCAGTTGCACAATTTATCTATTGCTGTTTCTTCATGGTGGTTCTAAGTTTTGATTGTCGTATCGTCGGCAAATAATACAGTCGAGGACTCACTTGGCATGGCAAATCATTAGTGTATATTAAGAACATCAAGGGACCGAGGATAGATCCTTGGGGTATCCCATGGGTTACAGGAAGTTCTTCAAATTTTTGGTTGTTATAATATACTTGTTGACTTCGACTGCCAAGATAAGAGTTAATCATTCGATAGGCTTTTGAATGGAAATTATAAAAGCTTCTGCAGGAGTATATCATGAGAGACGCAATCAAATGCCTTACTATATACAAAAACATACCCTCAAGTGAATCATAGTTACCTATTAAATACTCTTCTTCTCATACTCGTCGAAAATATTTGAGTCCATCAGCAAAGCTAGAATGTTATGGCCCTGAAATTGCATATCCTTAACTAATAATTTTGCTTTCAAAACAGAAAAATCTTAAATATTTGTGAAGATATTTATCTATACATAATAAAATACTGACAAAATATATACCAAGTGATATATAGTTTCAACAAGTAGCAGACTAATAAATCCAGTACATTTATCTATACTTTATTATCTATACTGGCTGCACAAATGACAACCTACCAAATGTCAGAAGACTTGGATGCAGAAGCAGCAGTGAACAAATTTATGAAGCGCGAGGAAGAAGTCTGCGCATACATAAACCTACTGGTGGTGCAAAAATGTGTCATAAGCAAGAACAACTTGTTTGTTGCCAGACGTAATGTGACTAGGACAAGAAGTGGGATGAGCCATTTGAAAAACTCCTGAGCATGGAA
This sequence comes from Ontholestes murinus, assembly GCA_963969525.1. Lineage (NCBI taxonomy): Eukaryota > Metazoa > Arthropoda > Insecta > Coleoptera > Staphylinidae > Ontholestes > Ontholestes murinus. Next base: position 70,735,235 of record OZ018390.1, on the reverse strand, counting down.
CGTTCCCAAAAAGGCGCTTCGTAAGTACCTCCTGCGCAGTAAGGAATGCTGCTGGAGTGATTTCTGCTGCGATAAAGTGAAGAAGAACCCAATATTTCTTGCGTTGGCTACCTTAGCTCTTTGGTGCTCAGCTTCTTGTCCATGAAACTGAAAGTTAGTGCTTTCAGTTTCATGGACAAGAAGCTGAGCACCAAAGAGCTAAGGTGGCCAACGCGGGAAATATTGGGTTGGCCACCTTGGCCAAGAGAGCGTAACTGAGTCACATCAATTTGTGCCATCCTCAAATAAAAGAATTATATAAAATCTCTGCAGAAACGGTACCATGGGAAAAAGTTTCCACTAATGAAACTTAAATTTCAAAAAAGTTTTTGGATTACTGATAGTAATGGGCCAAATCAGAAAATCTTATTAGAAAGATTATTGGTCAACGTATCCTTTAGAACCTAATACAGTAAGACCAATGTATGGAACATGTAATAATTGTTGAAACGATAGTAAAGCAGTCTTTCCACGACACTGAATATTATTCCAGAACCCCAGTCGTTAACATTCCGACTACTAACTCAAACAGCACCATTGCCTGAATCATAACAATTATTCTCGCATTCTGGAATTTTGAACAAATTCTTACATTTTTCATCTAAATGATATACAATATACATCTCTAAAAACAGAAGGAAGATTAGATCGCAACAGTGAATCTACAGCCAAGCTATTGCTTAGAAACAAAACAGTAGTTTGTGGTACAATACACGAAAACCGTGGCTTACCAATGATCTTGATAGAAAAATCCAACATTTTACACAAAGGAGAAATGACTTATTTACGTAAGGGACCGTTTCTACTTATTGCTTGTAAAAATAAAATAATATTACGGATGATATCGACTATTTATGATGCTTCCATGAAATCATGTGGGAATGAAAAAAAAAACGATACGATCAAACTTATGTTCCTATTCTAGTATAATGAGCAAAAGAAAAGTGTAAATCGTGCAGATAAATATTTGGTGAATATTAGTATTTTACGAAAATCAGTTAAGTGGTACAAAGAAATTGCATTTTTTTGTGATAGACTGCGCCTTCTTCAATGCACATAAAATATGTTGTACCTCTCTGCCAAAACATAAAACAAGATACAAAAAGGTTCCCAGTGCCCAGAGAATGAATAACTACGACTCCAAAGAATGCATCATTGCACCCAACACTTCTCGAATTTCTAAACCAGCTCCTTATAATGATATAACCTTCAGGCTTTTTGGACAACTAAAAGACAACGTCATGGCCAGAAAAACGTATAGAGTGTGCTCTTCAAAGCGAGATCGAAGCGAAACCAGATATATTTGTGAACGTTGTTATGTATCATTACACATAGGTAATTGTTATACCGCCTATCAAAGAAGAAATATTCAAAGTTGAATAATAAATGAAATGTAAAAAAGTTTATTTGTATTGTTTTTCGTGCGCATCTAATTACGAAATAATAGCCAGTGACATGGAAAAATGTTCAGAAAAATTTCCGGTCAATAATGTGTTAAAGTGGCCCGATAGCTAATGCTACAAACATATGAGCAAAATAGGCCTGGTGGAAGAAGCACCATGCAGATTCTGCCTAGAGGAAGAAGAGGACTCGTTTCACATCCTATGCCACTGGGAGGGTCTAGCGTTAATCAAAGAGGCAAAGCTAGAGCTGGTCATCTTAGATAAACAGGGATCCAAAATAGATCTGAAAAGGTCGCGGTGGAATAGGCGCTGGTGCCACCCATATAACATCTATCTATCTATCTAGCTAACGCTTACGTCAAAGGGTCAAGCCGGTCTTTATCCCTAAGGGTAGCAAACCACCTGAAGGCCGCTTTTCCTGCTTTTTAGGGTAGTAGAAAACATTGAGCCCAATCCAGCAGTAGAGAAGCAATTGGTACTATGAAGGTGTGACGGCGGCAAGGGCAACCACCAATAATGCCAGATGCAAGGTGACTAGTACAAGCTTGGAATGTTGGTAAAAAGGCACTTCGGTAGGAGATCCTACGCAGCAAGAAACACTGATAGAGAAATCTCTGCGACTAAGTAGAAAACAACCTGTTCGGGCAAGCTTTTAAGATTGTGGCCAAGAAGGCCCAACCAGCCAGGGTCAGAGGTAATGGTCCCTGATAAAACTGCAGCGGTCGTCAACGAATACTTTCCTAAAAGCAAGAAATCAGAAACACCACAGAGAGCACGATAGATTGAAGAGTATGCTGAAGTAATTCTATTTAAAATCGAGGAGTTTCAACACACTGTCGAAACGAAAGGTCTTTGGACCAGAAGGTTTACCTGGCGAGGCGATAAAAGTAGCTCGGGGAGCTAACACTGACGTAACGGTCAATTGCATGAACAAATACTTGGCCGAATGCGTCTTCATTAAACGATGGAAACGGGCCAAGCTGGTCCTTATTCCTAAGGATGTCAAACCACCAGAAAGCCCACAAGTCTTAAGGCAGCTTTGCTGCTAGATACCACCAGAAAGCTATTGGGGAGGATGCTAACAAAGAGGGTAAAAGAGAATATCGATGAATTAGGCGGACTTACCCCGAAACTATACGGTTTTCTGAAGAGACGATTAACGACGGACGCGATTAGGGCAGTACAAGAGAAAACGCTGGGTTGCTTAGAAAGAGAAGACACTGCGTCGTGGTGACAGTCAGCGTGCGCAACGTATTTAATACTCTGTTATGATCAGCAGTAATCAATGCGATAGGGAATGAGACTTCTGGCTCCACCTCATAAGGATGAATGATCATGATGATTGACTCCAGCGGTTCATGCAGTTTGATAAACAAAGAAGGATCACGCAAAGATCACCTCATGGGTTCGTGCTGTACCCAAAGCTATGAAACCTAATTGCGTTCGCTGAAAATCTCGCCTCGCACATCGTTGACGACCCTAAAGCGAATCATCAGGGAGACCACGGATAGAGTTATCGAGTGGATAGAAGGGGTCGGGTTGAAAGTGGCACCGGAGAAGACTTCAGTGGTGTGGCTATTCACAAAATGGTCAGGTCGCGAATAATACGAGAAGATTGCGATCAGGAATCAAGGTAGAGGTGGGAAAGACAATCAGGCATCTGGTTGTGATACCGCAGATAAATTCTTCTGGCAACTGGCAACTGGCAGCAAGCAAGCAGCTATGGGAATAGAGGCGGTTACAAGAATAATATTAATATTATATTTGTCTTTATCATACATGCTTTTATAGAATAAAAAATTCAAATTTTGTCAACCCTTGAATTAAATGTTCTTCCATTCAGACCCATGTCTTTTTTCCTCCGCTGTTCCAAACGAGCAAGCATTGGATATTATTGTTTTTTCCTTGATTTCGGCATGCGTTTTATGAAAATTCTAGTAGAAACGATTGTAGCCTGACTCATGCCCAAAATCGAGGTGTTAGGGAAAGACTAAATTCAACCCTAAACGTTACAAATCTGCGAAAAGCGCAATGGACTTAAGCACCCAGGCCCAGAGGTGTTGTTGGGAACGATACCAGTAGACCTGGTACTGAAGGAGTGCGCAAAAATATACGAATCAAAGAAAGCGGGAATGTTTAAGCAATACGCTACAACCCTCGTACGAGAAAAGTCCCTGATGCAGTGGCAGAAACCGTGGGATGACAGAGAGAGAATGGAGCATCAACGCAGCTAAAGCTATTCGTGGGAAGAAAACATGAGGATACTATCCATTTCCTAACGTAGACGTTTCAAAGCATACCCACATAAAATCAAGAAGGTAAATAGCAGCTTGTATTGCGATGCGGTGGTAGATGACGCAGGCGTACATCCCCAGAGGTACACGGCGAATTCCTAACAGGACACACATTGATTGGGCACCTACTCCAAACCGAGGAAAAGCAAATGCTGTGAAGGACTTTACCGAGGAAGTGGTGAGAATAAAGAACATTGAAACCGAAGAGATAAAGAGAGAAAGTGCACGATGCGAAGAGAGCAGCAATTTTTAAGCAAGAAGCCGAGCAGGAGAAGTCCTTGGTGCAGTGGCGAAAACAGTGGGATGAGAGAGAGAGAGACCGAAGAGAGAAGAACGCTAGAGGATGGAGAGGACGAAGAGTCAAAGTAAAGGGCCTGACCAAGACAAAGATGCTGCTGAAGAATATTGTAAGACGTTGCTTGTGAGGTGAAGGGCTATTAGTGAGTAGGCTGAGAGTCCCATACTACCTCACACTACAAAATATGTATTAGGTATTTTGAAAACACTTTATTATTGCTTTAAATACGCAACAATTATTTTTCCTCACTGTATCTTCTTGATACAAAAAAGGAAAGAGAAAAACTGTACGGAATTGTTGTTGCAAAAAGTATAAGTATTTTGCTTAAATTAATGAAGAAGCGAGAAAATAAATAAATTGAAACTTTGTTCTATATTTGGAGGTCAAATTAAAACTGAGAATGTTGAATGAGAATGATGAAAATTAGTACAAGGAAGAAATGGAGTTGTAAACAGAATTATATATTTAATAAGGAAATAGAAATATACATGTTTGTCAAAATGGCTTTGCATACATCCATGTAATATCCAAAAAGCTTGTAGGCAATGTTGCCAAAGAGTATTGTGATCCTAGTTATAGCTGCTAAGTCTGAGCGTGAAAAACATCAAAATAAAATTGGGTTTCCAAAGTTGATTCTCACAAGTTTTCTACATGGCGAGTCATACCAAAGTAGTAATAAAAGCTCTTGTTATTATCTGTCTCCATGGATGTACGATTTATATTTGAAACACGATCACCCTGGTCACGAATCATCTGCTAGGGCAATAGTATCATATGAGTTTTACTATGATACTTTAAACAAAATTCTAAATACAACTTTGGATTGCCTCACTTCATCTTGCTTGATTGAAGTTTTTGTTAATCTTGTCTCTTCTTCTTTCTAGGAGACTTTCTAAAACTTCCTGCGCTTATATTATTCCATCCCAATAACCTAATAAGTGTTTCGACTGCCATAAAGACCTTGCGGAAAGATACTGTAACCACAATTTTACATAGGATGCATTCAAGCAAACTTTTAGAAAATCCATCTCTGATATCTTTAGCAATTTGAAAAATTGGTTAGGTCGATCAAAGCAATGTCACCGTTTTCTGTTTTACTTGGATTTTTGCTAGTTTTTTAAGTGGTATCGTCCATTCCTTCTTCTTAATTCGAATAAAAGTCCCAGATCATCACTTATATCTTGGCATTTTGTTTTTGTGTGCCGCTCACAGTAATTTTTTTTTGGTAGTATTGGCAGCTAGTTCATAGAATTTATTCTCAGCAGCCTATCGACGAGGTGTTTACTATAACCTTTAATTAATCTAGTGACATAGGTGATTCTGATTTTATTTTTTGTCACGTGGACTCTGCTAAAAAGTAAAATAAACTCGCTCATTTGTCCGCTCTGATACCTACAAAGATCTTGACCAAAGGATAGGCTGGGTCGATCAGAATAAACCTATGGTTACCTTTCTTGGATAAAATATATGCCAATTTCTTATCGGGGTTCGTAATTGCTCTTTTTATATTTTCAGACAACTACTATTTTAATGAGATTGCCTGAAGGATTGGATAAGTTGATTAGAAAAATCCTAAGATTGTTTTAATATTTATTCTTAGAAGTCTGGATGAAATTTGTGTTCATTTCATGTTTATATTTGTTTTTGCTCACTTGATATTTTCAATGACAAATATTTAATGCTTTTGTTTGTTGTTGTTAGTTTCTCTTGAGAGTGGCTTGTAGAGCTTCTTTTCTTTTAGCGCCATCCAGTGTCACAGTTCCTAATATCGGAAACTTATGATGTTTAAAGGATATTATTTTTTTTTATCAGTGTCGGTAGTTGGTTAAGCTCTTTGACGATCTTTTCGCACTATAGACAAACAATCTCAAATGTAGTATTTCTATCATAGGTGACTTTGAGAATTTTCTCTGTCATATGGACTCTATTAAACAGTCAGGTTACCACGCTCCCACTTCTTTAAAAATCTTGTCTAAAGTCAATTGGAATAAACTTAAGGGTACCCATCTTTGATTTGAACTTATTGCTAATTTCTCATCTTGGTTCGTTTTTGACATCTTCATGTTTCCAAAAAGTCTGATTTGACTTGACTGGAGAATTAATTAAAAGATTAATTAAAACTCTTGGTGAATTGTTTCACAATTCGAAACAAAAATTGGTGGATAATTTAAAAAAATTCTTGCAATTTGAAGAAGAATTTAGAGGAAGAAAACTTTAAATTTTGAAGGTAGAGAAAGAATTGTCTTCTATAAAATCAATTTTTTTCAGATCTCTTGAAAAATATTTTGTATTTTGAGAGAGAAAATGCTGTAAAGTTCTCGAAATCTGGATGAAAAAATTGATTGCAGTTTGAAAGAGCAAATGCAAAAACGCCTTTAGAATTCTGATGAAGGATAGAAAGAATTATTTTCTAGAAGTCTAAAACAAATTGTAAACATTAGAAAATTCTCATATTTTACTAAAGAAAATGCTGAAAAATTCTTCAAGAATAATGCAAATTAGATCTTTTAGAATTTTTCAGCATTTTCTTTAGTAAAATGTGAGAATTTTTTAATGTTTACAATTTGTTTTAGACTTCTATGTAAGTCTAGAAGAAAAATCCTGAAATATAAGTAAATGCTGTAACACTCTAGTACTATTAGAAACAAATTTTGATGAGATAATGCCAGACAAGTTCTAGAAATCTGAATCTAAGATTGTATAATTGTATAAAAATTAATAATTCTAGAATTTTCAAACAGATTGGAAGAGCAATTTAAAAAAAATAAAAAGTGTTACTTGTACTCCTAAAAGAATTCGTAATTTAACAGAGCACACTATGAAAAAAAAAATATAAACCTGTCAACAAAATTACTAGAATTCTCAATTATTATATTTCAGTAGGAAAACTTCTAAAAAATGTTATAATATAAAAAATGGATGAGGAATTTTGAAAAGGTGAAGTCAATATTTACACAAAATTTTAAAGAGAAAGATCACAAAGAAAATAATATAAAACCTATCTAAAAATTGCATCTATTGTAACATTGTAATTTAAGAATTACGGTGTTGTATTAGAAATATATCAGCTTGAAGATTTTTGAAGAAAATTTTCATTACCTTCACCACAATATAGATGGCGTAATTTTAAACAAAAATTTTCTTATGAGTTAATGTATTAGGTGGTAAAAACTCTTCTAATATTTATATTAATTGCACGATTGCATTTATGAATCACGGTGTTGTATAAAAAGGACATCAGTTTCAAGTTTTTTAAAGAAAATCTTCAGGTGGTAAATTATCTTCTAAAAAATTATAATTATGGCAGGAATGCATTTTAAAATCAATGTGTTGTGTAACAAATAAATCAGCTTCGAGAATTTTGAAGAATACCTTCATTACCTTCACCGAAAAGAGGTTGGCGTCATCTTAAGCAAAACATTTCTTTTGAGTTGATGTATTAGGTGGTAAAGCCCAATGTTTTAATTAATCTTCTGATTAACATAAAAAATGTTTTACCACGGGTTAAGTGCGAACTTAATTCATTCCGGAAAATTGACAGATCCGATAAGAGCAAAGATCGCTTGCAAATTTTCTTAAGACCTTCTGTTGGATACATTTTACACTAATTTTTTGTTTGATGCTATCTATGGTGTTTTCTTGTTTGAAGTCCTAGATGTTTTCCAAAAGTCTGATTTGACTTCTGCAGAATTGATTAATCTGATTAGAGCAAGGATTGCTTAAATATTTTCTTAAGACCTTCTGTTGGATTTGGTGGTAATTTCTTCTATAATTTCGTCTGTGCGTTCTTCTCGTTTGAATTGGAGATGGATATTGACAGTTTAAGAGTCAGTGCAGGAACAAATTCTAAGCCGCTGGAAGAACGCAATGCATTTAATACTCTGCTATGGTCACCTATGCGATTAAGGGATGAGTCTTCTCTCTCTACTTCATAAGGATGAATGATGATGATGATGATGATTGACTTCTTCTGCTCATGTAGGTGACGCACAAAGGAAAAGCGCGAGACCACAAAAAAAGGCATCACGCAAAGGGTACCTCATAGGTCCGTGAGGGGCTATACAGTAGCAGAAACAGTAGGATGGCAGAGAGAAGAAGGATTATGCGTGAGGAGCCTAACAATGCAGCTAAAGCCATTAGTGGGAAGGAACATGGGGACACAAGCCATTTCCTAACATAGACGCTTCGAAGTATACCTACATAAAATCAAGAAGGCAGATTGCAGCAACTGCATGTATTGTGATTCCATGGTAGATGACGCTGGCAAACTTCCCCAGAGGTACATGGCTAATCCCTGAAAAGAGACATATTGGTAGGGCAGTAGGTGCCGAGAAAAACTAAGTGCTGTGAAGGAAGTGGTGAGAATAAAGGACATGGACACGAAGAGAAAAGAAGACAAGAGAATGGAGAGGGCGGAGAGGACGAGTCAAAGTAAAGGGCTCGGCCAAGACAAAAGATGCTCCTGAACAATATTGAAATACGATGCCGTTGATATATTAAAGAAGGGTAGGGGTATTAGTAAGTAGGCTGAGAGTCGCATACTACCTACTTAACACTACAAAATATGTATTTATTGCAATACAAAGCTTCTGAAAGCTTGGACTTTTAGCTATTTTTCTACGTAGTCCCCAAATATCCAAAAAGCGTATAGACAATGTTGCCAAAGAGTCTCGTGATCATACTGTAACTATACCTGCTTATTGATTTGAACAAGTATTCACACACACTTCTAATATTTTAAATATCAAACTAGTATAGATAATAAAGTATGTTCCAAGCTCGGTTCCGTTATTTTCCGTTAACATTCTATCGCGATACTCCCAGTCGTAAATTACGTTAGTTAAAAGTTAAATTAGCAGACCAACAGTAACAAATTTATTTCTAGCTGCAAAGAGCATTAATAAAGTGCACGCCGGACGTCCGGGAAATGCCGGCCGGGCGGGTTTTTCTTCGGGAAAGCATCGCGGAAAATAAAATCCCTTATGTGCCACATTCAGATAACGTGTGTTGTTATTAAGCTATTTATGTAACTGAAACGCTGCGGCGATATTTATGTAGTTGAAAAATACTATTGTCAAGATAACGCCAAGAGGAAATTGTACGAAAAATTCGCATTTACTTCGAATACTGGTAAACTCGACTTTAATTTTATTTCGTACTCCATTTCCAACTTCCATTGGTCAATATTGATGAACGCCGAACTAATAGTGCTCTTATCGCATACTATACCTGAATGCACTAGTTGGCAACTGCGCTGTACTAGAAAATTCTATTTTCAATCTATATATATTGTTTGTTAATTCAGTTGATTAACAATAACAAAATCTCTCACATTATTTGTAAGTTTGTAATATTTTTATTTCTTCTTCTTTTAATAATTCTTGACCACGGCAGCTAGGTCACTTTATTGTATTTAATAGAGATGTAATCTTAGTAAAATACAAAATCCTGTAATAAAATAAAAACACGTGTATTTCATACAAGAAAAAGCAGTACGAGTAACGCTCGATAGCTCCTTTTTGTAATTGAAGTTAAATCGAGTGGTAATTGGCAAATAAAAAGCGGAAGTGCGGTTCTTCAGGTCGCAATCACCTCTTCCACACACACACACACATACACATATATTCGCTACACCCGGCTCCGGCGGTGGTAATTGAATTGGAGAAGTCAGGAATGTTTCTGATGGTTATATTAGGTTAAGTTGTACGGATGAGGGGGGGTGGGGGGAGAGGGGGATATAGCATTATTATTAGATTGAACGTACATATATTTAATATATGTCATCGGGAAATTCTCGTGGAGCTTCTCCCGAAATAACTTTTATTATTAAAAAGCGCCGGCTTTCGGTAATTCGATCTATTCTCGGCCGTAATCCAATTACCCCTTACATAACTTATCCGGCTACTAAATTAATGATATTATTTTCCATAAATTTCTCTTTGTGTCTACGTTCCATACACACAAAAATGACTTTTTATAATAGAATTATATCCATAAAAGCTCTCGTAAAGATTCCTCCTGAGTAGCTTCCTTCATAAAGGCTCTTACGGTATCAATTTTGTATTCAGGACGAATTTGTTAATGGAAGCTGCAAGTATTGATGAACCAATTAGTACACGAAATGCTATTATATTCCTGAAAGCAATAACATTTTTTCTTTTTGTCTAATAAAATATTACCATGAGCGTAATTATATAATATATAATTCTTAAATGTTCAACATACCATACAAGCAATCATACATCGAAGATACGAGGGTAGATTGAAAAGTTTCCGGAATGGGCAAGAAAACGCAGTAATTTTTTTTTATTTTTCAACATAGTACCCTTGCAGGGCGATACACTTTTCCCAGCGGTGCTCCAACTTTTTTAAGCCTTCAGAAAAATATGATTTCGGGAACTCTGGAAAATTAGCTTTAGTGGCGTCGATGACCTCCTCATTTGACGTAAAGCGCTTGCCTCCGTGCCAAGTACGCACGGGGCCAGGTCTGGAGAGTACCAATTCAACCAATTTAGCATTGGCGACTCGGGATGAATGGGCCGGCGCGTTGTAGTGGTGGAAGAGCACTTTTTTTCGCTGCAAATGAGGGCACCAAGACTTTGTGGCCTCTGCGGCATAATATAAAGATGTTTTTTTAGTTGTGTACGGATCATTAAGAAAACAAACCGCCAAATTTATGATCGAGAGTGAGTCGTATCAAGTTACCGTTTCGTGAAATAGTTCCGCACGGGGAATTATTTCATGAGAAATGCGACATAAACAATAATATTCATTTATATTGGATTAAAAATACTAATTGTTTTATATCTACCAGAATGTTTAAATGGTCACCTTAATAAATTAAAAATAATAGAAATTATATATAATTGAAATTATATTTCTTACTTTTTCTTCTGTATTTTAATGAATTATAATACAATATTATTAAATATGTAGTGGAAATAAAAAAACTTTTTTTGGTTTGTTTACATTAATTTAACGTTGAATTTTGATTATGTTTCATAGAATGTATTAAATATATGTGAATAATAATTATAATAACAATAATAATACCTTATAAGTTAGATTAGATAAGGTCAGCATATGTGATTATTAATAATATCTTTAATTTATGGTTAGGTCAGGTTAGGTTAGGTTTAGGTTAGGTTATGTTAGATTAGATAAGGTCAGCATATGTGAATATTAATAATAATATCTTTATCTTATGGTTAGGTCAGGTTAGGTTAGGTTAGGTTAGGTTAGGTTAGGTTAGGTTAGGTTAGGTTAGGTTAGGTTAGGTTAGGTTAGGTTTAGGTTAGGTTAGATTAGATTAGATAAGGTCAGCATATGTGAGTAATAATAATAATAATAACAATAATAATAAATATATTTAATATTTATTTATTTACATTTTAAGGTTAATTAATGAACTTGCTACAGACTGACTTAATTAAAATGGATAAAACATAATTTACATTTATATAATTCTCTCGAGAATTTGGGCCGTAAGAAAGAATGTTTGAAATTAAAAAAAATAGTATTAATCAATTGGTAGTTCAAATTTAACTAATTTATTGGTAATTGGGCAATTACCCCCCCCCCCCTAAGATTTATTCGTTCGTTTATTTTTTTTTATTCTTAAAAATTACTAATATTTCAAACAAACAAGTTAAGTGTTGGTGAATCTAGTCAGCGATCTATGACGGTGCATTTTTCCAAAACAGGCAGGCAATGTAAACAAATTAAAGTTAACGCAAGCACCGTTGGAGAAGTGATGACTTTCTTCCTTTGCACAGAGGGTTCCATTTTCTAATAATACTCGACATATATTGATACTATTCGCCTCTTTGGTAGTCGTAAAAATACTAAGTACCATAAAAATTCAATTGTTTATGCGAAACATTTTATAAAATCATTCAATACCCCATCACGATGTGTAAGAAATAAATTAAATATTTACAAACTGAAGAAAATAGAAATAGGTTAAAACTAATAATCAAAAGTATATTTTTTGGAGGGAAACCTAACGATATCATCGTGATGCTGGTTCTCTCCTAAATATAGAATCAGAAATAGAAACATATTTCAGAAATGTCTCTTGAAATATGATAATTATAATAATGTTACACATGAGCCTATACTTCAATTGGAATAGATGGATGTTCCGTTATGATGGAAGAATTGTATCTATATTGCAGTCAACCTTGTCCAATTTAAGATAATGGATAACTCTTACGCTAATAAATTTATCTTTATCCATTATCTTTATCCAATTTATTTATAATGATGCAGTCAATATTTTAAACGAATTACAAATTGAAATGACGAAACCTCGAATTACCAAATACCAGAGAAATAGACCAAACGTGGATCACCTATTGTAGAGGATTCTTTTTATTTATCTTTTTCCCTTTTATCCATTACGTGTGTCAGACTTATTCTCTACAATATGTCTCAGTTATTTTCTCTTACACTTCTTTACCAATGTTGCCTACTTTGTGTCATTTTTCTTAATTATTGTCATTTTAATCCTCTTATTTCCGCTCCTTGATGTACTTGCTCGTTTTAACCCTTCCTTGGTCTTCCTGATTCATTTTTAATCTAACCATCTTAATTATTTCTCTTTTAATAAAATCAGTAATATTATATAGGTTTAATATTTCGTACTTTGTCTCTTCTTGTAATTCCCTTTATCTTTCTTAGGTTTCACATTTCCATTGCATTGGTTTTGCTGTTTTTACTCTCTATGGTTACTCATGATTCACTACTATATAATAGTGAATGTCTTACAATTCTTTTATATTATTCTCCTTTTATTGTTTTTGTAATCTCTCTTTTCTCTAATCTTTTTTTGAAACGATCTTCCCTGTTTCCTCTATTGTTAATCCCAGGTATTTGAACTGCTTAACCTCCTCTATCTGTTTTCCGTTTAACTCTATTTTGTGATTGCTCCCTTTTGATGATATCATAGTTTTGGTTTTGTTTATATTTATCTTTTTCAGCTCCTGTTTGGAAATTTCCAGGTTTTTCTTCGGAATCTGCTATTAGTGTTACGTGGTCGGCAAACATTAATATTTGCATTTTTAATAGTTCCATATTTTTAAACACTATTTTTGTGTTCTCGGCTCTTTGTTTGCTATTTCTTATTCTTATTATTGATGATGTCATCTATACCTAGAGATTTTCCTACTTTTATTCTCTTGATTTCTGCCTCCAGTTTTTCGATTGTTATTTCGTTGTTTCCTCAATTTGTTTCACCTTCTGCATCTCCATTATGGTCTGTTTCGGTTCTTTTGTTAAAGTATTCTCTCCATCTTTCTAATATCTTCGTTTCTCTTGTTATCATTTTTCCGATTTTGTCTTTTATACTTGGTTGGCTTAGTGTTCTTTTATTCCTCATTTGTTTAATTGTGCTGTAAAACTTCTTTTGGTTTTCAGTTTGTTACCGAACTACTCCCAGAATTACTTTTTTGCTATCTTGATTTTGTGTTCCACAATTTTATTTGCTATTTTATATCTTCTGTAATCTTGTTCTTTCCTTGTTTTTTTCTTGTGCCATTTTCTCGCTGTGATGTTTTGTTTTTTATTTGTTTTTCTATTAGTTGCTTTGTTATTCGTACTCCTCTGTGTTAATTGTTATCTTTTGTTATCCTATTCTTAATCACTTTTCTTTTCCTTTTTCTTCTCTTGCTATTTCTCTATTTTGTGTAAGAATTTTTCTTCATTATTTATGTATATCTTGGACCCTCTTAGATTCCTTTAACTCTCGTTATTTGTTGTTTTGTTTCCCATGTCACAACTTCGACTCGTATTATGTATTTGTTTTTCACTATGTAATGTGAAATTCTCGACTTCCTTCTGTCCTTGGTTTACCTCTCCTGCTAAGCCTGTTATTATGATATTATTTTTTATTCATTTGCTGTTCTTATTTTTTTACTTTCCCTATATAGTATAAATAGGAGAAGTATTGTTTTCATGATTTTTGAGTCCATTCCACTTATTTCTGAAAAAAAAATGTGTCTGCGTGTGTGTGTGTCTGTGTGTGTGTCTGTCGGTTTGCGCTGTATCTCAAAAATTAATTAAGATGAAATTTTAAACTTAAGGTTTTATCGTTATAAACTGGAACCGAAAAGCTTTTGGTGAACATTCATAGACCGGAAGTGGATGTATACTCGAGGCTTTTTTCTGTTTTTTGGTGATATTTTTCTAAATATGAAAAATTTTAAAAAAGTTCAAACAAAACTTAAAGGGAATGAAAAACTGAACAAGTTTTATTTAAACATATTTTTTGCCATTTTTGCCAATTGCTAATAAACTATTATGAGTTACATGAAATTTATATAACAACTAATTGTAGAGAATTCAAAAATGAACATATTATTAAGAACAGCCCTTTTCCGTAAACCTCATAGTTTTTGAGTAAAATATAGGGAAAGTACTATGATGGCCACATCACCATTTTCCACTTTGTTTCCAGGTTGTCGATTCTTTTTATCATCTCTTGCTTTTCTAGCTAGCACTTCTCTTCCATATTACTAATTTCATTCTTTAGTTTTCTGATCTCTTCTTTTAGATGTGTTTTTTGCTATTTCTCTCATCAAGTCTTTAAACATGCTCTTTAGTTCCTCCATTTCCACATCGTTGTTAGCTATATATCTTACAAAGGTATACATGCAAAAAAACAATTAATTGTAGGAGGAAATTAGGGTTAATAGAAAATTCTTACTCATATTTTTTTAAGAATAATATATTTCTATACTAAATTTAAAACATGTAAATAAAATTATATGGGTAATTCCCTGTTTCATTCTCTAAACAAAATGTGCCTCGCAGAGAAAAACAATTCGTCTTTGAACGTAAATACGAAAATAAAAACCACTAGCACAATCTACATATTTTATTATCACAGCGAACTAACTGAAAGCTGCATCGCTTTGTTTTTGTGTATCGCCGTGAGTTTGCGTGTAAATTAAGGTTGGTCAGCCCTTTGTTTTTCTTGCACACTTTGTCGCGTAGGTGCGGATAATGGATGCCGGCATTATAAAGTGTAATGAATTGGAATGGACTGGGTTAGTTTCCGGTCGGACGCTTTTGATTAATCAGGCCGACGCCGACGCCGACGGCCGACGGCGGAATTTGTTTCGGCGTCGCCTACTGCATGCGGTTTTTGTGCGACGCGAAAATGATTCAATCTGCACACAAAGACCGGCCGCTCCTCATTTCTGCGCCGGCACTTTGATGTATTTTCAACGTATTTCAATTCGGCCCTTTGCAAAGATTGAAAATTGCAGGTAGAATTAATTTATTATTATTTAGGTAAAAGGGCATCGGTTGGGTAATTTCAATTGGAGCTCTTTATTACACGCTCGAATACAGATACAGCTCTTTCAAATTCAATTCAATTCGAGAGTAGTTTTGTAATTATAACAAGTTAACAGAATTTAGGCAATTAATTTAACTTATAACTAAATTAAATTAACACCATCTAGTTTTTCCAAGCCTTTAAATATTATTATTTAAAACATAATTACTGTAATTAAATTTCTAAATGGAAAATTATAAAACTACTGTTTGATATTGTTTATAAATGTACCTAAGCACAGGAACTGTTTGCTTTGATTTCCTCACAAAAGAATTATTTACAAACAGTTGTAATTACTTTGACATATTGTACGTTTCTTGTATTTATGAAACGAGCACCGGTGCACGAGGGGACGGATTTCTGCACCACAATGACGTAATTATACGTATTCCGCTGATACGTGAAACTTCCTACCGTTCGGTTTTCCAAACCGATGTGTTTGCTTAATTAAAAAAGTGCAATAAACGCCGGTATTTGTTTGATTGTGTGTTGCGAGTCCCATTTGTGCCGAGTCCGATTCGAATTCGCATCGTTTGCAGTGCTGCTGTAAACATTGGTTTATTCATCTTTCAGGAGTGTTCTAATAATGGACGTAATATTTGCTCCATGTTGTAAGCGGTAAATATACAGTAAACATTAGAAACAAATAATTAATATTCACATTGTATTTATTAGACATATAATGTCTGAATTTATATCAAACACAGATAATCTACTAATTATTTTTAATATAGTTCTGTTAATGGTCGAGGCTTCTACTTCTTTGTAGATGAAAATTCACAAATAAAACACTTTGTAACTTTGTTATATTACTGAGATTTTATTTAGTGCCTATTTAGCTTTGACAATTTATACTTTTCATTTTCAAACTTACTTACCTACTTCTAGTTTGAAAATAACAAATGGAAATTGTTGAAACTATAGTCACTAAATAAAGTTTCAGTTATACAATCAAAGTTTAAAAGTGTTTCATTTGTGAATATAGCTTTCTTATTATATTTCTCAATCATAGATATATTTATTATTAGCCTATAATTATATTACAAAATATAAAAGATTTCTCAATAAAATTAATTTCCTTATGTTCTCTTTTATTATAGTGATTTATATTTTACCAAATAAGTCAACAAATGGTAATTAATATTCACTCTTTCTCGTATTGATGAGTGATTTAATTATAGTATTTCTAGGATTTCTCTTTCATTTCATATCACGTAGTTGCCTTATTAATGCCCTTATTATAGTCGTGTTATTATTTTATATTTCCGTCTTATACACTTTCACATATTTCAAGGTATTCGATGTATTATATAACTATATAAAAACTACACATAATTTTGTCTTAAATTCTATTTAAAAAATTCTAGATAATTTTCAAATTTTAACTGCAAGAATAGACATTTCCAAGCCTTTCTAGTCGATATAATATTAGGACATTCCACATATCTGTAGAATACAGCTATTTACTAAGCAATCACAAAGTGAGTATTTATTTAATATTAAAAACATATGACGGTACAAACACCATCGAAAATCAAGAATAAATACTATAAACTGAGTTTTAAACACGCTTTTGCATTACTTATGTTTCACTATTTTTATATCTCCGACTATAAAATTAGTGAAACATAACCAAGTGCTTAATAATTCCATTTATTAAACTCACTGTGTACGAAGACTTATTTTAAATAAGACAAGACCTTTGGCAGAACTTCTGTCAGGGCGCAATTTTTCTTGTGCAGAGTTCCATTTGTCATTTTTGCGTGGTTTTGCTTAACATCATTAGATTATTATTTTTAGTACATTGATAAAAGTCAGTAGAGTAGATAATAAAAAAACGTCTTTCTATGCCATTTAGTTTGTCTATAATAAATTCTTATAAAAGGTATTTTTAGACAACTGGTCAAAAATAAGCTTTAATGACAGTCACTGGTAATAGTGTTATTTGACAATGAGAATTAAAAGTAACAGTATATGGTGGCAGTAACAATAAGCCATCCTAGTTAACAGCATCAATTGACAGCGATATTTCACAGTTAAATAAGGCAGTGGTGGTTTTTAATGATAGTAAACTAGTTCAAGTTGGAAGTCAAAGATAATTGAAAATTACAAGTTGCCAATGATGGAATTTAGTGTTATTAAAGAGTGAGAATTGATAGTAATAGTTGGTAATATCAGTTGAAGGAAATTCTTAGAAAACAGAGTGAAATTCAGAGTTATTGTGTTGGCAAAAATAGCTGATGATGAATAGTGTATAGTGGATTATAGTCACTCTTATAAGTAACAGTCGATTGTTATAGTTGATATTATTAATTAGTACCAGTGAACACTCATTTTTGGCAGTGAAACTCGAGAGTGACAGTTTGTAGTAAAAGTTTCTTGTAACGGTAAATAGTGATAGAGGATAGTAACTATTGACAGTAATACTAGGCAATGTAATTGAGAATGAGAGTAATCAGTAAGTTAATAGTGCAAGTTGGAGGCAAATCAATTGATAGATATAGCCGATAGTTTCAGTTGTTGATGATGTTTTTTTGTAGACAGTAACAGTTGAAAATGAGAATAAATATTAACAGTCGATGGTGTAAGTTGAAACTTTTGTTTGAATGTTGAGAGTTTCAGGCGTAGTGATAGTTAATAGTATAATTAACACTCATGGTTTAAAATAATATGGGATAATTATCAACAATTACAGTTATCAGTAACAGTTGCTAGTGAAAAATAACAGAGATCATCGATAGTGACAGAAATAGTGATATTTAATTGTGTAATCGTCCAATATGACAGTTTAAAACGACAAGTGAGAGTTTACAATTAAAGTTGACAGTGGTACAAACAGCTGATTATTTGATAGAGGATAGTAGATTGTTAATAATATTTTGTAGTCACTATTGATGATAGCGACAGTTAGCAGGAATAATAGGTAATACCAGTTGATAGTGAAAGTCGCAAAATGTTTATAATAAGATAAAACGTTAGATATAGAAAGTTGAAAGTTATAGTTGACAGTAACAGTAACAGTCGACAAGTATAATTAATGGTTTAAATTATCAGCGACTGTTAGTACTAACTTTTGATAGTAAATATTGACATTGCCGAAGACATTTGATACTCAAAAATAAGAATGATAATTAGCAGTAACAGTTTATTGTATATATTGGCAGTGCCAGTTGATAGTGACATTTGGCGCTAAAAATTAACAGTGACAATTGATAGTGGTGGTTGACTGTGAATGTTAACAATATCAGTAGATAGTTATAATCGAGTGTGGGAGTGGATATTGGCAGTAAATAGATACAGTTGACAAAGTAAGCTGCCAGTGACAGTTGATAGATGATATTGTCAAGTGACAGTAACAGTTAACCCGCATAGATTCTAGTGTTAATTAACAGAAACAGTTAACAGTCTTACTAGAAAGAAGTAGTTAGTGCTGTTGGTTTGTAGTCACAATAAATAGTGATAGTTAATTGAGACAGTTGTTTGTAGTTGTAGTAATACTAATTGACAGTGTTTGTTAATAATGAGATTTACATAGTAATAGTCGATAGTGAACATTGTAAGTTACAGTTCAAAAAAGCGTTAACTGTTACAATTGATAGTTACAGTGACTGTTGTTAGTGAATGTTAAAATTAAAGTGAGTCTCGTCACTTACAACTAACAGTGACAATTGGCCGTGACAGTTGGGAGTAAAGGATACTCAAAAATAAAAGTGATAATTAGCAGTGACAGTTTATTGTATATATTGGCAGTGCCAGTTGATAGTGACATTTGGCGCTAAAAATTAACAGTGACAATTGATAGTGGTGGTTGACTGTGATTGTTAACAATATCAGTAGATAGTTATAATCGAGTGCGGAAGTGGATATTGGCAATAAATAGATACAGTTGACAAAGTAAGCTGCCAGCGACAGTTGATAGATGATATTGTCAAGTGACACTAACAGTTAACCCTCATAGATTCTAGTGTTAATTAACAGAAACAGTTAACAGTCTTACTAGAAAGAAATAGTTGGGGCTATTGGTTTCTAGTCACAATAAATAGTGATAGTCAATTGAGACAGTTGTTTGTAGTTGTAGTAATACTAATTGACAATGTTTGTTAATAATTACTATTACATAGTAATAGTCCATAGTGAACATTGTAAGTTACAGTTCAAAAAATCGTTAACTGTTACAATTGATAGTAACAGTGACCGTTGTTAGTGAATGTTAAAATTAAAGTGAGTCTCGTCACTTACAACTAACAGTGACAACTGGCCGTGAAAGTTGGTAGTAAAGGTTGGCAGTAATATTAAACATTGTCAGTAGATAGTGAAAGTTGTTAATGCAACTTGACAGCTACTACACTACTAGTTATCAGGGTAAGTTGACACTTAGTGCTGCTACTGTGAGTTTAAAGTGATACTGACAGTTGGAAGTGTTTGTTGAAAGTAAAAGTTAAAAGTTGGTGAACTCGATATTTACAATAAATAGTGATAACTGGCCGTTATTTGTATTTGTATTTGTATTTGATGCTTTGTTTCTCTTACAATAAAAAAAGATATTACAAATGGATAGATAAAAAAATGTACTTATAATTTTGGGAGTTCACTCGGCAGAATGTTCTTCCACTCCAGCCCAATGCTGCATTATTAATGGTTGACAGTGATCAGTATATAATGACAGTGATAATAAAACATAACAATAACGGTTAAAAATAATAGTTTATAGTACCAGTTGACAGTTAAAGGTGTAATGACAGTTAAAAGTGATATTTGGCATATACAATTAACAGTAACAATTGAATGTTACCGTGACGGTAATTGTTGAGAATATCAAGTAACAGTAACAGAAACCACATAAGTTGTATAATTGACAGTGACGATTATTGGAAGTAGTAGCAGTTGTCAGTATTTGTTTCTAGTGATAATAAACAGTGATAGTTGTTAGTAACAGTTAATAGTAGTAAGCAATACCGGTACATAGCGATAATTGCCAGTGAAAGTAATAATAAAGTAATTTTAAATAGTGCAGTCGACAGCAAAACATTTTAAGTGTACAGTTTGCAAAAATCGTTAACAAATACAATTGACAATGACAATGATTATTGATAGTAAATATTAAAATTGCTAGTCAAAAGTTATACTCGGCACTTACAATTAACTATAATAACTGGTCAACACAGTTGATAGTAACGATTGACAGTGATAGTAAACAGTGCCAATACATAGTGGTATTTGATAATGCAACTTGACATTACTGCACTAATAGTTATCAGAATAAGTTGATAGTAAATGCCACTACTTATATTTTCATGCGGCAGTGACAGTAATTAATACCTGATGAAAGTTAGGAGCTTATTAAATGTGATATTTGATACTTAAAACAAATAGTGATAAGTAGCCTGGACAGCTGATAGCAATAGTACATATTATCAGTAGAAAACGATAGTGGTAATGAAATTAATGAAATACTGGCAATTGTATTATAGTAATAGTGACAGGTAACAATGATAGAATTTAATTACAGTTTACAGTGCAGATGTAATGACGGTTAATTGTAATAGTTGACACTGATAACTGATCATGTAAGTTGACAGTGACAGTTAATACCAACAATGATTGTTATTGTTTAAATTAGTGGACGATAAGTTGCATAATTGACAGTGATAATTGACGAAAATAGTAAATAGCAGTTAGCAATATTTGTTTTTAGTACTACTAAATAGTGATAGTTCATACTGACACTTGATAGTAATTAGCGGGACCAGTTTACAGTATTAGTTAGCTGTAATAGTGACTGTTAGAAAGTGAAAGTTAGAATTGCTATTCGAACGATACAACGATACAACGTACAGTGCTAATTGGCCAATAGAGTTAAATAGTTATAGTTGGTAGTAATAGTAGTGATTGTTAATAAATAGTTGACATTGGAACTTATTTTAGATAATTTAAGGCGTTGGTGACAGTTAACAGTGCTTGTTGAAAGTGAAAGTTACAAGCTGGTCTAAAGTGATATTTAATAATTACAGTAAATAGTGTTAACTAACTGAGACAATTTATATTAACGGTTGACAGTGATAATATACATAATGAGTAGATAATAAAAGTGATAATTTAACATAACACTAGCAAGTGTAGTCATAGTGACAGTCAACAATAATAATGTGTAGTAACAGTTTACAGACAACAATTTACAACAGTGATAGGTGTAATGAAAGTTAGAAGTGATATTTGACACTGATAATTAACATAGTGAGTTAACAGTAACAATTGACAGTGATATTTGACACTAATAATTGGATGTTACAGTGACGGTAATCGCTGAGAATGTCAAATAACAGAAACAGTAACCAATCAAGTTGCATAATCAAGAGTGACAATTTATGTAAGTAGTGGCAGTTTGCAGTATTTATTTCTAGTGATAATAAACAGTAATAGTTCATAGTAAAAGTTGCTAGTAGTAAGCAGTACCAGTTAACAGTGATTGTTGGCAGTGAAAGCAATATTAATATAATACTAAATAGTAACAATCGAGAGTAAAGTTTGTAATTTACAGTTTGAAAAAATTGTTAAAAACAGTTAAAATTGATAGTGATAGTAACTGTTGATAGTGACAGAAGTGCTAGTCAAACCCGTCACTTACAATTAATAGTGATAATTGGCCGTGAGAGTTGATAGTAACGGTTGACGGTGGTAATAAACATTGTCAATAGATAGTGACAGTAGATAATGCTACTTGACAGTGACTAAAGTAGTTGTTCCGAGAGTAAGTTGATAATAAATGCTGTTAGTGATTATATTAATTAACAGTTACATTTGACAATGATAGTGAAGATTAATAGTTAAAGTAAATTTTGGCAGTCGTAGTTACCAGTGACAACATACATTAACAGTAGGTAATTAATTAAAAACACTTGGTTTGTTTCACTAAATTTTTTATTGACTCGACTAGTTTTGCTTTTTACAGAATTTTCAAGAGTAGTCGAGTCAATATAAAATTTGGTGAAACAAACCAAGTGTTTTTAATTAATTACCTATTATTCCACAATGTTTTACCACGAGGTAAATAAGAAAATCATTCATTAAATATACATTAAGAGTGTGTGTGAATAGTATCTACTAGTGTCAGTTGACACTAACTATTAAGAGTGATAGTTAATAGTGACAGTGTACAGTAATAGTTAACAATATCAATAAATAGTTCCAGTTTACAATAAAATTTAACAGTGGTAAGGTGTTAGATGACAGTATTATTTAACAGTAACATTTAACAATTTATAGTTGATGATTGAGTTGTTTACAATTGAGAATTGACTTTTAACCGTTGATAGTTAACAATGATTTATAGTAAAAAATTGAGGGATATGGTAGGTAATGTCAGCTTTAAAAATAATAATAGATTGTGGTAGTTACAATTACTTTGAAAGTTAACAACAGTTTAAAGTGAAACACAATTCAGTATCTGATAACAGTTTTGGTGAAAAATTACAGTGATAGTTATGATTCGAATTTGATATTTGACAGTAATAGTTAACACTAACCGTTAATAATAACAGTAAATAACAGTTTATGGTAAGTTTAAATTGCCAGTCGATAGTCTTAATTGACACTATTAAGAATACTCAATGGCTAGGACAGCTGTAGTGACGGTTGATAGTGATAGTGAGAAGTATCAGTAGATAGTGAAAATTTATTATAAAACTTGAAAGTGGAAAATATAGCAATAGTTAATAGTGGCGGTAGGTAACGTGGTAATTGATAGTAATATTTAACAGTGACATTTAAGATTTTTAACATTGGCTGTTTACAATTGAGTATTTACAGTTGAGAATTGACAGTGGATGATAGTTTAGAGCAAAAGCTTTCAAAGCAATTTGACCGTATCAGTAATAGCAAAATAGAATCTGATAGTTAACAGTAACTATTGACAGTTAATTGTGATAGTTTTCAGTGCAAGTTAACAGAGATGATTAAATGAATATTTTCGATACTGGCAATTAATAGTAATAGTTAAAATCTAATACTAATAAAACACTGTTAAAAGTATCTGTATCTGTTAATAGGTCAAGTGATAGTCTATAGTCATAGATGTTACTGGACGTTGATAGTTGAGACTGATAAAAGCAACAGTTAATAATGAAAGCAACAGTTTATATTTATTTTTCTATATATATGTATATATATATATATATATATATATATATATATATATATCACAACAAGTTAATGTAAAAAGAAACATTCTTAAAATTTTGGGCAAAAGAAGTACTTGCGGAGTTCATAATCACTAAGTGTTTTTCCACTCA
Source organism: Ontholestes murinus (assembly GCA_963969525.1). Taxonomy (NCBI): domain Eukaryota; kingdom Metazoa; phylum Arthropoda; class Insecta; order Coleoptera; family Staphylinidae; genus Ontholestes; species Ontholestes murinus. The sequence goes on along the minus strand of OZ018390.1, from coordinate 70,711,572 downwards.
AACCCTTCTTTTTTCACGATGCAGCGGGAGCAAATATCCTCTTGTCCCCTTTAAGAAGAGACCTTTAAGCTGTTAATGTCAGCATAACAAAAAAGTAAATTATATTTTGCAAAAACCGTTTATAATTACAAATAAATTACCAGTCAATAGTAACAGTTGGCGCTATTAACAGTAGTAATTGGTCGTATAATTGTAGTTACAACTGACATAGTCAAAGTATCATTAGATAGTGACAGTCGCAAGAGAAGAAATAGTTGCTAGTTGCAGTTAACAGTAAGAGTTTACCGGGAGAGTTTATAGTGAAATTTTTCAAATACAATTGATTATGGTAGGTATAATGTCAGTTAATATTGGCAGTTAGCACAGTAAATTAGCAATAATACACAATGGTAGTTAATACGAATAATTAATGGTAACTTTTAATTTTAAAGTAACAGTGAACACTACTAGTTATCAGAGTAAGTGCTAATATGCGAAATTTATAACCAAAATCAACACTGATACTTCATAGTGAAAATTGACTGTAATATTAAGCAATACCAGTTAACAATGATAATTAGGAAGTAAGTGTCGATTGACAGTTGGCTACGACAGTAAATAATAATATTTGCCAGTAGACATTGCTAGTCAACAGTGATGGTTAATAGTAAAAATTAAGACTGACAGTAACAATTTCAATAGAAGGTAACAACTGACATTAAAAGTTGACAGTGGCAGGTGAGGTAATAGTTGATAGTCATATTTCACAGTGACAATTGACAAGTGACATTTTCATATGACATTTGACCATTGACTTTTTACAGTTGACAATTGATTGATCGGAGTTTATACTTGCAATTGAAAATTGATACTTATAAGGTTAAATGTAGCAATAGCAAATTGTGTCGTTTACAGTTGACATGTTTACAGTGAATGTTAATACAGACAATTAACATAGACATTTGAATAGTAATAATTTATAGTAATACTTTAAACAACTAAGATAACAATACTTACAGTTGACAATATCTTATGTACGTTCAGGTAAGAGTTTAAAGTGATCATTTATATTAAAATTTGATATTTAAAGTTGGTAGTGGCAATTGATCGTAACAGTAACAATTAAGTAAGGATAGTTAACAGATGAGAGTAACAGTTGATTTAGAATTAAAATTTAAATATTATCATTTAAATCGTATCAACGGAATCCTAACATTGTTTAAAACTATTAAGTATGTTTTAAACAATTATGAACCGATGGTTAACAGTAAATAATTGCAAATTAATTTTTGACTGTTACGAGTTATTATACTTACAAGCTGAGTGTAAATTTCAAATAGAGAAACTACAACTATTGGGATTTTAACGCATTGATCAAATTAATAAATAATTGAATTGCTGCCTCCTTTAAATGAAATTATAACACCATGGGTTACATATTGTAAACTTAGTGAAAATATGGTTCATAAGCTGTAAATTGAAATTCCCTGCCCGAGACTGTGCCTTTATTGCGTTTTTATATGACTCATGTCGTAAGGAAAATAACGGGGCCGCCTTTATTACATGTCCAGCAAAAGTAACTAGAATGTTTAATAAAGCCGCATCTTTATGATATAAGAATTAAGGATGTGCACATCATCGTTAGATCTAAAATAAAAATAAAAGCAACACCCAAAATCAATTTAAAAATATTTTGCTTTTTTAATGATAATAATATTTATAATTGCAATCGATACTACACATAATCACAATATAAACACTATTTTTTAAATATTTGATGGTAGATTCACAATAAATTTCGTACGATTTAGAAATGAAATACAAATTATCTGATTAAGGTTAAAGGCAACTTTTTCGTGATACATTTTAATTAAATAAAAGTGAACACAAATTTTTACCACCAAGTTTTTAACCACCAGCATTATTATATAAATAAATAGCAGCAAATTGACTTAAGTTCATACTTCAAAACCTATTAACGAGTTTTAGATAATGACATTTAAATGTTGAAACATTAGATGAGTTTTTGTGAATAATTATATTTTACTACATTATACTTTAGTCATTGTAAAAATGGCTAAATTTCTTTTATTTAGTATCTGGGTTTTTGATTATAACATTATATTTTAAAATCATGTGAAAAACATAATTACACAACTACTTGTTATGTTGCAAGGATAAAGATTATTTATTGCAAGTGAGATTTTACACCATAATATAACAATTTGAGATAATATAAAAAAATGGTGATGATATGGTGTGCAGGCTAAAAGAGTACCCAGACATTACGTTATGACAATTTCAAACAAGAAAATTAGAGGAAATTATGTCAACGCAAACACTCTCGCTCTTGTTTAAACAATCCCAGATGACTTTCTTGCCACTCATTAAATCTTCACGAGCAAACAAAAAGTTCGCACGAGCTCGCTTCACTTCCTCCCTATTACAAAACTTGTTTGTTTACATCTCTCACACATTGTCGGCGCCTAATTAGTTACGTAACCAGGTAATCCGAGTGCGAGAATGGTCGCACGGAAACCAGAAGAAATTCGGCAATTAAGATGTTATTGTTGGAAAAGAAGCGGAGCGAAATTGATTTCGGCGCGGCTCGATTTAAATACCAACCGTTTCGTTCGGTCTCGAATCGAATTTAAATGTTAATTGTCCACTAATGCACGACAATTAGATTGGGAATTGTGTTTGGCCGTCCTCGCCAGGTCCGATTGAATGGAATTCGTTTAACTAAAAAAAAAAATGTTTTAATGGGTTTTAGGTAATTTCCCTGGGGGTGTGAGTTTGTTGCATTACATTAATCTATTAATACCAACATTTTTGAAAAGGCTAGTTACAAAATTAAGGAAATTTCATTCAAATTTCATCATCAAAAATATGGAACAATAGTCAAAATTAAATAAATTGTTACTATTGAAAACGTTAATTTTAGGAAGCATTTTTTTAAATTAAAAATAATAATGCAGACCAACATTGTGCATGATAATAATAAAAATTATCAGAATACCATCATTGTTCGTAAAATCATGAATTCAAAGAGTCAAAACCATTTTACACCACCTAAAACATAAATTCAACTCTTATAACCCCACCAAAAAATTCTTTAAAAAGGAACTATTCGACCCGACCGAGGAATGTTATAATAAATTACGACCACCCTCCGCACCCTCAACATCCCTTCACTCTTTTTTTTCCACTTGCACGACTCTTCACATCAAACAAACACAATTGTGTATATTAATTACATTTGTTAGCGGGGGAAAACGTCAAATGTATTCCGTGATTTATGCCGCCCCACCGTATCCTAGCACTTTTTGCTAATACCCCGCCGCCCCTATAAGTGTAATAAATTATTTTCTTTGCCGCCGAAGCCGGCAAAATATATATAAAAAAAATAAAGAAAAACGAACGGCGGCGACCGACTGCGCGCCGGAAAAGCCGGAAAAGCCGCTTGAAGATGGCAGACGTCGCACAGTTTCAAGAATGGATTAAAACGGACGATAAAGAAAAGAAAAACGGAAAATACTTTAATTAAAACTAAACCGTCGCCGTAATAAAGAGGGTGAAAATATTTCTCTCTATATATATTTCTCTGTCATTATTTCTCTCGGGTGTTGGTGGCAATTAAAATCGGTTTATAAAACAATCAATTAAATCGTGTTATTGTTCGTAATGGTAGTTCGAGTTTTTTGATAATAGAAACGAACTCATTTCAGAAAGTTATTTTATTGAATGGTTGTGAAAAATTATTTGAAAAAGCAGGAAAATTTAATTTAGAATTGCTAACTGACTTTAAATTTAATTAAAACATTACTGTAGCTTCTTCATGTAACTCATCAATCAACATCATTTTTAAAATAATCAATGGATAATATAAATTCACAGTATTATTTAATTTTTTCACAAATAAGAATAAATAAAAAAAATCAAGTGAAGCAATCGCTTGTATCATTTCCAACTCATCGCAAACATTCGTGGTCTATTGAAATCCTATTTTTAGTCCAATATTTACACGGCACACTTTGTACAATTTCAAATTGCGGACAATAAGTACTAGAAAACCGACGAGTATTAAACAAACAGTAACGACGAAAACTCGCACGGGCTTTGATTCACAATCGAGGATTGCGATTAAAATTCCATAAACCAAAACGCAGACAACACAACAATAAACCTACTCATGCACAAACACACAAACAGAGAGGCCGGGAGATACGGCTGCGGGGGCGGCTGGGAAAAAAAAAAAACGAACGCATCCGCAATGAAAATCCAACTCGCTGTTCAGGATGCGCGATATATTTTTTTTTATTTTTTGATTAAAAAATATATATATACATGCAGCGGGGAAAGATAAATTCGACTACTACATTGAATAATCGCTAACTTGCTGGCCCATTGTCCGCCCAACAAGTTCTTAAAAATGGCCGCGCTGTTTTTTTTTTCTTCTTTTACTCGCTGCGCTTTCATAACAACCATCCATACGAGACACAACTTCGCCAGCTTCGTGATTTACGTCGGGAGCTTTCAAATGGTAATGACGTGGAATTAGCATAATTCAAATTTATTCTGCCACCTATCTAGAATCAAATATGTTTCTGGAATTCGAAATTACCTTGGCGGTGTGATGCCTTGCACCTTAAATATTATAAAAATTATTATCAATATATTGTCAGTATGAAAGAAATTTTTGATATAAAGTAGCTTTTTATTTAAAGATGCAATCAATTTAGTTTAGTTAAAATCAGCACATGAGTAGTGACAAATATTCATTGCATTTCCAGTGGAGTAACGTAAAAAGGCTAAACTATTTTAAATATGGATTTCCTCTACGCGAGAAAGTGGGAAGTAATTAGTTAAAGAGGAATTTTCACTCAAGTATGCTACCGCAACAGAAGCGCCAGGATTTCGTAGTTATGCTCGATATTATGCACTAGTACGCCGAAAAGTTTGAGAATCATTTATATTTATATGCTTTCATGTCAGATTTTTAGTTTTTATTGGTCTTATAATATTAATCTCTCCAATATCACTAAGCAAGCTCTTAAAAACTAATTTAAGATACGATAAGCTTCGAAAAGCTGATGTATAAATAATGTGGAAGTAGATATTTCTAAATATGCCTGAATTATTAGGTATTAGATAACTTTTTTTATCCAAAATCTAACAAAAAGGTTCTAATCTTATACATAATAAATTTCCACAGATATTTTTATCGCATTTGGAAAGGCTTGAATTCGCAAAATAACGGAATTTCACCACGTATCAGCCTCATCAATTCAATTTACAAAATATGTGTTTTTTTATTCTCACCCTCTATTCTTCTGGTGGCAGCTGCTTCATGAAGACTCTCTTGAAGACGATTTATCATTTTTTTCATAGATCTACCGGTTGTTATTACGATCGATATACGGCTGTGTGTTTTGAATCAAACCTATTTGTTTATTTTTTATCTAATAGCAAATTATTTTTAGAGGATTATGCTTAATTATATTTATCTTCCACAAAATAATTTTATTAATTATTTGGAACATTAAATCAATTAATTTAATGTTTTCAGCTGAAGTAAGAAAAATAGTAAGTGGCAATTGTAAAACAAATCAATGAATCCAAAGGACAACCTCACTTGCATGTAATACACTCTACGGATTAATCAACGAAGTTAAGTCGACGGAAAATGTGCTAGAATAAGCCAAAAACTTTTACCATCTAAAAGCTTCATATAGAACAGTTGGAAGAGATTATCCAAACTCTTACACTTAGAACGAGAAATTGTAAAAAAACGGATTAACAAATTAAAGCCTTACACTTTAGATTCTAGAACGTAACGACAAACGACAGCATTAAAGGTCTCCAATGAATAGTTTATTCAAAAATTATTACAGTGAGTTCAAAACTAATTTAGTTAGTATTTGGAGTTTCAAAACCTCTAATATATAAAATATTAAATTAAACATTGGTATGTAGAAGGTACTTACCACATCAGAAAACTTCATAATGCAATAACAAAAAGAAAATAATTCAACTGAAGGATCTTTTGTATTAGTGAAGTACATTGGGTAAAAGAAATCTGTCATATATTCAACAATGAGGAAACCTAGGCTCAGTACAGATATGGAGTTGTGATTGTGGTATCAGGAAAGATAAATAAACTGCCTTAAACATAATTAATCTATCTGATTGACGTTAGAAGTTATTACTTTGTGACACATTTTGGAATCTACTAATCTTAATAGCATCACGCAAAGGTTTTTTTTATTATGAATTCTAGAACACGCATATTTTGTTCTATGTTCTATTTTGATATTAAAATATACTCTCAAAAAACATATGATAAGAGTTGCCAGATTAAAGATGATTAATGATAGATTTTTGCAATCGTGAAATAAATTGATAGACAGAAGAGGGCAGTTGAGGGTCTAAAGTTGTTAATGGATTACAGACGGCAAATGATAGTTAGCACGAGATGGGAGATGATGCATATGCCAGCATCCATTCATTATTTTTGTTTATTCTTGTATTGGAACTTTTATTCGTCTGTTTTTGTCCCCTTCTCATATTCTACATTTATAATTCACTTCTGCACATTCTTAATTCTTCGCTCGTTCATTCCAGAGTCTGTATCCTTTTTCTTTCACAAATACTAGTATACTTATGTCTCTCTGCCTATAGTCTATATAACTATTTTCTCATTGCCCTTTTCACTTCTTTTTCTGCGTGTCGACATTCTTCAAAAACACACATTTTCGCATCTTTTCTTTTCACTTTTCTACCGCATCCCAGCATAACATCCTCTAACTCTTCCATCGATTTAAATTCATCCTACAAACCTTTTACTAGTTTTTCATATTGCTAGCGGATTTTGAGACTGCTCGTCTCAACAATTTCTCACATACTTGTTTTTTCCGCTTCCTTAACTATGCCCATCTCTATTTCTATTTTTGGTGGTAAATAGTTCAATCTCATTACTTCTTCCACCTTCATTCTTCTTGTGTCTTTCCTTAATATCCTCCTGATTACTATCTAATCAAACGCAGTTTATTTTATCACCTTCCCAATAATGTTTGTCAGAAGTTGTTCTCTGTATCCATTTATACTGGATGATTCGAAGTAAAGAATTTATTTGGGTGGATATTGGGATTTTAGGGATTGCAGAATGTACTATGATTTTAGGAATATGTATATTTATACTATTCCAACGTTGGGTTACCTGTATGGGAACATGAAGAAGATCGTTTAAGAGTTTATGGCCCAGGTCATAATTCTAAGGGCTGATTTTTTAATGACACCTACGAATGTAGGATAGTAGATGGATTTGATTAAATAGTATTACGTCGTAACCCATGGAAGGTCGACATATCGATTTATAATGCCTTGAATTTTATAGTACTGCTCGAAAATGGTCTTAACCATGGCATGAAGACTAATGGTCGATAGACCAAATGAACAGACTAACCATATTGTTTAATACTTGTATATTTCTTTAAATTGTACATATGTTATAATTGTTCGAATAAAGATGTTATTCTCTCTCTCTCTCTGATCTTAACCTTGACCTTATAAGATTTGTGCGTGGTGTTTACATTAGAGTTGAGGGTCTCCTATTTCCAAGTATTTACAGAAATATGTGTTTAATAAATATGTTGGGTAAATTGTGGAGTGTGATAAAATTTTACGGCACCAAATAAAGAGTTTAAATATGAAAGGATTGATTTTCATGCGGCATTTGAAGTATCAGGATTGGATTACATCGAAAGTTATAGCACATGAGCTACATATTCCCATTCCAACACAACCAACAACATTAGAAGAGATTAGTACCAGTTCTCCTTTCACCTCCAACACAGAAGATAATTTCAATATGTCCCCAGAATCACAAAATACCAATAAAAATTAATCGATTTGGTATCGATATGAATCTTACAAAAGAAACATTTGAATTTTTAGGATCGAGATTGAAAGAAGACAATCTTTTAACTCGCTATATAACTTTCCTTCTAGTATAGATATCTGGAGGAAGCGAGAGGAAGAATTTATAAAGTATTTTGTAATGGAGGGGGGAGGGGAGAGTAGTGTACTGTTGTGATATCGTAATATGCCTAGGAACAGTTTATGAACCGGCAGATTGGCGTTTATTTATTGACTCTAGCAAAAGAAGTCTTCTGCATAATGGGAATAAATTAGCTTCAGATCCAGTAGTTCATTCAGGGTAAATGAGAGAAACATATATACAAACATTTGTACGATTCTAGAAAAAATAAAATATAATGCAGAAAAGTGGTACGAGTGCTCTGACATTAAAGTGTGCGGTATTTTATTCGGGCTAAAAGGAGGGTACACGAAATTTCGTGAATGGGATTCTAGAGCCCGGAAAGTTAATCATTGGCCGAAAAGAAAACAATTGATCCCACGGATAAAAATGTAATAAATTTCCCGTTAGTTGATTCTGCAAAAATTTTGCTACCCCCTTTGTACACAAAACTGGGATTAATGAAGCAATTTGTTAAAGCTTTGGACCAAACTGACCCCTGTTGCCCATAGATTGCTAAATATTTCCGTTACTGTCGGAGGCAAAGGTGAGGCAAAACGTTTTTGATGACCCACAGATTCATAAATTTACTAATGATGTTACTTTTAAAACCTGCATGTCCGACATGGAACTTCAAGCAAGGGAAATCATACAAGGACATCGTCGAGAGGTTTCTGGGCAATGTTAAAGATGATCAATATGAGGAAATTGTGAAAAGTATGATAAAAAAGTTCAGAGAAATTCCATCAAGACATAAAAAATGGAAACGAGATACCAGGGTCGATGGGATGTCTCCATGATGGCGGACTACTGTTGGTGTTTGGTGAGATAAAATCCTCGGAGGATCACAAACGCGAATCAACGTTCATTTCTTGCATGAGGAGCAGAAGATAGCTCTTAATGTATGTTAATAATTCCTTATGTATTTTAAACTATTTTTACTATATAATAGCTACACTATCAAGTCTCTGTAGTTATTTTAGAGAAATTTAAAGTATTATGGTTTATACAAGGTGGCGCAAAAGTAATGTCATAGTTTGAATTGGCTGCTATTTTGCTATAAATGAAAAAAGAGCTCTGTGTTCATCAAAAGTTTATTTGAATGTGTATTATTGGCTACATAACTTGGAAAAAATTATATCGCTCAAATGGCCACCTCCAGAGTTGATGCATAAATGCGCTCGTTTTACGGCATTTTGAATTGTTACTCGCAAAACATCTAGCTCCAAATTGGCGATTTCTTCTTCAATGTTAGATTTGCAAGGTTCATGGTTTGTTGTGGTAAACGCGAGATTTTAAAATGCCCAAAATTCTATTCAAGATGATGTCTTGATATTGGATTATAAGAGACAAATGATTTCAAAACTTCATTATTTCTTTTCATTATATTAGAGCATCATTTTAGTAAAAAACGATGATTTTGAGATGACATTACCCTTCAAAACCGTTACTTGGTAGTTTTCTGTTTGTTCGAGCCCTTGTGTGTTACAACTTTCAAAATGGAAGCACAAAAGTTTACAAACGCTTTTCATTACCACTACAAGAAATGTCGGAAAAAGGGAGGGAATAATAAGGTGCTATTTAGTGTGATTACGAGGATTCAGTTCTGGTAATATTGAAGTCGAAGATGAAGTACACTTATTAGTAATAGGCCAAACGTCGAAAATTCCGAAAACATAATGGAAATCTTCGAGTATGAGCACTTTCTCTATTGCCCACGAACTGAAATTAGCCAAAAAAATATTTTTAAGCGTTTGTAGTACAATCATTACAATATTCGTCTAAATTTATTTGTAGATATTTTAAGCTTAAACTAATATACCTCACCTTATTATGAGATGAGTCTAATCTACTGTATATATTATGTCTTGACATAGCGGACTCTTGACCTATCCCAATTTATAACTTCAAATGGGAAGGTACGAAACTATACTGTGAGTATAATTGAAGACTTTATTCAAAGTAAATTTCTGAGCACAACGATTCCATTGATTAACGAGCCGAAGCATTCCGTGTCCCAGAATTCCATGTTCGTGACGAGACCCTGTCCTTTATAGCGTCTTTGAGTTTGTTGTCCGAGTTTAAGTGACCAAGCCTATGTAAATCGAAGGGCGACACATGTGGGCTGTAAGGTTGATGGTCAAGCTACTTCCACTTCAACTGTGATAATTCTGCCTCGAATACTGATGGCGTATGAACGCGCGTTATCATGGAGCAGAACCACACCTTCTGTGATTAGCCTCACTCTTTTGACCTTGGTGAACCTGCATAAGTCTTCGCAGTACCTCGCGAAAAATTACTGAACCTTGGGCATCAAAAAAGACGGTGTGTCGCTAACTCCTGACGTTTGAACATTAATTTAGAATACTTTGTCTCTAGTGTCTCGTAGTGATGGCACCAGCTTCCATAATCTATAATGATACGATCCAGGAAGGCGGGATATCGAAACCGATGTTGAAGTGCGAGTTCCATACGCAGTTCATCTTGATGATCGGTGAGCTGCTTCGAAACCCACTGCGATAAGCCAACTTCTCGTGAACAATTGTCGATACTGTTTCATCGCTCAGGGATTTCCATGTGTTTGACCTCCTGACAAAACATCTGAAAGAGTGGATCTTCAATTCTAATCACAAACTTAACGATGCTGTGAAAAAGCGGATGTCATCAAGGCCACAGAAATTCCTAGAACACGGGAATTGGAATTTTTGAGCTCTGGCCTATGGTCTATACTTTGAATAAAGACTTCATTTAATCCCACAGTGTCGTTTCGTTCCTATTCATTTTAACAACCCTAGTTGGTTTGCAGTACGCTAGATCGTGAGATTCGGTTTTATATCAGCGTATGCTTGGTTAAATAATCTGTAAGAATAGTTCTAAGTACACCAGGATAAAATAAACTCCAAAAAATAGATAGGCAGGATGCTATAAAAAAAATTATATTTTGAGGTAGGTCAAGAATAAGCTACGAAAAAATCTATATTTTAGAAAAGTTTAAGAGTACACTAGGACAAAAATCTTTGGACTAAGTCAACAGTATGCTTTGAGTGAGTGGGTGTTTAGCATTAGGAAAGTTTAAATTAGAATACTTGTTATGTTTCATAATGTTGTATAATGAACACATTTTTTTCCAGGGTAAAAAGTCCTAAGAAGTATGAAGACAAGTATGGACAACATAAATCAAATAGGAAAAAGAATAACGTTGAAGTAATTGAAATTAACAACAAGCAGTAATAGATGGAAGTAAAGTAGATTAAGGAATGTATCCAACACATACCAACAATATAAATTAAAGAAAGAAGGAAGTTCAAAGGAAACCATAATGATTAATGCAAACAAACAAAACGAATAATAAAACAATGCAAATTTGACTTCAGACCACATTTTTAATTTAAGTAAATTGTCAATCAAGTAATAAAACTTCAAAGAAAACAGTTTTGTTTCACGATAATAAAGTACTATAATATACCAACTGATATCATTCATATCGAAATAAAAACGACGTTTACCATCAACAATGAATTACTTATGATGGAAAAGAAAGTTGATTAATACAAGAAAGCTCAATCGCTAGCGAAATGATGGAGATATAGATTTAGACATAATTATATTGTACCTACCATGCGATTTGAACTAGAAATATTAAAAAAAACTTTAAACAGAATCAATCCAAGTATTTATGAATTCTTCATAATGTGTTATCAAAAGATAGGTGAGAAAATTCAAGAAATTATAATTTAGCTGAAAGCCACGATTCAAAAAGAGAGAAGTACATAAAACTTGCACTTATTCGGAAATTAGTTAATTCAGAAAAAATAGTTCAAGTACCATTACCAATAATCTCTGTAATTAATTTTATATACAACTATCATAGTATTATGTTACCTGACGCAATTTTCACTTTGTACAAATTTTTTGACACATTATTATTATTATTATTATTATTATTAATAGATATTATATCAAAAGTAGTAAATACACTAATAACTTATGTTATTTTTTCTCAAAATTATTAAAATAACTTAAGAACTTTTCGAAAACAATGAACAGAGATATATTAAAACATATTTTCCCCTTTGCCTAATACGAATCGAATGCGAGCAGACTTAAAATTGTTAATCCTGAAAAGTTGCCACAACTTTCTCCATCTACGATTGCGATAAAAAAACACGCCAATACCAGTCCCCCCCGTCCCGCCAAAAACTTCCAAACTCGCATTATAACTCACGAAAATATTAAAATCAATTGATTTAGCAACCTCGTGTTTTGAATATAAGAAACGGGCGAGGGGAACCATAACAATGCGAAAATAATTCGGCCGATTGGAATGAGGGCGGAAGGAAGTGATCGTAATTCATCCCTTCAGTCCGTTTATTCGAGGCATTCGTACAGATATGTGTGGGGGAGGGCGCAGGTTATTCTAGGAATTTTTATTTGTAAAATCGCCGGATATTGATTCCAGACGAACGTTGTTTTATAATCGAAAAATCTACTGACCGTCCCGACTCGGGGCAATAAATTATACAGCAGATTTCGCTGACTAGTTACAAAACTTTTTTTCCCTGTGTGTGTGTGTGCAGTGGTCGTCGGCCGACGACATTTTTTCTTCCTGCCTCCGGAGGAGGAAATATACTTGCGAAGTTTAATAGGGGCGGAATAAATCACTGGAAACGTTCATATTTTTCGCGTGGTCGGATTAAAAAGTCATTATTGGAAAGTTTTAAACGAACAATTCATACCGACCGGTGTATATACTTTTTTGTAACGACGAATAAATTTGTTGGAACTTCATTTTGGTCGCATTAAATTACAAAACAATATTGTTGTGATGGTTACTTAGTTGCATTAGGAGCAACCGGAGTGGAAGGGCAGTGTGTTTGATAGTTTAGCTCCAGTAGCAACAAACATGCAATTGGGAGCTTTTAAGCTCCAGTTTCGCCCGAAGATATATTGTTTGAACTAGCGGCGGTTTCCACATTGTAGATTCAAGGGCTTTGACAATATTAGTGATTCTTTTTTTTTCTGTGTGCCGATGCGAAACAATTACAGCGCACTTCCCTTCCGATACAATTACATTAAATTATCCAATGATATATCGAGTAAACAGAGCTTGTTTAATTAAATTACTCGTTATTAATCCGCGCAAATAGGGTTGTTAATTTACTGCTAGATAATAATATGACCATATAAAGACTATATACAGTTTTCAATTTCAAATAATAACATAAGTTATAAGGGAGAAGTATATTATAGTGTTACCTATAGAGGTATGGGCATCTATGACACATCTCTTGCCATAAAATAATTTTTTCCATGCACTGAACTTCATAAAGGGAAAAGTGTATTAGGAAAACGAATAACCATATACATCTTTTTTCTACTACCTATGAAATATTCTAAACTGATACTGAAAAGTTATAAATATCCACAAATTCAACTTAGTGATGTATTTCCATTTGTAGCAAATAGTTCATATATAAAACTATTGATCTATTAAAGTAAATTGTCTTATTGATTTTAATTTTTATAAACATTATTTTTAAATTTCTTTCTTGGATCTTGACGGCGTTCACTTGGTGGTAAATTTCAAAATTAAGAATAAAGAAAACACTTTTACTTTTTTATACCACTTTAAATTTTATTTTCAGTGACTAGTTTCGACTACACGGTAATCGTTATCAAACTAAGTACTTAAATTACGAATAACAACTGTTTATATACCTATTAGAAGGCTTCGAACAGTGGGGTGTACATTAGGTCAACCTGGTCGTTAATGAGGGAAATTCTGGGATTAATTTTCGCTTTGTAGATTTCAAGGGCTTCCAGTAAATTCATCTTACCTCCTTTTTCGGCGAGATGGATTACCGAAAGTACATCCTTGCCGAAAGTATGATTTGATTCGAATAAGTGATTTGAAATGTTTTCAAAAAAAAAAAGTCGTACGGGGCTAAATCGAGGGGGTTGGGGGTCCACCGGAGTATTGCTCTTGGCCAGGAAATTTGTAACAATAAAGGACGTGTGGCTGAGGGCATTGTCATGGAGCCTGACCGTGTTTTTTAAGTCAGAAGTCACGCGTTTTATTTTTTTGAGCACCAGTGAGTAAAAGGATGAGTTGGCAAATTTTGCTTAAGGTACAAACTCAAAATTAACCATTCCTCGGACATCAAAAAGACAACGAGCACCGTTCTAAGGAAAGACTTGCTCATTCGTGCTTGAAATGCAGTCATCCTTGAAGGGCTCTTGAAACATCTGGAATGTTTCTTCACGCAGAGGATTGTCTTTCCACTCATACTGCTCATGCGCATTCCTTTCATAATAGACCATGTATATCATAGGTGAGCTCTTATTAAGTTTGGCAACTTTTAACCAGTTAACTGAGTTTGGCGAGTATCCTCGTCATCGATCGATTTTCGTGTCACATAAAAATTTTCAAAACGTAGTTAACTAGTTAATAAAACATTTTTTTGAGTATGTATGGTTGTGAAGGATTAGTTTTTGTCCAGTTAACTGTGTCGTTTTTTAAGTGTGAATTTGTGTCTTTTTGTGTTTCTGAGGGACACCGTTAACAGGTTAAAGGTGATTTAAGGTGTTCTATTGGTCATTTAGTACTTTGTTGAGTTAGGAGCGAATATTGTAGTTTTTCTAGTCATTTAGATTGTTCTCGTTCTTCTTCATTAAGATAATATCGGTAAAACTACGTCATTTTTAAATTATTTTTATTGTTGCTTTTTTGTTACGTTAAAAGATGTTGAATTAAATTAAACACTTTTAAATCAATTCTTCACAATACATTTCGGAAACTAGATGCTGATTATCAATAGGAAACAATTAACATCTAGTGAATAAAAATAAATTGTAAAGTAAATTTTTTAATTGAACTTTCTTTAGGTTTTCATCTTCAATATATATGCAGATTTCTTCGAATAAAATATATAAGACTATGAATTGGCGTAATATAGTGACTGCTATGTTCTTAATTATTCCAAAAATACATTCGATAGCTGTTTGATTAGTATTTGATTTTAGATTTAATGCCATTTTAATTTTTTGTGAGCTGTTTTAGCTGTTTGCTGTATTTCTTCTATCTAACCTCAAACAGTGCACTAAAAACAAATCCACTTCAGCAGTTTGCCTACCAACATGGCAAATCCACTCCATAGCATCACAAAAGGCATTGAACACAACATTCAAAATCGTGAAATAAGAGGTCGTCAAAAGTATATCGACATACCCATAATAAGATGAATCAAGGCCGTAGGAGCGAATCAGAAATGATAAGGTTGATAACAAGGTGGAGTTCCATCGCTCCTGAACTTCATATCATTTCGGCTAGAAGATAGTAAAATTGTGTCTGGGGGAAGGTTTAATGTCAATCCAGACAAAACTGTGGTGGTACCTTTTACTAATTGTGGGAAGCTGAATATGAAAACTCCCAACATAAAAGGACAAGACCTGGCTTAATATATAAATTATTAATATAATTCAATGTTAACTTAAGTCAATATCGAATTTATTGAGGAAGGTACGATTTGCTTTATTTTATAGGAATGTTTTGGCGTTTCTTCATTAAAATTTTCTAGATATATTTTTTTAGATTTCTTCAATTTTCTAGCAATTTTCCTTGCCAATTTCTAGAAATTAGAAGTACTTCCTCTACAAATTTTTGAGAAATCTAAAATTTAAAAAATTTATTCCCGAAATTAATATATTTTTTCCGTATTGCTTTTTTAGAATTTGTTTGCCTTTTAAATTATGAAATTATGAAAAAATGTTCCTTTGATTTCGTTCTACAAATTTCTCTTCAAAAATTAGAAACATCTATCTTGTCCAAAATATTTTAAAAATATTTCTTCTAAATTTCGAGAATTGGAATGCTAAACTTTTTCATCTGTTTCTCGTCAAGGTATAAAAATTTTCTAATATATCTTGACAAAAGTTGCTTCTGCCTCTAGTTTTTTTCAGTATTTTCTTTTACAGTTTTTTATTTGAAAATTTCCAGTATCAATTTCATTTTTTTGACATTACAGGTAGTCTTCAAAATTTCAAAAATATTCCAGAAACTCAACTTTCATACTTTTTTTTCATATAGGTCTTTAGAAATGTTTCTGCTTCTAGATTTTTTCAGTGTTTTCTCTTACAGTTTTTTATTTGAAAATTTCAGTATCATTTCATTTTGTCATTATTTATTAAGGTAGTGTAATCTCTTCAAAACTTTCAAAATATTTCAGAAACTCAACTTCCATACGTTTTTTTTTCATCTAGGTTTTTGAAATTTTCTGATGCTTCTGGCTTTAGTTTGTCTGATTTCGCTTTAAAATATTAATATTTCATCAACTTCTCCTTAGTTTTTTTTTCATATTATTTCTTACGTTACCTTATTGAAATATTTCAATATAATCTTGAGAAACTTTTTCAAAGGAACAGAATATCATTCTTTTCATCATTCATTTTTTTTATTATTTGAGGGTTCTTAAAAATTTTATTCGAACACGCACTTAGAAAAAATATCTGCAAAGCTACCGTGGCACATGGATATTCCACAGGCTCTTTAGCAGATCATGAGGACTGAAACCCAAAAAGATACATTTGCTGTACATTATGGCTGTAGGACTCATTATTACATATGGATTACTGATATGAGTCAATGATCAAACAAGCAACGGCACAAAAAGAGCTTCAAACCCTTCAGAGAATAGCTTGTTTTTGCATTTCGGGGGCTATGCGGGGTGTACTCTGTAGCAATGGAAGCTTTACTAGACCTACTTCGCCTGCACGAACAAATCAGAAAATAAGGTCTAATAAGTGCGATAAGACTGAACTGGCATGGCATAGAACATAATTTCGAGCACTCAGAAATTCTAAACCTGATTAAACCAAAGTTCCTACAAATAAAGAAGAAATGAGCTTAAGAGCTGAATAATAGCCACCGGAAGATCACCAACGAAAGATTCTTCATAAGAATAGGCTGAATGGGTCAGAGTGGAACAACATCTTGAAGAATTCTCTTCAATTAAAATTTTAGTAATATTATTTATAGTAGAATGTATTTTTGATTAATTTAAGAAGAGAAAAAAAGCCATAAATAAATAAATAAATAAATAAAGTACCGTGATGTAATGCCAACCAAATATGAGTTTTTGTCGGGCTTTGATGTGATTATTGATATTTGCCAAAGCAGCCTGAGCCGAATCAAAAAACTAAAACATAACTCTGTAATCTGGTGAACACATCCATCAAAAATAAAAGCGGGCTCCGGTATAGACATATACGGGCCAAATACAGCGAATAAGTTTCTGTTGGACAAGGCCTAACAGTCTTACAGGCTTAAATAATAGCCTTGGAAAGATGTGTTCAGGTTTGTAAGAAAAAGGGCTACAAAAGGACAGACATCTGTGTGATTTCAGGCAGCTAGACTGTCCTTAAGAATCTCAAAGCGTGCAGCTTCGATTCCAAGACTATTTGGAACTGTACACAAACTCTTAATTAATTGGCTAAGGGCAACTAGGCTACCCAAGTATAATAGGCAACTAAAATACCGATGTACTTGTCACAGAAGGAGCTGCGACTACTATAATCGGACCAAATCCTACATGTGGGATATCATATAGAAAGCGTGTAGTCAAAGAGTGGAAAAAGAGGTGCAAAACACCGGATAAACCCAATAGGTTAAAGGTAATAAAAATATTATTATTGACTTTTTGTCTAACTGAGCTAAACAGCTATTGTGCCTCACTAAAAGTAAGATAAGACTGGTCATGGGTCTCCATATCGGGCATTTCCCAGTGAAGTAACATCTTCAAAAGTTAGGTAAAATGGACAACACTACTTGTATACCATATGGATTTGCAGAGAAATCGCCTGAACATATCCTAGGCAAGCATATGGCACTGGCTACCATTAGACTAGCCCTAACCGGAGAAATGATAATAATGCCGGAACGGATCGGGGCATAGCCTCCTAGGGAGTTAGTTGACCGTTCTAAGGAAATTAAATTCCAAGCAACATACTAGTAGTAGTACAAAAGATCTAACTAGGTCGTAGTGCTGTAAGGCTGTCTTTAGCCAAACGATATCGTCTAATCTAATCCAACCTCTAATTTTGGCGAGGGCCAATACATAAGGTTTCGCCTTCAAGTCAATTAGTATTCTTCAGCCAGTCTCACTTCCTTATTGATTTTGTCTTATTTTACATATTAAAACAATTAAAAAACTACGGGTTACGTAATTCAACGGTGCTCTTTCCCCAAAATTTTATGTATGTTTTTTCGTCAAATATATTTTTTCACTTTAACCCTTCGCTTATCATGATATTGAAGGAATTTGGAATTTCGGAATTTTTTCAGTTTCATTTTCCCCTTTAAGGCGCAAATTTTTGGCAATTTATATAAGCTAGATATGAGCGGCAGACTTAAAAACATCAATGGTTTTCATCTAATCTCTTTCGCCATCTGAAAGTGATTCCAAGCGCAACTGGAATTTTTTAAATTAAATTCTTCATTACATATACCTTCAATACTAACCGGAAAGTTATTGTCCAATCCAAAGAAGATTAAATAGTATATAGAACAATTGGTCGATTAATCCTTGAATATTTGGTAGTACGCTACGTAGTTCAAAAGGTATTCTTTAAACTTGTAAAAGCCAAAACATTTGATTACTTGATTTCATGAAAATTTTGCCAATTTCTAGAGCTAAGATAAAAAGACATAAACAATATTGCATCATAGTTCTACTGAACTATGACTAAACTATGTGGCAAAGGCGATGTATAATTTTAGATTTTGGTCAACTGTTTTTTTGTACAACTCGTGAATTTATTGAGCAATTTTTTACACTTTTAAATTAATTTTTCTTCTCCTGAAAGACGATATAGAATTTTAGATGATAAGTTTGATTTAGCTAATCATGAGCTTTAGAAGCAATTTTCTTGAAATTTCTCTTCTTGAATATTTAAAAATAAAATAAATAATAAAGTTTGAAAGTAGCTATGATCAGGAAATGCTTGAAGTAAAATCAGATATATTATTATTATTTATAAATGTTTATTTTAAGAAAGTGATTTTATTCTAAAAGATCGGGCACAATTTTTCGTCAGTAAAATGATTTGCAACTTCTTTTTTGGGGGATTTCAAATTTTATTTACAATTGGAAATTATTTTCTAAACCGTTGCGAACACCGAGATTATCAGCGCGTGTCGATTTATGATTTTCAAATAATTTAGAAAACCCTTGCAACATTATTAAAATTGCACTCACGGATTCCGGCGAAAAGAAACTTGCGGTCACTTTCGATGAAATACCACGCGGCATTGCGTCTTGATGTAACGCATATCCATTACGTGCTTCAGTAGCCTAAATAATCGCGACGATTACATTGTATAAGAAATAATCGGTGCACACCGACAACACCATCCAGTGATTGATAATTAACAGTCTTTCCGTGTCGGAAGAAAGTTCCCCTCGTCGAGTGTATGAATATTCGCCCGTATTTTCTTGTTGCCCGCTTCTTGCAGCGATTTGTGTAACGATGCACGAACGGGAAAATAGGGATCCGGCGAGAATATGAAACTATTTCCTGTGGAATCTCGTTTAAAACTTTCAAATCTACTAAGTTTCGTTAATTGAGCGTACATGGGTGTTTATTAAGAAGACGGGGAGAGGGAAAAAAGTTGCGGTACAAAACTTACCACTCGATATTCCTGGCGGGGATTTTACTGTAGTTCTGAAACAAAACAAAACAACAATGTATTAATTATTTGTTACTACTTTTTATACTATATACACAATTTAATTTGATACGTAAATAATATTTTTATATTATTTAAATTAATCTAAATAGTTTCGTACAAATAACTATAATCGTATATAAACAAACTTCACTTCGCACCTTAATAACGTTTAAAAGTTTGATAGGGCGCGTCCGTCTCGGGGCAAAGGGAGAGCGAAGAGACGAAAGAAAGAAAAAAAAACCAGAGAGAAATCATCCCCGACCTTTATAAGTGTTAAAACAGAGTGAAGAGGCAATTTAACGTGAAAATTCGCTCATTTATAACGTGGATCTCGGCGTCCGGGGCGCCCCCCATTCCACGCACCCGAAGATCCGCCCCCCGGCCCACGGCCCTTACAAAACGACAGAGATCGGGACGTTAAACAATAACAAGCACAAACCCGTCCTCTAAACAAGAACAAACACAAAGACTTTAAAGGGAAAGTGCAGGCTACATTTTAATGATGTCCTTTTAGTTGCGCCCTTCTCCCGTTTTATCATTATTATCCAGACAGCCTCTCGGATACACTCACCCCGCAACAAGTTGAGATACAGTTTTTTTTTTTCTTCGCCCAGGTTGCGGTTTTAATATGCATGATGTAATTAATTTTCTACAAAAAAAATTACGTCATATCATCAGAGTAAAAAATTTAACGTTTTAATTTGCGACATACAATTTTATCCACCGCAGTTATTTACGTAATGCACTAACAAACCGTTATAATTGAAGGGACGCAAAATTTATGACATAAAGTGATCCCTCAACAAGCATAGTCCATGTAATGTTGCACACGTTTTAATCTATTTTCCTTTCATTATTTAACCAGTAATACGTTTTTTCATTCAATAAAATATTGTACTTTTGTTTGCAGTAGGTACTGACCTAATTTTAGCAAAGTAATAATTGCCAGAATGGAAATTGCTCATTTATTCCTCAATACAAGTATTATTGTTACATTTGTAAGTCATCCAACTATCGCGAGCAATGAAGGTTATCCATTGTTTATTCAAGATTACTTAAGAACATCTAAAGGTCATTCAAGGTCATCTAACAGTTATTTAAAGATGTTTAAATTCATCTAACAGTAATTCAAGTTTATTAAAGGTCATCTAATGACTGTTTTAAGGTATCCAAAGGTTCTCGCACAATTATTTTTGAACGTAATGTGATCGTGGTTTTTAAAGTAATACAAGGATCATTCAAAATTAATAACAGTTAAGGTTATTTAAAATTATTCGAGCTCATTCATTATCCTAGAAGACCAGACAAGAAATATTTATTAACTCAAATCGATAACTCATATGACTCTGATTAATGATGATTAAGCATTTATTATACAACAGCCAATATATTTTCAACTTTTTGGCATTATTTCTTATACATCTTAATTACATTCAAGGTCATTCAGACGATCGTTCAAAGGACTGTCTAATCCTACAAGGTTATTTAAGGTCTTCGACAATGATTCGTAGCCATGGTTAAGGTTATTCAAGATGATTCAACAGACATATAATGTCATCCAACAATAATTCATTATTATCCAATGGTTTTCCGTGATTACTTAAGATCGTCATTTATGATTATAAGGGTTTATTAAAGGTCATTTAGAGTTTTCAAGTCTATCAAACTATAATTGAAGATCATTTAAGGTCATCTCAAGATTATTTAGGATTTGGAATATTCAGACGACCATTTAAAGACGTTAAATAATCCTTCAAGTTTACTTATGGTCATACAATGGTCATTCAAATTAATTTAGGGTCACCTGACAATGACTCCTGGCCATCGAATCATCATTAACGTGATCCAACAGACACACAAGGTCATCCAATGATAAATCAACATTATCCAATTGTATTTCATGATTATTTAAGACCATCAAATGATCATTTGTGATCATTAGAGTTTATTCAAGGTCATAAAACGGTCATTTTAAGTTTTTAAGTTCACCAAACTATAACTCAAGATTATTTAAAGTCAACTTAAGATTATTTAGGATCGGGAACATTCAAACGATCACTTAAAGACATTCAAATTATTCAATAGCATCCAATGGTTTTCCGTGTTTACTTAAGATAGTCCAACGGTCAGTTATAATTATATAAGTTTATTCAAGATCATTTAAAGTTTTCTAAGTTTATCACACTATAATAATCTCAAAATTATTTATGGTCAGGAATATTCGGGCGATCATTTAAATGCATTAAAACATCCTTTAAGGTTACTTAAAATCATACAATGATAATTTAAATTTATTTAAAGTCATGCAACAATGATAATAATGATTCATGGACATCGAATGATCATTAATAGTGCTCAAGATGATCTAACAGACTTACAAGGTCAACCAAAGATAATTCATAATATCCAATGATTTTTCGTGATTACTTAAGACCATCCAACCGACATTTATCATTATTTCAGTTTATTCAAGGTCATAACGGTAATTTTAAGTTTTTAAGTTTACCAAATTATAATTTAAGATCGTTGAAGGTCATCTAAGGATTATTTAGAGTCAGGAACATTCTGACGATCATTTAAAGGCATTAAACAGTCCTTCAAGTTTATTTAAGGTCATACAATAGTTATTCAAATTTATTAAAGTCATTCAACAATGATTCATAGCCGTCGAATTAAAGTTACTTAAGATGATCCAATAAACATGCAAGGTCATTCAACGAAAATTCAATATTATCCATGTTTTTTCGTCATTACCTAAAACTATTCAACGGTAATTTACGATTATTTATATTTAAGCTTATTCAAGGCCATCGAATGGTCATTTAAAGTTTTTCAAGTTTACCAAACTCAAATTTAAGATAGTTCAAGGTCATCTCAAGTTTATTTAGGAACAGCAACATTCGGATGATCATTTAAAGGCATTAGATAGTCCTTCTAGATTACTTAAGATTATGTAATAGTTATTCAATTTTTTAAGCCATCTGACAATGATTCATGGCCATCGAATGATCAGTAAAGTTATTTAAGATTATCCAACAGACATACAAGGTCATTCAAAGATAATTCAATATTATTCAATGATTTTTCGTGATTACTTAAGACCATCTAACGGTCATTTATGATTATTTAAGTTTCAGGATGATCGAACGGTCATTTAGAGTTTTTCAAGTTCACCAAAGTATAATATAAGTATGTAATTCGTTTAAGGTCATATCAAGGTTATTTAAGGTTCCCCAGAGAACATTAAAGGTTAATCAAAACAATTTTCAAAAAATAGACAAAAAATTAAAATAACTGTTTTCTATTAGTTAAAAAATTGATAAACACTTGGTTTGTTTCACTCATTTTTTATATTTACATGACTATTTACTTGAAACCGGCAAATTTTCTGCCGTTTTCCTTTTTACGAAGCCTTAAAAATATCAAAAGTATTGGATATCAATTATTCAATTGTGGAAATATAAAATCTTAACCATTTAAAGGCTTTCTAAAAAAAGCGACTTTGCAAAGTTATTTACTACTTCCAAGATCATCTTGTTCGCATCTGGTGTGATCCTAATTTTCGAATAGAGTTTTCAAAATGTAGCATTCAAAAGCACCACAAAAAATAGGTTGTTAGTTTTAAACACCAATATGATTTTTCTTAAACGTGTTTAAAAAAAATAAAAATTCGACAATTGTCAAAAATAACAGAGATTGAAATAAGTAAATAGGAATTGGTAATTAACAGAAAAGTATAACTTTGGTGAAAACGTTTGAAATTAAAAATACAGGGTCTAATATGAAAGTAATGCGCATGAATTTATTGTGACGCGACGATTTATCCAGTGGAATAAAACTGGTCGACAAATGTGGTGAAGGGTCTGTCCTCCCAATGCAGCCGGATGTCAGTTTGCTCCAAGCATTTTGATTGGAAAGATTTGGGCACGTCTATCTTTTCTTTTCCGTGAGTAGGGTCTTCGACTTTGTGCGTGGCGCGATGGAGTGTTTGATTGGACAGCGGTATGCAATCAAGTTTTCTAATTGGCTTGGAAAGAATACATTTCGGAAGCTTTAGGAGTCCTCCAAAGATGAAGGCATTTCAAAGTCATAGTTAAGAAGATGGCACAAGGCGTTCTAGTAGGGGACTAGAAGAGATCGTTGAGTCGATTATGCATCCAGTTAATCACTGATACCCTAAACATGTTCACATTTGAAAGAGTTTGAAAGAGTTGACGCAAGACCTGAAAGGAAGTAAAGTTTCGCACAGTTTAAATTGTTAGATTAGATTCAAAATGAACCGGATTTTCTTAACTCAGTCATAACCGGAATCGAATCTTGGAAGTTTGAGTACGATCCAGAATTGAAAAGGCAGAGCAGCGAATGGCCCACAAAATCATCCCTTCGTCCCAAGAAATCGCAAATTAGCAACTCTCGCATCAAAACTATGCTCATTGTCTCTTCTGGCGTCCGAGGAATCGTCCATTTTGAGTGGGTACTAAAGGGAGACACTGTCAACTCAGCCTTTTACCTGCAGGTGCTAAAAATATTGAAATCCGCGTGTGTGGCCTGAAATTAAAGGAACGGTCAGGATCCACCTTGACAATGCTGCCTCCAGCCATACGACCTTCATTGCTATTTCATGGCACAGAATAACACCTCGCGGACCCCACAGACCTCATACAGTCCCGTGACACTTTTTTGTTTCCCCAACTAAAGAGAGAACTGAAAAGTAAGCATTGGGAGTTCGTGAAAAACATCTAAAAATATGTCACAACGTTCCTAAGAGACATTCCGGTTCATTTTAAAGACATAGCAGATAAGATTCCGCAAATATATTGATGCTAGGGGAGGGTATTTTGAGGAATTTCAAGCATTTGTAGTGCTACGAATAATAAGTATATTTGTAAATTAAAGACTTATTTTTTTTTCATAATTCATTAACAGTTTTTTGACATATGTTTCGACAATTACTTCTAATTTTCAAAGGTGTACCTGTGATTATGTTCCATCAAGAATGTAGCAGCGAAAGTATTCGTTTTAAAAGCAAATTTTTCAGACAATGCACTTTACTTTTATAATGGACCCTGTATCAAATTGGGTAATTATCAGGAACGTATACATTTTTAAAAACATTTGAAATTAAAACTCCACCCCCCACAAAAAAATGGCAAACAAGTTAAACATTCAAAGACTCAACATCCTTTAATGACTTTTTTAATATAATAATTTTAAAAATAGAAAAAATTAATTATATATATCCAGAATCTTTGTTTACAGACTTGTTTTTGTACATAATAAGATACATATATTTTACTTATTATAATATATACAATCTGCAAATGGGCTATCGACCCGTTGGTCCATAATATAAATGTTTATTAACAGACAAGTTAAATGTTGTTACTATAGTTTTATTTTATTTTCTCGAATAGAGGATTCTGTGGGGCGACAAATATTTATTATCCTGCAAGCAACTAAAAATAAATTAGATATGTATTTTGATGAACCATTTGAAAATAAATTCCCGAAGACAAACATATTAGTTGCTAATATCGCAGGGATTAACGTAAAGACAATTGACAATTATCCAAGATCATTTTCATATTAATATTGTGATAAAAACATTTAAATGATTTAATTTTCAAAAATATATATTTCTAAGAACTGAAGAGCTTATTGAAAAATTGAATAGAAAACAATGAAATAATCTGAATTAAAAATAAATATCGCCAACTGTTAAATGCAGTAGAAACTGAAAATTTAAGCTAAAAAACAACAATTGATAATGGTAAAAAAATTTGCAAAAAAAACAAAAGCTGTAAAAAATACACTTAGCACAGAACTCAGTGTATTATTTTTTGTTTTTGAATTGTTTTTTGGTTATTTTTAACAAATATCTAAAAACCTTTTTTGAACTAATATTTTAAAATCATTGATTTTATAATAATAATTTTAGAAATAAGAAGAGATAATTATTATTCTGTCATAATTAAAAAAACAATAGAAATTTGTAAAGGAACATTTCAAACTTTGTAAAAAATGCCTTAAACGAAATGATTAGCGTTAAAATAGTCAAGAAAACATTTACTAATTTTCTAAAGAAACAATTCAAAGTATTAAAAAAATATAGACTTAAAAATGTTACTGAGTGATAAAGATGCCATAAGAAAAAAAAAGAGATTATTGAAAACAAGAAGCAATGGAAAAAATTATTGGAAACATTGTAAAATATTGTAAAAATAAATATTTTATTATCAACAGACACAAAAATGATTAGAAAGCAAAAACACCTAGTCTTGGATAACGAATAATTTGTTTGAACAAATTGAACTAAGAGATCACTTAAAATCTATTTAGAAAGTAATACTAATGCTGAACTTCATAATACAAGTAGTTATAAAAATATTAGAAATTATGAAACAAGCTTAATACGTGATGCTAAAAACAAAATTATTGAATGTCAAAATAGTGGACGACTTTAGAATACAAGATGTTCAATTTAAGTGAAGACATTGAAATCTCGAAAGACAGTGTAAAACATTGTTTTACATTTCTCCTAAAACGTCGCATTATTTCTCATCAGCATATAATTTCTCAGAAAATCTTAATTTTCAACGACTTTTGTCAATTTTGAATTTTGTCGCTTATAGCGTCGTCTGTCACTAATACAAAAAACAATTTCAGATAAAACTTTCTTATTTTTTCCCTGAGTATTCAAATCCATACAAAAAATGGGGGTTCCTGTTCAACTTTTCTATTTCTCATAACCTACCTTTTAGGGGGTTGAGGGTAGTGGGTCAAGTTTCATATCATTAGATGTCCCCCTCCAAAGCGAACAAATTTTAATTATAATTTTTTTTTATTCGATGTGTAGTTTTCGAGATATTTTGAAATTGCTAATGAGTTTAATAAATTCTTTGCTAATGTAGTAGAAAATATGGCGATAAAAATAAGACACAATGAAAATAATTAAAGACACAATGTCACTAACAATCTAAATACTTGTTTAGACATACCTAACTAAGAGAATTAGAAGTTTTGTGTACTTATTTAATAATTTATTATGAATTTAAACTCATTGAAAGCGATTTATTTTGGATATATTCAATCAATTCTATTGCCCACGTTGAAAACTCTATACTATTTATAACATTTGTATTTAACCAATAAATTCAACAATACGATTAATAAATAATTATATAGTATTAGTTAGCATACATATTGCTTTCTATGGCTAAGCAATAATTTACGCTGAAGAAGTGCACTCCCATAAATTCCACCTGCCCTTTTCCGAACGCAAATCCCATACCATCGTGCAATCTGCAGGAAGAGCTTCCCACATTAATCCCGAACAGCAACAACGAATAATCGAATCATGCGTGATTTTTCAGTCGCATGTAGGTCGTGCGTGAACAGGTCGTTATTCCCACTGAGCTGCATTATGCGAAAATATCGATTCAATTATCAACGCGAATAATTCCGCGTTATCAGCATTTGCAAGTGTAACGAATGCGAGAGAACTTGTGCGTACGTGCGTGCTCTAATTATAATTGCGCTGCTGCGTATGTTCTTGACATTTTCTGCCCGGGAAGTTAAAGTTGGACTAGCGGCCGAGTTAATTAATTCGCCCGGAATGAATTAATATTAATATTATCCGGCTAATTAACATATTTGAAGAAAAGAGAAAAAACTGCACTCGGATTTACAAGTTGAAATATGTTGCAGAATAAATATTATTTTTTTCTGTTGGTTAATAGTTTTTTTTTATTTGTTATAAAGTTTTAATTTAATTCCATATGATCAATTATAAGTTTATTTATGTATACATCCCTAAATTAATAGTAATATATGATTAATTAAATTTGAAACTCAATAGTCAAGAGTTTTATTTTATAATAAAATTTATATACTTATAAATATTTGTATTGTTGATATATAGTAAATATTTTTAGTATTTGTACAATAATTTTCATTTTTAGAATATAATCATCACATTGAAAAAATCAATTTAAAAGTTACATCAGAGTTCTGTAGAATTATATATTAGGACAGGTCAACAGAATGTTAGGTGAATGTAATACTAAAAGAGGAAGATCCCCATCTAAAAGAAATATGTTTAGGTGTGTCTGAATTAATAATTTATTCAGGTAAGTCAAGAGTAAGCTTTTTAACACTTATGTTTTAACACTTAAAATTATCGGATTTTAATTACATTTAGACTGGATTTATATAATCAGCTAAAATCTGTGTAAGCAGTAACCGGCCATAAACACAAACGAAACAAATCTGTTTGGCAATTAAAGCTTTCTACTCTAAATTTACGGAACACATTCCTGCAACCGTGTCTGGTAACGTATCCTCGACGAATTATCGTGCCTGGAAATTTTCGCGTTCGCCCCTGTTGCGAATATAAAATCACGCATTTTCACCGATAAAGCCGTAAATCTTATCCCAGATTGCCACGCATAAAAAAGGATCGATCGGTAATAAAACTAATGATGCGGCATTGATTTTCCGAACAATGTTTTACGCGCGCATTCTTCGCCGTAAATGAAGAAATTAGTTCGCCTTCGACGTAGTGCCATCATTAATTAGACATTCTTCGGGAGCCGAACGGTGATTTGTTTGAGTGATCGTTGACATATTTCCCGCCGGGGCTCGATTAATAATTAGACTTATATGGCAATGATTTGGCAGACGATGTGCCCGCGTTAAACCGCACCGTAATCCAGGTTAAACAAAACCTGTTACAATTTAATACCGCGTGAAAATGACATCAATTAAAACTGGGACTCGAGATTACCGTAACACACATTTACATTTTCTCATTTGCATAAACGAAAATTGCGCCGGAGAAATTTTTGTCGCCGGCAGAGAATTTCGGGCTTTAGTTCGTATTTAATTAAACACTTTAATTAGGTTAGGTGTATTTAATTTTAGGAAAGTACTTCTTAGCGCGTGGTAATTATCTCGCGAGAATTATTTTAGGATTTAATTATGAAATACTTAAAATATTAATATTGTATATTCGTAAAATACCCGTTGGAAATTTGTTCCGCTGCTTAAACAGCTATACGGATTAAAACACTTTCGTCGTGAATTTATCGCACACTTTTTTGTACACGTGCTGGTCATCGAAACTAAAAGTGTAACGGTTATAAAGAAAGTGTTTCCGTCAACAAAAGTGAGCTGGCTAAGGTTGAATTAATTTTAGCGTTCAATAAATATTTTATATATTTATACAAAAAATAATTCGCTGAGTTTCAACATGTAACAGCCTCATCGATCCAATAAAAAATAAATCGTCTATATTGATCAAAATATTGGAATTTGATAAAGTTAAGGATTTCCCTGGAAATCAGGCTTTCCAAGTCGGATAATTTTGGCCATGATGTCCTCAGCAGGATCTCTCTTAAAGTTACCGAAACGGGACAGTAGCACATGATATGCTCCACCGACTCTACTTCCTCGGAACACCCTCTGCAGGATCATCATCTCTCTCTCGTTGAATCTAAGCCTCTCCAATACCTTATGTTTTTCAGCCAAGAGCACTGTCTACGTCCAGGACCACGTGTTCCGTCAATCTTGCCCTCCATAATCAGTTGCAGGAATCTGTATTTGTCCTGTCTCTTGACAGGGCCAAGGTAAGCAGTCTTTCGCATTTTTAGGGCCACGAGAATTGTTCAGTCCTTGTTCATTGTATGTTGGACCTCTTGGTTGGTGATACGATCGGTCCATGGAATGCGCAGCATTCTGCGATGTACCCACATCTCAAATGCTTCTAGCTTGATAATACTGGTGAATTTAAGCGTCCAGGCCTTGATTCCATACAGTAATGTAGAATAGACATACTCGTAATACCTAATGAAGCTAAATCGTATGTTTAAGTTGAGGGTTAACAGGTTCCGCATTTTCATGAAATTGGCTCTAGCTTGCTCCATGCGGGATCTAATTTCTATCTCCGAATACAGATCCTCGCTGATTCAACTTCTTAGATATTTAAATTTTATGACTTGCTCTATTGGTAAACCGTATATATTTATGTTGAAGTAGTTGTCCGGCTTGCGACTTATTTGCATGATCTTTGTTTTTGAGATAATAATTCTTAGTCCTTAGTCACCGGAAGTCGATATGCTCTTGATTAGGCGTTGCAGCCCTTCAGGACTGTCTGCGATTATCAATGTGTCATCGGCATATCTTAAGTTGTTTGTGAGTTTCCCATTGACTTTCAGACCGTCTTCTGCCTCGTCCAAAGCATTTTGGAAGATAATTTCTGAATACATATTGAAAAGCATGGAACTAAGTACACATCCTTGTCTGACTCCACATCTTATAGGCACGGTGTTTGTTTTGGTGCTTTCCAGTTTGCTGTTCATAAAGATTCTGTACGATTTTTAGATCTTGTACATCGACACCTTTTCTTTCCAGCAGTTCTTATAGTGTGGTGTGATTGATACAGTCAAAAGTTTTGTATAATCTACGAAACACAGATATACTTCCTTCCGTTGATCTCTGCATTTTTGCAGCGGGACAGATAGTGCGAATGGTACCCATTCCTTCCCGGTAACCCATTTGTACTTCGCTTACATCTTGTTGGTATTTTCTACGTATGCGCCTATGAATGATTTTAAAGGACACCTTTAACACCTGACTCTTATACTAATCACTCGAAAATATGCGCACTTCCGTGCTCCGGGCCTGCTAGGTATGGATATAAAGGTTGATTTCAGCCAATCGTGAGGGATGTATCCTGAATTATAGATATCATTAAATAATTGTACCAAAATGTGTACGTTTTCCTCTTCTATAAGCCTTAGAATATCTGGGCAGAAGTCTACGGACCAGCTGCTTTTCTCATTTTTATCTCTCTTAGTGCTCTTTGAACCTCAGAGTGGAGTATTTCCGGTGTCGACTCCGTCGGATCTTGATTGCGGAAAGGTGGGCTATTAAATGTATTAGCTATATAATTTGTCCATACCTTCCTAAATTCGCCATCGTCTGTGATTTGTTTGTTGTCTTAGTTAAGTACGTGGGTAGAGACTGAGTATTTTCGGCTACCTGTAATTTCCTTGACTTTCTTATGTAAGTTGAAGAGGTCGTGTTTTTTATATAGATCTTCTACTTGTTGGCACCTTGCTTTCATCCATGTTTCCTTCTCTAACATTTCTTCTGATAAGTTTATGGGTTTTCCTATATTCATCTGCGTTTGTATTTTTGAAATTACGTCTCTGTTCTATCAACATGAATATTTCTGGACTTATCCAGTCCTTGTATTGTTTCGTTCTGTTTGTTGTTACTAGCGACTTGTGTGCACCTAAAACAGTATGTTTAAATAAATTCCAGGTGCCTTCGATATTGTCAGGGCTCACGGCGTAAGAACTGCCTTCATTCTTTTTTAGGACATTTTCGAGACTGTATACTTTTTATTAACATAGCAAGTATAACTTGATCTCCATCGCGAAATGATATTTACAGACTGAGATGTTGCTCGATTGATTTCTCGAAGATGAGAGTTTTGTTTTTCTTCTTCAACTTCCTGGTCGCTTGCTGGGCTTCGTGCTCCTCTTATATTTCGAAGGGAAGGAGATTGTTATAGTACCTTCTTATTGGTAGATGGATTTTTATGGTGGAAGATAATTTACTCTGTTGTCGCTGATTTGTGGGCGCCGTTAACCTGCCTCGTTTTATTACTCCTTTGTTGAACAAAAACATGTCTTTGCATAAATTATTTTTAATGTTTCCTTGAGATTGCTTCATGACACTACTTAACTATCCGCACTTTCATGAATAATGACGCGCTCGCTTTTGATCTCGGGGTGGTTGGTTGCCTGGAAATGGGGCGACCAACTCATCTTGACCTAAGGAGGTGACTAACTCATCCTGCCCTAAGGAAAAAGTACCAAGCTTCCCCCACCCCTACGGTGCTATTCATAGGAAAAGCCATTGTCCTATTGTGAGTTATCAACACCACTAATAATGTTTTGGTTAGGGCATGTTAATGTCAACCGCAACTGGTATTTACGATCAGCCTATATATTCGAAGGCTTTCTGATGATTTATTTGAAATAGATTTTTTAAATTTAATTGCTTTTTCTTCCAAACTTGCTGCATGATTATATCCGTTTAATATAGTGGTAATATTTTCATCCCTTCCTTGATGAGGAAACACTGATTATTCTCATCTCCGATATGTCGCGATTTGACGGCAACATTCTTTATATGTAAATCCAGTGAAGGAAGAGACAATAACACCTCCATTGATGACGTCGGTGTGGTGCGCATGGCGCCAGTAATTTCATGCTAGACGTTGAGTGTACTGTAGATTACTTGTTGCTGTTTTGAGTTCAACCTTAGGCCACCATAAAACTGCTGCGTATGTCAGGGTCGGTCCTACAACATGATGATTCTGGTTAAAGGTTCTCATGATTTTCCAACGCCTCTGGGTCACTTCCAGAACGTCCTTACCTTTTGTACCTTAATTTGAAGACGATTACTCCAGATCAATTTA
Organism: Ontholestes murinus; assembly: GCA_963969525.1. Lineage (NCBI taxonomy): Eukaryota > Metazoa > Arthropoda > Insecta > Coleoptera > Staphylinidae > Ontholestes > Ontholestes murinus. The sequence continues at coordinate 70,679,340 of OZ018390.1, read as the reverse complement.
GCATTTATGATAACCCTTAGATATTTTTTATTCTTTATTCATTATTTAAACATTATAAAACATGGTTAAAATAGATACAAATAATTTTAGCACGATGCTGATGGTCGGAGTTCACGCTTGCAGATGATCTTCCACTGAAACCCATACTTTACAAGTGAAGCCAAAACTAGTGTGATGTTGAATATCGAGAAAGGTTGTGTCATATGCGTATCCTATGGCAGGGAAACCAAATTGCAAAGGAGAGAATACAGCACTCGATCCTGTGGATATCCACGGTTCACTCTTGCTTTGAAGACTTTGTTTCCTATTAATATTTGGAATATCCTTTTGCTCCAAGGCTGGATTGATGAGGCTGTTACTTGTTGAAACTCACTATCACTTAATAAGATACTGACACAGACTATGATTCTGTGACAATGTTTCAGAACACAGTGTCTTTGTCAGGTAGATGAAACTTTTCACCATACACAGTGTCCGTATTTTATTATGTTTTCTCCAAGATTCTCATCATAAACGATGTGAGGCTTACCGGCCTGAATGATTTGGCATGGCTGTAGCGTTCATTGCCTGGTTTAGGTACAAATACCACACTGACTTTTCTCCAGTTTTGGAGCATATATCTCAAATACAGAAAAGCATGCTAAACATTTCTAAAAATGTTAAAAAAGATTTAAACTCTCGAAAAATTTGTGAAAAAATCCATTTGATAAAATGAATAACAGTTTAAAAGCTCTCGAAAAATGAAAGAACATTTTCTGTAAAAAAACTTTGAAATGTAATTCTAGAATCTTCTAGAAAAAAGCAATGAAATGGGTAATTACAGAATGTCTGGAAAATATTTAAAAACAGAAATGATAAAAAAATCTGCAAAGTTCTATTGAAGTAAAGCAGGCAAAAGTTGAAAGTTTTTTAGAAGATACATTTCTGTAAAATTTTATAATCCTCAAAGTATATTATGGAAATATTGAAAAAAAAAATTCTTTAAAATTCTAGAAATTTGTTAACATAAATCTGTGAAAGAAATTGATGTAAAATTTTAGAATCTTCGAAAAGTGGCAAATTACAGAAAGTCTGGAAGGTATTTAATAACTAAAATGAAAAATGAATACTAGAATGTTCTATTAAAATAAAAAAAAGCAAACATAAAAAAAATGGAAAGCTGGGAGACAAATTCTTGTATACTTTTATAACCCTCAAAGACAATTATGGCAATTTGGAAGACAAATTTTACTAAAATTATAGAAATTTCTATACAAAAACTGCTTGAAAATTCTGAAAATTCTAGTTCTAGGTTCTAAAAATCTAATATCAAAAATACTGATATATTCAGTTTCTCAATTGTGTTTTCACATAGTTTTTAGGGCAATTCATAATTTGTATATTTTTCACCTTAATAAGCCAGTGTGGCGAAACAACTGTTGTAAGGTCAAAAAAAAATTGAAAAAAAGGTATTAAATCCGTAATGTATTAAGATATGTAATTACTATGTTACCAAAGGTCAAAAGTACGCTAAGTCAATAAATGATAATTTGAGATAGGCCAAGAATACACTATGGTCAAGAAGAGGCTAGAAATAATATTTTACAAATTTAAATGAGAATTTCCTCTATGTATACTAAGAATTTAAAACATAATAATTATTATTACAGTTAAATTACTACTAAATTCTGTAACTATTGAAGAAACTTCCTGCAATTTGAAAGCTATATACTTAGAATAAAAAAATGAAGAGTTCAGTTAAAGTAGTTAAAGTATAATTAAATAAGAAAATTCTAAAAAGGTGCAGGAGGATTTTCTAGAAAAATCTATGATTCTTTTAAAAAAATTGTAAAAATCTAAAAGAGAAATTGCTTTAAAGTTCTTGAAATTGAAAAAAATGTTGTTTAATTATGGAGGCTTTTACTTTCTGGTACATATTGAATAAAATAAAGACGTAAAACAAATAATCTGTTTCTTCCTTTTCAAAAAAATGTTGGCTATTTCTAAAACTCTTAAGGAAAATTTTGAAATAAGAAAGATAAAATCCTAAAATATTTTACAATAGATAATTCTGTTAAAACAAAAAATACCGGAAAATCTATAAATCTCGAAGAGTCATTTATACAAAGAAAGAAAAGTTAAGTTGAAATATAATAAAGAGATATGGATAATTCTAAAAAACTGGAGGAGATATTTTTTAAATATTCTATATCCTTAAAGAAAATTATGAAAAAAGTCTCAAAAAGAAATTCTGGAACGTTTGTAAATTCAAAAATATATTAATAATAACAAATAAACTTTAATCAAATATAGATAGTACATGACAGAATCATAAAAATAGACACAATACAATAAAATCAAATTCTACAGCTAATTATTACTTATACATTCTCGCTCTTTTGAAGCTATGTAGATGAAAATTATATACAATCTCAAGAATTAATTAATAAATTGAGTGCAAAATTTTAGAACCTCTGAGAAAATAATTAGAATATATATTTTTTATTTAATAATGTTCCAAGAAATACAATTTTTGAAATCTGGAAGGGATCTGCCTAAAAAGGTTTAAATAAGTTTTAAGAAAAAATAATGGTTAATTACAGACATTTTGAAGATATTAATTAAATGAAAAAAATGTTACTCGAACATTCTGCTAAAATGAAACAAGCTAAGCTAAAAGATTTAGAATTTTTTTAAGGAATAAAATTTAATTGCAAGAAATTGACAAAGAAATAAAAATGAAATTTGAGATTAAATTACAAAAAAAAAAAAACATTTTGTCAGCGTTTCTTTCAAATAGTGTTTTATTTTAAATTTATTAAGATAGGTCAAGAGTACGTCACGGTAATAAATAATTTGTTAAATAATGATGGACTACTTCTAGATAACTTGAAGGAAAATTGCTGGATAATTCTATAAACTTCAAATATAAAAAAATGAAAATCTGCAAAAGAAATTCATGTAACATATTGGAATCCTAAAAAAATGGAATATCTCTAAAACGTTTTGAAAATTTGAGAAAAAAATAGTAGCGAAATTATAGAGTCTGGAAAACATATGAAAACTAAAATGGAAAAAATTTATTATCTCAAAATAAAACTAGGAAAAGTGGAAATTTTCAGAAAACTGAAAGAGAAATTCCTAAGAAATTGTATAACACTCAACTAAAATTATAGAAATTTAAAACAGAAAGTGTCTAGGTAAATCTGAAAATCCCTAGAAAATATATAATTCTCTAATAGTACTCTAGATTAACAGAAATTGTTCTGAAAGTCTGAAGTCAAATAACTGTCGGTATTTTTGTGGTTGGACTTTTGTAAAAATGTTATTGTACCTGGAGAAAAACCATTTTGGCCAAGATTTGAGCAAAAATTCAATTCCAAACACACCAACTTGTCCCAAGAATTGTCAAATATAATATCTCTCCTGTAGATAAATGAATAAATAAATCCACGGGACACAAGAACACAAGACTTCCATCGCAATATGATACCATTTCACCAAGAGAATTATCTGCGGGACAATAGAAATAGAAAAAAAATACCGATAATCTCAATAAAAGCGACAACGCCCAACGACTTGGAAATCCACTTTAAGCAAAATGCATATCTTATCATCCGTACCACACATTTTAATCCCCACACGTAACACCAACGAAATTTCTGTTAATCCGATTGGAACAATCACAAGAAGGCACAAACGCGCCGCCAAACCTCAACCGCCAACACCACAGGTATACATAGCTCAGTCCAACTAAGCATGATCGCAGTTTTCCAACAAACAGTAAAGTTACTAAGTATAATAATTCCATTCTCACCATAATTGCTAATTACGCTGTGTCTGATATATCTGTAGACTCATTAAGTTTTAGTGTAGTCACATATTTCTAAGTTACTCAAGTTACTAAGGACATCAAAACTCAATTAGTTTTGATGTCCTTTAAAATGGCATTTATTCTTCTTGTGATGGTTTTAAATGACACGTTGAGATAATCCCATGTTTGTTGGGAAATTTCATTCAAAGAAATCGGCGCTAGTCTGAAATACTCACAATCTTAGAAAGGTTTTTTCGTCTTTTCTAGCAGGTGAGAAATTTTTAAATAATCATTTTCAGAATTTATTACAGACTTAGTGAAAACCGACTATTTAATAATTAATTGGTTAACCCAGTCTAGAAACTTAGAAGAAAAGGGTTCTAAAAATTTTAAACAAAATTATGATTATAATAATTTGTACTTAGAAAAAAGGAAGATTAAGTACGGAAATTTAAAAAATATACTTATAAATTAGGAAGGTTAAGTACTAAATAGTTCAGTTGAAATATAATAAAAAGTATTGATAAATTCTGAAAAAATGAAGAAGAAATTTCTGAAAATTTTATAATACTTGAAGAAAATTTTAGTAATCTGGAAGGGAAATTGTTTTAAAGTTATATAAATTTGAAATAAAAAATATTAGTCAATTTCAAAAACACTCACAGAAAATCTTAGAATGTAAAAAATAAATGACTAAAATATTTTTATTTTGAAGTTATGTAATTGGAAAATCCTTAAGAGAAGCTTGTGGAATCATTTGGTAAAACGAAACAAACAAACGGAAAACTTATAAAGCTAGAAAAGAAATTGTTGAAACAATTTTAGAATTCTCAAAGTAATATCTTAAGGCTGGAGCATAATATTTAAAAAAGAAGAATGATAAAATGAACAAGCGGTTAAAAACTCCTCAGAAACGGAGGAAAATGTGCTGCAAAATTCTAGAAATCTGTAAAAGCCATCGATATAAAATTCTAGAATCCTTAGAACAAGTTCTATCTAGAAGGAATATTTCTGAAGAGTTTCAAAATTTTTTAGAAACTAAGTAGTGGGAAATAATAAGTCTGAAAGATATTATATTTTATTTCTGAATGGTTCTGTTAAAATGAGACAAACAAAACTGAAACGTTTAAAAAAGCTGGAAATAAAGAAATATTTTTAAAATGTATTTATTATCTTTAAAGGAGTATATAGAAAATTGGAATAAAAATTGCTTTAAAATTCTAGAAATTTGAAAAAACGTTGCTGTAAAGGTCCGTTAGTCACTGGAAAAATCTAGAATCCTAGAATAGAAATTCTAAAAATCTGATATTAAATTACTGATTTTTTCATAAGTATCTAATTGTATTTAGTAGTTTTAAATATGATAGGTTATTTTAAAATTTATTGAGATAGGTCAAGAGTATGCTAGAGCAATTCATAATTTATTATGATAGGTCAGAATTACGCTAGGGTGATAAATAATTTGTTACACTAAGTTAAAATTACACTTTACCTTGTCTATATTTTTCCTTTACGTCCTTAATTCAGTAGAGAAATTGAATACTTCTTGATGTGGCTATGATGTATGCCATCCTATGGTTGTTTATTTGTTACAATTTGTTGATTCTGGTTAATAAAGTGGAATAAATTCCTAATGGTCTATCTTCCATAATGGCAAAGGCAGAAGTGAGGATGGGACAATAATTATGTCGTCGCTCTGGAAAACTCTATCAGACTATGTTCGCACATTATTTTCCTATTTTTATCTTTCTACTTCTACTATGTAGTAGTCTATCAGAAATAAAAGTTAAATTTCAATTTGTTTATATTGAAATGCTGCGTGTCGAAACAATTGTTGTGCATCAAAGCACTAAATTTTTCGTGAAGATGAAATTATAAAAATAACATCCTAATTAATGAAGTATTTTTACGTTAGGTTAGTTCGCCTATTATCTATCATTGATAATAATTGTAAAAGCTTTTCAGAATACTTCATATCAATTAGGATGCAAAGCGTTTTTCAGCACAAACTGTTGAAGCGTTTACAATTTAAACTTTGCCGGGAATTAAGGAGTTCCTGGATTACACTCGCCAAAAAAAGAAGTAGTACTCCTCAATTTAATCGAGACAAAACTTCGGACGCGCTATAAATAAACCGCAAACTTTTCACATCAACCCCTACATGGGAATTAATCATTTCCGCCGAAGTTAACGTTCTGCGTAATTGTGCCGCCAACAGTGCGACATAAAATGTCAACAAGATGTTCAAGCCGCCGGAGGCAGATATCGGGGGCACGCCGCTCGCATGTGTTATTTCGGCGGCTGAAGCCCCCAGAGAGTTGTCTGTGTCGGCTTCAGCCAAGGCGCGGAGATGAATTAAGTCTTGTGCAGCAGCGTTTCGAGCCGAAACTGCGGGAGGTAATTTGCATAAGAGCGCCAAGATGCATCTTTCCGCTTTTAAACCCCGTTTCGTTAAACCGCCGCAAATGAGTGATTTATCTCTTTGTTTATTAATTCACAAGTTGCCCTTATGAAGTTGCAAACGGTTTAACGTTAATTTCTTAATTGTACCACTTAATTTTCGTTTAAACACAAAAATATACTAAACTAAAAATATCTCAACTTATCATTAATAATAAATAATGGAATGAAATACCACCGGTCGATAGCCAATGAAAATACAAAAAGAGAAGAAGCATAGTAATTATCTTATTATCAGATGTAACACTAATAAATAATTGTGGTAAAAAACATTGTAATTGTTTTATTTATTGCCTACATAGATGTAATTTTATTAATCATAATGATAGTTGCAACCGTTACTACGTGGTAATTCATAAAAAATACTGAATAATAATTTTATTACAAATAAGTGATGTTTTTTTACGTTGTAAAAGAAAATATTGCATAAATGTATATAGGATATTGCAAAAATATAATTATTTATTAAGTATACGCACTTGAAAAGGAATTGAAGTAGTCCAGCGCTCTATCATTTGGGCTATTTAGGTAGTGTTGAGTGAGCATCGCAATTTTTGTCTACTGCATGATTAGTTTATTCGTACGCCTCCACATACGACGTTGATTTGCGCCGATTAAATCTCCAGACAAATAATTTTTTTCAGAGGTATACCTAATATGTTTGATTTAAGTTCAATCAATAATTATAATAATAATATGTAAATTCAAATTATTAATAAAATAACATATAAAGGATTTGTTGATGCATAAGAGATTTTTATATTAAACATAATCCCTATCTAAAGATTTACACGCGTGATCGAGTTTACCAACGAAACAATTACGTTCGTATGCAACAATACATCAGAGGGGAGGATTTTTGCAAAGAAAATATTTACGCCGTCAAATATGAAACGTGACTGCGCAGAGTGCGGTAAGATAACCGCGATCATCGTAAATTTATATATCGCCCAAATCAATTTTTTTTTTTGATTACGCAATCAATTGCGAATTTACATTCGGCATCGGAGATAATTGACTTCGGTGGTGGTTTTCGTAGGGGGGTGATTTATCGGCGAACATAAATTCTTGTTATCAATAATGGATTAGGGGTAGTTAGTTGTTGGGTTTGTTGTGTATCAAGGGTATATTGAGCGCAGCAAATCTTAATGATAAGCCGTGGAAGTGTGTAATTAATCAGGCGTCTTGAGGGGCAGGAAATCACGTGCAGAGTCGCGTGAGAGAGGATCAAAAGGGGGCCGGTGTGCTCGATAGTTTACGGCCGCTGTCCGTCCCTTTTGGTTCCGGCTGAATTTCCATCGGGTCCTTCCTTAAGTAGCCCCAGTGATTAAATTAACTACACTACCCTTATCGGCTTAGGCCCGCCACCAAAGATCTAATGGAAAAAATTGAGGCGGCTTAAGGAATTAATTATGGTCAGGTGGGTAGACGGACCGCCAATTTATAGAACTTACATCAATCTCTAAACCGAGATAATAATAATACTAAATAATGTTAAGGTATTTAGTTATTAAACTTATTCATAATATTAATAATACCGTATAAAAATGTTTGATAAAAATATTTATTCATTTAGTCACTCAAGTCCTTTATTAGAACTTATTAATTAAAACGATTTGTTTATTATCAATATATAAAAGCATAAGAGAGAAAATATTTAAATATCCCATTCAGGTTACCTTATTATTTTATACTGTCAACCACACAACTATAAAATTCCACGTTAATAGAAAACGTGTTTTATTAATCTGTTACAGTAAATTTTGCAATACGGTCAGTTTTATTTCCATCTGACATTTAATGGACATTTCGTCAGTATATCTGGTTTGACATTAAACGGTAGAAGAAGTTTGCATTCTGATATTAAAATAATTTCATATTATAATATCATATTTAAAATTACAATAAATGATTTATTTTAGCATTACAAAAGGCTAAGAACAGAAGAACAGAAACATAAAATTCAATACAAAACTTTTTAAATAAAAAAAGAAATTAAAAAGTTAAACTTTTTGAGTAATTAAATTTGTTAAAAATTGATGCACGATGGGTGTGCAGACTTTAAATCTAAATTAGATAAGATTAGCGATAGGAAGTCATTTATATTTAAACTTTAATTTTGATTTGGTTTTATTTTTTATTACATAGAGGGTTTGATTATTTTTTGCAGCAAAATCATCAACTATTAGCAACGGGTGGGTGGGTGTCATCTATATCACCCTCCAATAAGTGAAACATAAGCGAGGGATTTAGTTTGAGTTTGTAAAATATAAACAAACACCAAATAATGGCACTTTTAATAGATGTATTCAAACAAACATTTCAGATAATTTTTCACCCACCCACCCTACAAATACACATAAACTTTAATTACTTGTAATCGCCCGGTTTCCAATAAAATTATTTACAAAACTTTTTTAATAAAGAAGAAATTAAAAAGGATATATTTTTGAGTGAGTAAATTTGTAAAAATTTGATGCATGATGGGCGGACAGACATTAAATCTAAATTAGATAAGATTTGCTATAGGAAATTTTGATTTTGTTTTATTTTTTATTACATAAAGGGTTTGATTGTTTTTAGCAGCAATATCATCAACGATAAGCAACTAAAGTTATCATGTATACAGCGGTTGCTGTACGTCGGATTTAACAGATAACATACTTGCGCTTAAAGATATGGTGATGAAGCTGAAGCGCGATATTGCAGAAACAAAACAACCTGCGCAGTCTAACTCGATAATAATTGATGAGGTTTTGTTTGAAATAAAAGAACAAAAACTCAGAGAATATAATGTAATTATTTCTAACTTACTGAGAGCGCGACAAAGGAAGAAGACGCAGAAAAGACACTAAATTTTGTAAACAAAATTCAAACTACCTCCATGCAATCTAACAGCATCAAAATATTTCGTCTTAGAGTGCAAAAGATCACAAACTAAGGCTGCTTAAAGTAGTATTTGATTCAGTGTTTATCGCTCAAGATATTCTACAAAATGGAAGAAAACTAAGGACATTCGACGGATATTCCAACATATACATCAATAAGAACCTGACGCAACGAGAAAACGCAGAACGAAAAAATGTCCTAACTGAATTTAGATCGCGAAAGAGTTCCGAAGATGACGAATATTTAAAATATAACAATGGTATACCTCAAATAATCACAAGAAAAAACGTATTACAGCCCATAAATATTTACTAACAAAATGTATACCAAAACATTTACGTTTTACAACAATATCTTAGCTTCCGATAATTTGGACATAATTATTTTTACTGAAACTTGAGGTAATAACTCATTATTAAATACTGAATTATTCCCCCCGCTTTTTAATGTTTATCGCAGAGATAGGTCATCAAAGCGTGGCGGTGGTGTCTTAATCACGCTTAGAGAATGCTTGAAGGCAACTGAAATAAGTATAAGTATAACAGATTGAAATATTGTGTGTACGTATATATTTGTTTAGCGTTTATTTGAACATAATTGATGTTTATATACCACCCCAAACACCAGGTACGTCGTACGAATCATTATTATCGGTTCTGGAGTCACAATCACTTCTTGAAGGTGATTATCTAATTGTTGGTGACTTTAATATACCAGGATATCCAGATTGCACAAGTAATAAATCGTTATTTTTGTCAAATTTTATTAATTTTCATGGTTCTAAACAATAAATATATATAAGAATAGTCACAACGCATTGTTAGATATTTTTATTACCTCTGCGAATGTTAAATGCTCGATTGAACGCAGTGATCTTCCACTTGTTCCGGAAGATAATTACCATCCCTCGTTAAATGTTTCATATACAATCTCACGTGGCACTCATAATCAAAGCTTTATATCATATAAACCTATTTATAACTTTAAAAAAACTAACTTTTTAATGTTGTATAAACTTATATCGGAGACAAGCTCTGAATCTGTTGTTACTTTAGAAGATCCTAATGCTGCATACGATTATATTAAATAATTTCATAAACATATGTGTTCCTATGAAAGTACAATGCAAAACGAAATGTCCGTCCTGGTACTCAACATTAACCATACAAAATATTAAACGTAAAGAACATTATTATAATGTTTCGAAAAGGCATAAAAATGTTTTTAATACATGTCAATACTATGAATACAGCAAGCTTGTGAAAACTAATATTAACACGTTGACGCCGGCGTTTTTGTACCCTACAATTATTCATTAAAAATGACAAAATTTGGCTCGCACGCCTATGGTTGTTATGGTTGCTATGGAAGTGACTGAAGTCCTAGATGCGTGATAAAATTATATATTGTCACCATGGAAGTAATCAGTGGCGTACCAAAAAGCGTAAAAACTCGTGTACCACCGGTGGTACCCGCCGGCGTTAACGTGTTAAACACGACTTTAATAACTACTTCGTTAGTATTGAGGCAAATATTAAACAAAATCCCCAAAAACTGTGGTCGTTTATTAACTCTCGCAGAGGTAGGACAAGAATTCCTGGACGGATGATAAAAGATGATGTAGAATTTGACCAACCGCAAGATATAACAAATGGTTTTGCAGAATATTGTTCTTCTGTATATCGTACATCCGGTAATTCTAATTCCAATGACGCGAATTCAATAAATAATGAAATTTTGCTACAAACAGCGTCTATAAATATTAAACAGTTTAATCTAGATGAGTTTCTTTTTGCTGATAAGTCACTAAAACAGAAACTAACAATAGGCCCCGATAATATACCAGTCATGGTTGTCAGAGATTGCAGATATGCATTGGCAACTCTTCTTACAACATGATGCTTAAATATAATACAATTCCAACTTGTTGGAAAACCTCAAAGGTAATACCAATCCACAAAGGTAATAATATTGATATTAATAATAATTATAGGTCGATATCGCTAATTAGCAATTTTGCTAAAATATTTGAGATAATTTTGTATAAGGTACTATATGCTTATGTTGCTCAATATCTGTCACCAAACCAGCATTGATTTATCAGTGGAAAATCAACTACCACAAATCTATTTACTTTCACCAATATTGTATCTAAAACCTTAGATAGGCGTTGCCAACTGGACCATTTATACTGGTTCATCTATACTGATTTATTGAAAGCCTTTGATACGGTACAACATAATTTACTAATACAGAAATTGCACATGTTTGGTTTAAGTGACTCTCTAATTAAGTTGTTGACGTGCTATCTAACAGGACGAACACCCTATGTGGAGTACAAAGGCTTTCAATCACATACATATATAAATATCTAATAGTGGTGTTCCTCAAGGATCAAATTTGGGCCCTCTGTTATTTGTAATGATGTTAATAATATCAAATCTCAATGCTTAATGTACGCTGATGACTTAAAGATCTTTAAACCTATAAATATACCAAATGACTGCTCTGCATTACAAAATGATTTAACTAACTTCCTTAATTGGTGTCAACAAAATGGTTTACAACTAAACATAAGTAAATGCAAAATAATGACTTTTAGCAGAAAACATACTAACATAGAATTTCCATATCTTATTAATAATATTCCCATAGACCGTGTTGAGCATTTTAAGAATATAGGCGTATTATTTGATAATAAACTTAAATTTAACGACCGCATAAAAATGATTACTAGTCATTCCTACAAACTTTTGGGTTTTATAATTAGAAATACCAAAATATTTAACAGTGTAAAACCAATTATTATATATGCAGTAGGCTAGAGTATTGTTCAGTAATTTGCCCTATGTACAAAGCATATGCACTTGAAATTGATAAGGTTCAAAGAAAATTTCTTAAATATTTGTACTTTAGGAAACACCATGTTTATCCCATGCAGGTTTATCCATCAAACTTACTCCAACCTGAATCTGGAATTGCCTCACTTCAACATACAAGAATTACATCACAAATAATATTTGTGTACAAATTAATACATCATAAAATAAATTATCCCTACTTACTTTCTCTGTTGAACTTCTACATTCCACGTTTAAATAGTAGACATAATCAAGTTTTTTTATGTTATATCTACGAATAGCTACCATCACTTAAACTCACCAGTACTATCAGTGTGTAATACTGTTAATAAGTATTGTAATAATATACTTTATTAAAACAAAATAATTTGTTTGTACAAATTTAGTATCGTCATGAATAATAATTGTACACTTACTTGGTTTATTTTTATATTTTTAGTGGTAATAAGTTTAGTGTTTTTGTATCTTCTCTGTATTATTTTGTAACAACTGCCTATTATTGTTGTAAATTTTTGATTTGTCAACTTGATTTAAAATATTTCACACTAATTTAAGTTATTGTATTACAATTACCCAATCTAAATTTATTTTATTTACACAATGTATTATTTGAGTTATCCTGTAATTGGCGCCTTCTTGGCTGATGCGGTTATACAGGGTCCTGCAACAGTGCGTCAAGCTTTTCTAGCGCCTTTCTCGTAAGAGATAGAAAAAAATGTTTCGTATAAAAATTTATTGAATTAAAAATCTCTATGCCGTAAAATTATTTTCAAATATACAGGGTGTCCGAATTTTGCGGTATAACAAAAGCAAACATTTTTTTAAATGGAACACCCTGTATATTTTTTCATTTTATAATTTGGATAGTATTTTATAACTTGAACCTTTTTTTGGTTTTTAATTTCGATATGGCATTTCCGAGTTATTGACGTTTTTCTGCAAAAAATGTAAAAAGCGGAGGTTCACAAAAAAAATTATTCTGATGTTCGCTTTCAAATTTAAGATATTTTCTTTTTCCAATGGTTGGTTATAAGTACTGCTTATGTACCAGTGTTAAAAATTTTCACTTTTGAGGAACCCTGCCTTTGTATCAAACACGCCATTTTCTAAATTTTCAAATTGTCGTAACTCTTTTTTTTTAAATGGAATCATATATTTTTTTTAATTTCATATTATTCTGCATCTAATTTCCTACAAAAAATATTAAGCATACCCTATATCTAAAAGTGATATTTTTCAAGATATAAAAAAAATTATATTTCAAACGGTCCTTGAATACGAATTTGTTTTTGAATAGATAGCCATGACTGAAAAAAATGCATCTGTCAATTAAACAATTAGTTTGACATGTAAATCTCTCTGATATTTTCTGCAAAGTGATTCTCTCCGTTTCGCGGTAAAAGAGACAGCAAATTATCATCATAGATTTCGAAAAGAACGAACTAGTCGATACGATTTTTGTATTAAGGGAGGCTGCTGGAAATTGTTTATTGGTGGCTAGAAATTACACCACACGTTATCCCGGCAGAAGACATTCGGAGGAGAAATGTTTTAGGAACTTACTCAATAGATTTATTGACATGGGAAGTGTGAATTACAAAAAAAACAAGAAAGAAAAAAGCCTATCATCAACGAGAAAAACCAAATTTCAGTGCTATTAACAGCAACTGAGCATCCCAACGTGAACCAAAAAGACATTGGTGAAGGAACTAGCATAAGCAAGAGGTCAGTAAAAAGTATTCTGAAGAAAAATCGATATCATGCATATCATATTCAGCTACATCAAGAACTGAGTAATACTGATCTGGGGAAGACAAAAAATACAGGAGGATCTTGCGTTTTTCCAATATATTTTATTCACGGATGAGGCGACATCCCATAACAACGGATCTGTCAATAGGCACAATTTTCACTATTATACAACTGATAATCCGCATTTTATGAGACAAGTTGATCATCAGTATCGGCGGTCTTTGAATGTCTGGGGCGGAATTTTTGGAAACCATGTAGTAGGTCCACATTTTTTCGAGGGCCATCTCAATAGGCCTATGTATTTGCACTTCTTGCAAATTGAATTACCCGGAACGTTAGCTAATATGCTCTAACTAACGAAAAATATGGTGTGGTTTTAACAAGACAGAGCACCTGCCTAGTGGATTGGTAGGAATGGACCCACCAAATGGTGGGTTTAAAATTAATAATTTTGTTCACGGCTTTGGAATAAAATAATGAATCGTATTATCTGTTTCTATTTATCTCATATTGACACTTACTTACATTTTGTTAGTTATTTTGCCTCAGAATGAGCAACTCCGTGCATAGAAGTATGTATAATTAAATGGTTATTCTTGTCAAAACTATTAAATATCTCAACAACTATGGGGTTTAGACAAATTATTATTTGCAAAGTTTGGCATTTCTTTCTAATCTAATCGAATAATAAGAAAAATAATTGTTTTCGCCTATTTGGGTAGCGCTGAGCATACATTCTTTAGGCTTGCAAACAATTAATTCCACTATCTCCAGTAGCATATATCACATCAATTAATTATTTTTAAAAATTGCATTGTTATAATCTTAACATACAATGCAACTATACATACCAAACTTATTGTTTAATTGACAGATGCATTTTTTTCAGTCAGTATAGGGTATGCTTAATATTTTTTGTAGGAAATTAGATGCAGAATAATATGAAATTAAAAAAAATATATAATCCCATTTAAAAAAAAGAGTTACGACAATTTGAAATTTTAGAAAATGGCGTGTCTGATACAAAGGCATAGGTAAAAGAAAATTTCTTAAATTTTAAATACAACATCAGAATAATTTTTTTTGGGAACCTCCGCTTTTTACATTTTTTTCAGAAAAACGTCAATAACTCGGAAATGCCATATCGAAATTAAAAACCAAAAAAAGGTTCAAGTTATAAAATACTATCCAAATTATAAAATGAAAAAATATACAGGGTGTTCCATTTAAAAAAATGTTTGCTTTTGTTATACCGCAAAATTGGGACACCCTGTATATTTGAAAATAATTTTACGGCATAGAGATTTTTAATTTAATAAATTTTTATATGAAACATTTTTTTCTATCTCTTACGAGAAAGGCGCTAGGAAAGCTTGACGCACTGTTGCAGGACCCTGTATATAAATAAATAAATGTATATGTAGGGTGGGTGAGTGGCCTCTATCCCATCCTCCAGTCAGTAAAACAACATCAAAAAATATTTAAAATATTTATATGGATACATCAATTAAAAAATGCAATTATTTTGTGTTTGATTACATTTTACAACTTATAACTAAATCTCTCGCTTATGTTTTACTGAATGGAGGGTGCGATAGAGGCCACCCACCCACCCTACATATACATGATAACTTCAATTGCTTATTGTTGATGGTTTTGATGCTACAAACCATCAAACCCTTTATGTAATAAAAAATAAAACAAAATCAAAATTTAAGTTTAAATATAAATGACCTTCTATAGCTAATCTTATCTAATTTACAATTAAAGTCTGCCTACTCATCACGAATAAAAATTTTATTAATTAACTCATTCAAAAATTTTACCTTTTTAATTTCTCTTTTATTCAAAAAGTTTTAATTTTAGAGGAAACTGCCAGACGATAAAAAAATAAAGTTTACATGTATATGTAGGGTGGGTGGGTGGCCTCTATCACATCCTCTAGTCAGTAAAACATCATCAAAAATTATTTGAATTATTTGTATGAAAACATAAATTAAAAAATGCAATTATTTTGTGTTCGTTTACATTTTACAACTTTTAACTAAAACCCTTCCTTATGTTTTACTGATTGGGGGGTGGAATAGAGGACACCCACCCACCCTACATATACATGATAACTTTAAATACTAATAGTTGGTGATTTTGCTGCAAAAACCACTAAAACCTTGTATATAGGAAAAAATAAATTAAAATCCCAAATTAGGTTTAAATATAAATGACCTTGAAGGGCTAATTTTAACTAATTTACATTTAAAGTTTGCTCACCCATCATGCATCAAAATTTTACAAATTTAATTGCTCAAAAATAATTAATTTAAAAGGTAAAATTTTTGAGGAATTAAATTTTATAGAGTTATGATGCATGATGGGTGGGCAGACTTTAAATGCAAATTAGATAAGATTAGCTACATAAGGTCATTTATATTTAAACTTAAATTGGGATTATGATTTATTTTTTCTTACATACAAAATTTTAGTGTTTTTTGCAGCAAAATTATCAACGATTGGTATTTAAAGTTATCATGTATATGTAGGGTGGGTGGGTGGCCTCTGTACGACCCTCTACTCAGTAAATCATAAGCGAGGGTTTTAATTAAATGTTATAAAATATAAATAAACACACAATAATTGCAATTTTTACAGATTTATTCATACAAATTTTTTAAATAATTTTTGATGATGTTTTACGGATTGGAGGGTGGGTTAGAGGCCACCCACCCACCCTACATATACGTATAAATTTCAATTACTGATAGTCTCGGGTTTGGAATAAAATTAATTACAAAACTTTTTAACAAAATAGAAATTTTAAAGGTAACATTTTTGTGGGAGTAAATTAATAAAATTTTTAGGCATGATGGGTGGGCAGCCTTTAAATCTAAATTAGATAAGATTTTCTGGTAGAAAGTCATTTATATTTAAACTTATATTTAGATGTTGCTTTATTTTTTTACAAAGTTTTAGTATTTTTTGCAGCAAAATCATCAACGATTATTATTTAAAGTTATCATGTATATTAAGGGTGGGTGGGTGGCCTCTATCACATCCTCCAAACCGTAAATCATAAGCGAGGGTTTTAATTAAAAGATGTAAAATATGAAAAAATGTGGCCATCATAGTAATGATGTCCTTAAACTTTTCTCGAAAACTATGAATTTGCTCAATTTTAGATTCTTTACAATTACTTGTTATTTAAATTTCATATAACTCCTATAGTTTATTAGCAGTAGTTAAAAAATCAAATTTTTTAATTTTTAAATGTTTTCTCACAAGTTAAGAAAAACATATTTTAATAAAACTTGTTCAGTTTCTTATTCTCTTTAACTTTTGTTTGAACGGTTTTGTATTATTTTTCATAGTTAGAGAAATATCGACAAAAAACTAAAAAAGGCCTCCAGTAAACATCCACTTCCGGTTTATGAATGTACCCAGTTTTTAACGACAAAAGCTTAAGTTTAAAGTTTCATCTCAATAGGATCCCTATAAAGAATATAAGACTCAAAACAACAAAAACAAGAAAATAATTTATTTCTAAAAACTTAATTTTTACACTAAGGAATTAAGTTTATAATAAAATAAACTTCACATTTGTCTACTGCTGTTAGATGTTAGTGCCAACACAGAAGGTTTATATGAGAGAGTTTGTAGTCTTACCTTATTAGCCTAATTTAGTATATTTTCCTTTAAGGAGAAGACTTCAATATAAAATATTTCAGAAACAGGATGGTGGTGACCGTTACTATGTGGTATTTCATTTTCAAATGTAGGATGAAATAAAACATAGAAAATCGTGTTTTATTTAATCCTACATAAAATATTTCTTGAATAATTTCCTGACTTATTTCTTGTAGAAATATTATGGAATAACTATTATAAAATATTTCTATGACCAAGGTATACACGTTGTCCCTTGAAGTTTTGAATACGGACATTTGAATGCATTACTTGTTGCTCGGTTTTGGCATAGCTAATTTGTAATAAAATAGGGAATCAAGATGAAACATATTTACATCATATTTTAATATTACTATTTTTACAATCACAATTCTGACGTAACGAATAACAAATAACTTATTATTAAATGTTCGAAAACATCTCCTTGTTGAGCCAAGAAATATCCCAGACGATAATAAAATTTCCATTTTGAAACTATATAAGTCAAATTGACATGCATTTGCAGCAACAATCATGGCAACCAATAATAATAATTGAGATGCAATACAAACACATTACTCATATTCAAAATTTCTGGGGGCAACGTGTATAAATATTTTTAAATATAATTAAATTTTGAAACATATTAATTAACCCTACTTACATCTCAGTGCATCTTCGGTTCACGCAACGCGGGCACAATTATTTTATTAGAAAACCAGATTTCACCGCACACGTAAAACCGATGGGTACGTTATTTCAAATGCACGTTACGCACACCCGCACCGAATTTCACTAATTTGCATTCATCAAGAACCCATCAACCATCAACCATGCGACCGACTCGAAGCAACGATCGCTATTACCACACCCGCGGTTGTTGCAGAACAGAAAAACCTGCTCGCTTTTTACCTGACGTAACCGTTACCAATTAGTGGGAAAAAGCGAGCATTTTGCACTGCTAATTAATAACACCGCAGACGCATACGTTAATTGAAATGCGAAAAAGCGAAAATAAAAGTGGAAAATGACATTCCGGCGTCCTTCCAGGATTTTTCTTATATTGCGCATTAATGGAGTTTTATTGAGCATATGGTATAAGGTGCACATAACTCAATCATTCAAAAAGTCTCCAATTTAACTAAGAAAATAATTTTATTTTAGAAATTCATCAACATAATCTCCTCCAAGAGTGATATATTCATTACAGCTTCTTGAAGCACTTTTTACAGGGCTTCAAGAAGCTGTATACTAAAACGATTTATCTTTTGCTCTCAAAATAGGTATTAATTTCGGCAATCACTTCTTCAGGTGTGCCAATTTTTTTTCCTGGAACAGCTTTTTCATATCTGCAAAAATCCAGTAATCGTTGGGGGACAAATCTGAAGAGTATGGTGGGAAACAATTTAAAGCGTATTTAATCCAATTTAACCATCATTTTCATCGACTTGTAACACCGAGCATGGCCCTGGTATAAAAACACTTTTTTCTTTTGCATGTGGAGCCATTTTTGCTTGATTTCTGGACTTAATCGATCTAACGCCATGTAATATTAAATATTGATACTTTCGGCTTTTTTCGCCATAATCTTGATAGCCGACTTTTGAGTTTTTGGTTGCTTTGGACGAGTTTTATCTACTTCTAGCCACTCAGCTGAAGATATTTTTTATTTATGCGTGTAATAGTTATGTTTCATCCATTACCATATACCGACAAAAGACATCTTCATTATTTGGCTTGAACAGCTCCAAACAGCACTCTGAATCGTCGACGCGCTTTTGTTTTTGATTTGGTGTCAACAAACGTGGCACCCACCTAAAAAAACTACTTACGCTTGCTCAAATTTTCGTGTAATTTACAAGATATATGATTGTAAAGACTGAAATATTTCGTAAATCTACAACAATAAGACTTATTAAGATATCTGTCGAAGTTTTAGCCAAATAAGTAGTTGAGTGATTTGTTTTGTAGTCTTAATAATAGTATTTGTAATCTACAATACGAAATATGTTTATTAACACAAGAATACTAAAATTAGATGTTTTTTTTAAATTTTAAATAATGTCATTGTGAATTCGATAGTTTTAATTATTAATTCGTTGGTGTAGAAGCGTTTTCATACAAACGGATTATTTTTTTTTGTTGTGGCAATAATTGGTAAATGTTGTACGCGCGAAGGAGCACGGTGTCAAATCAAAATTAAAATAAACAATTGCTGCGGCCGACAAATACGCACGCACCCGCAATGATTGAATTGAAATATTTTGGAAATATCATTGAATATTTATGTCGCCGGGCGTAAAATTTAAAATTCATTGTTGCGCATATATCGGACGCACAATAATTAATAAACACACTGACCACGTTTCGCTGAGCGTGACGCACGCATTCCGATTTACACTTTCTGCACATTTTTACACCATTTTATGTATGTTAATATGTAATGTTTGTGTGTGTGCATAATTAAAAATAACACAAATAGCACACAGGAATGCGATGTGGTATTTCTTTTGAATATATATTTAATTATAATAAAATAGAACAAATCAAGAAAACTAGCTTTGAATAAGCTAATGAAAATGATTATTCGCTATTCATCCTTTATACAACCATATTTTTATAAATGACAAAACGTGCGAGAAAATTATAAATCTATAAATTTAAAACATGACAACGATTTCCTTAATTCGTTTAAATGATTTTAAACAAGTTTTTTTACGGATTAAGGTAAAGTAAATTTGCATTTAATCAATTATTCATATTTTTGCAATACACACGTGTTCATAAAAAAGTAAAACTGTATAATATGCGTTAGAAATTTTTTTCACTTTTTTGTAGATAAATAAACGATAATATTATTAGTGAAATGCACATAGATATACCAATAATGCCTAAAATATTGCCTAAATTGCAAAAATACTTTCCTGATAATTCCATCATGTGGAGTGAAAAAAAGGGTCAGAGTGAAAGAACACATAGTGAACTTCTTTCAAAAGTCCTGTGACTAAAATTTTTGTAATAATTAATGTATTAATCTTGAAACTTTGTATCTAATTTTAACAGTATATTGTAAAGTAAAAAATAAGAAAATAAATATGCAAGGTTTATTATTACCAGCTATAAAGGTAAGAGACTCCGGGTCTGTTAATCAAAAACTGTAAGTAATGTAAATATAAAATATTATGAGAATTAATAAATGAAGTATGTTAATCTTAAATGGATCAAAATATGATATATTTTATTCACATAATTCCACTCGATTCTTTCATTTAATAACAAAAATTAAAAATTATTCTTAGTGTTCTTTAATATTAATAAAATTATGTAGCATATGACATCCATACAGTTCTGAAGAATTGTAAGAAATTTTAAAATAAATAGACAATTACATGGATATAGAAACAATCAAAATTTTGATTATTAATAGAATTAAAATCAATAATTTTCTCTTGCTACTATATTTGAACACATACAAGTGATAATTTTTACCAAGTAGTATTTAAACTGAAAGTCTTTATATGAAATAATTTAACACAAGTGTGTGCATTATAACGATTTGGTCGTTTAGTAGAAACATTCCAGAATTGGTTGTAGCTTATTAATTTATGTCGCTTCCAGTAAATCTATTTTACGAACTTTTTT
Source organism: Ontholestes murinus (assembly GCA_963969525.1). Lineage (NCBI taxonomy): Eukaryota > Metazoa > Arthropoda > Insecta > Coleoptera > Staphylinidae > Ontholestes > Ontholestes murinus. The sequence continues at coordinate 70,658,286 of OZ018390.1, read as the reverse complement.
CCTAAACAGACTGCTCAAAATACATTTTGTAGAAATAACAGTTTGAATATAACTGTGAGTATGAATATGAACTAAAATCGTGGAACAATTAGAGTCTAATTTTATTGTATTAAAGATGTACCATAAAGCAAACTCCACCACAATAAAAAATTTATTTAAATTTTCGACCCATGGAAACTTTCATACTAGAAATATTAACAATTTCTAATTCTAATTATAATTCATATAATTTAAAAAATTATAATTTGATGTCGCTGTTACCTGGCGAAACTCTTTATGTATTTAAATTAATAAAACACCGATATTTGAAGAGTTTTGCTTTATTATTGTTTTAGTATTTGTCATATGCCTGATAAAGCCACATTCTTAAATTTATATGGATTTCTATTGTGCCAAATTTCAAACGACTTTAGGTTAGATACCGTATCAATAGCACGTTTGCACATATAAATGAATACTAAGGTAAGTGTATTATTTTTTAAACAGGTTTCCACAAGTTTCAGTTTTAGCTCTTTTAAAAATTACTGTTAAATTTTTTGTTTTGCACCACAAATATTCTTTAAATGTCTGACCATGCCACTATGATGATGGTAGCGAGCGTTACTATGTGGTACTATGTGGTACCTCTGCTAAAACCTAAGTGATAGGGCCTCAAATTCTGTATGCATATATCTTGTTACTCACGAACTTGTCGTCGACTGTGTCAAATGCACGAGAAGTCAAAGTAAAACTTGCCACGCACCTTCTTTGGTCTATATTTGTATTGATCAACTTTATCAATACTATGGTCAATTCTGTCAATTGCACTTCACGAAATCTATGTTGATTTGTTTTTAGTATTTTCTAGTTGCTTATAAATTTCCAGTCGCTTAAATATATTTTTTTAGATTACTTTTGATCCACCTGTCTAATTAATCATTGCTTCCTTATTTATGGATTGGGTGTTTCGGGGAAAGTTCCCAAAGTATAACATAATTTAACTAAATAGGTTATGGGTGAAACTATCTCGTATACTACCGATTTTAAAATTTTGGCAGTTATTCCATCGTTCCTTGCACTTACGTTATTTAGTTTCATAATTACTTCTTCTACTTCTTCCACCTGCACGGGTTCCAGAAACATTGTGTTGGTGTTTTGCATTCTGTATCATCAACAATTAAAGATTTAGATCAAAGATTCACAATGATATACAGTTTGGTATTTAATTTTCTGGTGGCCACTGTAGAAAAGTATTCTGCAAATATTTCGGTTGTGTTTATTGGTGGGTTAATTTTTTTCCTCCGATGGTTTTTACAATAACATTACAAGGTTTTTTTGTTTCGTCGATATCTTTTGATTGATTAATGACCAAATCAATCTTTGTTGCTTGTTTAAAGCTTCCTCTATTTGCGAAGCGACATAAATCTCCTTAGAATTTTTTATAAACTTATGTTTAAGTATTCAACTGCTTCAATATCTTGTCTAACGAAAATTATTTAACCGCCATGATTACTGGAGCTTCAAGAAAAATTGGATATTTTCCTGTATATAAATGAAGCTTACATTATTACTGTCTGTCCACATTTCCGTTAAACATATTACTTGCAGTTTCTCACAAACAGTTCATCCATTTTAGTAAATGCACTGCAGATATTTTGATAAATTGTTTTGAATGGTGTTTGCTTCACAAATATAATTTAATCCTATAGCATTTTATGTAGTATCGTTTGCTATCAACTTCTTCTTGTCAATAAATTTATCCAAATGTTCAGTTTAGTTTAATATTTGATCAAAAGACTTATTTGTATAATTTTCATATTTAAGGCTATTAAATTATTCTTCTTAATTTTGAATTTTCGCTAACTAAAGAATGATTTATATTATATTTATATACAATTTCAATCTTTTGTTTCAAAAGTTTTGCAGTTGAGATTATATTCTTCAAACAAATAGTAAAACCGTTATAATTTCCTATATTTAGTCCATATACAAAGATGTCAGAGATTTGTTATTTATAAAATTAATCATCGCTGTTGACAGAACCTAATTGTCGGTGATTTGCCCACTCAATTAGGAAATTTTGTGTGTCGTTTATACTTCAATGTTGCCTGTACCCTTAAAGGAAAATTATAAGTTTAAAAGCTACTTGATGATTTTGTTTTCGATAAATATTAGCAATCTGTTCGCTGGTGTTATCAAAATATATAAGTTGGATGAAATATTTACTTTAATTTTAATTATTTCAATTAGAAAAATCAGTACGATGTTTATTCAATAAATGTCACCTTAATGCTGTCTCTAACTTAAACGGACAACTAGAAGTTTATAAATGTTAGTTGATAGATAGCAGTTGACAGATTATAATTGACAAACAATAGTTTTTTGACAGTTAATAGTTGCGTTAAGTGATAGTTGACAGATGAAAAATAACCGTTGACAAATTTGTAGACAACAGTTAACAGATAAAAATTAAAAATGGCATCTGATAGATGATAATTGAGAAATAACAGTTGACAAATGTCAAATAGATAATATTTATATATTATAGATGACAGCTTACAGATGATGGTTGAAAGGTGCCAGATGAAAACTAACAAATGACAGTTGACAGAAGCCAATTTAGAAATAACAGTTGACAAATGTGAGTTTATAGATAACAGTTGATATATTATAGGCAACAGCTTTTATTTATGTTTATATTTATATTTTATATCCTGTTTATATTATTATCTAAAAATTATAAATTATACATTGATAATTAATTAATTTAAATTACTAATATTTATTATGAGGTAATCCATGACTGGCGATCTTTGTGGTCCAACACATGTCTTCTTCCCTTCCCAATCACCTTCAGTGCACCCGTTTAACATCTCCCATTACTCTCATATTAACCAATCCCCCATCCTCCTACCCTCCTAGCTAATAGCGTTTTCTCAAATGAAGAGAAGATTACCCTGGCATGAGCTAGATGCGGTACGGAAGAGAGAGGAAGGAAGATTTGAATAGGAGAAAGTTATTAAAGTGTGCATTGTGTAAGAATGGGATGGATATATGGAGTCATTTTGGGAGAGAATAGAAAAATGGAAAAAGGAAGGTAATGGAATGGATGAGAGAAGATAGAGCTGATGTATAGGTTTTGGTCAGACTTGGGAAGGAGAGGGAAATGAAGAGGAAAATATTATAGTGTGTTTTTATGTAGAAGTTTGTATATATGTATGTAGAAAGTTGGTTTTTGTAAGTTAAAGTTATGCCAATAAAAGTTTTTTTTTTAATTTCTACTAAAAATTAGGTCGCAGGACTTGCGGTTCACTATGTCTTCTTCCACTCTGACTGTTTCTTCTGCTTCAGATGACGGAATTTTCTTTAACTGAAGTATTCTTGCCATGCAAGCAAAGATGATAAACGATAGTTGATAATGGCAGATGATAATTGGACCAACACGGGGTGACAGACGACAGAAAACAGTTGTTAATTAACAGTTAACACATCAAGAACAAAAGTTAACACATGCTAGTTGATAGACGACAGACTACACATAATATATTGATATATTGATGCATACAAATTAAAAACTTGTCAGGTAACTGAGGACATTTGGGAGATAACAGTTGACAAATATCGAATCGATAACATTAAACAGATTATAGCTGATAGCTAAAAGTTGATAGATGTCAATTGACAAATGACAGTTGATATATGCCAATTGAGAAATGACAGCTGACAGTTGATAAATGTGAAATAATAGATTACAGAAAATAAATTAAAGAGGGCTGAAAGACCTCAGGTCTATAGCCCAGACGGATATTTATGTTAAATGTTATTATGTACTGTTAATGTGTCCGAATAAAGATTATTGTATATATATATAAATTAAAAATGTCAGCTTCCAGAGGATAGATGACAAATGTTAGTTAATAGATAACAGTTAACAGATTATAGCGGATAACTTAAGAATGACAAATAAGAATTGACAGATGAAAGACTGTAGTTGATAGCTTACAGTTAACAAATTTTAGTTGATAGATAACGGTTGGCAGTTGCCAAGTGACAATTAACAAATGAAAAATAAGTCCACAGATTTTAGCTGCCAAATGATAGTTGATAGACAACAGCTAGAAGATGAAAATTGACAAGTGGCAGGTGGCAGATGACAATTGACAAATGAGTGTTCATAGATGTCAATTGAGAAAGTACAGTTGACAGACAAGGGTTTAAAAAAATAGTTAATGAATGATAACTGACAAATAATAGTTGACACAAGCTAGATTATAGTTGCCTAGTGACAGTTGGCAGATGGAAAATAACAGTTGTTAAATGTTATTCCATAGACAATAGTTAACAGATAAAAACTGAACAATGGCAGTTGACAGATGATAATTGAAAAATGACTAAAATGAAAAGTAACAGTTAATAAATATCAAATAGGTAACAAGTAGACTAATGATAGCTTACAAATTATAGGTGATAGTTTATAATTAACAAATCAGTCGACATATTAAAGCAGTCAAATGATAGTTGATAGACAATAGTTAGATGCGAATTGACTAATGGCAGCTGGCAGATGACAATTGGCAAATGCCAGTTAATAGATGCCAATTGAGAAATGACAGTTGACAGATAACAGTTAAAAATTTTAGTTGATAGAGAAGAACAGTTGATAAATGATAATTGACAAATAATATGTACTTCTAGGTTTAAGCTAGTGTTGATTACGTTTTGGTTTTTTAAATTATGTTTAGCTTTAGTTTCCCTTATTATAATATCATTTCTTTAACTTTGTTATTATTATTTTTTGTAAATTGGATTTTCCGTCAATTAATATTGTTATTATTATTATTAATAGTTGGCAAAAGGCAGGTAATAGTTGTCAAGAAACAGTTGGCAAATGAAAAATAACAGTTGACAGATTATAGTTGATAAATATTAATTTATAGACAATAGTTAACAGATGAAAATTGAGCAATAGCATTTGATAGATGATACTTATGAAATGACAGTTAGTGCGAAGTAACAGTCAAAAATATCAAATAGATAGAAATTAGATTATAGACAACAGCTTAAAGATGATAGACAGTTTAGAATTGACAAATCAGTCGATAGATTACAGTTGTCAAATGATAGTGAATAAATAATAGTTAGATGCAAATTAATAAATGGCAGTTGACGGATGACAATTGACAAGTGACAGTTGATAGCTAATTGAGAAATTATAGTTTTCTGATAACAGTTGACAAAGGTTATTTGATAGACAATTTAATTTGCCAAGTGACAGTTGTCAAATAAAACTTAACAGTTGATAAATGCTATTTTATAGACAATAGCTAACAGATGAAAATTGAACAAAGGCAAGCTATTGACAGATATTAATTGAGAAATGACAGTTATAAAGTAACAATTGACAAATATCAAATAGATAACAGTTAATAGATTATATATGACAGCTTACAGATGATAGTTGACAGTTGACAGATTACAATTGATAAATCACAGATGCCAATTGAGGAATAACAGCTGACAAATGTGAATTAATAGAAACAATTTGATAGATTATAGACGACAGCTTAGGTATGATAAATAGGAGTTGACAGATGACAGACGTTAACTGGCAATAACGAGTTGACAGACAAAATTCAGTTGACAAATGCAAGTTGATAGAAAACGGTCTACAGATAATACATGACAGTTGACAGATGAAAATTGAAGGATGTCAGCTAACAATTAAAAAATGACAGTTGAGAGATAACAGTTGACAAATATCAAGAAGATTATAGATGACAGCGTACAGATGATAGTTGACATATTACAATTGACAAATATGACAGAATACAGTTTCCAAATGCCAGTTGACCTATTGAAAACAACAGTTAACAAATATTGGCTGACATACATTAGTCTACAGATAATATATTACAGTTGGTACAAAAAAAAACAATTCCTTTTGGTACAGATATGTCGATGATATACTAGCACGTTTCAGTTTCAGCTGCACAAACTAGCAGCATATCACTCGATGATACATCGAGCTTTCTCCATTTCTCTAGCTAGCTATAGAAGAGCCAACATCATCCAAAACTTAATAAATAAAAAAGTAATCAAACCGTAAGGGTTGTGATATATATCCGAGAACACCTAATTTAAATAAACCTTTCGTTTCACTTACATACTTTGTAAAAACCAGCGAACAGATTGCTAATATTTTTCGGAAACAGAAACATCGATTAGCCTTTAAACCCCCTGGATAATTTTCCAACATGCTATTCAATGCAAAAGGTAAAATCGATCATCCTAAAAAATCTTTTGTGTATGAGATCCGTTTTTCAGAATGTAATGGCGTGTATTTAGGTCAAACAGGACGAAGTGTATCAACTAGGTTCTCCGACAATTTTCGAGCATTTCGTTTTGATCAATTTCAAATAATTGTTTAAAATTCAAACACTAATTTTCGGATATAAATAATCTCAAAATCTAGCAGAATTGCAACAATCTCATGTACTCATTGGAAAAATGGTAAAATCAAAATTTTATTATTTAAAATTCACTTTATAATAATGATAAAACGTTGAAACTCGAGTCATGATGAGGAGTTTAGATTTATATACTTATGATATGTTTTACAATAATTATTCAATGCTTTTCCTATTAGTTTTCTAAATGGTGAATACTTCGGTCCTCATTAATCTAAAGATCCGGACAAAAGATACTAAACTTGGGCAACCATTAAGTTCAAGAATTTTGCAAGAAACAATGCATTATATGTTAAGTATCTAACTTTCTTGTAACATAATTCCAGCGAATAAAGACCTATTCATTACTTCTAATACCAGTAAATGCTTTCCAACATGTCTTCATATGTACTAGGTTAATGGATGTAACAAATTGATTAATCCTTATTGAGATGTAATGATTGTAGTTTCTTTCTGCTCATCTCTAGCATATGTTTACTATCCGATTAATCCAATGTATTACATCTGAGTATTATTTGAAAAAAAAATTAATTCGATAGTAGCTTTTTGTGTTGTGAATACCTTTTATTCTGAATGGAGAATACGTTTTGTACATTTTGGCCTGGTGGCGCATACATTACGACTTCGATTGTGTACAAAATAACGGCCGAGGTAGAAAAAATAAAAAAAAAAAAGGAAGAATGTATCGAAACAATGAATAAGTGAGGAAACGTGCATCATTAAAATGCGCCGAATGTTCCCCCTATCGAACGTAACGAAATTCTGAACGAAATTGACTCACTCACCTGCGCGCCTGTGTCTTGAAAGTAAAATCAGTTTTCACTCGTTGATCGGGTCCGAAAGGAAAATCTGCAACAATGAGAGGCCATTAAAGATTTGAATAATTGCGTCGTAATGATAGGCATTAGCTGGGAATGAAAGTGGCTGTTTTATTTTTATTATTATTTTCATTTACTCTAGATGGGACAATGCTCGCGATGTCCATTCATTCCAGCGCGCTGGTACTAATGAATCGGACGGCTTTCTGTTTATGGAGCACGCGTGTCGTAAGTGTGTTAACCGGTACGAGAACCGTGACATTGGAACGAATTCCAAATTTGGCCTTCGTCCGAGTTTTTTTGGGTCGTTACATGGTCAGCTCGCTTCCTCATCGGCGATTTATATGATGGGCTTTAATGAGATGCGTTATTGTTCTCGTGTTTTTTTCTTTCCGACTACGCCTCACAAGTTTTAAAATTTATGTTTTAGAATTCCTCATCTGTAGATAATTGGTGGTGGCATACATAGTGCGTTAATTACTAGGCAATTTTACAGATGTGGAGAAAATCACTTTTAGTAGCGCATTATGTAAATTGTCAAACGTTTTTGAGACGTAATGATATGACTAATTACTAATTAAATACTATCTAACAGCGATGGTACTACCATTAACATTTTCAGCTTATATATATATATATATATATATATATATATATATATATATATATATATATATCATTATTTTGCAGATTATTATTTTTTTTAGAAACGTAATGATATTGAATAAATTAGGGAGTCAATATATTATTTTAAATAGCTCTGGTACTACCATTATCATTTTTACCCTATTTATAACATCATCATGTAGATTGTGAGACGGTTTTAACCATAATGGCAACAAATAAATATCTAATTAAAACTTCATAACAACAGGTACTACTATTAAAAGGTTAATTGACTTTACTACGGGTTAAATGATAATTTAATTCATCGTATAGGTACTACTATTATTTTTCTAATACATTTAGTTGTTATTATTAAATTTGATGCAGTAAACAATTTTTCTTATCTAAAATAATTCGCAATATTATGCTTCAAAAAGTTGTGTAGTACCGCAAGAGAAGTTTTATAATAATTTTTAGAAATCATTGAAGCATCAAGATGTATTTTTTTTTATGTCTAATTCAATGGAATAATTTCATAATTGACTTAACTGGTAGTCATTCGCAATGATGAAGAATTCAGGTAAATATTATTAGTATTTATGTTATGATCGTAATGGCAATAGGACCTTGCCCTGAACTAATAAACTACTTCATCGATACCTACCATAATTATATCCATTCAAGGGCATACGATTAATAATTACTCTTCATGGGTTGGTAATAAATTACATAGGTTGTATAGCAGTTCAACAATTACTTCATTATTAGCGTTTGCAACAACAAGAGGTAAAAAGTTCGTGGGAACATTTTAGGAACGAGGTGTAATTATGCGAGTTTTATTCGAGTAAATATCTTTTTGTTTTAGATGTATGATTCTAGGAATTTTAACTAGACGCAAATGATCGAAATTATTCTAAATAATTAGAAAAAAATTTGTTTATAACATAACAAAAAATGTTAATAAAAAGAAACAATTTTAATCTGCTTTATTCATATAATTACGTTTTTAATTTTAAGACATTTAAACCCAACTAGACTAATTTAAATCAATTTGGATGTATTTACAATTTATAGCCTTCAAAGATACGTTTTATTGATTTACACTACTTTGAGCTAAAGAACAAACGGGTTAAATTAGTGCCAAGTTATTATATTATTATATAACTTTTCAACTATTTTTTAATAAATAATTTTGGAACGGAGATGTTTTTTTTTATGGGAGCTATATGTGAAAAACCCAGAAGCAAATATTCATACGGAAATTTGAGCAAAATCAAACAAAAAATTTTATTCGAACTGATATTAAAAACGAAAAATGAAATGAATTTTGAAACTAATAATAAAATCAAATTTTATTAACATTGTTCTATTATATATTCGTAATTTAATGCTGATAAATGTAAAGAATTCTCAATAATTTAATATTAATTATTATAATTATTTATTATAAAATATTTATGTTAAGTTAATTTTATATAATAATACTACTAATTACCTGGAAAGGTAATTTCTTTAAACCCTCCAGAAAAAAATTTCTGAAGAAATTAATATTCAATGGGACAATGCAAGAAATCGATCAAACATCTCAAACAATCAAAAATTTATAGAAATTTATAACAGAAATTACAGGAAAACTCACGACTCAACCTCTTGAAAATATTTCCTGAATTTAGACAAATTTTGAAACTTGGGAAAGGAAAATTCAGAAAAATAATAAAAACCCCAAGAAAACTTTTAGACAAATGGAAAAGTTGGAAAATTATTTTTCATTATATTTTAGTCTCCACTTTTCCAGATTATAGATTATTAGTATTGATTTTTATAATTATTAATCACTAAATATTTTTATACTTTTAAATTAATTTTAAATAATAATTACATTCAATGATTCAACATCATATTATATAAGTAGTACTATAAATGAGAAGTAAAAATTACTCTATGAAATTTCTCAAAAGTCTCCAAGTAAATTGGAAGAAAATTTCTTGAAATTCTAAACAAGAATAAAAGTTCAAAAAGATAATGCAAGGAATACATAAAACAAAATCTGGAAAATCTAGAAATCTATAAAAAATCTGCGTAAAATTTCTAAAAAGACATTTCTGGAATTTGGTAAAATTCAGAAATCTCGAAAGAAAATTTCTGAAAATTTACAGAATCCTCAAAGAAATTTTTAGAAAACTCAAAAATGCATTTTGTACTGCAATTTATGTTTTGTTTTCTAAAGAGAAGATAAAGTAGAAATCTTGAAATCTTAAAGAAAAGTTTCGAAGAAATTGTAGAATCCTCAAATAAAAACCTCTTAAAAAATATTTCGTGAATTTAAAAAACTTCATTAAAAAAACATATATATAATTTTAAGAGCATGCCGAAATTAATATTAAATAATAATTACATTCAATGATTAATATTTACCTGTAAGAAAATTCTATAAATTAGAAGCAAAAATTACTCTAAGAAATTTCTCAAAAGCCTCCAAGTAAATTGAAATAAAATTTCTTAAAATCCTAAATAAAAATAAACGTTCAAAAAGATAATGCAAGGAATACATAAATAAATACAGGAGAATGTAAAAGAAATTGCGAGAAAATCTCAAAAAACATTTCCGGAATTTGGTAAAATCCAGAAATCTCAAAAGAAAATTTATAGAATCCTCAAAGAAATTTTTAGAAAACAGGAAAACGCATTTTTTTACACTAATTTTTTTGAGTTTTCTAAAGAGAATTTGTATAAATCTTGAAATCTTAAAGGAAAATTTCGGAAAAATTATAGAATTCTCAAAAAAAAGCCTGTTAAAAAATATTTTCTGAATTTAGACAAATCTAGAAACTAAACTAAACAAAAATAAGCGTTCAAAAAGATAATGCAAGGAATACATAAATAAAATCTGGAAAATCCAGTAATCTATAAAAGAAATTGCGAGAAAACTCTCAAAAATATTTCCGGCATTTGGTAAAATTCAGAAATCTCGAAAGAATATTTCTAAAAATTTATAGAATCCTCAAAGTGCAATTATATATTTATTTATAAAATGCATGTAAGATAAAGACTAAATACAATACAAAGAAATTTTTAGAAAACTGGAAAATGCATTTTTACAGCATTTTTTTTGGGTTTTCTAAAGAGAATTTGTAGAAATCTTGAAATCTTAAAGGAAAATTTTTTGAGAAATTATAGAATCCTCAAAAAAAAACTTTGAAAAGATATTGGTTTTTAGCAATTCATTCATTAAACTTCATTAAACCAAAACTAACTGAACAGAAAAAAAAATGTTGGTAGATTCAATTAAATAAGTAACTTATTTTGATAGTGAAACCAGATAGGCCAATTTCCTCATAATTTATGTTGCTTTATAAGCCGTCAAATCAAACATTACTATGGTGAATTATTTTTGTTGCAAAGTTTCGTCAAGATAATGCTATACATATAAGAAAATCTCATAAAGTTGAAAAATAATTATAAATCCATAAGAAAAATTACGGAAACACTCCAAGATCCTTTAAAAAAAGAATTAGAATTTGTAAAAACCTAGAATGGAAAATTTTGAATAAATTTTTGGAGATCTGAGAAACATTGATTATTATAAATATTATAGAAACCTTAAAAAAATAATAGAAAATAGGTTTTCAGAAATTTCTTTTCTAGCTTTCTAAAATTTCCTTCAGAGCACATTTTCAGGCTTCTAAGAACTGAACTGAAAAAGTTAAGAAATCGTAAAGACACAGAAATGTTAGCAACATTCTTCAGACAATCAACGAAATATAACAGAACATTAAAACGTTCAAAGATTTAATTAATTAAGTAACTCATTTTGATGGTGTAACCTAAAGCATATAAGGAAATATAATATAAAATATAAAAGATTCCAGCAAGCTAAAGAAACTTTCCATAAAAATTAAGCGATCTCTAAAAGCAATTGTGAGACAACTCTAAAACTCATTAATCATCTGCCTGATGAAGCCACTGTGTGGCGAAACGTAAGACGCAGTTTCGACATTAAAATCAGTGAAATTACAAACCGAGTGTTTTATTTACCTTATATCCAAAACTCAATTTGATCGTGAAACTCAATTAACCAATATTCTATTCAATTAATGCAATAAATTGTATATAATCTCAAGAAGTCAAAGAAAAGTTAATAGTAAAATCTAGACATCTATAAGAGAAATTGTGGAAAGACTAAATTTTCCAAAGGAATTTTGGAAATTTTTCGATTAAACAACCACATCTGGTTTAACATCATGTAAGGCCTGAAACAGCTAACCTCAAAATTCATAAAAATACACATTACAACAATGTCTCACCACTGGTTAAGTGAGAAATTAATTTATCGTAAAATATAGAAATTTTATTAACATTTAGAGAATCCTCACAAAAACTTTTAGAAAACTTGAATTGATATTAGTTTTCAGCAATTATTTTTCTTTGGATCAATTTAATGTCCAAACATAAAGTTGAAAAAATTCATAAGGCGTTGATACTAGTTTATTCAACTAAATTAGACTATACAATCAGGTTCTCGTTTCTGAAATTAAAACAGACAAGTCTACAGTTAAGAGTTGCAGTCATGTTCTAAAAAAATGTGCAAAAGTTTTCCAGAACAGGGTGCGCACTAGGAAAATTCCTAAACTTTTGTCAGCTTCTCAATTTTTACTCTGTATTGTTGATTTCATATGCTGGAAATTTCAATTAAATTAATAACTCATTCTGATTGTGAAGCCTAATCCATAAATTTTCCTTTAAACTAATACAATATATTGTAAAACATCTCAAGAAGTTAAAGAACACTTTCTAGAAATCTACAAGAGAAATTTTTGGAAGACTCTAAATCTCTACAAGAAATTTTTAGAATTCTAGAAATTTTAAAGAAAAATTAATGAAAATATAAAAGGAAATTAAAGTAAATTAAGGTTTAGACCAATTTTTTTCCTAGAAAAATTGATGTACAAACGTAAAAGCTAGAATAATTTGTAAGGCGTTGATGCGTGGCTATGATAACTATGCCTACTGTGTTTAGCTTAATCAACTGAATTAGCAAATACATACAGGTTAATGTACGTGAGGTTGAAGCATACAAATCTACAGCCAAGAGTTTAAGTCATGTTCAAAAAGGTGTAAAGATCTGCAAGAGTTTTCTAGAATAGTTTGCGAACTTCGAAAATAATTTTTAGCACAGCTTAAATCGAACTCTATATTGTCAATTGTGCAATTGTTTTGGTTACATACAAGAAAAACGTTTTCTCCACTTCTAAAAGTAGCCAATTGCTCACAATATATTTATTATGAGCATTGTATCTACAATTTTTGCAAATCAAAAAAATATGCAGTCACTATTTTTCCAATTGAGTAAATCATTGATCAAATGTATATAAAGTAGCGGAACGGACTTTTGTGGAATTACGTCTATTCCTACATATTACTCTAAAGTTCTGGGGTAAAACAGAGACATTGTGCTATTGACTACTACTTGCAAACTGATTCTGGTGATAGTGGGTTCAATGGGGAGAGTGATGAGGAAACGTTGAGTTTTATGGGTTAGAAGGGGGTTTCTTTAAAAGTAATTAAAAAAATTGTATGAAGAGAACTGAGATAATGCCATTAAAGATAAAGGATGAGGCTGTTACTTGTTGAAACACCTATTAGAATACTGACAAAGTGGTTTTCGTATTTTATTAAGTGATAAAGATTGCGGTCAAGGAAATTGAGGAGGGGGAAGGGACTAAGCCATTAAAATGAGCAGGCGGATATTAATAGTGAAGAGAAGAAGGGGTTGAGGTATAAAGGAAATTGGTAAATGTGATGAAAAGTATGTTATTGCTGTTACAAAAGATGGTGAGAATGTTTCCATTAAATTAATAGTAAAAGGGGCTCAGCAACTACCTCTATATCAGTCCTAAAATTCATCACATAATTTAAGAATATTTTCGATAGTTTCTTTGTTTTCCGGTGGACTACCGTTTATGCTCAGTGATGGGTTTCACTAGGTTTTTATCCACGTACATTGTCATCATTAATATCTTCAATTACTGCATTAGTGTCCTGGCAAGCTGTAAACGGATCAAATAAATATTTCTTGTGAATTTTAAATAAAAACCTTTTCTTTGTTGAAAAAATCACACACACACACATAAAGTAGGATATCAACAAGGTTTTTGTTTAAATTTCCCAGATGTATCAAGAAGTTATCGCCTCAGCCATTAATCAATTATATTTCTTGAGTGTCAATCCCTACTTTATCCGAAATACTGGACTCTAAGAAAGAAACACAGTACAGATTGGGTTGAGTTTGATCCTGGTACATGGCAGTAATGCCGGTACGAATATGCCCTCCAGAGCTTTAAAATTTACAAGGCAGCTTCTTATTTTTAATGTAAAATTAATATTTGAGGAAGAGGCAACAGGAAACAATCCAACTCAAATCTTTCTATCAACATTCAGATTTAAAACAGCCACCAGCTTATCCAGAATTTCGGTGTTTCAGTCTTCGCTTAGGCAAAAGTGATGGATATACTCGAACGGCCTCGTGCACTCGGAAAAAAAAGCTTTGGACTCCTTAAATAAGTTTAGAATTTGTCTTGTATTAGGCAATAATTCTTGGCGGTACGTTATGGGATTTAATTTACCTCACCAAAGATTGTCAAAAATTGTAAACAGTGTATAAACTTTTCATTTATAGATCTGGATAGATTTAACACTATAATGTTCCAATTCAGAATCAGTCGACAAAAATGTAAATTAAAATGCAGTAAGGTCAAATATCTAAGGCAAAGAAGGATAATAGACCAATTGTGATAAAGTTGCAATATAAGTGCAACGACATATTCTGAAAACCATGAAGAAGTCAGTAATATTCATAAAGGCCTGCAGTTGGAACAGAATTTTTTCGGAATACTCAAAACTCAAAAAATAAAAACAAAGAAGAACGAAATTGGGAGCTGATATAATAGAAGCCGTTGAGACGCTAAAAGAAGTTCTGGTCCCTACCTCAACTGAAATACAAGCTGATTTGATTACCTAATTTACACAGATCGATTTAAGAAAGGACGTGAAGTAAAGAGCGCATATTCTCAATAAAATAAATAATATCATACAAAGTGTTTTAAATACTATTTTTATTTTAACTCTTCACGTACACAGCATCTTTAAAGAAAATAATGTCATAGTTTTAGTTTTTCTTTTGTAGAATTAGAGAAAGCTTTGTTTAGCATACAAAGGCAAATAA
This sequence comes from Ontholestes murinus, assembly GCA_963969525.1. NCBI lineage: Eukaryota > Metazoa > Arthropoda > Insecta > Coleoptera > Staphylinidae > Ontholestes > Ontholestes murinus. The sequence goes on along the minus strand of OZ018390.1, from coordinate 70,643,194 downwards.
AATTAGATAATCTAAAAAGAACATAAGACAATATAAGAAGAAAATTAAAGAAGCATAAAAACATGGCAAAAAACACTGTTAAATTGTTGTTAAAGGTTATTAGAGCATTTTAAACATTGGTTAAGTTAGTGTATTTTAAAAGAACATAGAACAAATACGAAAATATAAACATAATACAAACTGTATATATAATGCCCATTTACGAGTTACCAAAAAAAAATGGCAAGATTCTAGAAGGAACTACGAAATTACAAGTAAATACCAATAAAATAGAAGTAGGGGTTATGGAAGAATGTTATTGTACTTTCTTCTGTAAATTTAAATTGAAGGAAGCAAGAAATGTGATTTAGATATAAAATAATAGATAGTGTAAGCACGTGTGCAAATAAAATTTCAACTTAAAAGTTTAATTAAGCTTTTTTTGGTGAAGAAAAACACTTGTTATGTTCCATATTGTTACTTTTATTACAATACTTAATTAAGTATTGTATATATATTGTAACATTTCTTAATTTTAAATTAGTTCGAAACACGTGTCAGGAAACTGAAAATATAAGTAACAATATGGAACATAACAAGTGTTTTTCTTTACCAAAATTACATAAATGGTTCCATCAAGAAGGTAGCTCAACAAGTATCAACTTAATTAAGCTTGTTATAATAATTTTATAATGAACGATAATTCCTCAATTCTTAATTTTTGGAATTTTGTGAAAATACAACACGGATATTAATCCATAATATAAATTTACCCTTAGGCATGCATTATGCATGCATTTCTAACAAAATAGAACAATAAGTTGTTTAAACGCTGCTCGCAATGACTTATAAATACCGGCACGTTTACGGGGGAACGAAATACACGTGTTTCCGGCCGACCCTGACATTTAAAAAATATGTGGAGTGTATTTACTTATTACGATCGAATGATTTTTATGAATTTCACATATTCTTATAAGAAATAGCGTACGTATATCCCAAGAAGTTTGTATATTAATGTTTTATTACAAAAACAATAAAATATACCATATGGAAAAGACTAACACGTGTATTTTTGTGTTAATATAGCAAAGCTGTATTACTGAGGAGAAATGATTAGGTGTTTTATTTTAAGATAGATTTTCATAAATATGCTTAATAAATAAAATTAATTTGTTGGCATATCTTCGATTTACTTTTTTGTGTATATAGTTTCTGCAACTTTAACTTGCCATCATCAAACAATAATTCATCAATTAAATCCAAGTTATACAATCAAAATCTTAATTTAGGTTTATAGAATGTATAAAAATGTAACAGCCTCCAGTATAAACAATAAATATGCTTAAAGTTAATAGAAGTATTACTTCTACTTCTTTAGACTCAGAGTTAGATATGTTCTGTTGTAAATAATTTTTGCTTTAATTCTGAGTGATCATCAGGAGTCATATTACGTCTTAAAGTTATTTTTTCTGGTTAATAATGGTACTGTTGCAATAATAATTCTATATTATTAGAAGGCAGAGTCATATTTCAAAACACTAGATCCCGCAAATATGTGATTAACTATACTAATAATTGTAGAATAGGGTAGAGAAAATCCAACACAACTTACGATTTATTTTAATGTAAAAAATCTATTTAAACTAACAATTTAAAATATACAATCTATGTGGACAATATTTCATGTAACGAGCGAATGTTCCGCCACGACCGGCGTCCCCTGAGAAATATTCTAGCTGCCGTGGCGAAGTTGCCATTTGCAAGTCGACTTCACAGGAAGGGGGAGATAAATCAGGATTCAATAAGCCATCGAATGAATATTAAAAGAAACGCGAGAATTTAGAAACCGGGGTGTGAAACATGAAGAAGACGTAAACAATTGCATTGGGTAAATCGTGCACGAAATTGCCTCACGACTTTGTGATGCCATTAAATGAAGTAAAGAATTGCTGCGCAACGTCCTTATTACGACGGCGGCGTAATTAATTAAATAAATATGTCAAGTTTGTCTAAGCGTACACAATGTTATTTTTTTCGAATTGGCGAGTATTTGATTGTACATGTGGTTGCGAATACGCTCTCCTTTCATCATGAGTTTCATTAAATGGTAATTTGAATTTTGTTCACTTATCATGGACTACATAATGTAAGGTTAATGTATTACTTAAAGTTATCAACAGTTGTATAAACTAGTCAAATGTATAATATATACCGGATGTTTCTAAATGAATGTCGGTGTTTTAACGCTTTATAATATTTATTACGTAAAACGGAATTTCATAATTAACACACAAAATGAAAGAGCAACTCAAATAGTTATACGTGCAAGTTTACAAGTGTTTCATCTGATCACCTTTCGTCACATGGAACATTTTACGTCGATAGGACAGTTCTTCCCAAATTTTGTTTAGCGCTTGTGATGTAATTGTTACAACAGCTGACTCAATCATGTGTCTTAGGTCGGGTAGTTAACTTAAAACTTAATAAATAATTAATCTAAATGTGAAAAGTTTGAGTATATTATACTGATTGGAGGGTAGGATAGAGGCCACCCACCCACCCTACATATACAGGAAACCACAATTACAAACATCCTTTCGATTTTAAGGAATATAATACAAAAACAGTGCTTGTAGTTTGAATTTTAGTGCATATGTAGGGTGGGTGGGCTTCACCTATCACACTTTCCAATCAATTAAATATGCTCAACTATTGTACCGAATAAATGTTTAATAAATAAAAATAAATTTCTGTAGCGCTATGAGTAGAAGTGATTTTACTAAGATTCTGCGATACATTCGTTTCGACAAAAGATTTAAGGAATTAACGTTTGCAAACACACAAATCTGCTTTAGTGTCATCAGTTTGGGAAAAATTTATTGAAAATAGTCGAAACTGCTGCAAACCGGGAGCTTATATTACCGTTTTAATGAAGGCCAGGTGCAGATTTACCCAAAATATAACAATCAACCCCAAAAATTTGTCATAAAATCTACATATGTAAAAATTGTGACCGACAAACGGTAAACAATTAAGCGTTTTGTTGTTTGGCAATTCATATAAATCCACGTATCTATTACAATTAATATTGTTTAACTCGTTTGCTATTTTTAGGAGTCATTTTTGTTGCTCCTGCAATTTTTGAAAGGAATAATAAGAGTTACAAGAGGCGGCAGAAAATGTGTTTTGTGACTCTCATGACAGTGATGATTCATATGAACCTTCAGATGATGAATCTAAAACAAATGATCAATCTAAGATCGACAACGAATCATCTGATGAAGAATCAGAAATCCAACCGGAAAGTAATGAGCAAGCTGAAAAAGAAATTGAAGCTACAGAAGAAAATTAAGGACCCTCTGGTACTTTCACTTTATGGTCAAAACTAGATGAAAATTTTGTCACTAAACGGCAAATACTCACGTACACCAGCCTCCGATATACGACGCCATATGGATATTTCAAAAATATTTTTCCACAGTTTCTATATCTGTATATTGCTCAGTGTACAAATGAAAGAATTCGAATACATAAACAAACAAGGAGACGCTCGCTTGGAAAAAAAAACAGATAAAGGGGAATTGCAAGTTGTGCTTGGGTACACGCTTGTAATGTGTTAGAACCATGTTCCCTAAATAAGCGATTACTGGTCCATTCATTCTTCGTTGAGAAAGTCAAAATCATTTCATCAAAAATGTATTTTGTATCACCAACCAAACCTACAGAATTCTGAAAATCATATTTTATTAACGACGTAGTAGCTTTCAAAGCATAGACGAATCCATGACTCAAGAAGCACTATATGCCACTAAAGCCTGTAAAGAGAGGAATCAAGTTGTAGCTTAGATCAGATTTTTTCACTGGATATACATACGATTTTATATATACGCCGTGAAACGATGGAACTCTTGGTGAACGTGTAGTGAAAGAACTCATTTCTACAGCAAAATAGAAAGATGTTACCTTCTGTTTTGATCGCGTTTTTGCTTCGATCACTCTACTACAAAATATAGATTATGCAGCAGTAAGAACTTTTATTCAAAATAGAAAAAATCTACGTACAATCAAGGATAAATTGAGAAGAGGTGAATATATGTTTCCGTGCAGCAAAGATTGACTTTTGTTTGTGAAATGGCAAGATACAAAAGGTCTCATTCCGTTAAGCAATTGCAATTATGTCTGTTAACAAAACTTTGAAAGATGGCTCCAAAATCAATGTTCCGTGTCCAGAAATAGTTGCATCATATAGAGAGATTATGGGAGAGGTTGATTTGGCGGACCAGATGATGGGATTATTAAAACAAGATCGCGAATTAAATAAATGGTGGAAGAAGGTTTTTATCGTTTGGGTATTATGGCTGTCGTTAACGCATATAGATAAGACAAATCAAAACATTCCTTTCTTGCAATTTTTAGTGCTCCTGACGAAAGAAATAATAGCGGAAGGAAGAAAAACAGCAACTATGCGACGTTTATCGAAGAAAGGAAGACCGTTTGGGAAAAGACAGCTGCTCGAAAACGTATCTTTACATCTTCCATTTGAAGGTACAACGAGAAGAAGATTCAAAAGGTGTGCGGAAAATAAAACCTAAAAACGCACAATGACAATTTGTCAACAATGTGACATTCCGATATGTTTTAAATGTTTTGTAATATATCATTCTTAAAATATTTTGTTTTATATATAATAAACATTTTACAAAAAATGTTTTTCTATAGGACTGATGGTACATAAAAGCGCCATATCATAAGACAAATGGTGCTTATGTGTACAACTTCCCCCTTCGACCCCTTGCTGATTTATTCAACATTTTTTATTATAATATATAATTTTGACTTATACAAACATTAAAAACCAAAAAAAGTATTCCTAGGTTTACCACAAAAAAAAAACATCGCGAAAGGGTTAAATCAATCCTTCAAATTCCGCAACCACGAAATTCTTCTTTTAATTATTACAATGACAGACTATTGTCAAATACAACGTCCAAAAAGGGGCAAAAATAGAATATTTGCTTAAATATATTCCAAATGAAGGATTAAGAAGCTGTCAGCTTGTCTTACTGGACAATGAATAGATGTGGGTCTTAGTGGAAAAATATTGGAAACTAGTAAACTAAGTCTAAATTTGTGTACATGTGTCTTTAATGTATGTATTCTTTTGTAAATGTATTATAAGCAAGAAGAACAAAGTTAAAAGAATAAACAAATATGAAATGATGTAAATGGTACAAAAATAACTTTTGGAAGAAAGTCTAAAAATTCAGTTGGTTCACTTATGGCGATTTGTACTAACAAAGAACGTTTCTACATCGATTAGATCATTTATAATAAATGTTTAATCTTATATATAGATTTATTCACGTGTTTTTATTTTAACTTTAAAACTGCTCATTTAAATTTAAAATTGGTAAATTCCTTTGATTTTCTATATTTTTTGAATTATTTATGACAACAGAAGTTTTATTAATCAAATCATATTTGAATTTTACGAATGTGCCTATCGCTTTAGTTGGAACTCTCTGATTCGGACTAACAAGAAATTTTTTCTCTTCAGGTGAATTTATGGACTTTTATATATAGATTTACCAACTCCAACTTTTTTAATTTTAAAAATTGCTTCAGTGATTGTTTTTGTAGAGATTTGTATCTGAATATTATTATTATTTCTATTTTATTTCTGCACTTTTAAATGTATTATAACACTTTATATGAAAACTTTATCCAAATTTTATTGGGTTATTAAGAGGCCAGTAAGGAATTTGTTCAAGATAATTTGGAATCAAATATTATGACATTTACATGTGCATTTATTAATATGCTTATAACCTTGAATTTTAGAGCTGTGTTGGCGACTGGATTTGTAAAAATTTGGATCTAATTATCGTTATCATCATTTGTTCTATTTGCTTTCTGAAATTTTGAAAAGGTTTATAGTATGTAATAAAAATGTATCCAAAACATATTAAGTTATTGAAGAAGGATGCCAATTTGGATCTAAGTAACGATATCATAATTTATTCTTTTTGCTTTGACATCCATCTTCAAAAATAATATGTTTTTTTTTGTCAATTGCTTTGAATTTGAATTCTGCACTTATAACGTTTAAACTCTATCTAAATAACTCTAATGAGAAGATATATCACTTCAGTTTGAATTTAAGGTAATTCGGATTAGCAAAGAACATTACTACTTCTTTATCCATTAATAATGGATTTTCTTTATAAAACTTCCAATTTCAAAATTGCAATATCATAAGGATATCTAAGGCAAAATAACCAGCAATTAATTTGTACTTTTCTAGGTCCTTTAAATTATCCGTAACTAAACATTTTGTATATGGATTTACCAATATTTTCTTTATAATTTCAAACCATTATAGAAGCTGCACTTTTTTGACACAGAATTTATTTATAAATCAATTTTGCAAAACCAGATACCATCGAAATGACAGAAATAAATTATTGGTGTCATATCAACAAAGTGCAGTTTTTCATGATTCAAAGATTTCAAGATGTAAGAAGTGATAGCTTCAAAATACTTATTTTAACCCGATTAACATTACTAACAAAATTTTCATATTTTCTTTGAGTCATCAATTTTTATTTTGATAGTTAATTACATTTATTTACATCTTTGCACTCCTCTCTAACAAAATATTCCAAAATATTAAAATATAAGGTTTAAGGTTTATCACATTGGTATAAAATGGTGATGTGGCCATCATAGTACTTTCCCTATATTTTTTCTGAAAAACTATGAGGCAAAAAAGCTATTCTTAAACATTTGCCCAATTTTGGATTCTTTACAATTACTTGTAATATAAATTACATGATTATGAGTGTTCACCAAAAGTTAAAAGACCTAAAATATAAACAAACACAAATTGATGCATTCATACAAATATTTCAAATAATTTTTGATGATGTTTTACTTAATGGAAGGTGGGATAGAGGATTTAGAATCCTCGACAAAAAGTAATAATCTAGTAGGAGATCCAGATAAGGTAAAGCGACAAATGCTAAAAATTCTAATATTTTATAAAAATAATTTGTAAAAAAAAAATTAATTGCCAGGAAAATTGATAAAAATTCTAGAACATTAGAAACTTTGATGAATCTAGAATTATAATTATTAGAAAATTTTATAACCCTTTCAAAAAATCCTAGTAAATTTCACATACAATAAGATGAAAAAATCTAAAAGTCTGAAAGAAAAAATTCTGACAAATTTTACAAGAAAACGCTTGACCATTGGTGAAAAATTAAAAAAATAAAACTGCGGAGATATTTTAGATATCTATAAAAAATGTTTATAAATTCTAAAACTCTCAAACAAATTTTCTAGTAATGTAGAATAAAACTTACTAGAAAATTTTAGAACATTTAATAATTCCAACAAAAAAAAGCAAGCAAGAAAAATCCAAGAGTCTAAAAGAAAATATTTCTAGAAAAAAAAATCTCGAAACAATTATGCAATTTCTAAGAAATTAATAAGAAACCTTAACAACTTCAAATAATCTGGACTTATTTTAGTTGAAAATTGTAAATTTTAAATTTTTAGAGAAAGAAAAACCTTTCAAAACCTAATGAAAATCTCTGAAAGAAAAATTACTAAAAAATTCTAGAAATTTATATTAAAAAAACTGCTTCGCAATTTCACAACCTACGAAAAAATTTCTTGGTATCTGGACAGAAAATTACTGGATATTTCTAGAATCCTTAAAGGAAAACCTGAAAAGTTAAAGTAATAAATGCCTGAGAAGACAAATTTCTGTAAAATTAATTGCCAAAGAAAATTCTTATAATTTGGGGGAAAAACCCTGAATTAAAAATTGTCTTGAAATAAATTCTACAAATTTTGACAAATATTCCGTGAATCTGGACTTTAAATTACTCAAAAATTCGAGAACCCTTTAAGAAAATCATGGATTTGTAAGATCTAGCAATTCTTCCTGAAAGGAGAGCTTACGACCGAATTTGGAAATTGAATATGTTTAATTACTGAAATCCCAAGAATCCTTGTATAAATCCTAGACAATTTCGATAGAATAAAGCAAGTAAAGTAAAAAAAAAACTCTTGAGGAATAATTACGATTTAAAGCGAAAATTCCTAAACGAAAAATTTCTAGAAATATAGCAAAATATGTTTGAAGTTACCAGAAAAAAATTAAAAAATCGAAAGTAAAACCGTAAACCAAAAATGACTAACATATTCTAGAAATTTAGGGGACAAATGCTTGGCTCTGAACTCTGAACCAAATTTGGTTTCAAAATTATTTGAAAATTAATTTTTTATTTATTAATTAATGTAAAAAAATAATTAACTCTTGAACAATTACGATGAGATAAGAAATGCTGAAATGTCTCAAAAAAATATTTTTGGAAAAGATAGAAAAAAATGCCGAAAATTTTAAAACCCTTAGCAAAATTTCTACGAATTTGCACATTGATTCTGGAACCTATTTAGAATTTTACTAATTTCCAGAATTTTTAATTACAGACCCTTAATATTTTCCAGGATTTCTTGCTTTATTTGTTTATTGAAGATTTTCTAGAATTTATAATGGAAGAAATTCTGGAAAATTGCTAATATATTTTAAACGAATTAAAATGTAAAAAAATAGTCTCGATAAAGTTTGTAAAAATAGGAACGCAAGATGAATTGAAATTTTCTAGAAATTTTCTAAAGAAAACAAGCAAATTTGAATAATATAATATTAGAAATGTTTGAAGTTTCTAAAAATTAAAAAAAATACAGTGAATTATTGAAGAAAATTCTTCAATTAGGGCGAGAAGAAAATTTTCTAGTAAACATTAAAAGCTGGAAAGAAAAACTGTGTAAAAAGTATAACCACCCGATAATTTCTAAGAAACTTCATTAAAAAAAAATTTCTTCACGAATTGGTAATTTTCTATAAAATTAAAATCTAAAAAAAAATTATTTGACTCTGGACAAAGTTGCTAAAAATGAGGACGTTAAATTACTTGGAAGTTTCTAAAAGTTTTCTAAAAAATTAAGCAAATTTGAATAACATAAAACAAGAGTTTCTAAAAACAAAAAAATTAATCCGGAAAAATACAGAACTCTTGAAAAATGATGAAATATATGGGGGGAAAGAATTCCTGGAAATAGTAAATGATATCATCAAGAATCGCAAGATACTCGAGGAATGGAATTTTGTAAAAACGAAGCAATATTTCCAAAATATTCCGTTTAAATGATTAGAAAACATTAACTAATTAAATTGTCTAAAATGTTTTTCAGACAAGTAATATTTAACATCCTTTTCCGTTTTTATGTACAGAATAGAGTACACAAAAGTATTATTTGGTTTCCATTTACAAATTAGTAATTACCCAATTACCCTCCCGATTTACCGTTAATCTGGAAATTTCCTGAGCCCTTGGAAAAAAATCTAGATATCTAAATGAAAATTTTCTAAAAATTCTAGAACCTTCTAGAAGACCAGTTGAAAAAATAACTTGAAATCGGGAAGAGAAATTACTGAACATTCCTTAAACTTTCTCGAAAATAAGAAAACATTCCTAGGAGAAAATTTTCTAAAAAATTCTATACCTTCCATGAAAAATTCCGCTATTTAAAACTATCTAAATAATTTTATAGCCTCTAGTTGAAACAAAATGTTGAGTTCTAGAAAAGCAATTACTAATATTTACCTGCATTCTCGAAAAGAAGACGAATTAAAAAATTTAGAGTCTGAAAGAAAATCTTCGCAATTTATAAAAAAAGTTGAAAAAAAATAATTTGGGGAAGAAGTTATTTACCTTTAGAACCACTACAATCAATAATTCTGAAATAATAGACAATTTTGGTAAACAAAATCTACAAGACCATTCTTTTAGAAAAAAAAAAAAATTCTAGAAAATCCTAAGAAAAATTTTTGCAATTTAAAAATCTTGAACTCTAGAGAATTAATTTTTAGAAATTTCCTGGACCCTCGAGAAAATAATCTAGATTTCCAGAAGAAAATTCTAAAAATTCAAGAGCCACAAACAAACTCTGCGATTTAAAAGTTGGAAAAAAATTTGAAATGTGGAGAAGAAATTACTTCAAATTTCCTGAACTCTCGCTAATAAGTCTAGATGTTTAAAAACAAATTTTCTATTAAAACTTTCATTTAAATCTTCGCAATTTACTGGAAATGTCCCGAATTCTACATTTCTGGAAAAGAAATTCTAAAAACTTCGCAGTTTAAAAGACAGCTTAAAAAAACAATCTTGATATCTGAAGGAGAAATAACTGAAAAGAGTCTAGATTTCTAGGAACAGATTTTCTAGAAAAATCTATAGCCTCCAAATCTAAATAAAAGTTACTGAACTCTTGAAAAAAAGTGTAAAGTTCTGTAAGAGATTTTTTTTTAATTTTTGAGCACTGAATAATAATAATAATAATAATAATTTATTTCCCAACAGATACATAGATCTAATAACAGGGAAAAGTTATAAAACATAGAGACATATATAATAACATTTTAAAGACTAAATAATAACATAAAATTGTACACAAGCATAATTACAATTTTTAGCAATTTTGTGGTTACTAAAACAATTTGATTATGGTATTTGTAAAATGGTGACTCGTGCAGTTAAATATATCAATGGAGTCTTGTATGCTAGCATGCGTTCGAATCATTGTGTTTACTGAAGGAAATCTTTGCAATTTATAAGACAATATTAAAATCTGGAAGAGAAATTACTGGAAATCCTAAAAGAAAATTCTATAAATATTGAAACGAACTAAAAAATCAAGAACTCCCGAATAGGAACATTGATAAAAATTCTGGAAATATGAAGAAAAAATTATTGTTAACTTCTAGAATCCTCCAAAAAAGGTTTAAAAATCTACAAAGAAAACTTGTGAAAAATTCTAGAATCCTCGATAAAAATTCTTTGAAAAGGAAGATAAAAAACTGAAAATATGGAGGAGGAATTCCTGAAATTTCTAGAAGCCTCTAAATAAGTTCTAGAAATTTTGAATAAAATATCCTAATAAATTGTAAAGTTAACAAAATCTTGGGAGAGCTTTCTAAATAATCTAGAGCTCTCGAAATCTTTGCTAAAAATTCTGGAAATATCTATTTATTTATTAGATAAGTAAAAGAAATTACTGTACACTTTTAGAATCCTCAAAAGAGTTTTATAAATCTAAAACGAAATCTTGTGATAAATTCTAGAAACCTCAATGTAAGAAAACTAAAAGTATGGATTATAGAAATATAGAAGAAAATTTTCTAATAGAAAAAGTTGAACAAAATCTTGTATAGAAACCACGAAGTAATTTCTTTAAATAAATATAAATAATGATTTTCTGAAAAATTTTGAAACTCTTGAATAAAATCTTTACTAAACTTGTAAAAATTTCGAGACTTCTCGATGAAAATTCTTTGGAAAGGGAGTTGCAATAAAAAATAAAAGTAAGGAGGAGAAATTACTGAAATTTAAAGAAAAATCTAAAACATTTTCTAAAAAGTTATTTTTTTTTTCTCACAAATTAAGAACTTTACGAAAAACATGTCTTAATAAAACTTGTTCTCTTTAACTTTTATTTGATAAGTTTTGTAAAATTTTTTATATTTACAAAAATATCAGAAAAAAACAAGAAACCGCTTTGAGTAAACATCCACTTCCGGTTTTTGAATGTTCACCAAAAGCTTTTCAGTTTCAGTTTTTAACGATTAAACATTAAGTTTAAAGTTTCATCCCAATCGAATCATTCGTTTTTGAGATACAGCGCCCACAGACATTTTCACGCACGAAAACAATACTTCCCCTATATATACTATATAGGGAAAGTAAAAACAGTCTCGAGTACAATGTACATCTAAATAACACTACGTTGAGGAATCATCTTGATTATCATTATCTTGATGCAACGGTTCGGGAGGGCGGGCGCACTTTACTTTTTCGAAAGATCTTCCACTCAAACCCATAATTATGTATCATCAATGATGCTCTATTTATTGAACACAAATTATCCAGAGAGGTCGAAAATATTTCTGCAAAATTCGAAGGGGTGCGCAAATTTGCGATTTCCAAGCGGTTGGTTTGACGATTTTTTTGGCCAAGTGATTGATCTATGCTGAGCTACAAAATAATCTTTTATTTAGTTAAATTGAAGTTAAAATTTCGTGTTAAATTGAAAAAAAACAGGATACCTTGTTTCTCAGCACAAACAGGTATCATTACGTTTCTTAATAAAGGGTATAGTGTACGGTAAATAAACGGGTTGATTTACCTTGTAATAAACTACAATATTACAAAATTTTAAGTAGACAGAAGTCACTAATCGAAATCATATAACACTTTTTGAAAACATTCTTAACTTATCCTCTTGTGATAAGTTTAAACCTTTACATCTTGAAGATAATTACTATCTATCTATCTATACTATCTGACACTTATTAGTTACCCCTTACAACATGCTGAGGGGATGAATTCTACCCCTCCTCATTCAGAGAAAACTAAGCAGAAAAACACGTACTAAACTGTACTGACAATTTACAATTATCACAGCTTTTTATAATAATATAATATCTCCAAAATTAACATGAATAAATATAATAAATATACGTCAATTAAATTATTATAATTTCCAAACAATACCTACCACTACCGTTCAGTCCATTTGCTGGATAATGCACTTTGAGATAATTAAAATCTGGCGCATTATTATAATTAAAAGTGAAACCGAGAAGTTTTAATTGCGCGCCCTTATTATATCGCGTTTTTTTTTTTCGTCAGCGGGTCCAGGTATATGAAGTATATGAAAAGCGCTGGATGAATTTGTATGTGAAAGGGGGGGCGGATAATGGATATGCCGGCGGGGCTTAATTATGTTAGCTTTAACCTGGATTATAAACTAGACTTTTCAACTTAATTTTTAACGTCTATTTAGCGAGGAGGGTGGCAGTTCATTAACGAAAGTAGTTTGCAAAATTTGTAATTGTTCTATGTGACGGCGATTATTTTAATAGTGCACCTTTCATATGAATTTTCATTACTTACCTAACGAAAATATTCAAAATTAATGGAAGATTTGAATTTGCCACCATTCGTATAGTTTAGTGTTGAAGACGTTATTGAAAAATAATTTCACAGCTAAAAGTTAAGGGATAATTCAAAATGGAGCGCTACTAGAAACATGTGTTTTTTGGCGGCAAAAAATTCGTACAAAATATGCTCGGAATAGTGATTTATCTTCATCAACTCTAAGGAGAGTAATTAAAATATTAAGATAAATTGGGTCTGATGGTTTTAGACATAGTAGTGATCCAAAAGCAACGAATCAAATCAGAAGTAGGTATTGGAGAAAGTATAGGAATATCAATTAGGCTTTTTGGGCATGAAATACTACATTCAAGAAGTTCTTTACAGAGTATACAAGCTTAAGACCCACGTTTATATGTTTACAAAGTTTAACTAGCACAATAACTGAAGCCTAATAACCACGAACAGCGAAGAAAGTTCGATGAAAGAATTTTTGGACATCAACAAATGGATGCCTATTTTTACTACAAAATTATTTTCTACGATGATGATGACTTTATCTTCAGAATTTCCGCATTTGTGGTTCAGAAATATATAGAGGCAACCTCAATGTGTCACTGTTGGTATGGATTTTGGGCATCAGTGAATTGTACTTTTTCGAAAACAAAGAAGATAATGTCACTGGTATTAGGAAAATAAAGGTGATAACAACACAGTGTCAAATTTCTAATTTAAATGATGATAGTGTAGAAAGCTAAAAGAATAATATCAACTAATATAACAGAATGTTAAAGTATTAAAGTACTTAATGATAAATAAAGACAACCTGAACGTGTCACTGTTGGTACGGATTTTGAGTATCAGTGGATTGTACTTTTTTGAAAACGAAGAAGAGAAGTATAATATCAACTAATATAACAGAATGTTAGAGTATTAAAGTACAAGAATGGAAGTACTAGTTTGTCAAGAAATCATATTTTAAAAAAGTGCAGTGTTTCTGTTCTCTTATAATTAAGAAGTTTTTGTAAGGATGATATTTTCGAGTCCCTATTGCTATTAAACAACTAAAGTCTGTATTTAACCTTGCAACAACAAAATTGCTTGGAATCTCTTCAGTAATTCATCATTTAGCACTAAAGTACTTTAAAATAATACAGATAGTACTATTTGGCATAGTTTTTATATACAAAAAAAAATGTATTTTTATTTCATCAAGTATCAAAGAATAAATCCTCTCATAAACGTTTTGTTTACTTAACGTACACAAATTTGCGAAAATTGAAATTTAATTGATTCGAACAACAGGGATGACGGAATAAAAAAAAAAACAAACCAATAGGCAAAACGTTTATTATCAACACATCACGTGTTACGATCATACGGGTTTTCCGGCAAATAAAACGTTGAACTCTGAACACTTCCTCGAAATGTAAATATCACGTAGATATTTTTTATGCGAAAGGTGTGCAAAGCAATATCGACTTTCCTGTACCGTTTAAAGTACAGGAACGTTTCATCTTTTCGCGAGCAGCAGCAGCAGCAGCCACCCCGAAGATTTCCCACAGTTTATCATCGTTCCCACTCGGCTGCTTATTCCTATTCCTATTCCTTGCCACATTGAAATCTCTCTCCCGTTTCGAACATTTGTGTCTTTCCGTGCCCCTGTGTGTATGTGTATGCGCGCACGGTTCAGTAATTTCCTTGCCTTGTTGGGGAACATCATCGACCATATAAAATAAAGAGATACGCGGGGCGGAGAGAAAATGTACCCGATTCGGCGTATTAATATTTCGACGGCGGGGGCGAATCCTTTTGAAAAGAAATGCAAAGTACGAGGCGGAATTATGCGGCTTTCTTTTCAATTCGGAAACGACGTGATCGGGATTCGCAAGGGTGTTTCGCACTTTGCGGATCCTAGGACTTTAGAGTTGCACACATGGTCTTCGTATGAATAAAATATATTTAATATTGAAATTTTTTGGTACCAATAGTAAGTCGTAAGTATGAATGAAGTTGCTGAAGAAAGTCAAATCATAATTATCTGAAAGATTAAGCGTCTTGATTAAGGGTGTTATTTACTATATCTAATTTTGACTTCAACTTAGTACAACTAAGTTATATCATATCATCAAAAAGTTATATATCTTACTCTCAGTATTGGTCATTATTCACTACAGAGAAATTTTTCCAACTCTCCCAACACCACTACCAAAGAGATTTTGCCTATCTGAGTTAAAAGTAGTACTAGTAGTAATGATGGGCCATCAGCAACGTAGACATTCAGCACTTCTTGAATAAGAATGCCTGTGGGTGCTGTATCTCAAAAAACAATGATTCTTTTGAGATGAAACTTTAAACTTAAGGTTTTATCGTTAAAAAAAATTAACTGAAAATCTTTTGATGAACTTTCATTGATCGTGGGGACTCGAGGCGTTTTTAAAGTTTTTTTCTCTACATTTTTCTATATATGAAAAATATTACATAACTTTTCAAACAAAAGTTAAAGGGAATGAGAAACTGAAAAAGTATTATTAAAACATGTTTTTCATAAATTCGATAATTTTTGCCTATTGCTAATAAACTTGAGGAGTTACATGAAATTTATATTCTTAGCCAAATCATGATGTTGACAACATCTTTTTTCCTATAACAGCAAACACATATTTTACCTTTTTACGCTCAGTGATGATTTAGAAACATAGATATTATTATACGATTTAGGAACTAAAATAAGAACAAAAAATTAACATACAGAATGTCTCAAAGGCAAGTTTAAATTAACGTTTCTTTGGTTTTCTGTATGAATGCAACGAATTCGATGAATATTGGGCAATTGATATCTCTCTTATTAGAATTTAGTTGCTATGAAGCATTTCTCAGGACCGAACGCGCGTTTTGCGTGCGGCTGTTTAACAAGAAATTGTTTTTTAGTACCTGCAGCAGAAAAAAGAATAATGAAGAAAATACTTATGGGGATGTACCGCGTATAGAGTAAATTAGGTTTTATGCTAATGAACAAGAAGATCCTGACCTTTCCTCCTTTGGAGGAACGATCTACGAAACTTGCGGACGAGCGTACGTAATTGAAAAAGACTTGAAAGATTTTTTAGAAGATCCCTTGACGTGATTTGAAAGCGTACCGCTTTGCTTTGTAGAAATTAACAACAGAAGGCTGCATCCTCTCTACGAGAACTACCGCAATACCCCAAAAGAACAGACTCGGATCGGAAAAAAGTGCCAGAGTAATAGAACCATCAGCTAGTTCTAATTGATTTACACGAAGTGCCCTTGAATAAAAAAATTAACAAGAGAAGAAGAATGTGTATTCAGAATATAAGAGGGTGGAGCCGCCTAGGGACGTTTTAGGTAGACTGGTTGAGATGGAAAAGAGTATTCAAGGAAGAAACCTCAAGTAGAAGAGAAGGAGCCTACGTTTAGGAAGAAAATGGTATTCGACACTTTCAATCAGGATAAGAAATAAAGGACGTGATTGTAAGTATAAAATGGTCCGCTAATCCTGTGTTTCGCGTTGGATTTACAGTTGATTTTTTATGCTCTTGTAACCTAGTTTCGAAATTTCTGCCCGTTTGTCCTATATATTCCTTCAGAATTAACACAATTTATTCTATATACTCCTGATCTTTTTAACACATTTTTGATTCTATTTTGTTATTTATTATTTTTTGGCCAAGATTATCTTTATTAACTGTCACTGTTTTTATAATATGTCGTCTTAAATGTTTTTTTTTTTAAATTTGGCACTCTTATTGTTAAGGACAGGTTTCTGTCTAAAATTTTTAGTAGGTTTCTGTTTAACTTCTTCTTCGTGCGTTTTATGATTTTGTAAACTGTGTCCTTGGTATAACCATTATTTATTGCTATTTCAATTATTGTGTCTAATTCTTTCGTATAGTCCTCCTCCTTTAATAGTATTGATAGTAAACGGTGAATGTATGAGTTTAGTGCAGCGTGTTTGATCTGAGTTGATTGCAATGAGTCGTTTGGTATAATTGTATCTGTTGTGGTCGGTTTCCTGTATATCATATATTGTAGTCTGTTGTTTTTCTTACTAATCGTGAGATCCAAGAAGTTAATTTTCCCATTTTCCTCTTTTTCCATGGTGAATTGTATGTTATTGTTTAAATTATTCAATGAATTGTAAAATGACCGTTCTGAGCCTCCCCATATACAAAAAACATCATCAACGTAACGACACCAATTGATAATATTCTTCGTTCTTGTTTAATACATTTTCTTCAAATGATTTCATAAAAATCTCCGCGAATAAAGGAGAGGTTGGGGCACCTTTTGGCAGTCCATCTATATAGAATTTAACGTTAAACCGAAAATAACTTTGATTTAGGCAAGTCTCAATGATATTAAAGATATCTGTTTCTCGATGATAATTTTTTTAAAGTGATTGTTTAATTATATCTTTTAGGTCACGTAGTTGCATTGCAGTAAATAAACTTTTGACGTCAAATGAAACTAAGATGACCTTTTTGTTGAATTCGAGTAGTTTAGTAGTATTTACGAATTCTAACGAGTTTTTAATGGAATAATCTGATTTGCAAGGTATCAGTTGTAGAAGTTTCTCCTTTACGTATGAACACAGTTTGTATGATGGAGCTTGACAATAGGATACCACTGGTCGAATAGGTACTTCTTCTTTATGAATTTTCGTCATTCCATATAGAATCGGAGCCCTAGTGTTCATTTCTTTTAATTTCCATTTATCCTGTTCCAATATGTCCTTTGATTGTTTTATGGCTTGCGTAATTTGTTTTTAGAAAGTTGGAGTCTGGTCTTTTCTCAAAACTTTGAGGTTATTTTCGGTCAAAAATATCTCTACTTTTTGTATGTATTCTGTCCTTTCTAATATCGTTATTGTATTGCCTTTATCTGCTTTTCATATTATTAAGTTATCATCAATACACTTCTGTTTTATGCTCTTAATGGTTTCTCTGTCAGTATTTTTTGTGGATTTTGATTTAGACACCTTTTTTCCGTTCTTGGATAATTATTTTAGTTAATAGAATTTGGTCTATTTTATCTGTTATTCTTGCTCTGTTTATAGCAATATCCGTATCTACCGCAAGTGCTTCGAATTGCTTATTGAGGTTAACTGAGTCCTTTTTCAATTAATCTTATCTCGTGTTCATTAAATATTGTTTTTGTATAGTTTTTCACTTTTGGATAGAAAATGTGGGTTGTGTGTATCGGACGTACTTGGTGTATATTGCTCGATATTAGTTTTTCTAGTTTTCTCTTTTGTGTTATGTACTGTTGGTGTGAACATTCAGAGTTATCTAGACGTTTTGTAAGTTGCATGTGAATAACTTTCAAGTGCTCACCTAGGTGAAAACGTCTTGAGTACCATTTTCTATTTTCCAAATCTATCCAATGGGTGGTTGCTTTTTCTACTGCTCGTTGGGCTTCCCTTGACTTGTTGCAACACTTGATTTTCATGAACTGCGGTGTAATTTTGAACTTGAGACACTATTTATTAAAATTTATATGATTTATAGAACATTTCTTCATCTTCAATTTAGTTTTTCTGTAGAGTGTAGCTAATTTCACATCACTTTTGTTTTTAATATATTCAATACTTCTTGCGCTACATTCTTGATGGAACGAAATTTTCAAATTGGGTAAATTAAAGCAGTTGTTATGTTGCATAATTTTATTTTCAGTTACCTGATACGTGTTTCGATCTTTTACGATCATTCTCAAAGCGTACTTTGACAGATCGAAACACGTGTCAGGTAACTGAAAATAAAATTATGGAAGATAAAAAGTGCTTTAATTTACACAATTTGGAAGTATGTAAGTACTTGAAATGTTCCTAATCACCATCACATAATATTGTATACAAAGACATAAAAATTCTCTACGATGCCTGTAAACTCAGTGAATAATATTAGTATAAAGTAACCTTAATCTACATCAATAACATGTTTTATTCTAGAACTTCATCGTTTCCAACTTGATAAGTTATGATATATAATCATCATATGGGTGTCGTGATGAAGGCGACCAGTAATTTTACGTTTTCATTATGCTTGTGACTTTGGATTCTTTTCTTGACTGTCCTGTTGATAATCATACTGCTTTTGTATTTTCATATTTTATTTATTTATTTATTTATTTTACTTTACATGTCTACTTTAAAAAATTGTTCTAATAATTTATATAAATTTATAATATAAACACTTAGCAAATCAGAGTATTTCAATCTCTATACAGCTAGCGATAGAACTTTTTAATTACGTATTTCGCTGCCGGTTTCGGGCCCTAAATTGATTTCGCCCAAACAATGACCAAACGACCACGAGATACTCGGTGAACGTTACCTTTCTTTCAACTCAATACCTCGTCGAAAGCAATGTTGCACAACTAGGATACAAATACCAGTCCCGTTGAAACTCTTCTGGTCATGTTGAAGATTTTATTTCTTCCCTCTGCTTCGGGTAGTACTTCCTTTTTAATGAGGTAAGCCTTCAGGAATTTTTGCAAATATGGAATTGCTCTCACCGTAGATTTAGGCAGTATAATTATACTACGTGATTGTAAGTTAAAGGCATTTTTAATTTATATTTCCTAATCTCGTCAAATGCCTTCAATCCTTTCAGAACCCAAACTGGTTATCGTTATCCCTAAAATCTGCTCTAGCAGTCAAAGTTGAGCCTCTATAAGGCCTGTTGACTATCCATCTTTCGCCTCCTTTCCTGGCTTCGTTATGAGCAAAAGTTTTGCTTTCTTCCAAACCTTTGGAAATACCAGGTGCCAAAAACATGTTTTAAATGCATTAGTGATTTTCTCCGGAAATAGCTCTGCTCTAACGTTGATTACCTTCTACGGTACGCCATTCGTAACATAATCCTTTTTATAGTATATTTTGAACGCCCAACGTAAATCGATGGAGTTTTTTCCGGGGTCTATTTAAATCTGTGACATCATGTTCAAGCAACGTGTTACGTAATAAGAAGAATACAATACGCCTCATAATTGCCTAGAAGTGGGAAATGCGATAAGTGTTCCAAAGAAAAATAGCTCTCAAAAGCGAGGAATTATAGCCGACATCCATGCTGACATGACGTTCAACGTGTTAATGATTGTCGAGTTACGTGAAGATGCACTGACTATTAAATGAAATATTGAGTCTCCTTTCTTCACAAATTGTATTAATAGCAAATGTAGATTTCAATTGATATGACCATTTTCAATGCTCTAGACACATAATTACCGAAATTTTCATGATGTGTCTAGAGCATTGAAAATGGTCACGTCGACCGTAATGAAGATTTGCAATTAACAAAATTTTTATGAAGAAATGAGACTCAGCATTTCATTTAATAGATTTTATTTCAAGGCCTAACCAACTCCTCTACGTACTGTATCTAGTGTCTATGCTAGTACATCCTCCCTGCTATTCTGATCCTTATCCGATTGACAGTACCACAAGTAGCGTCATGATTGGTCGAGGTGAACTTTCCATACGTATTTTTTTCCTCCACCTCTCGGCATAAGTTTTCCCATAAATTCTTTCCGCAGTTCTATGCTATGCATATGTTCTTCTTAGGCACTATATTCCGCCCCTCTTTACTTAAGCCTGAGACTTGTGGTTTCGCTTTGAGCTCTAGATGCCAGTTCATCTGTTTACCACCAATAAATAGACTTCCTATTCTATGAGCTACTTATGAGCTAGGTCTCCGCATTGATAGGCGGAGACCAGCTCATAGGTTCTCTGCATCTTAGCTCAAAGGTGTTCTGCCGCGCTGCCCGGATCTATTAGATCTAGGCAGGGAATTGTGGCTACTCTAAGTTTCTTCGAAGTTATTTCGACATTTCACTAAATTTAAAAATTAATTTATGCTCAGCTTTATTAATTAAGGAACTAACCGATTAAATTGATATTAACAAACGAGAAAATAGTCTGCTGAAGAATGATTATGCACAAATGAAAATTAATAGCGGAAATGTGGTCCATAGCAACATAATAACTATTGTCAAACTATTGCGTCAAAATTAATACACGATTTATGGCGTTGAACGCTTATTTGTCATGGTTAACAACAAATGCGTCGCTGGAGCAAAGTATATCCCACCTTAGTCCGACTTTTCATTGTAGGCAATGAAGCAGAAACCCTGAAGCGGATTTTCTCGGATCATTCTAATTCGGAATTCATCTTATGCGGAAATTACAACCTCCCTTCCGCCAGCTGGAATTTAAATGGCATCAAAGTGTTAAATGAAGATAATCGCTCATTTGTGGCTGAAGTGTTAATTTTGAGTTTTGATTTTCACAAGTTACGCCAGTGCAACGCAATTTCCAAAAACAGAGGATCTTTTCTAATTGTGACAATTTATCTATTACACCGTTTAATGATCCCTTGTTCAAAAACAGTGTTCACCATATTTCTTACTCACTATATTTACCAACTGCAACCCGCTTTGATGGTCTTAATGATTATGATACTTTTTAAAACTTTAAATCATCTGTCTATTGCAGTATTAATTGGAATCACTCTCATATCACTCTCATAGTACAAAATAAGTAAAACAATATCAACAAAGTTAATTGTTTTACTTATTTTGAATTATCAAAATGTATGACGCAGTAAAAGCCTACAAAATTCTTGATTAGAAATTAAAAACACTTGGTTTGTTTCACAGAATATTTATTATTTTTTCTCTCCGACTAGTTTCGACAAAATGTCTACAAAATTACTTATTTATCTCATATTTGCTGGTCCCAAATGCTTATGGACCATGATGCCGAATCTGCGGTTGATATATTTTACGACGTTATTTTTGGCTTAAGAAGAAGGTTTGTTCCAGTAAGAATCTCAAAAGATTCGAATTTCCCTAAATGGTACAATAGTGATTTGATAAAGTTAATATACGAGAAAAGCTCATCGTACATTTAAACAAAACGGGGATTTACGATATTATGCCCCCTTTAGTATATAGTAAACAAAATCAGTACCGACTGTAAGTATTTCTGGTCATTTGTAAAATCACAACAGCAAACTTATGGATTCCCAAACTTATGTACCTAATGATTAAATCAGCAAAAGGTGACCAGGATTGTGCTGACCTTTTTACAGATATTTCGCCAGTGTTTATGATAATACCAAAGCTAATCCAGTAGTATTTCCCCACGGTTATAACAATCTGGTTGTTATTATCGTGGTTAAGAAGTTATTTCGTGCATCGTCGGCAATTTTTGATAGTTGGTAACTACCACTAAAATAGAGAACACGTCATGTGTCCAAATGCGTCCAAAGTAAATTTTGTTAAATGGTTTCTTATAGGAGCGGCATTAGAGCTATTTCGACTCGCTCAAATGACTGAACTTACAACATTTAAAGCTTGGAAGAATATTCCGTGATATGTGCTTTGGCTTTGACTTATTAATGGCCTTTTTAACTGCCCCGGTCTGGTCGAAAATATAGATTTCAATGCATCATCCGGAATAACGACTCGTTCCAAATACTTATTTCGTCAATTTCATTAAAAAAAACTTATCCTTATAATCCCTTGTATAGGATTGTGAGATTTCTCAATTTTATGTTTCACAAATATAATCTTATAGTTATTTGTAACATTCAATTGTCATTTTTCAGTATAAACTGAGACGCATTGATTACTTCTCATCGTGATGTGGGTGAAATTTGCTCTCTGAAACGTTCTACTGCTACTAGAATAGTACCATCTAGAGCCCTTAAGTCCTAGGACCACTTTTATCTTCGCGGTCTTAAAAGGCAATCCAACCGATTGGACTTGGAACAAACGTCGCTTGTAAATTATTTGTACCCTGCTTGCCTTCTCACTCTCCTCCAGCTTCTTCGGCCATAGCTTAAAGTTCTGAAATCCGCACTTTGGGGAGATATTTAGGGTGTATACTGAGATTTCTTCGAAGATCAGCCAGATGTTTCCTTTTTCCGGGGTCCGTTATTTCTTTAGTTTTCTCTTTGTAGACCTACTGGTCACGTCCTGTCACAGGTACCAGTGCTGATCAGGATTCCTGCTTATATTTATCTGCTTGACCTGCCTAAAAGTTTAATGGCGTATTCACTGCCATTGGTAACTTTACTCTTATCACATGCCATTATTACATATAACGCTATCTTCAAACTTAGATTATTATTATTTATAATTTATTTACTCGTCTTTATTAAGTTCAAATATTACCTATATATTTCTATTTAATTATAATAAATACCATAAAACATATGTACCTTATAAACTGCCTTTTCTTGATCAAAAAGGCGTGTACTGTCCTCCATTTTGATTGAGAATTCTTCTAATATATTTACCATTTCTCAATCACCATGAAATATTTGCACAGCATTCAACTCATGCATAAAATTGCTCCGTGGACTCTTAGAAATTAGGCAAAAAACATCTAAATTGGCAACCTGGGATATGCACTTATTTTCTTCTTCGTCCATCTTCATTATAGGAGTATATCTGTATATAATATGACTCTACCAAAGTTTTATATACTTCAAACGCTATATATGAACAGTAATTGCAACTATAACAATGTGACCATGTTGTAGTTAAGACCTGAATATAAATGCACTTTAATGTTTGTCCTTCATTTCACACCGGCAGAATCAATTTTGTGAAAACCTGCATCTCTCTCTGCATATTTAGCAAGCATTGTCCAAAAAATTAGATATACTCTCTTAAAATTATCACAATTTTCAGCTACCTTTTGTGGCATGCTATAACCATTACATTCATAGTCAGGCTTTGACACTACTTCGGTATTCTCATCATACCTAAGTTCTGATTTCAGTACCATTCAATTTTCTTTCGTCGAGCTCTAGCTTAGGGCTTAGTATTGAATTTATTATCCTCCTCTTTGTCTTTACGCAGGTTTGTTTTGTTTTCCTTTTTTCTGAGGCTACCCCGCTCCAGCTCCGTGCTTCCTGTAATGGACTCGAAATAGCTTCTCTTTATTTAATTCCATTTATACCTCTCACAATAATTAAATGGCCTTGGATGGTTATTTTTATTCTATGTGCTCATCTTAATGCTATCTTTATGTCCCCTATTTTGAGATTTTCAGCCACCTCGGTTAAGGTCTTTAATTTCTTGGAATTAATTATGAGTTCGACGAGTGGAGATTGATAAAGGGGGCATAGAAGGGAACATGGATGGATGGAAAGTGGAAAGAAGAGGAATGTATGACAGAGAGGGATCTTAAAGAGATGAAAAGCAAGAGAGAAAAGAGTGTATTGAGAAGAGTACAATTGGGATAATGGAAAGTCACAGGCACATGGGAGGAGGCCAAGGTACTTAGAAGATAACCGCTTCAGAAGGAAAGAAAGAGCGAGATGCTGGAAGGAAGAGATATAGAAGAAGAGTTGGGTGGGCGAGGGACACAAGACAATGCGTGCTGTATGAGAACGAAAAGTATGCGTGGAATCATTTGGCAAAGGAATGTAAGGGAGTAAAAGAAGTTGGGTAGATGAATGTACAAGAGTGAAAGAGAGGATGAGAGAAGATTGTGCCAGGGCAAAGATACTGACGAGATTGGAGCGGGAAAGAGGAAGAAATGAAGATGAAGGAAACTAGAAATAGCGAGGATAGTTATTTTAAGCAATCATTGTATTATAAATAAAAAGAAAATGCTAAATAAAAGTGTATATATATATATATATATATATATATATATATATAAACAGTCATTACCAAAATTAATTTGAAAAGCAATTTTATATAATATAGGTTTAGGTTCAACAAACGTAATAGATCCCAAAAATCATTAATTAATTTTTTGTAATATAATTACAAAAATAATTCTACAATTTCTATAATACACCGTTATTCACGTGCATTATTAATAGATTGAAACGCATTTTCCAGGATTCGTTCAAGGTAATTTTCTTCGGCGATGCATCACCGCTTCACCAAGGATGCCAAGCGATCACGTGTACAATAAATAGGGAAAAAAAGCAATTCGTCCATATTTGCCAGACCATAAAAATTGCCATTGATGATTTCACTTATCCGGCGGTGAAGTAACGGTCGTGGGAGACGCGCAAGGTTCTACTTGTAACGCAAATGTTTACACTTGCTTGAGATAATGATATTGCATAAGTGCAAAGGATCATCCAAAGTAAATACTTCGACGAAGAACGCCGAATGAAAACATAATGAATATGCATGTTTGGACAGAATGACGCAATTGTTTCTCGAGCGTAAATGAAATCGGTTAACGATTTAATTTACGTACGCTTCGTAAATTAAATTTAAATAATTAATGTGAAAACATAGTAATAATTGAAGCAATAGAAAATCTTAAAAAGGTTTTATTTAACATTGTTTTATTGTACAACAAATTAAATTCTCACGTAACCCGTGGTAAAATATTATTATATTAATTAGAATGTTAATTACACTTCTATTTATTTTATTGTTTTGTTAAAACCTTAATGTTCTTAATATGTTTATCTTTAACTGTAGTAATCTTTCAAAACCTATTTAGATCCATTTCCCAAACGGATTATACAAAAATTCCTTAAAAATATTGTTTTAGCAGTTTTATCTTGATCTATACAAATTCACTTTTAGGTACTTTAATGTATTTAAATTTAGTATTGATTTGATTTTTATAAATTTCTATTTTACACACTTCTGTAATTTTTTAATTTAGTAAAAGATTAATATTTTATCAACCATTAAATCAGTTGTTAACATTTACAAGAAACCTTTAAATTTGAATAGATTCAGCCTTATTTCTGTCCTTCCAAGTAAATCATTTTCTCAATTAAATAAAATTTATAACATTTACATTAATTTGATGATTTATTTTGCAAAGTATGTTATAAAAACATTTCCCTAATTATAGTATATAATTTAATATTCACACCTAGACACTTGCAGATTTGACCTTGCTACCAATTAGTGAGATATTTCAATATTAATTACTGTTCTAACATAATAGCTATATTATTTATGTCGAGTCACAAATAAGGAAATGCATTTTAATGATTTATTGCATAAACTCAAATATTTATTATTATGGATTCTGACTAGAAATTACATTCCTTAATATTTCGTAGATACTCAGAGATTTACCAACACTTATGACAGCAATCGATAAGATCCTAATTGATAAGTGGATATTAAAGCTACTTTTCTCTGCCCCTACAATATATATTTTAATAAATTTTATTGGAAAGACCAGTAAATCAGACAATTTATTGAAACTTCTTACAAAGAGCTACAAACGGCCATGGAAGGAAGCCTTTCAATCTAAAACATAATAACTGTCTCTGTTTAGTTTTTTTATTAATATGCAATACCACGTAGTAATGGTAGAAACTATTATTATGACTATAACACCCATTGTCTAAGAGTAACATCAATATTCTAAATTGAAGAAACTTCCAACAGCTAAAATTATAGCAATAATTATAACATTACCAACCATGACATTTGTTTTCGGGCTTTTTTCCTTCTATCTTCTAAAAGGTATTAAAACTGGCCAATGATGTTAGAAATTAGAAAATTTGGCTTAAATCGATTATTAGATTGTATTTAACGTAAGTAGTATTTAGGATAGAATTCTAACAAAACACCCTTACAATATCAACTATAGGAGTATAAAAACTGTAATAAGATTCATTTTATTGCTTGCTACTTTAAATTACAATTGTATTCAAACTTTTTTTTTACGTGTACATAAAGACGTTTTTTTATTGTAAGTATTGATGAATTTGTAATAAATTCTTTCAATAAAACATACGGCTTTTTATTCAAGTACAAATTTGTCACTCGTCCATTGTTTGACGTTTTTTTTCTTCTTTTTTGTAAAGTGACCTTCGTAAAAACGATCTCTCTGAGTGTGCGGGCGATAATAAAAGCGCAAACAGGGTTACCACTGCGTGACCCTCGAAAGATTCAAATCCGCGAATCCCACGGCGTGTAATTGACAATTAAACAATGCAACAGGATCAAAATTTGTGTTTCAAATGAGCAGGTGTCACTTTCGTAATGGCCCACGAGATGTATTATTTGCAAATATGCCAAGAATCTCAGGCGAGAAAACGCCGTGTCATTGCCGCACTCAATTATTCGACCTGAAGACAATTGTAAACCTTCACATTTATTTAGTTTATTGTGTCTTAGAATTTATGTAACGATTTTTTTAAACAAATTTATTTACCTTATAGTTTCCGAAAGCTGATATTAAATTTTAATTGTATTTTAAGAAATATTTTATAATATATGTGTAATGCATAAAAATTTAAAATTATTGCTTCCCTGTCAACAACAGCTACTGATTTCGATCTCATCACTACAGAGCAGTAGTATACAAGGAAACTGAATGCTACTGTATAGTTTATAAGCCTCCAGTTCTCTGTTTAGAATTAGATTAGACAAGGGGGCTTGTCTATAGACAGACTTACAGCCCTGCAACCTGCTAATACTCTAGTATGCTCCCAGAGATTCAATTTCCTTGGTAAGGTCAATTAACTTCCTACCTGAACTGATCTGTTCTGGAGTTATGGTCATTTCTCCGGATAGTGTTAGTGTGGTAGTAGTCAGTGCTACCCACACGCATAGGATATCCTCGGCTGTTTTCTCTGCCAATCCATATATTCTATAAGTAACATAGTGTTGTCCACTTTACCTATCTAATGAAGCTGGTACTGGGCAGTGTCCTGTAAGGAGAGCTGTGACCAGTCTTATTACGCTTTTAGTGAAGCGCAATAGCTGTTTAGCTCTGCTTGGAGAGAGATCAATAAACATTTTCGATTGCCTTTGACCTGATGTGTTTATCCAGTGCATTGTTTTGGGCCACGCCGTTCCTATCTGCTTTTGATAACTCATAGGTAAACTTTGGTCGGATCTTGATAGTCGCAGCTCCTACCCTGGCAAGCATATCAGCATTTTCGTTGTCTATTATAGTTGCATGGCCTAGTACTCATATTATAGTGAGCTTTTTACCCTAGGTCAATTGATACAGAGTTTTTTACAGTCAAAAGTAGTTTTAGAATGTGCTAGAATGTACGCTTAAGATCTTAAGTTCTTAAGGCTAGCCCGACTGTCTGATATCAGATGTATTCCCCTTTGTAGCCTTTTTTCATATAAATCTTAGCACATCTTTCCAAGATTATTGTTTCAATCTGTAAGACTGATGGGCCTTGTCCGAGAAGAACTGATTCCCAATATTTAGATCCTCATATGCTTTTGCAAGAGCGTGCTTTTGTTTTTATGGCACCTATATACCAGATTACAGAGTAATGTTTTAGATTCAGGCTGTCTTGGCGACTGTCAATAATTACTTCAAAGCGGGAAGCGAAACAGAATTTGGCCGGCATTATGTACGACGGTATTTGTAGGAACTCTCTGGTTTAATCAAGTTCAGAATTTCTGAGCATCCAAATCTATAATCTTTGCCATGCCAGTCCAGTCTCATCGCACCCGCTAGATCCTCTTTTCTGAGTTATTCGTGTAGGGGAAGTAGGTCTAGTAAAGCTTCATTGTTACAGAGGGAGTGGTTTGCGAAGCCCTTATCATGCCAATACAGACTATTCTAATAATTAGAGTTTATTTTATTTTTATACATACAAACAATAACGTTATCTATTTCTTATCCTGATTGAGAGTGTAGAACACAATTCTTTCCCTGAACACGAGGCACATCTCTTCTATTTGAGTTTCCTTACTTGACTACTCTAAAAGCGATGGTGAATTCTTTTCTATATCAATCATTCTACACAAAACATCCCTAGGCGGCTCTATCCTCTTATATTCTGGTTAAAAAATTTTGCATGTTTATCTATAACCCACTATACTATTAAGCCATATGTAATAATGAATCTTAGTACCATAAGATGCAGCTAATTTATCATTTTGAGTTTGAGTCCCCATGTTTTGCCCAAGAGCCTACAACACATCCATATCTCTAATTCAATAGATAAACATAAAATGTTTGCTGATGTTTAATTTAGTTTAGTTTGAACTGATCGACGAGACACTTAGAAAATCTACTTATTATTATTTAGATATTAGATTAGTTTATTTGCTTTAAAGAGTTTACCAAAATTACCGCAAAATTGGCTAGCAAATTGACTTCTACTTTTACCCCGAAAAATATTACTAATCAAAGTTGTAGTTCTCTCTGATCGTCACAAGTCGAAGTATTGAAATTAGCCGATATGTAGTTGAAAAAACACCACTATTAGTAATTACAAACATAATATGTGGTAAAAACAAAAGAAAAATACAGAATAAGCGTACAAAAAAATAGGATGTTAACAAAGAAGAGTACATATTGTATTTTTCTTGTCATTTTCAATCCAACACATTTTTAGTTTTCAGAAACAAAGGAGAAAAAATAGATTTGTCGGAAAATTGTAACGTGCTAAAGCAAATGTGAACCTGATTTTATGACTTTTTTGAAAACCTTGAAAGTGCAATTTACTTCGTCTTGCAAAAATACACTTCTTTCCACATTTAACAATTTTTCTATATCTTATAGTTTTCAAGATCCCGTAGAAAACTTCTAAAAATAAACTCACCCTGTATAAAATTCCAGTTGAAGTTGTGTAAAGAATGGTCTAAAATTTTGTAAAAGAAGACAATTTGTATCTTAATTTTGAAATATTCTAGAAACAGCAGAAATTTTGCAAACACAAAAATTGTATTAAGAAGAAGCATAGAAAACTGCTTTATAAAGCATTACAATTTAATTAAAATAATTGAAATTTTACAAAATAGGTAGCAGAATGTTACTTTATAAATAATTAAAATCTAGCCTTCTTGATTTAAGCTAGTTTAAAGATACATGTATAGTTTGTTGAGATATATTAAAACTTAAGAGTTAATGCAGTGTATCCAAGAAAGCTTGTTCCTTTTTATAACTCAAACTCAGATGTTACGCAATATGTATTATTTATTGCAGTATGTTAATAATACGCTACATCCTTGTTATAAGTCAGTACTTCGCTACATACATAATTTTTCACACAGTTTGTTTAGATACTTTATAAAGAGTATGAAACAATAGATTTCCGTGTTTACACTTGATACAAAATGCCAAAAAGTTCTTTCTAAAAAGTGGACAAAAAATTGAGATAAGTAATATTTAATTTTAGTATTTTATATTATGCTTTGCAATACTTTTGTTATATATTATCTAATCATATTCATAGTAGAATCTGAGCTTGTCCTAAATAACTTCTAATTAAAAATAATTTTTAAAAAATGGAAAAGTATATTAGTATTATTTTTAGTAAAACTCAAAATCTAGTAGATATATAGCTATAAAAAAAATATTTTAAAGAATTCAGAAGAGAAAATGCTATAAAATTCTAGAAATGTAAAAAAAGAAAAGTTTGCAAAAAATATTGAAATGTTTTAAAAAGAAATTTCTTCAAATTTGGGAATTTCGATAAAATAATGTTGAAAATTCAACAACCCTGGAAAGGAGTTATTCATATTAAAACAAGAACCAATTAAAACATTGGAAAATTCGGATAAGATAAAATATGAAATGTTTGAAATTATTTGAAGGAACAAAAAATTTTAAAAAGTCATAAATGCTAATTCTAGAAATACATAAAATTAATTTTTGGTAAAAACAAGAACTAGAGAAGTTTGAAAATTGAAAGAAAAAATAGTGATAAGTTCAAAAATCTGTCAAGAATATTCTCACTATTTAAAGATGTTCATAAAATTTTCCACAAAATTATTCTTTGAAAAGTTGAAGAAAAATTGCTATAACTAAACATTGTTATCACTGAATTTAAAAACAATTTTGCTAGAAAATTTCTAAGAGTTAAAACAAGAAAGGATTAAAACAAATTGAAGAGAAAACTAGAATACTCAAAAAGTATTCAAGAATTAAAAAAAGTAAATAAATATTAACGATAAATAAATAACATCTTGGTGGAAAAATTATTAAATAATTATAGAAACCTTCAAGAAAATTCAGAATTTCGAAAAAAAATTTGTTGAAAATTCCTTAGAAATGTAGAAAGAGTGAAAGAGAAAAATGGAATGAAAATTGCTTAAGAA
This sequence comes from Ontholestes murinus, assembly GCA_963969525.1. Classification (NCBI taxonomy): domain Eukaryota; kingdom Metazoa; phylum Arthropoda; class Insecta; order Coleoptera; family Staphylinidae; genus Ontholestes; species Ontholestes murinus. Next base: position 70,612,154 of record OZ018390.1, on the reverse strand, counting down.
TTCCAAAAAACTTGAAAAAGAAATTGCTAAAAATCTATAGTGTAAAAGTTTCTAGAAAATTGGAAAGAAATTGTTGAAACGTTCTAAAGCCATTCAAATTTGAAAAGATTTTTATTACTCTCCACAAAATAAAGCAGAAAAAGGGGAAAATACAGATAAATCGAAATAAAATTTGCTGGACAAGAAGAAAATTATTAGATTTAAAGCAAAAACAAATATAGAAGGAAAATAAATGGAAATTACGATGAACTTCAAAGAAATTTTTTAGCCTATGTTGAACATAGGCTAAAAAAATTGCGGAATCGAAATTCTTAGAAAATTTTAATAACATAAAGCAAAAATTAGTTTAAATTAAAAAAAGAGGACTCATAAATGCTAAAAGATTTAAAAATTTCGATCATAAATTGCTGAAATTAAACTCGAAAAACGTTCTGGGAATTTAAAAATCTACAATCTAGTTTCTGGAAAATTGACAGAAAAATTGTTGAAACATTCTAAATAAACATAATCATTTGAAGATATTTTTTACATGTAGATAAAATAAAACGGAAAAAAAGTAAAAAATTATTTCAAACCGGAAAATTCTGTATAAATCAAAAAATATGTTGTTATTAAAACAAATAAAAAATCTAGTAATATGGCAGCAATATTATTGAAAAGTACTATTAATGTCAGAAAAGTTCCTTTAGTTTGGAAAAAATGCTAAAAAAAATAGAAGAAAAATTGATTGAAGTTTCCAAAAATGGTTGAGAATGGAAAAGTAAATGAAAAAATTTGGGTCTTGAAGATATATTATTAGAAAACACTCTAAAACACTCAAAGACTATTCTGGGAATCTGAAATAAATTATAGAAATTAAAAAATTATAAATTTTCAACAAACATTACAGGAAAACTGTAACGAGAAAATTGTTACAATTTGAACAGAAATTTACTTAAAAAGTCTTTAAAAATAAAGGAAAAATTATCGAAAATGTTGTAAAAATGGAAAAAATGCTAGATATTTTAAGAAAAATGGAAAAAATGATTCACAAAAATATAGAATTTAGAAGTTTTTGAAAATTGAAAAAATCTTGTTATACTGGAGTTCTTCATGGAAATTTTCATAAAATTAAACGCAAAAAAGTGGAAAATAATAAAAAAATTACAATATTTTTGAATTGAAAGAAAAACCTAAACATCATAGATATATAGAAAAAAAAATAATTAGGAAGTACGATTAACCTTAAAGAAAATTTTCGCAATTTTAAATGTAAAATTCTCTAAGGAATATTGCGGAAAATTTCTATAAAATGAAGCAATAGTTTGTTGAAGATGTTGAAAAAAAAAATCAAAGAATAAATGCTGGAAAAAATCTTATAATCTCGAAGACACATCACAAAACTTAAAATTTAGAAATATGGAGAAAGATTTATTAAACCCCGAAGAAAATTATACATTTTATACATGAAGCTCACGTTTCAACTTTACTAAAAATTAACATTCTTGCGATTAAAATGTAATGAATTAACACAACTTATCTATATCCAAAAATAGTATAGTTTTTATGTTGTGATACTACTGTTATTTATACTTTCTGTTAACAAATAATAGCCGTAACAGACTAGAAACCAATAAATCTGACTTTGGTCTAATTCGTACCCAGTATCTTTTATTACTTTCACCTTTGGGATACAGTTTAAGGCACTTACAGGTAAAATATTTTTTTTAAAACTAATAGTTAGTCAAGCATAAATATACCATTAACTAGGCAAAATGATCACGTGGTTTATAGCTAATAGCTACTACAACTAAAACATTTAATATAAACTAGGTTATTTGAACATCCTACCTTTATTTCATATATATTTACAAAATAAAATCTTTAAAAAAAAGTAGGAAATTTAATACTTGTAACAAAATAAACACACGAAAATCAACCTTCAAAATTTCCAGTTCAATGTCAATACTACAAAAACATCATTTACACACACACATAATAAAACTGACAATATAATTACAAAACAACAATAAAGTTATAAAAATTAAATACGTTATACGTCTGAATGAACAAAAAAAACCTGATTGATTTACAACATAATTCCTCTATAGTCTGAATCATAGCTTGTAAATCTCGCAGACGGAATGTTAATAGTAAATTTAAAATAATTACCCTAACCTATTGCCGGCTTCAATATGATATAATCTTGTTTAGTGTAATCACTCTGATATATACATAATTATTGATAAAAAACCGAATATCACGAGTCAATCACTAGTAAATATAAATGATGATAAATATATAGTTTTTATTTAACTTTTTTTAAAGTTTATTAATTGTAGGTGTATGTTTATAAATCATATCCAAAAATTTGTTATTGTTATCGATATTCAATTATAGAATAGGTGTGTAATAGCAATAAAAAACGACGTATGGTTATAAATTATCTAATCATATTATACCTTAATTTAGTGTGTGAGTCATGGTTTGCGAATTGAAATTTCGAACTTACGTTATTGATTATAATTGATTAGTTATATTGATGGAAGAAAAAAACTAGTTTCACACGTTAATTACCTGTCGATTAGAAAATATCTATTTAAATATGTTTAATATGTTTGCAATTTGAATCGTCAATAATAATGATGTTTGAATAAATTTATATTCAAAACTGATATTCTGTTTATTTCATTTGATCATCACTCATATCGAGAAATAATTACATAAACGCTTTGTTGAAATATGTAACGAACGACTGGATACACATGCCCAAAAAACTATCCTGCTAATTGTTTAAATTGCCAATTAAAATCAGATTTTCATTAAAACGTATTTGCCAAATTATGTACTGCATATTTTTGCTTCTCGTTTAATTTAATAGTAAAATTTCATTATATTTGTGATGGATAACATGTTTCTATTTCTATATATGGTTAATTAACACTTAAGCCCTTAAGGATTATTTATTTCGCTGGATATTTTATATTGAAGAATTAATCAACTTAATATAGAAGCATATTTATATTGTTTAAGTAAGGAATCAGTAAATTCATATCCAGAGGCTATTAGGTAAAACATTTACCAAAAAAATTGTAATATATTCAGCTAGACAGGCTCATATAGACTACTATACGTTTTATTTACATTTCTTTCAAAATAAATGAATTATGAAATTCAACAAAAATATTTTGAAAGCTGATAAACATAATATTTTTTGAGATAATTAAGAATATTATTGATTTACTCGTTTCAAAAATTTATATAGTCGCAATTTATTTCTATAAATTTGCAGTAACTATTTTTTGGAGAGTAAGAGTTTGACTGACAAGAACAGTGTTGTCAATACAGCAGTGATTATTTTAGACGATTGAAGGATTGAGATCATATAAATTGTCATAGAACATATTGTATGAGATACATGATAGAGTAGGGAGGTACCGTTTGTAGAATTAAAACTTTTAGGATAGGGTTTGTCTAGCTTGATATGTTCTTAAGGGTTGTTTATAGAAAGGCACTTGGTTGGTTTCACAATTGTGCCTTTCTATAAACAACTGTTCCATCACGTGATAAACAAAAATTAAATTCAACAAATATTGATATGTTCTATTGAAAAAATAATTTGTAATAAATGGCGTAGGATATTGCCAAACTGAATCTAAATCAATTTTTATGTGAAAAAAGTAAATTGCTGTCTAGGGATCTTTGATATAATTGATTTTTATTATAGATTAAAATGGATAGAGCAGAAGAATGACTTTTGGGGAAGGCAGGGATATTGTGTTTCTTGGATTTAGAAGTTTCTGTTTTTTGAGTGACTCAAAAAGTTTTCTTAAAACTGGAGGTATGTCAAAGGGTAAAAGTTACAAGCATAGAGCCAATACTAATAATGATAAATTAAATTCAAATTGTTTTTCGAAAAAAATTTAATTACACTTTACTCACAAAAATAATATTTAGGTACTTCTTTGCTTACCTGATAGTTTCAATAAAAGCTAAACGTTGTGATTGTAAAGGTGACTATGAAGAAGAGTAAAATGACCTGTCTGAAAAAATCTACTTGAGAAGAAGTAGTGGTCAGAAGAAAATTTGGACATATAAAAATGTTAGTGTTCGAAGGCATTAAAAAAATTACACTGTCACCTTTGTACTAAATTGATATGTTTTTAAAGTTCATTTTCGTTTGTATATTTTTTTTCATCAATTGCCTCAAATACTATCAAAAAAGAGTATTTTCAGGTACTTTTGATATTCTTTGCGAATAATACAGGGAGCTGAAGGGAAACTCCTTTAAATAGTGATTAAGAAAAGACTGAATAACCAGATTGATAACACAGATGGTTAAAGCAGTATTTAGACTTTATAAAGCGTATGCTATTAATGAAAGCGGTCCTTGGACTACTACAATGTAATTGGCTTCAGTGATATACTAATGATCAAAATATTTTACTTTCTCTTAGGTTGCACGTTGTGATAGGTAGAAGAGGAAACAGAATGATCAAATAAAAAATATCTTGCGCCAAGACGTGGTGATTGAAAACAGTATTAGGTACATGAGAATTTACACAAAAGTGAAGACTATATACAGCAATTAGTTGCACAAAACTGCCGCTTGACTTTGGATTAGCAAGATACATTGAACGTCTGTAAACTACTTTCAGGTTATAAGCTGTAGCTTTTGTCTATTTATATTACAAAAATAAAAGAGGTATCTGGCCGCCAATAAAATAAGGTTAAAATGTCTTCTCTCGGGCTGGCAAGTGGAATGGTCGGACAGAGACATACCACCACTAGAGTTCCAATTTAAGTAAAAGCTTGGTGGGATGGTCAGGTATGACTATTTAAAAGACCAAATAGTAAACATCTTGAGCCAACGTGACCGGTACGATAGTTTCTTAATGGTTAAATGCAAAGGTCCTTCGAGGAATAAAGAATGCTTCTATTGAGTAGTGAGGGCCAACAACAACTTTCTGCGAAGTAATATATTTCCATATTTTAGTGTAAGGATCGTGTTCGACCAATATGTCAATCTATAATATTTGAAGAAGGGGAAAGGATGAATTCTTATTATATTCAAAATAGTACCAAAAGTAAACACCTCCACAATTAAACTTGAATATTTGGTTAGATTCTGTTAAACCAGGTTGGATGAAATTTGATTAGGTTAGATTAAGTTGGATTAGGTAAAATCAAGTTTCCCGCAGGGGTGGTTGACGTGCACAGCCATTTGGGAGTAGCGACCCCACGTACCCGAGCCGTTCATTGCACACACACGCACATCTCACACACACACACACACACACACCGACACTGACACCCCGTGATGTTATGCCTGATGGCGGTTCCGCGAGGTGGCACACACACGCTTACATCAACGACGCAGACGACACCCTACACCCCGTGAAGTAGACGGCGGTTCCGCGGGGTGTCTGGGCAACTTGGAGAGGTGGTTTTTAGTGGGTAGACCAGTATAGTTCTGGGGACTCCCACACTCAGTCTTTAAAAGATTTTCCACCTCCCGGCCACAAAAAAAAGGTAAAATCAGGTTAGGTTCAATTCCGAGCGAAGCACTCAGGGAGTTCGCCCTTGGCAATCCCACAACCATCACTCTAGTTATAATCACCTGGCCAAGAGAAGGGACGTTTCCGAGGCAAGGGGGCTCGACTGGTCCTGCTCCCGAAGGAAGTCAAACTCCTAACAACCGCCGAAGGCTACAGGCCACTGTGCCACTTGGACGTCGAAGGCAAGCTGTTTGCAAGGGTAATCAGGGCTAGACTGGTTAAGTGGGTGGAAGAGTCGGGAGGATTATCCTGTCGCCAACTTGGCTTTAAAAGTGGAAATCAGCCGTCGACGTATTGAAGGAGGTCCGCAGGCTCACCAACGAGGCCAACACGGGCCCTTCAAGTGAAATACGGCATTGCTTGGCAATAACGTCTTAGGAAGACGTTAAACTCGATCTCCTGGTCCACAATTATGGAGGCACTGGCGAGGAGAATTGCCCCGGAGTACCTAGCCGCCATCATCGCCGACTACCTTCACGAGCGCTCAATCCACTTCGTTGGTAATAATGGCGTGCTGAAGATCTTGAAGGTGAAGGGGGGGGTCCTGCAGAGCTCCGTCCTCGGCCCCACACTGTGGTACCTGGCATAGGACGACGACTGGAGATGCCACGCGAGGTTGATGTCATAGGCTTTGCAGATGACATCATGATAGTCGTCAGGAGCAGGGACAAAAGGTTATGAGGCTGGAGATTGAGGCAACAACGATGTTTTCACAGTGGAAAGTGGAAGCATGGCTGGGCGTAGCAGCCGGAAAGAAAGAGGGCAATTTCGGACCTACTAGCAAACATCCCGTCCGAGGGTAAAAAGAGTTTACTGCTGGGAGCCGTGCGAGCCAAGCTGCTGTATGTGCACCAGAATGGGCGAGAAGCGTTGAGGCACAAAGAAACAGGGAAAGGCTACGCGGAGCCCGTAGAGCTAGAGCAATCCGAGTTTACTGAACGATGTCCACCGAGTCCGCCGAAGTACTGGCTTTATCATTTCCTCCGGATCTGGAGATCGTAGCGAGAGAACAGGTATCCACGAAGACGAGGAGGGGAACAGCGAAGAACTCTGCGAAACGCGACGCCCATCTCAGGCTAATGGACAAATGGCAGGAGCGTTGGAACGCCAACCGAGAGAAAGGCGTCTGGCCAAAGGAGCTCATTCCAGTGCTGCAGCTTTGGATGACCAGGAGGCACGATGAGTTGTCTTACCACCTGACTCGGATTTTGTCAGGGCACGGATGCTTCGTGGAGAGCAGAGAACTGGGCGGGCATGTGGAACCAGGCCCCCTTGTTCATCACATGAGTGAGAGAGAGGAGAAGTGGGCTGTGACGGACTGGGAGGCCAGAGATATCCTGGAGGCAAAAGAAGCCTCTGTTTCAAAGTTAGCTGACGCAAATGGAAAATTAGTGCAGTCGAGGTAGTTGGAACACTTAGGGCAGTTGTTGCAGGTGGGGTAGCCGCAGCAGCTAGCGGAGCTAGCAAGGCGGCCAGAATGAAGACAGATGAAGGGGCGGAGGTTGAGAAGAGGTGATGAGGGGCACCAGGTGAAGTGTGTAACGATGCCACTTGTGTTCTTGTCTTGTTGACCAGCAATGGACGGATCCCGCGACGACGGCAGCAGTACATCGCTAAAATCAGAGCCCCCCGCGCAAATATATAAAGCAGAGACGGTGAGTAGACCATAGTGGCAACACTGGAGGTCGTGCGCTCTTAAGTGGGATCAAGTCCGCAAAAAAAGGTTAAGTTTAATTTAGTTATATTGATAGAGTAATCAAATCGAGAGTCAGTGGAAACTCTGATGAAAGAAAAGCAAAAAATATCTAGGCTAAATAAAAACAAAAACGCCAATCAATGATAAGCTTTTGACCAAAAACTTATACAAATAAGAGGAAGGAAAACTCAAAAACAACATGAAAGCATATCGGAAGGCATGGAAGAAGTTGTGCGCTGAAGTTGACAATAATGATTATAAAAGGGTAATAAGCTGAAAGGTAGAACAAGGGCGAAACTGTACAGGACAGCAGGGAAGCGGAAACTTTTTTTAGCAGGCGAGAGACAAAGGGAAAATAGGATGCGTATAAAAAAGGAAGGAATAATTGATGGAGGCCGTGACAAGAATTAAAATGAATAAGGCGACCATATCCCTTCGATGGTAATAGAGGTGGCTGCCCCGTGCCGCCCCTTGGAACTACTAGAACCAGTGAATAAGTGAAGAGTTCCAAGTAAATGAAAGAGCGCTAAGGTTGGTTTACAAATAAATTGGAACAAGGAGAACGTATAAAAATATGGGCTATTATGTCTCCTAGTTTCAAGAACAATCCTAGTATATCTAGTAGCAATTATATATCGGCAAGAGGTATCAGTATAGGTGTCAGGAGAGGTAACTCGATGGTGGCACCACTCTTATTATTAAGGAAAAGGTAAAAAAACTTGAGAAAGTTCTGCGTACTTATTAAGTTCGTCATGAGAAACGTATTTAACTGCAACATATAGAAGTGAATGTGGGACAGCTCGTAGTAATGGGTGTAAGGGGTAGTAGTAGTAGTAGTGTTAGGCTATCGACCACGTGGTCCTTCCGCCATGTGTCATTTGTGTATTTGTGTGTGAGTAAATGAGCTTGTTACTTTAAAGGATCGCCCCCGTCACTCTAAAGCACCATTAATTGTATCCCAATGGTGAATGGTACCGGTCACCCATCCGACTACTGATCCGAATCAACGTTGCTGCACGTCAGTTCGGGGACGTAACCGATGCGCCACCACCGGCGTGTGGGTGTGAGTGGTTTTATTGGAAATATAATAAACAGATACTTCGAAAATAAGCCAGCAAAATGAACAAATGATGTACTTGGTTGGTCAGGAGGATTTAAAGTACGGCTGTAACAATTGCGGATTGCCGCTCTTCTCAGCAACTTATTCAGTATACATAGGTTGCTGATAAGAGCGGCAATCCGAGTGTGTAGTGCCTATCGCACAATCTCATTAGAGATAGCATAGTTGATAGCAAGCATGGTCCCAATAGACCAATTAGATGAGAAGAGAACGAATAGTTGGATCGGAATCCTTCTTAAAGACTTAAAGGGCTGTATACGTAGGAGGCATGAAGAGTTAAACTATCACTTGATACACCCGGGGCACGGGTACTTCGCTGTCTATTTGAAGCTATTTAAGCTGAGAGATAGTGACGAATGTACTGCGGGATGATAAACACTGCCAGACACACAATATTTGAGTATGAAATGTTCGAAGGCAATAGGTGGCGATCATAGCTGATGGAAAGGAAGGTTAGGAAAAGAGAGAGCCAGACAGTAAACCTGAAGGTTAAATTTCGTTAGATAAAGTTAGGTAAGTTCTTGTTTTAGGCTCGATTTGAGTGTAGATTATGCCTGAATATGAGAAATTAATTTAGATTAGGCTATCTTGGCTTGGATTTTAGATTTGGATTTATCCGATGGGAGGGCAGAGAGATCCGATGGACGTAGGCCCTAGTGGGCTATTTTACGTCCTCATTTCTTGCTACGGTCGAGCCAACCCAAAGCATTGTCAAACGCCAATATCGCAGCAAGAGAGACTCTTAGGATATCTGTTGACTGTAGATGTCCCTCTTCCATTGTGGATTCACGCAGATAGAACTAGAGTGTAGTCTCAGCCTGTTCAGGTGCGATCTTAAATTGCAGTATCCTGTTAGGAACCCTTCAAACTTGCATATGTTTTCACTGTTTAGGTGCATACAATATCTGACTTTTCTAGCTTATATACTGCATATGTGAGAAATTACTTGTAAAGTATTTAAAATGTATTTATTATTCATTAATTTTTTTATGCCTATGTTTTTTATCATTTTATGTATTAACAAACTTCAATATTTAAAAACCCGTAACAATTTTTATTGTATAATCTCTGATTACGAGTAAAAATCATAATTAGTTTTGCCCGGTAACGATCGAGTATTTACAGCGAAAATAAATAAAGACACACATTTCGTTGCACAAATTCCGTGAAACAAAAGACCGTTCGTAATTTGTCACACTTAAATAAGCATTAGTTTTATTGCGCCGGTGGCTTGTCTCTTAGTCATGCCTGCCGCTAATAAAATATTCATAAATTGAGCGGCAGGAGAAAATTCTCCTGATATAAAGCCGTCGCCGAGGATTAGAAAGCTGGCCCGGAAATAAATCAACAATGACACCGTCATTATTTATGGTGGAAGCACTTGTCTGCCACTCAAGTGACATATTCACGGAGAAATTTATTTTACTACTTACCGTACTGTACTAAACTCATATGCCACTTTAAATAATATATAATGTAACCTACCTAATTTAATTCATATTCAACTATTTTAACTATATTACTTAACTTAACTTAATTGTTACCTAATTATTACACCGTAGTAGTAGTAGTCAAATTACAAGAAGCAATTCACATGTTATATTCCATTTTTTATTTTTATATAGCAGACATGTATTTTAGTATTTATGGATCATCATCGTTAAAATTAAGGGTTGTTTATAGAAAGGCACTGATTGGTTTCACAATTATTCCCTTAATATTAAAAATGTTTCACCACGTGATAAACGAGAATCAAATTCAACAAATATCATCGTTAAAGTTATTATTATTAGTTTTAACTTTGATGATGATCTGTAAGGACCAAAACACATATGAGTTTTCTAAAAATTAAGAAATTGAATATAATTTTCCTAAAATATAAATGGGTAATTGTGGAGGCCACTACTTTGTGATACATTCTTTTATATACGAGTATGATTGAAAATACCTTTTATAATATCACACACTTTTTGGAACTATATTAACGACTATAGTTTCGACAGTTTTAGTCTGTCATTTTCAAAACTAAGCTTCAAAATTTACAAGCAATTATATAACCCCATTTAAAAATTGTTGAATTAAATTTTGAAGTATAGTTTTGAAAATAACAGGCTAAAACTATAATCGCTAATAAAACTACAAAAAGTGTGTGATATTATAAAAGATATTTTCAATCATATATACTATTAAAAATATACCAGAACAAATTTCGATTCTTATTGTATTATTTGGCTATTGACCACGTAGTCCTTAGTCCGCATTTTGTAAATTTTCACGTGTGTAATTTAGTTTATTATGTAAAATGATCGCTTCTGTTACTTTAAAGCCATTATTATTACTATTACACATTAATTCGTTTTTAAAAATGATTTAACTTTTAAATGCGGTCCCGCGGTGGCCCACTTAAATGAAAATGTGCGCGACGCGGACCAATGATTTATGTCGCGCCGGGGGTGTCAGGCTTGACGTTTTTTTTTTTCGCCCTGAAAAGCCCTTTGACGTATGAATTCCTAATGAAATATGCATAACGCGGGCGGGGTGTGTTTCATGGCATTTTAACCTGGTCGTAAATATTTCCGCAGGGGGTCACAACACCGAACTATTTATCAATTACAAACCACAGTGAAGCACCATCAATATTATATTAGCGTAAGAATGCCGAAACGTCGGCTTTCATAACGAAAACCCACGATGTTTCATATTATTCATCAACTTTATTTTTCCTTCAGGAAATTAACGCAGCGCATAATGTATTTCATAAAAGCGAAAAAAGTTTGCGCAAATAATTTATTGAAGTTATATCGTTAATATCAATTACACCTATTCGTATTCGCCGGAGGTCATCGTTTACTGCCTCTGTTTTTTCTTTTCTTTTGTTGTCTTCTTCGACGGTCGCGATTTACATAATTCCCAACCTTTGCACGACTTAATTCCGGATGATGGCGGAAAGAGGATATTTTTAGGAGACGTCTCATTCTTTCCGGAATTATGTTTTGGTTTGATGCATAATTAAGGCGGACGAGTAAACACGACAAAAAAAAATACGGCGATGCGGTAATTTCCTTTACGTTCTTCATTTTTTTTTTGATTGAGTGTTTAATGGACGTGAGTCATTGTTATTTTCTGGAAATTTTCGCGAGGTTAACCAGTGTTTAGATAAGAAGTTTTTTTGGCGTGTGAACTGTCATTCTTTAAGTGGTTATTTGGTGGCTACTAAGCATAACGTTGAAGTGTTCCAAAAAAAAAAATAGTTAAGTTTGGATACGGTTTTATCTTAAAATATAAGAAATTAAACAGATAAAATTATTGATTATTTTATGTTATACAATGTTAAACATTTTATATTTTAATATAATGAAATGAAAAAAAAAAGATATTAATAACAAAATCCCTTGATACTTGATTATATAAACTTTCTTTGGCTTTTCTATTTTAATTACTCGATCAAAATTTCAGCAATTTATAAGTAAGGAATAAAAGTCTGAAGTACATTTGTGTAATGGCTATCAACTTTGGTGTCTTCACCTGATATTTTATATTGTAATTACTTGTCATTATTTGAAAAATCATAATAACAGTTATTTATGAGCCATTCTCTTAAATTAATTCATATTCATTTATTACCTTTATGTATATTTCTTCTTTAAGTTTAAATTAAGTAATATTAGATTTAGGCTAGTTCATAAGTTTTGACGCAAATTTCATCTTGTACATGTACATGACACTTTGAAATAAAGAGATATTATTATTATTTATTATTATCATAATTGAAGGGTTATCAAGATTATGAAATGCACTTCTCGAGTGTTATGTAAGGAAACATGCGTTTAAGCATAATGGAGAGGGATTTGGGGGTGTCTAATTTTGATTAGCACTCTGAGGGGCGATTTGAAACGTGAAGAAGAGAATAGCATTTTATAAATGTATGTACTTGTTTGTAATGGACACCTTTTTTGTTTTAAGCTAAGTGTAGTTAAAAAAATACCTATCATGCCCTATAGGGTATTAAGGGCTGATAGTAAATATCGTCCATCAAAAGATTGTATAGGATGAGAGATACGAGAATCTCTTGTGATAGACCTTGCTCAGAAAATTATGTGTTGGAAAGGCAGTTGCAAAATTTGATCTGAAGAGAGCGATTTTATAGAAAAATATTAAAGAGATTGGGAGTTGGAGTTGCTTTAGCGCCAATGAAAAAATATATTTTTTAGATAAATGCGCTCTTCAAATCCAAGTTACAGAAATAAATACTCCTTCCAAGTAACAAAGTTTTTATACAAATATACCATTACAGCAATGAGTCGGCAAACAAATGATAAACACGTTATTCTTGTTACAATATTAAAAATACTAGGGGTGTTCAAATGGACCCTATTAGGAATGAATGTATGGAAATTATGTAAACCAAATTAAAAACCACACTCAATCAAGCAGCGTATACAGTACTACGATCATCCAAAAAAGAAAAGATGCTGGAATTATGAGTACAGAGCAGCTATTAACAAAAGAAAAGAAGCGCACAAGAAATGTTTCCATATCGATACAAGAGAAAGGAAGGGAGCATTTAAACAAGCAAGGAGAGAAGCAAACGAAATCTGCAGAAAAAGAGGCCCAGATGAAGACAGATATCCAGATAAATAACATAAGGAACGAGTGCAAGTACCTTCAAAAACAAGGTAAGGGTTTAAACAGCGCGCAATACTGTGTAGACAAAGGACAGGATGAAAAGAGACATGGAAAACTATTTCCAAGAGTTACTTAAGAAAACGGAAGAAGAAGCAACAGAGAGCGCAACCGAAAACACCTTAGTCCCGCCTGAAGGAGAGGAGGACGAAACAAACATCAAGCTCACAGCCGCAACAATATTAGAAGAAGTAAGCCTTAGGGCAATTAAAAGACAATAAAGCGCCAGGGAAAGACAATATCAATGCCGAAATACTGAAACACGGAGGGAAAGATTTGCTACACACATCTACGCTATAACAGTAAAAATCTGGGACAAAAAATGTATACCTAAGGAATGGATAATAAGCATTATATGTCAAATCTACAAGAAATGCGATAAAATAACGTGCACAAACTTAAGACATATATCACTTTTAAGTAAAACCTACAAAATTCTCACTAATATTATAATAAATAACCGACTAAAACAATTGACAAATAACATACTTGGAAAATAAACAGCTTATATAAAAGGCCTGGAAACAACGTCGATTTGTACAACATATTAGTAGATTGCAAGCAAGCATATGACTCGATAGATAGAGGATAATTGTTTGAAGTGCTACGAGAACTAGGAGTACCAGGAAAACTGGTAAGAGTAATACGAACCACAATGACAGATGCTTGAAGTAGGGAGACGGGCTGTCTCCAACTCTGTTCAATCTAGCGCTTGAGTAGGTGTTTGGGAAAACATGCATTGGGAGAGCGAATATACCGACAAACAAGTCGGTAGAATTAGAGGTGTACGCAGACGACATCAATATCATGAGTTGAAACAAGCAAGCCGCGGAAAAGAACACCCTGTATTAGTAATCAGACTTCAATGGGCAGACACCTGCTAAGAATGCCGGAAAACAGGATGCTAGGAAGGGTGCACAGGTGCAGGATGGAAGGTAAAATACCAATTGGAAGGTCAAGAAAAGTTTAGGAGGATGCTGTCAAAGAAGACAAAAAGTCCTAAAACTAAAGGTTTGGCGAAGAGTGGCGATAGACCGTACTGAATGGAAGAATAAATTAGAGAAGACCAGAGCCAAATCATGGCTATAGAGCCATTGAATTGAATTGCGTTCAAATGTAAAGGTATTAAATGACACTGTGGGTAGAATTTTAGTTCCCATTCAAAGTGTACATCACCAGGCCCGCCGCTAGCCGCTTGAGCGCCCGTGTGCGAAAGTGTCAGGGCCGCCCCTCCTCTATACTATTTTTCTCGAATTTGAATTTGGTTAGGTAATTAAGGGAGTGAATAAAAATAGCTATAATAACCAAACAATTTAAATTTAAAGTCTACAATATAACTTAACTGTACAGGCAAGTACCTATAAAAATTTAACTTCTCTTGCTTTTCACTTGAGGAATCAGCTATTATTTGTCTAGTATCTAAACTATCTAGTATTTCAGATTCTATCGAAATAATAGATAAATTACTCAGTCATGCATAGTTGATAGTTCAATTTTAACTTAGAAAAAGATCTTTCTCCAGATGTAACTGTAACTGGTAGAGTAAGGAATAATCTTAATGCTATTGATGTGTTTGGATAAGTTGACATTAAATTATTTGTGTAAAGTTACTGCAAAACTGTATGTGGATCGGTAGACTGATTTTCTACAAAATGTAGCTTCAAGGCGTTAACTCCATTGTACAAATCAATACTTTCAATGTCAGCTTCAGTTCTTGAATCGTCTTTGAGTTTCAGATGTAAATCTTTACAATGTTTCATCAATTCTTCCTTACGGCTACTAAATAATGAACTACAAAGAAAGCCAAACACGTTGTCTAAAGTTTTTAACTCTTCAAATCTATTTTTTAAGTAAGTTGTCTGATCTAAAATTCTAAAAAAAAACTCTACTTTGTAATTGATTTTCCGGTCTAATATAACTTAATCGCGTTGTTCATACTGAAATTGTGTTGGTTTTCTTCTTGGACAAAGTGTTTGTTTTAGCATTTAGTTTTTGTGCAATTTCGGTAGCTTCTTGTAAAATAATTTCAAAATGTTCAACTGTTCGATTATTTTTTAACTTATCGATCAAATTATTTAGCAAATGTATGCATATTGGAATATTCA
The DNA here is from genome assembly GCA_963969525.1 of Ontholestes murinus. Lineage (NCBI taxonomy): Eukaryota > Metazoa > Arthropoda > Insecta > Coleoptera > Staphylinidae > Ontholestes > Ontholestes murinus. Next base: position 70,597,013 of record OZ018390.1, on the reverse strand, counting down.
TTGTAGGACTTTGCATCATTTTACTTAAATAATTAATTTCATTCAAAATTTCATACCAAACTACAACAGAGCATAAATTTATAATTTTAAACCTTTAAAGCTGTGCGAATGCGCTTTGTGTGTTCTGGCACTATCCAACTGAGACATATTTTCAGATATTTCAAACAGAGCATCAAATATATTTTCTAGATGATACCGTAATGTTTTGATCGCGCCAATTCTGATGAACCATCGCGTAGTACTCAAAGCTTTTAATTTTAAATCTGGTAAATGTTTGCAAATTATCGACCATCCTTTTGTAGACAATGAAAAGAAAACAGAAATTTCTTGAATTATGTCGAAAAAATTGATAATTTGCGCAATATTGACTGCATCATTGACTACTAAATTTAAACTATGAGCTAAGCATGTAACGTAAAATGCACAATGATTGATTTCCAAAATCTTTTCTGCAACGCATTGTGTTTTCCACGCATGTTAGAACCATTATTATAACCTTGCGCGCGCAAATTTTGAATATCAAGGTTTAATTGTGAAAATAAATTTAAACAAAATTTAATAAACCCCGCCAGTTGAACTGGTGACTGCACAAAAACCTACTTTTTTTTATCTATACTGTTTAGATAAACATATCTAAGTATTACGGTTATTTGTTCTGTGTGGCTTGCACCCGGTGTACAGTATATGACAGAAAAATATTTTGATTCTCTAATATTGACCAAAATACATTTTTTATTGCTGTGCCGATTAATTCAATAATTTCATTTTGTATTTGATCCCCTAAATAGTGAGCCGTACCCTTCCGACTAGAATCAGATTTCAATTCAATTCTGCAAATATGTTCCCGCATAACTGAATCAAAAGAAGCTAGCATTTCTATTGCTTTTAGAAAATTGCCGTTATCATGCTTAAAAAAATGTTTCGAAGAACCTCGGAAAGCCAGACATTGACGTGAGAAAAACTTTATAACGGCAATAATTCTTTTAATACATCATACCAATGCTGTTTTTCTGATTCGAACAGTCTCAGTTGCATCTGATTGACAGTAGTCTTAGTTTTGACCATATTATTTAATTTCACTCATGATTTCACATTTTTATTGTGGAGTCGCTGGTTTCATATCTTTTCAAGGTTAATGATAAATATTGCCAATCCGAACAACCGCTCAAGACTACTTGCAGTGTTACCAAACATTTTGCAACAAAAGCAATAAACGGAATCTTTTGAAATAAAGTAAAGAAGCCATTCTCCGTTAATTTTTTCGCCATTGCAAAGTTTTCTATAATAGTAAAAGTCACGAAATTTTCGTCCATTGTCATTAACGGGAAAACTGTGATTACGCACCTGTACGGGACCACGCCTAACTAAAATATCAACAAGATCATAATTAATACTAGTAGGCCAAAACCCAAGTCGTCACTACATGTCAAACTGGTAGAAACCGCTGATGACGGCATACCGCTTATAGGTTCTTCACAAGTACCTTCACTTCTATCACTATCACTTCTATAGTCACTTTCTGAAGGACTTGGGCTGCTACTAATTGTTTGCTCTTCAGATTCTTCCATAGGTCCAGAAGCCGACGTCAATAATCCATATTTTCTGCTAACCTCTTTGGCGGTTAGAATATAGAATATACTAGCCGTTGACCATGGTTGGGTTCGCATGGTCCTACCCAAGCACGCGTTTATCGCCAGCGCTGAAGCGAGCGCTGAAACTGGCGTGGTTATTGATTGCGACATCAAAAACAGGCCGCCTTAAATATACGTATACTTGTAGTATACAGGGTGGGCCACCAATAACGGCCATTAAAAGTTTACGGGGTTCCTGCAAGAGGAAAAATCTGAAGAATTCGAAATTGTACGGTTTTTAAATCAAAAACTGTAGAAGTTAACTTGACATAAACCCATATGGAGAGGTATTGACCTTAAAGAGGCGCTTAGAAAAATGCCTACAACTTTTAGTAGGTACAACACACACACGAATGGCATCTTGTATTGTACCTAATCGATTCCTCTACAACCGAAAAAAATTGACATGTGTCAATTTTGACAGTTGGTATTTCAAAAATATCATTATTTCAGCGCCCACTTAAAAACATCATATTTCAATTTTTTTCAAATGGAATGACGAATATTTTATCTCATAGTGTGATTTGCAAGACAATTTGCTACACAAAGTATTATACATCCCTATATCTAGAGCCAGTAGTTTTTGAGTTATTTCGAAATTTGTTTCCTCTCAGAATTTTTATTTGAATAATTCCTGTTCTATTTCCACGGGCACCATAGTAGGCTTCTGTCAATATTTGTTGAATCGAACGTATCAATATTTGTGTACGCTTCTATCGAGTAATAATAAAATGAATACCTATACCAATAAAGAAATTATGAATTTATTTGTCATATATGGCCAGTGCAACAGAATTGTTAAGAGAACTTGCAGAACTTTCAACGAAACTTATCCACACTTACCGCCGATGGATAGAAAAAAGTTTCGAAGACTGGAGTAAAATTTTGTACTATTTCGAAAACAAAACGCAGAAAAAAAATCAACCAAAGCCAATAACCGAGAATGAGGAAATTCAACTAAATGTTTTGACTTATTTTTAAGCAAATCCACGCGCATCAAAGCGTAGTTGCCAGGAGGATTTGAGAGTAAGCAGAACCCCACTCCAAATAATTTAGAAAATGTATCGAATGCATAATTATAAATTTAATTTGGTACAAGAATTATTTCCCCAAGATGCAGAGAACAGGATTGATTTTTGTGAGTTGTTGTTGCTTAAAATTAATACAATTTGGACGGACCAATCAAATTCTCTCATGAAGATATTTTCAATAGAAGAACCAATCACATGTATACACTATTCACGTTGTATTTGCATAATGGGTGGCCATGATTTATTTTTTTAACGTTGGACACACTATTCGTCAATTTTCCGTTACTCAAGCCTGACATGTGAACCTGTCAAAATACATACAGTGTTGCTAAATCTCCCGCGACCATCATACGTTCATTTAAAACGAGATAGCATTGTTTGATAAAGTCTGTTATTTGTCAAAAAATTACTGATAAATTTCTTTAAAATGCCAAGCATTATTAGCGCTGAAATTAAAATAGCAATAAAAAAGTTTTATGTTCAATACAGAAAAGATCTGCCAAATTTAGACTGCAGAACATATTTTCAGTAAGAAAAAATTAAGTTAAGTTCTTTTCATTCATCAATTGATTCTTAGGTTAGTACAAGAACAATAGCAAAGATAGTGCAGGAAATAATCGAAAATTTAAGCACCTCATCCTCTGGCAAAAGAGTCAAAACCGACATTTTTACCAATCACATGTTTAGGAAAGACCTGCAACAACTTATTTGCCAATATAACACAAAAAATGAATATTTTACGTTTGATGATCTTTTGGCTAATTGGCGAGAAAGTTTAGAATTTAAAGGTGGGAGAACAACTTTATACAAAATTCTGAAATCGATGGGATGCAAGTATAAAATGGTAAACGGTAGCAAAATTGTATGTGAACAAAAACACGTCGTTTTAGCTAAAATTACATTTTTCAGAAAATGTTTACAGTTTCAAAATTCTATTGAAAATTTTACGTTTGTATATCTTGACGAAATGTGGACTTACCAAAATGGGTCGGCAATTCGTCGTTGGGTACACGATTCAGATTTGAAAAGTAATCCACGCAAAATTTAAAGTGAAGGGTCAAGGTTTACAATTTTACATGCAGGATGTCATTTAGGTTTTTTGAAGGGATGTGATTTATTGTTAAATTCAAGAAATAATGATAGGGATTATCTTAAAACAATGGATGGAAACTTATTTCAAAATTGGCTAAATAATCAGCTTATTCCTGCTTTGACAAAGTTAGATCAAAAATGTGTAGTGATTAGGTGCAGCTGGACAAACCACCTACATTTTCATCTAAAAAAAGTCGAATGCAGGACTGACTGATTAAGCACAACGTAGAAATCAGGGATAACTTTTCGAAAAAGCAACTATGGAATTTGATCAAACCTTTCAAAATTATTAGTAATCGACGATATGTAACAGATGAGACATTGGAGGAAACATGGACATGAGGTTCTTAGATTACCTCCATACCATTGTCAATACAATCCAATTGAAATGGCATGGGCATTTTGTAAAACCTATTATAACAAGCACATAAATTCGCGACCATCGTCTAAAGACAGAGCAGCGAATTTATGGCTTGAGTCTTTTTCGAAATGCACTCCTGAAATGTAGAAAAATTTTTGTAGACATTGTGAACAACTTATTTCGGAAGATTGGGCGAAATTAATGGGAAATCTTTCATTTGAACAACATTCCCCCTTTAATAATTACATTAGGAGAATCGAACTCGGACTGCGATTGAGATTTTGATACAAATAATGATTTAGAATTTTCGAATGAAATTATGGAATAAAAGTTCGAAAAAAGTAAGGTAAAGTTATTAAAATAAGTAGGTACAAGATTTTTTTTTATAAAATTTTGTTTTAGGAATATTTTGGTTAAAATCAGAAATGTACTGAGAATTGGGTGATCTGGCCGCACATAAACTATCTGCAGTCACTATTACGATTAAGTTCTTTTAGTCAAGAAAATTAGAAAATTGCAATTTTAGAAGTAAACTTGTCAATATATTTTTTTCTTTATCTACTGAAATTCGAAAAATAATTTTAATAATTAATTAATTAATAATATGTATAATGAATTTAAAAGTTACATGGCTTGTGTTTAATTGTGACTATTTTTCTGCTGGAACCTAGTAAAATTGACAACAACGCACAAAATGTTGACACTACTTGTAACCTCAAACTTATAGAAAAATAAAGTTCACACTTTCTCTGCTACACACTTGATGGAAAAGTATAATAGAAACATTTGAATTAAAACACTTGTTATTTTCCATATTAATATATTCAGTTTCGTGACACGTGTTTCGGTTAATTCCTTTGATAATGGTTGTAATTAACTGAAACACGTGTCAGGAAACTGAATATATTAATATGGAAAATAACAAGTGTTTTAATTCAAATGTTTCTATTATAGAAAAATATCACTTAATTCAGCAGACAGTTTTAGTGACAACATAAATGCAAAATTTCCAGAGCCTCCCATCATGCAAAAACAACATGAATAGTGTATACGTTACGTGAAAACAAGTGACTGAAGAATGAATATTTCGAGACACAATTGACACGGCAAGGCACGTTCATTCCCCTGAATGTAAAATTATCAATTGCCATTTATTTTCGATATATATCAATATATGTCTTGTGGTGACATAATAAAAAATCATAGTCAATTATCAAATTATGTAAATGAAATTGATGAGGAGATTCCTGGATTTGCCGCCCCCTTGCAAGTGCGCCCGTGTGCGGCGCTCACCTTGCACACCCGCACCCGGCGGGCCTGTACATCACAGGCCAAAGGATTTCGGGTTTCTAGAACTCATGAGGCCCTAACAAGTTTGAGTTTATTGTTCGAGTTGAAGCACTGCTTATTAAGATGTTTTTTCAGAGGACACATGGAAATCGCGGGGTGATGGAACAGTGTCGATAATTATTCACCACAGGTTGCCTTATCAGAAAGTGTGTGCACTGTGGAGACTAAGGCAACTCACCGACCAACAAAAGAAACTGCGTATGACGGTCAAACTACAACATCTGTTTCGATATTATAAAGACCTTTCCTTTCTTTCAGCGGATCATTACATGTGAAGAAAGCTGGTACCATCACAACGCGCCAGAGACAAAGCGGGACAGCATGTAGTGGAAGCATGAGTCCAGTAAATTTCAAAGCCGTGACGTCAGTAGGCAAGATGTTGTTTACCGTCTTTTTTGACGTTCAATGACTAGTATCTATTGAATTCCTCGAGGAAAGAAGAACCATTAACTCCAATATATACTGAGAGATACACTATAGTCTGGACATATCACCTTGCGATTTCCATGAGTTTGGTCTTCTGAAAAAATATCTGAAAAGGCATTTCTTAAACTCAGATGTACTTTTGAACACTACAATATTACGCAGAATTTTCTTATCCGAATATTGAACCCATTTTTATAATTGCATGGACAAACCACCAACAATTACTAAACTGTCAATTAAGCAATAATTAACAATAACAATTTTAAATAATTACTTTTTTTATTAACAACATCAAAACAAGGTCAGTTTTGACCGGTTTGGTGTCTCTATTCGGAGAATTTGAGGTTTGTAAACTCGGTAGTAACATATCGTTTGCCTGTCTTCAAATGCGCTACGATGTCGACGAGTCGAATAGGCCAATACCGGTCCATAACTGTTATTGACAGAGAAACAATAATTTAATTTTGAAAAAAAAGTTAGCTCCAGGCTGAAAGACCGTCTGTCGATAGGCGTTGATAAGATATTAATGTACTCTTTGATTTGATTTAATGTTAAGTTTGACAATGACAGATGACAATCTATTAATTAATTTATAACTACTAATCTAGAAAAATTGTGAGAAAAAAGATATCGCGTTTAATTTAATTATATTCAAAATGTGCCATAAAAAATTCAAATATTTAAGGAGTTTTATTAATTACCTTTATTGGATAAAACACTGGTATAGCGTGAGGTTTCAAAAATTAATTTATTGTACTACGACAATTGTTTCGCCACACTGTGGCATCATCAGGTAGATCAGTGTGGCGAAACAATTGTCGTAGTACAATAAATTAATTTTTGAAACCTCACGCTATACCAGTGTTTTATTAAATGATTATAATGGAGTTTCAACAAGTAACGGCCTCGTCTATTCAATACCTTTATTGGCATAAAAAATTCAACATATAAAAACAACCTTCTATTCTAATTGAGATATAAAAAAACCTATTTCTACGTTTCTCTGTATCTCCCTTTACCACCTCATTCTGACCAAAACCTTTACAACAGCTACATCATCTCTCATCCATTTTGTTACCTTCTTGTTCTCCCAAAACCACTCCTCGCACAACCCTTCATACTATTCTTCCAAATTTCTCCTGGTATCAGTACCATTGGTACACACCGAACTCTCTCTCTCATACATCTTGGATTGTATGAGTTCCTCCCGATACAGCCTATCCTCTCCTGTATCTCAAATTCCTTCCCATTTTCTTTAACCATTCATTCACAACATTCTCGAACACTCATGCCTTTTCATACATCTTTCTGTGTTCTATCCTCCACTCACTTAACCTTGTTCCCTTGCACGTTTCCATGCATTTTTCATCAATTTCTCATTATCCAATTTACAAAACAACATCTCATACTTCACCATTCTCCCCATGCACACCTATTCTCTTTGTTTCCTAAAGCAGGTTGATCTTTCAACATCCAGAATCAACTTCAAGAACAGTCACTGCTCTTCCTGTCAATGCTTTCTTCTTTATTCCCCAGGATTTGTATGCTAATAATGGTATCTATGCTTCTATAAAGAAAATTATTTTATAATTATGAACTTTGGGTTCTACAATGTTCTTGTTTTTGATTGATTTTGATATTAGGAGAAGCAAGGGATTCGAGCATTCTACAGCTCAGTATAAAAGGCCCGACCGATCAAACACGTACTCAAAGAGACGGTAACCGGGCCAAAGTGTGATGATACATATAAGAGGTACGAATCTGAACAAAAGCCGCCGAGTTTCAAGAGGAAGTTAAAGTGGTTTAAATAACATTTAACAGGTTTCGCGCAGCCCACAAACTGTTGTATATAGTAGGTTAGGAACGATGATATGGACATTGTGCTGGTAAGTGAGTCTAATGTGGCATAATCGAAGGTTGGGACTGGTTAAAGAATATGAAGGAGACTAACGTGGCATAGTCTGCATGATGGTGGGGAGCATTCCTTACTTATCCTATGCTAGGCTACGCTTTGCCTAAGACGGTGAAGTACTTTAAGATACCGCGGAAGTCAAAAAGGCGAGGTACTAATAAGGGGACTTCAATGTAAAGGAGATAGAGGAGGAGAGCTGCTGCTATAAAGCATGGACTTACATGACCTGGAGGTGGGCAACAAAAACACCGAGATGACAATAGTCCTTAAAAATGCCTGGACGATAATTGACAAGACTGGCGACATCATGCGCAATATGATTGGATTGAAGCGTTGGTCCCAAGGAGTCTTTGAGTGTTTACAAATATATACACTATGATCTTCGAAAGGATGGAAGAGTACCAGTGGTTAGAAAAAGGGTATCCGATGGAACGTTGGGAGAATAGATGTGGCGCCTGAATGAAAGAAGTGGGAAGGCCAATGTCGGATGCAGGGAAGGCGGCATACAAATTCACAAGAAAATTAAGAGTAGCATGCGACGTCGCCATTCCAAAACAGAAAGGTTCTGGGCTAAGCAGGGTATATTGGCGGAATAACAATATATGCAGAAAAGAATGTGGTGACGTGGCGGCTCTGGACGTGTTACTCTTAGGTGCGGAGGACAATTTTTGCAAGGCTTTATAGAAGAGTAATAGAAAAAAGAGCCTATCTTCAGGATGTGATGGAGGCAGATAAGTGGGGAAGTGGGGGAGACCCTACAAGTTCTTCTTGGCCAAAAAGATAGAGGCTGCATTAAGGCCTTGAAGCAGGAGGAATGGTTGATTACGGTAGAGTTGTTTACGGTGGTGAATGCGTTACTGGAGAGGAAAACGGTCGAATAAAAGGGTAATCTGAATTAGATCATTAAGGCAGTCACAGGTGACAATCTTGCGAAGATCGTTGGACTGATAAACCAGATGAAAAGCAAAATATCGGCCATGTATAAAAGGGTTATGCTAGTGTTACTTCCCAAGAAAGGAAAGTCAGAAAGGTAACCAGGAGGATACCGACAAGTGTACCTTATCAACGGCGAAGGTAAGGTATTCAAGAGACTGGTGGCGGATTGGAGGAGGATCTTCATCGAGGAGGACCGAGACCTATCCTAACGGCACTTCACAAAAGACGCTGAGCTAGATGTGAGAAGGGTGGTAGATGAAACAAGCGAGAGAAATCTTAAGGGAAGAAGGAAGAAAATCATTTTATTTTTGTTTTAAATTTTTAATTAGTTTTTTCTTCGTTTTTATTATAAGTGTTTTATGGTGATTTTTTTTTTCTTGGTTTCTAGTAAACTTGTTTCTTTTTTCATGTTACAATATAATCTAATTACGTCTTTAGATGGTACAATTTAAATCTATTTATGGTCAAAATTATACTTTTTTTTTAATTGTATAAATTTCCTTTAAATTTGTTTAATTTTTTAGATTTTTTTCTCTACTTATGAAATTCAAAGCCCGTATTTCTTTAAATATTTTTTTTTGGTCAATTTAAAAACTATTTATGGTCTCTCTTTTATAATTTGAAACATTTGCTTTATTATTATTAATTCTCAATAAAAACTAGCGTTAAATTTATTAAAAAAATGCTAGTTAACCGGATGTATAAATTTGATGAAGAAAAGCAATATGGAACATAACAAGTGCTTTTCTTCATCAAATTGTTAAATTTATGATTTCATAAAAGTCTTGTTCTACGGTTTAACCATTTTTTTAATTAAAGCTAAATTTCTTCTTATCACTTTTTTTTTTATAACAGATTTAGAAATAAAACCCATCATGTAATTATCTCTAAAATGTTAACATCCTGTTGAACATCACATTATACCCACAAATTATGCTTGGGTCATTGAGGTCACTTTCATCTAAGGAAGGTGACACCTACAATGTAAATCTGCGACCTTCACATGAATGGTGTTTCCTAAGAAAGAAATATTTACATTGAAATAATATAAATAGTTAATTGTGGAGGCTTCTACTTTGCGATACATTATATATACGATATAAAAAAAGCGAGTACCTTTTTTTAATATCACACTTTACTTTAATAGTAACTATTCATATTGTAAAAATTGCATGTAAATTTGAAGTATAGTTTGAAAATGACAGGCTCAATCTGTGAAAACTATATTTTAGTTTAGTTTAGTATTGACTTTACAAGACCTACAAAAGAAAATTTACAAAACAACATGGCAGTGTTAATATTGAGGCAATATTTTTGCCATTGCTAGTTGCTATTTTTGTTCAATTTACGTGGAGATATTTTATGACATGTCAATGTAACATAATTATTTATATAGAAATTTAAAAAAAATAGTCACTATTAAAGTACGGTATGCGATATTAAAAAAGGTACTGGTATTTTTAATCTTAAAATACTATGTTGGGAAAATAATATATACAAATAGATATATATATATATATAGAAAAAGTTCCCGATAAAGTAACATCAGCAAAAATATTAGTGGTAGCTGATTATCAACATAGATCTTTAATTAATGGGTAACATGACCTTATATATGTATAAATGCGCTAGTTGGAAAATCTTCCAATTTAAACAAGATTTTAGAAAATTTTAAACTTAAATACAGTTGCAGAACACAAGAGCGGGAAGATTTTGACCAATAGTCAATTCATCACTAAATTTTGAAGTAATAAACCAGCAGATTTATATTTATTCCACGTACGTATTTACTTCCGGCCACGACATAATCTATCATTTCCACTTTTTTTTCCATGCGGCTTCACCCAAAGCATATGATTAGCTCGAGTGGACCCTCACGCTCTTCAGAAATTAACCACCGGCCCGCTTCAACACGGTCTCGCACTTATCATCATTACCAACATCAACACTGAAATTAACTGCGGCGCAGTCGGAAAATTAAATCCAGCCCTTTTCCTTTGGTCGTTTTATTTCCAGTTCCCAGGAACTCTAGCCGGATGCAAATCCGGCCCTCGGCTAAAGTCCTCATTTTAAGGTCTACGCCACTTACAAACACGAGAAGGAAATGTATTAGTTCGGGTCGGTCGCCAATCTATTTTTCCAGAGATTATTTCATCAACAAATAACACAAGTGAAATGTCAAAGGCATTAATTATTTAAGTAAAAGGCTTAATCGATGAAATTATTTCATTATCTTCTATTTGTTTCCCATGAAATATTATGTTCATCATAATTGTTTCAAATTAAATTTTAATATAGAAGTCAAAGTAATTTATTTCTCTTTATTGTTTACAAGTTATTAAGATTGACTTGATAGTAGAAGCTATTGTTCTTGATTGATTTATGATCTGTAAAGCAATTCTTGAATGATTTCATTAATCTTTTGAATGAGTAATAAATTAATATTCGATGATATCACCAAAACTATTGAATTAAATGAGTTTTTATTGTTCTGTTAATTGAAGGTGTCAACTTAAACTTACCCTAAATATAAAGTAATATCCGTAAATGCTTTCGACCAAAAATAATACTGTTTAATCCTCGAGAGCACGATTATACGCACATTCGAACAGAAACGTAGAGAGGTCAAGACTGAGGACATATTTATTATTTAAAACCAGTTTTCATTTTGATGGAACGATGTAGCGAACGTACGCCACGGAGAAAGTTCCCCCGGAATGGCGGAGCGCACTTTTTTTTTCGCCCATCGGTTTGGAGGCCAGGTTCAAGGTCAGTTAGAGGAAATATCGATGCGCTGCTTCGGTGTCTTCAGTTGTTTTTTATTATTCTTCGTGGTAATAATGCTCGATAGAGTTAATCGAGACGATGGAGGCTTTCGTAATGCATTCCAACTTTGCGATCTCTATTTATAGATTGGTAGGTGTGATGCAGTAGAGAAAAGGTGGCATCATAAGCTATTTACGGTTGGTAATTGATATTGATGGTGTTTTATATTCTTAAGGTTATTTTTTATGGATCTATGTTTAATTAAGTAGTTGAGGATGATTAATTTCTACGTATATTCCTAACCAATGAATTTATAATCTGATACTGCTGTGAAATTTTTTGATCTGGAGATAATCAAATACTAGCAACTAAGTTTGAGCAATATAGTTTACGGAGTGTATTTTACTTACCAGTGTAGGCAATCGACACTTCTAAAAATCTGAAACAAAGAAACCTTATTATTTAAAAGTCTAATGCATGCTTCTAATTTGCTTCTGATTATAATTTACACAATATTCATAAAGATGAATTACTAGGAAAAGTAAAGAGAATGGTTGCGACCATTACTATGTTGTAATACATACTTACACCGAATTGAACAACTCAATATGTTTTAACCAAGCGAATGAACAGTCGAAAAGGAGGAAAGATAATTCCAAAAGTTTAGAGATAAACACAGATTTGTGTTAATTTTTATAAAGTTATTATTTGTCAGATGTTTTGAAGGTAAAATATATCTTCGATAAGTTTGGCGAAGAAAAGCACTTGTTATGTTCCATATTTTTATTTAATGTTTCCTGACACGTGTTTCGAACTTTGCAGTTCATAAAAATATGGAACATAACAAGTGCTTTTCTTCACCAAACTTATACATCCGGTTCCATCAAGAATGTGGCATAACAAGCAATACCTACCTATCTTCGATATTTAGAAAAGGCGGAATAGAGGGCAACAAAAAAAATACAAAAACTTTAACATTTTAGAATAAGCAAATATTATCCATGAACTTCTGGCCAACAAACCTGATGATAACTTTGAAAAAAAATTGAATTTTTAGCATCAATAAATTAAATATTTCTAAAACAACATAATAACAATTACCCTGAATTAAAAAATTCACTATGTTTTAACCACATGTGGTAAAAACATAATACATTTTTCAATTTAGTGTAAGTATGGATTACCACGTAGTAACGGTCGCATCTATTCTTTTTATAGCAAATAATATTAAGAGAATATTAAATACAGTAGATTTCATTTAAAAAGAAGAAATTTAAATAACGTAAGTCATTAAGTGATTTTTTAAATCTGTGGATAACATAATTTAAACCAATAATATCTATAATTCAACCTAGTATAATCGAAGAATGTAAATTTACTACAAAAATTTTAACATTTCTAAATAAGCAAAAAATGTCATCCAAGTACTTTTAGGCAATAGTCAATAAATTATTTCATACCAAAATCTACTCCATATTTAAAGGTATTTCATATTTCTTTGAACCTAATTTACAAAGCAGACAAAAAGACAATTCAGATACCTAACATATAAATAACAAGATTTATCTGTAAATTCAGAAGCAACAATTTACAAAATGACATGTCTAGCTTTGTTGAACTTTGCTGCAATCCTTTTCCTTAACCCCCGCCCTCCAGTTCTAAAAACTTTACAGGTGAGTTAACGATCAGCCCTTTATATTGTAACTAAACTAAGGCACGCTAATAATCTTCTATTCAATTCCTCCAATACAGTTATCAAGTAAACTTGATTGAAGATTGGTTTCTATACCTTGCTATAAATGTTGCAACCAACCCTGATATCCAAAACATCCTGAAACACTTGTGTTTACCTGTTAATCTTTCTCATATCTCTAGAATTAAACATCCCACTTTTATAGTCTTCCTGGTCATAACATTTTTTCATGATTTATCTTTATCTTCACCGGCATAACATAACAGATACCACAGGCCAACAAATTTTACCTTTTTGAAAGTTGATTTCGATGTGAAAGCTGATTTTGAATAATTTTGATCTGTTGAAATTTTTATCAATGTTGAAATAAACTTAATAAAAAATTTGGTCGAAATAAACGACACTTTTATTAATACAGGGACAAAAACAATTTATATATAGTAAACTAAATTTAAAAGATCCTTAAACAGTCTATAATTTCTTCTTTTTTTTCAGAAGATCTCGCCCCTCTTGGATAAAAAACTTCGTTTAGTGCCTTTTTATTGGCCAGCAGTAATTAGCCATTATTAAAACATTCCACCGACCTTGATAACTGTATTTCATTTCTTTCATGTCTTGATGGAACCTCTCATCTTGCTCCTCACTCACATCACCAAGATTTTCGGGGAAGTAATCAAGATGTGTAAAAAGTGAACTTTTAATGCTCATATTACATCCCAATTTCATAAATTTTGGTAGCATGTTTTTCACAATTACCTTATAGTTAGGATCCTTATTGTTTTCCAAAAAAAAAAACTTCAATAACATTAACAAATGAAATCCATGCATCTTTCTCAGTTTTGGCCATGGTATTAAGACTAATTAGAATTTAAAATTGACAATCTTTCTGCCTGCATTTATTAGTTCAATGATTAGCTATCCGTTCTTATGCTGTTGAAGATCAAGGTCAATCATGAAAAAAATGTTATAACCTGGAAGATTGTAAATGAGAAATGTTTTAGTCTAAACCAAATTTAGTAGCTATAGTAATAATTTATAAAGTTTTTAGATTCTAAAGATTAAGTCTATGCTCGTTATTTAGGCAGCTTAGTAATGAAAGTCAAGACATTTTCAAGTAGATCTATTTCGTAAATTTTTTAATTACATTTCCAAAGGAGTAAATACTAATCAATTACTTTTACTAAACAGTAAATCGTTCATGAATTCTATCATTAGAAGAGTAAGAGAGTTTTTAAAAATAACTTTCTTTTAATGATTAATTTGTGATGCCGTTACGTAATTCGTGATGACTATAATGGTAAAGACTTAAAATTGTTGTTACTACCCCTCGTCTGGAATGAACCTCCCGGAATATGATGTCATTGCTTATAGCAAACATCGAAGATTTTAATTGATAATGAATTATCCCCTCATAGCCGTGAACTACAGGTTTTAAGAAGAGCATCACTAGTACGACCGGAACTCCTAAATTTTAGCGATACATTCGGTTGAGTATCACACTAGAAAAGACCTTTAGGTCCTGGACTAGTCACAACAGTGATCGCGAAGAAGTGGCTTTAGTCGTTAGGAGTCTGACACTATCCTACTAAAAGAGTGTCTATTAATAAATCTACCAAAAAACTCTTCTCGCCAAAAAACCTTAAATTAAGTATAAAGTTCCTCAATGTTTTAATGTAAAGTTTTTCTTCAGTATAATTGGCCGCGACTGTTTTCTTTCCCACAACTTTTTCATTATTGTGTGAGAGTTTTTCTCATTTTATTTATTTAGCTAGTAGTAGTAGTAGTACTGTTAGGCTATCGACCACGTGGTCCTTCCGCCATGTGTCATTTGTGTATTTGTGTGTGTGTAAATGAGCTTGTTACTTTAAAGGATCGCCCCCGTCACTCTAAAGCACCATTAATTGTATCCCAATGGTGAATGGTACCGGTCACCCATCCGACTACTGACCCGAATCAACGTTGCTGCACGTCAGTTCGGGGCCGTAACCGATGCGCCACCACCGGCGTGTTATTTAGCTATTTTCCAGCAGTTTATTTCTAGATTTTTATTATTTTCTTTTAGGGTTCCATAACATTTAAAAAAACTTTCTTCTTTGTAGATATATAGCTTTCAAATAGATAAAACTTTTTAGAAATTTAGCTGCTACATTGCGAAATATTCTTTGATAGATTTAGAATTTTCTATTACTTTTTTTATCAAATATCTAAAATTTTAAAGAATTTTCACTTACAGATTTTTATAATTTTCTTTAAGGATTTTCCTTCAACCTTTTTAGTTCAATTTCCACAGAATTTTCTGGAACGTTTACTTCCTCTATTTCTAAATTGCAAGAAGCTCCCTTGAGAAGTAATATTTTGTTTCAAATACTTAGAAATTTTAAGCAGGTATTAAGAAGAGCGTCACTAGTACGACCGGATATCCTAAATCTTAGCAATCAATTCGATTGAGTATCACACAAGAAAAGACTTTTAGGTCCTGGACTAGTCACAACAGTGATCGCGAAGAAGTCTGACACTACCCTAAAAGAGTGTCTATGATGAAACCCACCAAAAAATTCTTCTCAACAAAAAACCTTAAATTTAGTTTTATTGTATTGAGTTCCTGAATGTGTTAATGTAAAGCATCTCAAGTTTTTCTTCAGTATAATTGGCCGCGACCTTCTTGGCAATAAACTTAGCATAGGCAAACGTCTTTTTTGCAACTAAGATTATTTTGAATTGTATTCCATAAGGAATCCATTAACATGGCTCGCTGATAAGGTAGTAAATTAGAGGAATCTAATTCACCAATCTGTAAAACATGTGGTAAAATAGTTTCTTATTTTTCATTAACATATCTCTTACAGATTTTTGTAACTTTCTATAAATTTTTCTTATCGTTGGAGAGTTCTGCTAAATTTCTTCTTTCATTTAGATATTTTCCAGCAGTTCATCCTCTAGACCTTTATAATTTTCTTTAAGGGTTCTATAATATTTCAGAAAACTTTCCTTTTTTTATGTATGCCATCAGTTCTGTTTAAAAAGCTAAAATTTTAAAGAATTTTCTCCTCCAGATTTCTATAATATTCTTTAATAATTCTATAATAATCGACTTTTTAAAACATTGTTTTTACAGCTTTGTTTGCTAATTTTCAACCGCATTTTCTAAAACGTTTACTTCCTCTTTTTTTAAAGTTTGCATATTCCAAATTACAAGAAGTTTCTTTGAGATGTTTTTAATTTATAGATTTTTGTTTCTATTGTACCCTTTACCTAGACTGATCTTGAGCTAGTTTAATGACTGTTGAGTTATGTGAAGGTGCGATTAATATTAAATAACGTACGTTTTATTTCATCGGTAAATACAAAACTTGGTTGTGGCTCAAGTAATGTAATATTGAGTCTCCTTTTTCACAAATTTTATTAATAGCAAATATATGGCATTGAAAATAGTCAGAAAGGTACATTTGCTAATAATAAAATTTGTAAAGAAAGGAGACGATTCAATATTTCATTTAATAATCTTGAACTACCCTAATTATTTATTAACTATCCTAGCCCGCTTTTAATCTATTATAATAAATTATTTGTTACCCGTGCCCCTGTTCTAGACTAATAATTTTTTCGTTATCCTGGCCTACTCCTGACATATCCTAATTAATAAAATGTATTAAACTCGTAAGACTCACTGTTATAGATTCACGAAATGTTTTCGTGTTTTTAAATTTACTATATCCTAATTAATCATTTATTTTCCTAGCGTACTTTTGACCTACATTAACAAATTATTCGTTACATTAGCGTACTCTTGACCTATCCTAATAAATTATGCATTACTCTAGCCTACTTTTAATCTACCCAAATCAATCATTTATTATCCTAGCGTACTCTTGACCTAGGCCAATAAGTTATTTATTGTCCTAGCGTACTCTTGACCTAGGCTAACAAATTATTTCTACCCTAGCGTACTCTTGACCTATCCCAATAAATTTTAAATTGACCGAACATATTCCGGACTTTTCTTTATAATATATAAAAATCATATTTGGTAGTAATAAGTAAAAAATATGAAACAAAATAAACAAAAAAATATTTTAGGCACCTTTAATATCAACAGATTAAATCTGAAATCTTCTAGAGTAGTATAAATGCAAATATGAGTAGAAGAGTAAATATGTGCCAACCAGATATTCTGCTATACTTTTAATAAGGCACAATACTATATATTTGAAGTAAAGGCATAACGTACAATATTTTATTACGGAAAGTTATTTCAATATGTTGTTTGTCACCAAAATGGCATCATTGAAATATTTAACAAAATCCTTATCATCACTGAATGGGTAAACTAGAATATGTTTTATAAAATATGTTGTTCAATTATAAATAATTATTTAAGAATGAAGATTAATTGCTATTACAAAATTAATGAAGTATAAATATGTATTTAATGGTTAAGAAGAAGAAAAAATATATAATAACCATCAATCAAAATCCTTTTATATATTTTGTATTGTGTCGATATAATATAAATTAATTAATATAATTAATGTAATCCATATGTATCGTCAGATCATCAAAACAACATATTACATCATCGAAATATTCAAAACAAATGATCGGTGTCTGGTAGGTATAAAATTATTCATTTTATTTTCGGAGTGAATCATAACTTAAGTAATGAGGAATGGATAAATCGGAATATGATTTATAAAATATATCGTTAGATTGGAAACAATTAGTAATGAACTGAAAATAATTGCGATTGCAGAACTAATGAGATATAAATATGAATTTAATGGTTAATTTATTACGGGTGCTTTTAGTATTTACTTAGGTGAAAGACCTCGGTCAATGTACTGTTTAATTCATGTTAGAAATAAACAATGGCATCCCAACCCAATAACATCGTGGTTTTAAAAAGCGACAAAAATATTATGCGTTATAATTTTCTGTTTATAACGCATAATATTTTTGTCGCTTTTTAAACCACGTTGTTATTGGGTTGGGATGTTAAATAGATGTGCTTAGCTTCCGAATTAGCATCATCATAATCGTTCTATTTAAACTGGTGTAGAACGTTAAGTAAACGAATACGAATTTATGAATTAAAATATTTCTATACCCAAAAACTAAATAGTAAATAATCAAGTGTTTAAATTAATCTTCTAACTAATATAAAAATATTTCACCACGGGTTAAGTGAGAATTTAATTCATTGCGACCAAAATGTTTTTCGTCAGTTGGTCTGATCCAGTGTATTTTCCCGCTTAGTCACCATACCTTATTTATTTTGACTACTTCTTCTGAAAGCATGTTAAGGTCTACTAGTAAACGGAACTTCTGTTAACAGTACTGACGATCTAATTGCACGCATTATGGTAGCTACAGGTAAAGTTTAAGAAGCCCATCAGCGTTCGGTCATCAACGAGCCAAAGATTTGTGGCATTATGGCGAAAAGTGGTGATTTTAAATAGATACTTTGTTGGCAATCGAATTTTCTTTCTTCTTAGGTTTTGCTGTATTAAGAATAATAACCTTGATTTGCGTTCATTCTTTATTGTGTCACACTCGTTCCAGAAAGGCAAATTTGCAACTCCCACTTAGTATCCAAACCTTATTTTCCTTGACTAATTTTTCTGGGAGCATGTCAATAAACTAGTATACGATACTTCTGTTAACAATACTGGTGATCTTATTGCACGCATTTTGAATGAGCCGCAGATTTGTGGCATCATGACGCAGGTTGGTGAATTTCAATAGATACTTTGATGGCAATCGTATTTTCTTTCTTCTTAGTAATTTCTATATTAAGACTAATAACCATAATTTCTTATAAAATAAAGCACTAAAAACCTTTCTTCACAGAGTTTATTTGAAATACCAAATATATATTTCGGACACTTTACTTTATTTTATAATCAAGTTTATCTTCACGTAACTCATCCAATTAATTTACTATTTACAACCATAATTTCTGATCTTATTTCCGTTCTTTCTTCATTGTGTCACCCTCGCACCTGAAACCTAAATTTTCAACGACACAGAAAGTACGATTAATGTTAATTCGTAGGAAGACAGACGAGCAGAAAGGTGGGTTAAATATTAATAAATTGAATTGAATAATAAATTGAATAAATATATTCCGAAAGGCCTAGTAACACAGAGCGTTACACATGAAATAAAGCATAAGTTATTATCAGGTCACTACGGCTATAAAAAGCGGATCTAGAATGGATGCTATGGAATAAATTTAAGACAGATAATATAAAAATTAGAAGCTACCAAGCATCGCAAAGTTTTTGTGGGCAATAAGTACAAAAACTTTGCGATTCTTAGTAACTTCTAATTGTCGTCTTCTTCTTTAAGGACTAGACTTCCTAGGGAACGTTGGCGACTGTCTTGTTCGTCTTGTTTGTGATTGTTCTAGAGCTCTCTCGATCCTGCGCCGCGTGAAGGAGATCATCAGCATTCACGCCAGTCCATTACGGTAGATTCCGTAGCCACAACAGTTTTTTGCAACCTATTCACCGTTTTCCTTCTATTTCAACATTTAGAATCAGATGTAAGAATTCATATTTAGGTCTCTGCAGTTCTCTCCGAGGTATTCCAGTTTTTGGCGTTTGAATGCCTGACATATAAGTCTGGCGTAGCCTATTCTTCGTTACTGATTCTGCTTGGCCTAGTAATTAGAAATTCCAGGTGGAGCAAGATCATAAGTCAGCTTGAGACAATAAGGGGAAGCTTGTGTGCTCAAAGTGTGGGACTCTTCTGTAAAGCAGCATGCTCCTCAACCTCCTTCAACTTGGTGTCATGTAAGCCTATTTCTACCTCGGAACCGCCTAGGCATTACTTCAAGGTAGGCGCGCCCGGTCATTTATTAGGACCCTTGTTGTTGTATCTTTTTGTATTACTTTATCCTCGACAAATTTTTTAACAGCCTACCAGTAAAATATAAAAATATAGTGACAACAATGATAGAAAACGAACAAATTGTTTTCCATCATTATCTTTACTATATTTTCTTTATTTAGTTTTTCTTTTCCCCATCTCCATATATAGCATCTATCTCTCAGTCTTCCATTCCTCGCATTCAAAGAGGGTGTGCCAGAGATCATCCTTCTGCTGGCAGTATATACACTGGTCATCATCCTAAAGTTTGAAACATTTGAAGTAGCTGCCAAAGCATCGTTGAACTGTTAGGGCTTATGTTAGATGGTAGCTTAAGTTGCACTTTTCTATATTGTACCATTTATTGTTATTTATCTATGTCTGGTATAAGTGTTTGGTCCAGTTGCACTTTTCGTAATTGTTCTATGATTCTTACCAAGCTTAGTTGGTATATCACCTTTCCGCCGATTTATCGATAGATATTATCCTTGCGATGATTCCAGTTGCTTCCAAAGATGTTGTTCTGTAGGTACATATTACTCTTATAGCCATCTGTCGCTGCAGTCCCTCTAATTTCTTCCTGTGGTAAGATACCTACAGTGCACTTCTCAATAATGTAATTATAAAACTATTTGTAATCATTCAATGACAATAAATTATTATTATTATAATATCTGGGCTCTGTATAATATTATAGATTCTACCACATCCGCTAGAAGCCTTTTCATGGTGTCTTCCGTTTTGCTTATGTTGAGCATAAACTTGGACAATGCTTTGGTAGCTTTTACGGCATTTTGGTATACGTATTTCACGTGTGGTCTAAAGCTAAGGTTTTGTTCCAAAATTTACCTAGGTACTAAACCTCTTTGTTGGATGTTACATGCCCTTGACGTCGAAGCTGAAGATGCGATGTCTTTCCCAACCAATTAATAGGAACGCTTCCGTTTTGTTGGTACATAGCTCAGACTAGTTTGATTCATCCGCTTTGTTATAACTTCTATACTGGCGCGGATCTTATGGTGTAGGTGCTCTTCCGTTCATACGGTTGCCACCAAGGGCAGATCTATCCGTAGGCATCTTTTGACGAAAGATGTCATCATATAACAGGTTCCACAATATTTGACCCAGTACCAATCTTTGGGTTCCAATTCTATCACTCTCTCTTCAAGGTATCTTTGCGTAAATCGGATCAGATACCCCAGTATCTCCTTTTGGTGAAGTGTTGCAATTATCTTGTTCCACGGTACCGTTGTGAAGGCGTTTTTGACGTCTAGTATGTCCACGTAAAAGCCCCTTATTTTAATGTTTTTTTGTTTTTCCTTTGAAGCAATTTTCGGACCTAATTTTTCTCCTCTATTGTTGATTTACTCTCGAGAAAACCATGATGGTTCTCGCTGAGCTCTCAATTTTCTTTATTTATTTACGCAGTCTATCCACTATCATTATTTATAGAAGTTTGTTGAGTAATAATAATAATAAAAATAATAAATTGTCTATTTTCCAAAATTTTTCATATAATAATGCTTGAAAAACAAGCGAAGTTCAGCTGAGTTACCTTAACTGATACTGCTCTTCCACTTAACCTACACAGCATTAGCAAAGATCTAAACCAGAGTTTGTTTTCCCTGGCTTGGGGATTAGGACTAATTTTGCCTTTTCCATTCCGTAAGAAATTGACCCGTTTCTATTATTTGATTAAATACCCTCCTTACTAGGTCGGGTTATAGATCTACTGTTCACTTTACTATTTCTGGTAGTATCCCGTCACAACTTGGTGCTTCCTTCACTTTGATCGAATATGGGAGTTTCAATTACTACCACTTCGGGTCATCTTATCTCTTCGTTTTATGGAAATAAGTTTTTATAAATCTCTTTTCTAGTTTTTAAGTTTATTTTATCAGTTTGTTTATGACCATTTTATATCAGAGTCCCTACACATCTTTCTCTATATCATTACAGATTTCGACCCATTTCCTTTCTTTGCTTTGTTTTATGAGTAAACCTAGATCTTTCTTGGATTCTTTGTATTCATAGTTTGTTTCTTCTTCTCAATTTAATTGGTCAACCAATATACGACTCACCTTTGCTTGTTAATGATTTTTTGGCATGACTACATCGCAATAATGTGTTATCGTAGTGATACGTTTTTAGCGCTGTTTATGTGATTGTTGTGTGACCTTTCTTCCAGAGCTTCTTCGAATTTGTTGTTATTAAACTTTGAGTACATCCAGCCTTTTGTTTCAGCTTCTTTGTATATTGTGATCTTGCTTGCCGTGGAGATCTCGTAGTACGAATATAAATATCTTATCCAATTTAGAATCTTTTGGTCAACCATTCTGCAGATATTTATTATGCCCGAAATTTTTTCTTTACTGATTTGCCTTGCCGTCTTATGAACGTTGGCTTATCCCCTACATTGACCACTATTAATCCGTTTGCTGCTATCCAAAATAGAAGAATTTCTCCCCTGTGTTTTTTTTTTGATCCCCACGCCGGAGATTGAGAGTTGTTTTCTCCCGCTTAGATTAATTCTCCTCCTCTTATGTTTTGTATGTGCCTACCAAGGTTAGTTAAATATTAATTGAAGTCATCTTCGCTGCAGTTTGGCGATATATAGCAGTTTAAAATCGTATTTTTGTCAACTGTGATCGTGTTTAATGCTGTGGTCTTTCCTTGCTCTTTCATTAAAGTATAGTTTTTGCTTATAACTCTTATGGCTGTGTCTAAGTTCGTGTCATCATTTTTTTTGGTTGGTTAATTTAAAAGTAATATAGTCGCTAGCTACCTGGCAAACAAGAAGCTGCTGATTGGTACTAATAATAATGCATTGTTGTCCAGGGCTCCAATTATAAAATATTTACAAAATTTTTGAGGTAAAAGCAGATTAGAGAAATAGTATGATTTTAAACACGGACGATACCCTATATGACCAATGACGATGAAGAGCTCTAAAGTAGTATTCCAAATAAAGGAAACATCCTAATCAAAGGTAATATAGAGAAATTTGAGAAAAAAAGTCTGGCTTATTATATAGGAAACGTGATCGAGTTTAGCAAATGCATAAGATACGGTGATATTTAGCAGGAACAATATATAAAAAAAATCTGTAGAGGACTACCATTAATGTAAAGAAAACCATAATTATTAGTAAAGCATACTTCTGATATTTAAATGCTCAGATGAAGCAAGAAAGTTGCCAGGTGTTTAGTAGCTAAATCCATTTTGCTACATCGTCTCATTTTGATGTAATTAAAGTATCATAGAGAGATAATAAGCTGGGAGCAAAACCAGTCATGATAAGGTTATGTATTTCATATTATACTATATCTCTGGAGGTTACTCAAGCGATGGCTGGTATTATACCAATAGATCTAGTCTAGTGCTCAGGCTACAAAAATGTATGAAGAAGATACTGGATAAGTGAGTTAATAGCTATAAAATCCGTCGAAATAGAGCAAAGTGAATCACATGAGTTTTGATAAACCTTGACTATAGAGATTTAAGATGAGAGAAAGCGATAATTTCTCATCTTGCGTGGAGGTTGAAGCCTTTTTATTGAAGTTTAGTGATATAATAATAGATATGAATTAGTCGACAACCAAGAGGATCAATCTTGCCGAAACAATGCTTTCAGACCAGAGCAGCTAAAATATTGTATCTTAAAATCTAAGAGGGTCAAAAAATGTGCAAATCAGAACAAATCAAGAAGTCGCTAATAAAAACTCATGGTATTTGACAGGATATATCATAAATACCCAGGGAAAGTAAGATAAGTCATATGAATTAGTGGAACATGAAACAACATAAAGCATTTCCTTCCTTTAAATTGAAGGTTGCATTAAGATAAGCTATCATTTTAATGTTCTCAGATCATTTCAAGCAAGCTATTTTATATATAGGTTTTATAATTAAAGTCACTTGGTTTGTTGTTATAAAACCTATATATTAACATAATGTTTCACCAAGTGATTAATGAGAAACAAGTATAAGGTATTTTATTATAACAACTGGCATTAAAATAATTCATTAATATTAAACTAAATATTGATGAATCAACTTGACTTACGATTCTCAATCAAAATTATTTTATAATAGACCAATGATAAAGGATTAATTACTCAAGTTGGTTACATGTTTTCGCTTCATCTATCTATCATCTATCACTTCTAATATGCGAAATTTACAGAACTTGTTGAAGTTTGATAGTAATGTGCTTATGATAAATTTCTCTTCTTCAACTTATGAAATTTACAAAGTCACCATTATCTTTTATATGTTGATAATATTCATAATTGTCTTCTAAGTACGTTATTTAAAATCATCAAATATATATTTTACTATTATAATTTTCAGTAAAGTTTGTTCTCTTGTCAAAATTTGCTAATATGGTATACGAATGCTATAATTATAGAAAATAATTGCGTAAAGAATCCAACCAAAAAGGTAATAATTTTAAAAGGCGAAGAAGGTAATGACATACACGCAAGTATTTTAATAATGTTTTTTGATTTATCAAACAGTAAATTCAAAATATTAATTGATTATTATCCTACTGTCCCGATCATTCAGAGAAACGTTTGTATGTTTTGATGAGACGTTGTATTAAAATAAACATAATCATGGCAAAGTAGCTCCGGAATCAATTCGCCGCCCCATATTATACGCAGCAAACAATCTACGATTATTTACATAACATCCCGCATCATCCTGCCGCTTTATTCCAGACGAAAACGCCGGGACACACACAAAGAACCGTCATCAATTTTTAATTATTCCATTCGGAATTCGAACGCGCAACATTAATCCCGTTTTCTGGTGAAAAATGCTTTTTACGCACAAGTTGAATTATCAGTACAATGAAAAATTGTTTTTAAAAAGCATCCATAAAATCTTGTTACTCTATGAATATTCTATATAAATTGCTATATTCGTTTCTCCCAAATAAATTAAACTATCAAAGGCAAAGAAGAAGAAAAGTATAAATAATTTTTAATTTTTATACGACTATGTGAGTTTACGATGACTGAAAATAATATAATATATAAATATTGTTAACGGTGGAGGCTTGTACTTCGTTATACATTATTCTTCACAAATAAAAAACTTTTTAACTTTGTATAACACTAACTTTATTAGCTTTATCACTTCTAGTTTGATACTGACAAGTTAAAATTGTGGAAACTATAGTCACTTAATAAAGTCAGTGTTATACAAATAAAGTTAAAAAGTTTTTTATTTGTAATATATAAATAGTTCTATGAAAACATATAAATCTCTCATCATACTACATTGCTTTCTCTAAATATTAATTATTGCTCTTCTCTCAACTGCATACAAGGACCTGTTTCGATCAACTTTAGAACTCATTGGCGTAGCGCAGAATTTCTTTGTTTAATACTATATAATTAAATTTCCATGCTATAACTAATTGTTTTAAATTCTAACTGTTATTATTTAAAGAAACACAATTCAACATTAATTCTAAAAGAAATTATTACTTCTTAATAATATTTCATCTAAAAACAGGTTATTAATATTGAGCCTTTATATTTTCTGAGATGAGTTTATATTAGGTGTACGATTTATATTTTTTATAAGGAAATATGTATCTATTGATCGATTCAAATAACCTTTGACAGTCCGGGTTTAATGAAAAATCAAATTGTTTTGAACTTTTAAATTACTTTTTTTATTACTTTTGTTTTGGACCTCTTATTTTTCATGAAATTCATCGAAAGTGGGACACGATATTATATGATTTTATTCTTATAACTCCTCCAATAAGCAATAATTAACCTGTACAATAAAAAAAATTAAATTCACAGCCATAATTTAAGCTGTCATTGAGAATATTTACACTAGTACAGATTCAATCATTTAATTTTATAATTTCTTAAATTATTTTTGTTTCTATATTAAAAATCACGCTTATATTAGCAAATACAATTGGAATACAAAAGAAACACAAGAATGCAGGTGGGTACCGGCAAGTACCACGACAAATAGGTCAATTACGTGAAAGTTAATTGTTGTGTGCACAGATGGTACCGAGGAGGAAGTTGTAGATCTAGAGATCTCTCACACCATCGCTGGTTTTAAATAGATTTCTTGGTCTAGCGGCTTTTGGTTTCATTTGTTATGAAAGAATTAGCAATGTTTCGTAATTATTGATTTCGTGTGTTCAGTGAAGGAAGAGAATAATTGCGCGTCAGTATTGGGTTTTAAGAATGTCTAAATTATGTCTATATTAAGAATATATTGTATGAAGAATGTAAATTGTTAAGCTGTATTATATGCCGTTTAAAATTCTTTGAACAATTGATTTCATTTCATTTTCCCTTGATATTTATCTTCATTAGATTATTAGTTGTATAAATCGTCGCATTAAAAATTTCAATATTGCTAATAAAAATTATTACACACAAATACATGCTATAATAATTTATATTATAAGTTACCTTCACGTCATAAATGTATGTCTTTGTAGAAGAAACTTATAATAAAGTAACATATGAGGAGCTTTTAATTGCCCTTTTTTTGCAAAAGTTGGTAATTAGGATCAGATGTGAAACTAATGCGTCTACATCTTAATCTTAAGCAATATTGACATTGATATACATGTCATAAAATAACTCGAAGCAAATCAGACAAAAATAGCTACTAGCAATGACAAAAATATTGCCTTAATGGTAATAATCACCTTCTGATCATCATCGGCTATAGGAAATAATGATTTTAGTGGAAGAACACTACCATGTGAACTCCGCCTTCAAGTCCTGCGATCAAAATTTCAAAGTTATTGTAAATGTATGTTATCTTTTATTTTTTTTTGTAAGACTTGTAAAGTTAATAAACCAATCCAAACTAAACCAAACCATCACAACGTTTTAATGTTGTCGCCTAAGAAGAGGCTTTTTCCCAAACTGACAAAGAAATTAATAATTTAAAATACATATTATGAAAGAAATTCTGACAAAAAAGAAAATAAAGAAGGCTAAAAAAATGTGGCCATAGTCGATGTCATTGCATTCAATTGGATTCCACTAATGGACAATGAGAAATAAAAAAAACCGATTAAAGGTAACAGCAATCTACTTTTAAATATAAAAAAAGTACGAAAAATAAAATTTATCCCAACAACTTTATGTATCGACCAAAATCTGCAATTACCTTAGGCAACATATCATTTCAATGTCAAATTATACTAGCATGGATACTAAAAGCTTCCAATTGACTCTTGAGAATAGTATATTAAAGGTTAAAGAAAAAAAATCAATACTTTAGAAAAAAGAATGTGTGAGGGTTGGAAATATTGGTAACAATTTCAATCTATGACTTAAGTTCAAAAAAAGTTGTAAAATAAACTATGTGTTCATAAAATATCGGGATAAGTTTGACACTGGATAAAAAACAGATTAAAAGGGTTCAACTTAAGATTTTGTTTTTAGTTATTGCCTGCTTTCCAAATTATTATTCCACGTGAGCTCTTTCAAAAAATAAAGAGAATTATTGCAATCGTTACTACGTAGTAATCCATACTTACACCGAATTGAAAAATTCACTATGTTTTAACCACAAATAATCAAAAATTTTAGAAAAATTGAATGTCACGAAAACATTATGTTCCGAAGGGTTGTACAGCCCCAAGCAACGCTATCAAAATTGCATCGCATTGAGATATTTATACATTACCAGGATGAATTTAATTCTGAACTAAAAACACCGATTAACATTGGTTAAATTAAATTTTATTCCATTTTGACAGGTAATATTTACCGAAACTTACATGCTTTCCCAATTAACGTTCCATCTAAGCTCATTATGAAGTAATACAGTGGTAAAAAAACATAAAAAATAGTTGGTTGATAGATAAGGCGTTGAGATGTTGAAAATCCATATTCATTTGTATATTAAAGTTGTAAATAACTAAGATTT
This sequence comes from Ontholestes murinus, assembly GCA_963969525.1. Lineage (NCBI taxonomy): Eukaryota > Metazoa > Arthropoda > Insecta > Coleoptera > Staphylinidae > Ontholestes > Ontholestes murinus. The sequence continues at coordinate 70,569,010 of OZ018390.1, read as the reverse complement.
TCAAAATGTGTGTTTATTTTCACTACAATTGTTTCGCAAATAAATTTGCGAAACAATTGTAGTGAAAATAAACACACATTTTGAAAATCTTAGTTATTTACAACTTTAATATACAAATAAAAAATAGTGTTTTATTTCATCCTACATTTGAAAATGAAATACCACATCAAATAAAAACCACCACAATCCTGTTTCTAATTACAAAATATTTGGAAAAAACTGTACAGCTACAAAAAGATTAAGTTCCGAACGTTAGAGCGGCTCAAAACAAAGGTTTTTGCAGGTAACTGTTACCGAAAATTACTGCTTGCTGTCTTAATTGATATTTCACTCAAGCTCATTGCGATTTTTTTTTGAAACCACGAAACGATTAAGTTCCGAATGGTCATGTGGCCCCTAACAAGGTTAATACAGTGCGGGTTTTAGTGAGACTTCTTTAGCTGGATTGCAGATTTTACATAACAGATCTTGTACCTGATTTCCAAATGTTGAGCAAATTCTTGACCATTCCCAATACTTAATATTTTTCTGTACATATTAGTGATATTACCATTTGAGTGTTTGAGTAGTCATCAATAAAAGTGTTTATAAATATTAAAGCGTTTCTCTTTAATTTCTTCGAGTCGTTATAACCCAGTGCTCTTATAAAACCTAAAAAGTGATTAGCAAAAATATACAAGATCAATACCGAGAAAACTGAAGTTAACTTTGAAGGAAATACCTAAAAAAATGAAGACATCCAATTGTTCATAGGCTCTACCAGTCGTGTTGATTTAGAAAAAAGACTGGACAAACCCGCTTGTGGGTCTGTTAGCGCAAAGATTCCATTTCACCGATTATTCATTTAAAATGCAAGCATTGGAAAGAAAGAGGGCAGATTTTTATATACTGCTTAAAAATCAGAGACTTTATTCTTATAGATATTCAACTCAATAATATTGGAAGTTGTAAATTATAATATCACTCAAAGAAATACTAGGTTTTTGAATGTTTTAAATATTATACTACAACAATGCTTCACTACACAGTGGGTTCATCAGCTAGATGAAAATATAATGGTGTGGCGAAATATTGCTGTAGTACAATATTTAAAAAACTTCAGAAACCTTAAACTCCGTTAGTATTTTTTATGTGTTACTATGGAGTTTCGACAAGTAACAGCCTCATTAATCCAATTATAATATCGCAGTTTGAACACTCAGAAAAAGGAAGGTCTGTAATTAAATTGAAAAATATATTACATCAAGGAAGTTTGAAAGCAATTTACGGGAAAACATGGTATGTAAAACGTTGTTTCTAAAAATTTTCTAATTTGTGACTGGCTTCAAATTAGAGATCAGAGATGAAGGTAACTCTTAACTCATTCAAATAACACAGGAATCCCTTTGTTTTTTGAAACTTTTCGTTATGTAAATCCTATAAATAAGTATCTTGTTAAAATCTATGAAAGTTGATGCTTAATAATAAATTATAATGTAATAGAAAATCGAAATAGAGTACTGATAGTCTTATGTTGAACTTTGTGTCATAGGTTAAAAACGAATTTTAAAAGTGTTTAAGAAGATTGTTATTTATTAAATTTTAATTCTTTCCTTGAAAGAATATATGTAAATTTACTGTTTAAAAAGTAAAACTATTTTTTTATAATTGAGACACAATAACTTGATTTTGCTACTATATTTTTAAAAATTACAGTGTCTATAGTTTCGACTATAAGATATAGAACTAAAAGTTGTCTCAATTACAAGTCATTCAATATGTACCACAAAGTAAACGCGTCTACCATCAAATATTAAATCTATTTTTTTATAAAACTTGATTCTTGGCGATATTCGGCTTAATAATGTTGAAAATCGGAGAGTATAATATCGCAGTATGAAGATATTAATACCCAGAAATTGACTGGTCTAAAATTAAATTGTATAATATAGATAACCAAGGAAGTGTTAAACGCAATTATTGGAAATCGTCCTATTGATATTGTTCATTCTAATAATATTCTGAATCTTGACTAGCCATAAAATTGAACTAAAAATTGAAGATCAAATAACTCAATCAAAAAATTCCAGTTAACTAAGTTTAGTGGTTGAAAGCTTTTATAAAGATTATCAAAAGTTTTACTTTGAAGTGTAATTGTATTGAATGCTTTTAAAGCAAAATCTTACTGCAAATTAACAGACAAGCAGGGCTGACGAACAACCAGTACAGGTTTAGGAATGGCCGGTTCATCCTGGACGCTCACGCTTTCCTGGCCTACTATACTGGACGCTCTAGCTAGGCGAGAGGTTCCTGAAAAACTGATGGGGATACTGTATAGCTACCTTTCTGAGAGAATCCTGATCAGCAACGTTCCGAGTGGAGGCGAAAATGAGACGGAATTTCAGGCAGTTTTCCACAAGTGTCTATCTTCTGGAAACTTCTGTGGAACATCACATTGGCTAAAGTTGTCCTAATAGGCTTAGCTGATCGGTTTCGCGGATGACCATCTTCTCATCATAAGGGAGGGTGACATAGATGTTTTCAAGACAACAGTCGAGGAGGTGACCCCCAAAATTGGCCACATCGCTAAGTAGCGATTTCGATACACAAGACCCAGGCGTTTTGGCTGACCAACGAAGTAGGGGTGAGAAGATCCGGCTCTTAGGCTATGATATCATGATCTCTCAGAGATTTAGATACCTTGGCATCATGGTCAACTCAAATAGATACTCTAGATCCCTGGTCTCCAAAGTCCCTCGGAAGGGAAGAAAATGGTTTTACTAGAGGTGGCCAGATTGTGTCGGAGCTAAACGCAACGCCGAGAGGCTCCACAGCACTCTTAGACTTGGTGCTCTAGAGTAGCCAGAGCCTACAGGTTGGTATCTACAGACGCGACTAAAATTCTGGCAGCCACAGCACCTCCGGATCTCAATATCGAGACCAGCTTACAAGCCGATTAGGGCTGGTGCAGACAAAGCTCGAACCAGATGGGAGTAGGAAGATAGGACGTTAGCTATCTGGCAAGTCAAGTGCGAAGTGGCGGTAGAGAGGGAGTGGACGAGGTGGTTGCTAAAGAAGAGGTTTTTTCCTAAACTGATGAAGAAAAGCATAACTAAACTGAATCAAAATAATAATTTCTAATTAAAAAAGGATACATGTTATTAAAGAAATTCTGACAAACAAGAATATAAAGAAAGCTCGAAAGGTGTGGCCATATGGAGTGGACGAGGTGGTTAATATCGGACATTGGGCTGTGAGTGTAGCGCTAACACGGCGACCTGGACCACTTCTTAATCCAGCTACTCTTGGGACACGGTTGTTTTGGGCCAGAATTGGTATGGAACTATGCCCTACGTGCGATCACTGCGGTGCGGATATTGATTCTCCTGACACACCCTTGTGAAATGCAGTGCATGGTAGTGTTCTGGAGGCAACACTCGTCGCTTCAGTAAGCGTCGATACAGTAGTGAGCTTGATGCTAGAGTGTGAAGAGAAGTGTACTGCGATGGAGTCGTTCACCAACGCGATGCTTCGCCGCAAAAACAGCAGCCCGGGTATCACTGGTTCCTGAGAGTTAGAGGAAGTTCAGTGGGTAGGGTTTATTCACACAGAATAGGAGTCCTACAAACATTCCTCTTCTCAAAAAGAGGGCACTTCTCAAATGCCATAAAAAATAGGGATTGACCAAAAAAGATAAGAGATGAAGATAAATAAAGTCATTAAAAATACCTAAACCAAATAGAAAACTGCAACAAAAAACACGATTTCTTGAAGACTATGCTGACAACTAACACTATGTGGCAGTTCTTTTTTCCATTAATACGAATTATTTCTAAGTTTCTATTGCAGGTCCAAAAAGGAGCTTGAAATGTTATGTAATTATTATATATTGGTCGAAAGCAACAAAATAAGAATAATTATTTGAGAAAAACGGGCTAATATATCATTTGAAATAGGTCTCAGCATTAGTTACTTGACAATAAAGTAAAACTGTACCATCCAAAATTTGGAAAGAGAGACTAGCTGGAGATTGAATGAAGAAAATATAAATTCTTCTTCGAGCCTATCAATTTTTTATAAGCTAATATTTGATAGGCTCGAAGGAGGAATTATATTTTCCACAATGTGTTTAATCTTCAAATTAAAAGTATTAATATTAAGGCATTTCCTATAACCTTGCTACGATCCAGTTCTTCACAACGTCCTTGAGTTAATCGTCCGAGTAGAAGCCTGCCTTTTTAGATGATTTTTTTAGGGATCAAACACATGGCAATATCAAGAGACATGTCTGGGTTATAGAGTGGTTGGTTAAGCTGTTTCTGACTCAACTTAGGCAGTTTTGCATGTGTGACCCTGGAGACTGGAGACGTATAAACGCATGGAGCAGAAACTAACCCTCCGTAAGAAGCTCCGGTCTTTTGTTTTTGATAGACCTGTATAGTTTTCTGAGTGTATCATAGCATACATCAGAGTTAGTAGTCCTTCTGTGCTCCAGGAATTCACCATAAACAACAAACACATGGAACACTTGGACTTGCCAACATTTTGAACTTTTTAGGGGGTGACGATGGAAGCTTCTACTGCATGCTGTCACTCTTTGACTTTGGCTCGTATTAATGTATTAGTTTTTTTTTCATCTGTGACGATCCACACTAGGAAAGCGGTGTCTTCATGATACCGAAACAGATCTTGAGGTGCGAGTCCGATATGTAATTCCTTTTGCTGGTTGGTGCTTACGATAACGCAAATTGTCGTGAACAATAATCCACACTGTTCCATCGATTTGCGATTTCTATGTGTTTGGTTCCGACAACGAACTCAAGAACCTTGTAAAGGACTAGATCTCGTCACGGCCAAAAAGAGTTCTTGGAAAATGGAATTCTTCGACTGATTCATCAATGGAATCCTTGTGCTCCAGCCTATGGTGTATACTTCGAATAAAAACTTAATTCTTAGTCAAAGTTTTGTTTCATACCTTTACATTTGGACACGTTCTCCCTTTACGTTTCCTGAAGCATTATTTCTTCACCCCCAACATCTATTTTCGAACTTTCTGATCCTTCATACTTCTTCTCTATGCACCAAAATGGGTCTCAATCACGCATCCCGTAAATTACTCATCACTCTCGCACTGTCATCCATTCGCATTCCTTATAATTCCTCCCACACTATTAAACATAATTCTCAGATAATTGAACACTTTTGCCCTCTCGATCATCTTTCCCTTCCATTCTTTTATTCTTCACTCCATTGCTTAGAACATTTACCCCCAAATCTCTCTTTTACATGTATTTTTCCACTCTCGCTAATCTCTCTTTTATTCCATCCCAATACTTCGCCAGCCAAACCATGTAGATATACAGCAAAATGATTTTTTTTTTAATTTTAGAGCTTATATTGAGGTTTCCCAGCGAAACATTATAGGGATAATATGAGGAAGTAGAAATAATTTCGATGAATTTTTAAAAATTAGACGTTTTTTGATGCGAATGACTAAGGTAGTATCATAGAGAAGCTGGTTAGAAGGATTAAGATGACAAAATTTTGTTAACGTACGAAGGGGTGCTGACTCGCTAACTGGAATGTTGTGAATGGTTAGATTATTGTGGATGAATTATAGAATACAACTATAGTCAAGTAATGGATGGGAAATTATTTTGTATATTCTAACCAGAGTTCTAGTAGAAAAACCAACATTTCTATGCGTTATGTCTGTGAAATATTTTCCCCTTGAAGTTATTTTAGTTTTTAACTCAGTGGTGTATCTCTTAAATTTGATTTTTATATATTGAAAACTGAATAAAGAGAGATAGTAAAAAATAATGCTTCATGAGATTTGTTGATGCGATGATAATGATTAGAGGATATGATTTATGGCGATTGATTTTAATGCGTCATTTTACAATCTAACGCTGAAGGGAGTCAAGAAGCCCTCGAAGGAATTGAAGTGCTTTTGGTAATGTAATAAGGGTAGTATCATTTGCAAATTGCAGAAAATATATGCAAGGATTAAATGGAAGAGATGAACCTTAGGGAAGTGCCTGATAGAGAGTTAAGGAAGAAGAGAAAGAGTTATCGATTTAAACTTTTCGGGATCTATTGGATATGAATTTATTAATATTAAGTTTGATATTAAAGAGAGGATATGGGTTTGAGTGGAAGCATGGCGTTTAAATTATATGTACGTTTTTTTCATCCTTCAATATTGTAAATGTCTTATTCATTTTTTGTATATTGTAACCATGCTTGATGCAGTTTAAATAAAGATAAAGATAAAACAACTGAAAACGTAATGTTAGTAATTTATAACATCAAAAAGGTAAGCTATTATTAAACTGTATAATAAACACCATCATGAGTTTATTCTTGTGAAACGATAATTACATTTTGAAAAAAAGTGTAAAAGTCTATTTAACCATCACAATAACATAATGACGTAATTACTCTATACACACCACGTATCCAATTAATTCGCACACTCTATCATTACATCTCAAGCAACTTTGACGTGGATGTCACGGAAAATGCACATTTCACCAGTGTAATAGTATAATAGTGTAATTAGGCGTTTTAGCTTAATCATGGGATGGTTATCGGTGACATGATATGCTAGTTTAGGCAGTAATTGAGAAAATGACATTATTATTTATCATTATGGATCTTGGGCGCTTACCACGATACAGTAATAAGATAAATGTGTGTATCAATGTCACGTAAATAATTTATTGCCGACGGTTTGTTTGCCGCATATTACTAAATTAATCATCGGCTGTAAACATTTGTATATGTGTGTGTGTGTCTGTAAATCAGATCCGAGTAAACAATCGATCTGCTGGAATAAAAATGTAATCGCTAGATTATAAGCCAAGTAGTTCAGTGTGTCAGGAGTACGCCTTAACGACGGAAATGATGAATTACTATCAATTTATTACTAAATGAAAAAAAGTTCTAATGTTATAAGTATATAATCGAATACTATTTCCTTTTGAGTGTTTGCATGAGCGTGTATTAACATCATTAATGTCAAGTACACATGTTTTTTTTTTTATATTGATTACAACAAAGATAATCAAGCTCTTATCCATTCTTACGTGTTTACATCTTTCGCTTCATTTTTTATACGCCGGTAATATATGCGTGCAAATCGACCATAATAACATTTTACGTGCCTCATTTCGCCCTTTAAGATGAACACCGAAGGGGGGATTTGTATCGATAATCTTTCAAGTCCCGGCGGTCTGTCCGTTATTAGAGCCCCTTTATTCGGACAGGCTTCGTAGGTTCCTGAAAGGGGATCTCCTGAAAATGACAAAAGCCACGGAAAAAGATCCCATGACTCGGATAACGTGGAAGGAATTAGAGATAATCCCCAGAAATAAGGTAGTGCGAAAGCTGCCCGGGATACGAGTAGACCTAATCGCGAAAATGAAAAAAAAAATGTATATATATATATATAGGAGAAACTAAAATATTATCGTTAAATTGAATTCGAAACAATAAATAAGTATTGTTTATATATGTATTAATATTATTATACATTTACATATATAATAGATATCATCTTATAAAGTCATTATGTATATGTAATGTAATTATATACCTTTTATTCCTAACAGTAAATTTACCTCTTACTCACGTTATAAAAATCATTTCACGATTAAAACAAAAGCACGCCATAAATTGCTCACTAAGCCGCTTAAAAGTTTCTAATGCAAAAATTATTTCCACGCGTTCTTCGTTTTTTTACTCCTTTTTCTAAACCCGTAGTTTATTTTCTTCATTGTTAGATAGGACTTTCACATTTCTCCGATGATCACTTTGACTTTCATTATTCCCGTTTCATGGAAAGGCGTCTTAATTTATGGCGTTATCGGCTGCGAAGACGGCTCGCAACTATTTTCATTTATATTTATTTCGAGATCTTCAACTTTCAGTTTCTCGTATGGTATTAACGGTTACGACGATTCTGGAGATGATTAGAGGAAATAATTGCAGGGATTATGTGTATTGATTTGGTTTTATCTGTCGAGAAGTTTATTACAATTGTAATTATACTTTCTAGTGAAAACGTTATTTTGTAATTTCCTGTGATATCAATATTTATCGGTTCATTAATACCTAACACCCAATACCGTATATGCTAAGCTTATATTAGTGATTGGTTTATGAGGAAGAGTTTTTAAACTTTATAACCCATTTATATTCAAAGAATTTCAATCGTTTGCGTCTACAAAAATTATAATAAGCACAGAATAACATAAATACGGCAGAAATTTAAATAAAAATGAATATGTAATTAAAAACTACTATAAAATTAGGTTATAATTATTCTGACAATATAAAAATTCAATAAAACTATTTTAATATAATCAAAATACTTTTGATATAAGCGTTTTGAAAAAAAAAATATTATAGTTGATAGCACACAGAAGAATTTAATGCATTATTATTACATTTTTTTTATAATAATAATATTTATTTATTTATTTATTTATTTTACATCTTTGTATTCCTATCTAATAATATATCACAAAATTTATATATATAAAATTTGAAATAAAAAAATACTTAAAATTTTAGCTGATAGGAGAACCCATGAATAGACTTTATTATTACTTCCTCTATTTACTTCTGATCGGTTATTTAATCCCTTTTTTTCAGGGAGTATTTTATAGCTGTTTATGTCAGCATGACAGATATATGACATATATAATATGTCTTTATTTTCAAAGTGCCAGAAGAGTACAAAATGAAAATTTCGTCAGAATATTTGCTTAACATAGGATTGCTTATTGTTATTATATCTATAAAAATAAGCAGAATTAAAAAGATAAACTGTCATTTAGCTATTTCGGTGAAAGATATTTAATATTTATATGTCTGTGAACGAACACGGGGAAAATAAAAAGCATTAAGAATAAAAATAACAATTCTTTACTATTTTCTAGGTTTTCCAGAATTTTCCTTTCTAAGTTCCCTGAAATTCCCAGCAGTTCTTCTTTAATTTGCCAAATATTTTCAATATTATATAATTATTCAGCATTTTTTTAACTTCCTAGAATGATTTATTATTTCCTGTTTTGTTTGATGGGAATTTTTCACCAATATTTTTTTTAGTTTTGCAGTATTTTCTGCTTTTGAAATAAAATTTAATATTTTCCTTCAAGGCCTAAAAATTTGTTAGATTTTATAGCACTTTTTCTTTTATAATATTAGAATATTCTAGCAACTTTGCTTTTATTTTTCAAAATTTTCCCAGAATATTTTTTTTTAATTGTATAATTTACCAACGAAATTTTTTATCAAAATTTCTTTAAGCGCCTATTATTTCGATTTGATAGAGCTTTATAAAAACTAAATTTTTATAAACTCCAATGTTTTTAAACACGTTTTCCTTTAGTTTGTAGGAAATTTCCAATAAATTTTCTTTCACTTTTAACATTTAAAACATTTTCTGTTCCAAATTGTATGACTTTCTAATAATCTGTCATTTGTTATTTATTTATTCGATTTTTCTACCAATTTCTAATGTTTTGTGTGTATGTGTTAATAATTTTGATAACATTCTCCTGTAATTTTGGAGCAAATTTTAGATTTCTCTGAGAGTTTCTACTAGAAAAAGTTTGTTTTGATTATCTCAACAATTTAATTTTACTTTTTTCTTGTTTTTATTGTTTTTATTAAACATTTCTACAATTTTCCAGAATTTGTGTTCCTGTTGGTTTTTTAAGCAAATGCTTTTCTATATTTTTTAGAATTCTCCAGTATTTTTATTATTATTGGAAATATCTAGATTTTTTTAGCATTTCCTCTCAGCTATTACATTTTCAACAGTTTTTCAATGTCTTCCTGAGGTTTTAGAAGTTTCTAGCCATTTCTCTTCCAAATTTCCAGCAATTTTTTCAAACCTATTACGATTTCTTTCCAAATTGTTTCTTTTTAATAATGAGATATTTTATTGAAGTTATTTTATCTTCCATGTCATTTCAGTGATTAACCGAGTTTTTTTGTAAACTTCTTTTCAAAAATCTCTAACACAAAAAGATCGTGTATAATTATAACAATAACAATAATTTTTCTGATTCTTCGTCTTCTTCTTCTTCATGGCTACTCACAGTAGGTCTTTCAATCTCTTATATTAGTCAGTATATTTTGTTTTATTTTATCTAAATTTACTTTCCTTTCATAACTTATTAAACAAGTTCCCTTTATAATTAAATTTAATTTCTCAAAAATTCTAGAACTGTTCAAATCAAGAATATATCCAATCTTATGCTGTCTCCTATATTATGTTCTCTTATTGCGTTTTACTTATGTAATCGTAATGTAACATATAGAAGTTTATACCTTATATTTATAATATACCTTACACCAATATCTTTATGAGAACGATAATATAAGAAGACTAGAATATTATAAATACTTTATTCTAAGTATAGTATATAGTATAATTACCAGAAACAATTCTGGTTCTGACTTAAAATATACCTACACCTATTTCGGTAGGACAATTTTCAAGAAAGCTTTGGAAGACAATTGTAGTTTGGTGAATTAAACAGACTGCATTACTTCAAGGGCAGTTCTAATGCTCAGGGAAGATATTAATTATACATTAATTACAGAATTCACCTCAGAGAACCTAGCAGTAACCCTAGTGGACGATCCTACGAAGAGGTAGGTATCATGGCCTCTGCCTACTTTAAAAGAGATCAAAATACACCACTACCAGAGGGGGTAAGTAAACTCGTGGAGTGACGCAGAAGAGATAATAAACACTCCCTGGGCTATGATACCAATGGCCAAAATATAGTATTTCCGGGACGAACACTCAATTTGTATGTAATTTTTATGACACCTTGAAATAAAGAATAATTAATACAAATAAGGATCTTCTAGAATTCATTATGTCTAGAAGTTTAGATAATATTAATAGAGGTAGCGAGCCAACCTCTTTGATACAATCAGAAGGGAGATGTTGGATATCACTCTAGATGATGTCTTTAGAGAAAGTGCAATTCAAAATTGGCTTATTGTAGAAGAACCTCTTTGTCGGACCATCAGCAGATTCAGCTTGATATTGTGGCCGTAGCGAAATATGCAATGTAGTCCGAGGAACACAGACTGAAGCCTTTATAGAGAGTGCTTAAGTTTAGAAGATTTCAATCTCCACCTTAACATCCAGGCCAGGAAAAAAATAGAAACAGCAGCGGCTCTGTTCAGAAATAGCATTCTAAAGGCTTGTGTATCCAGTTCTGAAGAGAAGATAATCTTTCAGATATGTGCCAACAGGCATTTTGGTCGCCTCAGGATGCAAGCCAGGAAACAGTGCAAAGGAAACAGGCACTATTGGAATATAATGAGTTGAGGAAACAAAAGTATAAATAAAACACTTTATAACTTTGTTTTACCACTATATTTTGGATAACTGTGACTAGTTTCGATCATAAGCTGATCATTATCAAACATAAAGTACCTAAATTTATTACAAACTTTGCTTATATACTATCGAAAAGAGGAGAATACATTACGTCGGTCTGGACATTAAAAATGGAAAGGAATGGAGTGGTTCCAGTAAATCCATTTTACGACATTTATCGGTAAAGTGTATTTAGGGTTTTCGATTGTAAATTAAATTTGACATCTTATTACTATATTTAAAAGCTACATCAACGTTACAATTTTTAAGGATTTTTTTGATTATAACACTTATCTGGCCAAAAAATGTTAAACATTGAATTTTTTTGGAATACATCATTTCAGCTTATGATCGAAACTAGTCACAGTTATCCAAAATATAGTGGTAAAACAAAGTTATAAAGTGTTTTATTTAAACGTTTTATCATAATGCACCACCACCATACAAGAAGGTGTTGAGAAAGTCTAAAAGGAAAACATGAGGCCTGATGGGAGCAGAAGGGCTCAAGGAAAGTCTCAGTGTGATGTTAAAGACGCAATTTTCTGGCTCAATATCTGTGGACAAGATAACACTGCTTAATCTACAAAAGGAAACATATTTTTATTTATTAGAAGCAAAAGTAAGGCTGGTAAACACCTAACCAGAGAATTTAATGAGTAGTTAATAGTTTAAACCCTGCAAAGCACCAGGCCCAGATGCCCTGTACTTCTGTAGGAGGGGCGAGAAATAATACCCCCTACCTGCAGGCAATTTGCAAAGTTAGCTTTACTCTAGGCTATATTCCAACTGAATGAAAATTTCATGGATTTTAAAGGGTGCGTTTGTCAAAGCAACCACGTAAGAATAATAGGCAACAAACATGCCGTTGTACTTGGCTGGGAAGAAGCTGTAAGTACCTAAATCGGACCAAAGCCTACCCATGTGCTATTAAAAGCAAGAAAGGGCATAGTCTAAGAGTGAGAAAGAAATTGAACAACCCGAGAAATGGCGATAACGCCAGAATGGATCGGGGAATAATCTCTTAGGAAGTTAATTGACCTTACCAAGGGAATTGATTTCCTGAAAACATACTAGTAGTAGCGTTTTAGTAAAAAAGATCTAACCAAGCTGCATTGCTCTAAGGCTGTCTATAGAAATAAGACACCGTCTAGTCTATCTAATCTATTCAAAACTTATTCTTCAATTGAATCAATCAAATATTATCTAATGTATTCCAAACTTACTCTTCAATTGAATCAACAGTCTTTCAAAGAAAATATTAGCAGCATACAAATTGAGAAAAGTTTAAAGGAAGGTCTTTAAAGGTTTTAACAAGTGACGTCAGGGGTCTAACCTGCGTCCCTTAATTTTTGTATGTGTCAAGTACATAAATAAACAAATACTATCGTCAGGCGACTATGCAATCTAAATCCTTTGATTTCAACATTCAAAAAGGTGAGTCGATATCTGCACCATACTAAATCAGGTGGTACGCACGAACGAGTTTTATAATAGGTGAGTTTGCATGGTATGAAAAACTAAGTATGTTTCTTTTTTTTCTGTAATTGCTCAGTCAAAGCAGTTCCTTCCAAGTGGCTGTCTATCAGTTTATACAATGTTATTACATTCAAGAAATGATGATGTCTGAAGTAAATTCTTGTATGGATAACCATGACAGAGATAGATTTCTAAAATTTAACATTTTCAGGAATCTTTTTTGAATAGATTCCACATGCTGAACATAACAGAAATAAATTTTACCTAATAACAATGATTTAAATAGTAATATAATAATGTAACTTTAGTTATTCTAATGTGTGTATAAGTGGTTTATAAACGCATGAGTTTTGAAATGTTAATTTCTGATTAAAGAAAACACCTAAATATAGAAGTTTATCATTTACAGTATAATTAAATGATATACAGGAAAGGTTTCTTATGTAGGATAGAATAGAGCATTTATTATTTATTTTTATTATGGACTCAGTTAATCTAAATAAATAGTTCTAGAATTTGTCACATCGCAGTTGTTACCTTTCTCAAAGACATGTATAAGCTTTACATTCTTCCAACATGACGGAAAGATGCCAGTTCCTTAAATAAATTAAACATATATGAAAGTGACTTAACTTGGATAAATGTAGTGTTCTTAACAAAAAAAAACTCAGGAATGTTGTCTCTCCCTATGGTGAATTTAGCTTTAGACCTTAGTTATTCCTAAGTACCATGTCTACAGTTATTATAAAGTTACCCATAAAATCCAAGAGAGCATTATGGAATTGATTTATTCCAGCACAATTAGCAAGATTTGAGTGATCAGAAAAACTTTTGGGACCTTAATAGAGAAGCTTTCCTTGCTATGTCATCGCTGATGGTACTCTATCCTGTTTCCTATTGAAGCAACTCCAAAATTTAGATGGGTCATATGATTGATTTTTTCTGACGTTTCAATCTATTAAATGTAAGCTTTGTGAATCATGCTGTTCAAGCTTACACGACTTTTTTAAGTCTCTCCTTGGTACATTCATACTTGAAATGACGATAAGCCTTTAGACGTCTATTAATAAGACGGATGGCCTTTATGATATTCCGATTACAATAAATTTGGTTAGCGATTTCGCTATTTGAGCTTTCTTTCCGTTATTCTTTTGTCCATTTCTTCATATTTTTTTTATGCTTCATCGGAAGTATTGTGTTAGAACTGTCATTGTACAACCATATAAACAAACTGATAGTGTTATACTGCGGAACTTTTAATAGACACAAGTGTATGCACACATTAAAACAACAAATTGTATTCAGAAGGTCTCCTAATATCAATTTCCGTAGTAATTTCAGATTCGAACTATCAAGAATGATTATATGAACTACTATCAAAAACTTAAAAGTCTTTTTAATACGGTCTTAGGGAGGTCGTATTCCCAACCACCCTCTGGCAACATTGTGATAAAAATGACGCATACATCTGAGCGGTTTTATGGTCCCATCATAATTTCAGCAAAACCCCACAAGCGCGGACATAAATTCCCTCGCATGCATGTAAAACAAGCGGCCACGACACAAAAAAAAAACTATTGCGCGCACGAAAAAAAAATGGCTCATTTAACTTTATAACTATGCACTGATTTACTCTTATTGCGCCACAAACAAATGTGAGAGAAAATGGCGGGCGTTCAAATAAATTTCGCGACATGAAAGGATAAGGCTCGGATACAATTTCCTCTGAATTGTTGTTATGGCTGGGCGGTGCCCGGGTTCGAAAAATCCCGAATCTCTTCCGAAATTTATTTAATAATATCACATGAATTTACTTAAATATGCCGGCGGAAACTTTTCCTTCCGGTACGAAAAAAAAAAAAGTTCACTGGATGTTTACATTGAGCCACTTTCCATATCTACCATAATAAAAAATATTTCTATTGTTATTAAACAATGTAAATAATAATGAAAATAAAAGTTTATATTGCGTTATAATTTCAATAAAAAACCAAAATAGTATTATATAATAAATATATATATTTTTACTAATTAATAAGTTTTACTAATTTTATTCAGTGTTCATTATGAATTACCGCATAGTAACGGTCGTAACCATCATTATAATTAATAAGCTTTAATATTTATTTATAATTAATTTATAATATTTGTTTAATAAATAATTTTAAATTAATCTATAAATATTTCTTATTGATTAACTTAGGTACAGAATTTTTCTAATTAAAATTCACTTAGCTTCATCAAGTTTATATTATAATTAAATTAGTAGTATCACAAGCAAATTTTAATGAAAACCTTGTTAACATTTTCCTCGTCATAATTAAATTTTAATAATTACATCAAAGTCCAGTATTCACTCTTTTATTGCGAGCGTGCCGCGATTTTATTGCAGCAATTAAAATTACATCTTACCCTACATCTTTTTTCTCCAATTGCGTAACGCTTTATTGAATAAACATTTTAAATAAACTACTCGAACTGATTAATTAAGCAATTAATCGATATGCCGCCGTTTCCACGGACATAATGCAAAACTCTAAAAAAGGCGAGGTAATGAATTAATTTCTGATCCTGATTATGGAATAAACGTTTTCTGGTGCTGAAGAAACCTTGCATAATTATTTACGGTATAACGTAATTACATTTAATATCGAAACTCGTTAATTTGTAAGCCAGAAACCAGCCGTTATTTTCATAGACACTATAATAGATCTTACCTTAATCCAGCATTGAAGTCTTTTCAGTTTTATCTGTTTATGTTTATCCATGCCTATCATAAATATAAGTAAAATCTAATGAAAGAAGTTAATGCAAACATAAGAAATCGCCATAAAAAATCACTGCATAATGGTTTAAATTAATAGTTATTTTAAACTATATATAATTGAGAACTTTAAAGAACTTAAAAACACAAAAAATGCCTAAAAATTAGAAATCTTGAAAAAACAATGCTGAAGAATTCTGATAAAATAAAATAAAAACGGAATTTATTGTGCATTTACTTATACATATAACAATATGTATAAGTAAATGCCCCCTTATATTATTTATTTTTTTCGAAGTGTTACATTTAATTGAACCTGTTCAACCAATGTAATAAAACCAAATCTAAGGAAATATTAGTGAATAAAGACGCAACAAATCGATCTTTAATACAATTATTTTTTATAGTTATTCAGACAAACAGAAGTATAAAGAAGTAAAGAAGAAGATTAAATATAAATGTCGACAAGCTAAAGAAGAAATGCTGAAAGAGAAATGTACTGAGTTGAAAATCTGCAAAAACTGCACGACTCTCATAATGTGCACAAAAAATAAAAGCCTTCACTGGAATTGGTTGGAAACAAAGAGCATACATCCTTACAACTGAGGAAGGAAACATTATGTTAGATATTGAAGACCAATTGACCCTATGGGAAAAATATATCAGATCACTTTTCAATGATCAAAGAAAAGAAATATCTACCAATGGTAACAATGTAACTGAACCATCTATTTTAAAAGAAGAAGTGCAAACAGCAATAAAATCAGCCAAAGATGGAAAAGCTTCTGGTCACGACGACCTACCTGCAGATGTGCTTAAATTAATTGAAGAGCAACATTTAGATGTTTTAACTTCCCTATTTAATACGATCTACGAAATAAATGAAATATCTATGAATATGTGGATGAGTCTATAAAATTAAAATCATTTAATAAGATAACAAATGTATTATCTGTGGATGTTGATTGTGAATGTTCTTGCATCTTTATTCCAGCTTTTAACTTATATATTATAACAGTGTATAGGTCTCCCAGTAGAAAATTATGTGTTTTTATAGATACACTGCAATTCTTTAATGCAACAACTAAATATCTCAAATAAATTTGTTATTTTGTGTGGTGATTTCAATGTTAATTTCAATAATATCAGTAATGATGTGCATACACTATGTGATTTAATAGAGAGTTATGGATTAATTAAAACTGTAAATTACAATTCTATTGATAACATGTTTACGAACTATCACTTATCTTTGTTGAATATTGGTCCTTTTAAACCTTACTTATCAGATCATAGGGGAATATATCCAAGGTTAACGCTACTAGAAACTCCACCGATTGTTAGCCCCAACCAAATATACAGACCCATAACATTAAAGGGTAGATTTAAATTCTATGAGCTTTTGTCAAGTGCTGAATGGAATTTTTTATATGAAAAACTAGATGTAAACACAAAATGTGATTTGTTTCAAAATTTAATTAATAAATGTTTCTTCAAAGCATTTCCAGAAAAAAACTTTGATTTTAAAGAAAAAACAACCAATAAAATGGTTTAATGAAAATCTGCGAAATATGAGAGAAACATTTAAACTTCTTGCAGATATATTTAAAAAGTTCCCTTCTGATCAAAATAGACAAAACCTCAATAACTATAGAACAACTTATAGAGAAGCCATAAAAATAGCAAAAATTACATCAAATGATAAATACTTTCGAAACTCAGCAAACTATCATAGATCTATTTGGAAAATTATAAATACGAGCAGGGCTATACCACCTAATCAGTTGAGTGACTGTAGCATAACCTGTGGCACATTTAATGATTTATTTTCTAAAATTGCATTGGAATCAACTTATATACCACCTGGTTCACCGTTAAGCCAATATGAAAACCATTGTTCAGCAATTGATATGTTATGTGATATGTATCCAAATAGTAAATATATTTTTTGTGGTGACTACAATATACCAAATGCTCTCTGGGATTCTACTGGTGATAATGTGTTGCTGTATACCAATGTTTTTCCGCTTGGACAGACAATTGCCGAGTCATTAGAAATCCATAATATTCAGCAGATCAATAACATACATAATGTCAGAGGAGTACTATTGGATCTTGTATTTTCTAATTCAGAACAGATTACTATTGCTCGTTCCGATGACCCTCTATTTGATTCGAGTCTTCATCATATTAGTTATAGTTTAACAACATCAATTAAGGACACCAGCAACCAGATATACATTTAGGATATAATTTATGACTTTAAAAAAGCTGACTATGAGAAAATTAACAATTACCTTGCATCAGTTAATTATTCGTCTCTTCTTTCAACTACACACGTAAATGAATCTACATTTAACAATATAGTCTACAGTGCTTTTAATAAGTTTATACCAAAGAAGAAGGTTATACTATCTGGTTACCCTAAATGGTTTAACTACGAACTTATAAATTTAATTAGAGTGCATGCACGATATAATTATATTGGTTCTATCAATGATTACGTTAAATTTAAGAAGTTGCGCTCAGAGTGTTATTTTCTTAGTAAAAAACTACATTCCGACTATGTGTGTAAAATGGAGGAAAGTTTAGGACAAAACCCTAAAAAAATTTGGTCATACGTCAAACAATGTCATGATACTAATGATTATCCAAGTGTCATGACATATAATGATAAAAGTGCTTCCAATATATCTGAGTCCACAAATTTGTTTGCTGAGTATTTTGCGACAGTGTATCGAAATAAATTGGGACCTGTTCCTAAATTTTCTTTTAAAAATATTTTAGCTTTAGGTTGCCTTAGTGTTAGTATTAGTGAAGTTTTTAATTGTATAAATCAATTAGATGATACATGTAGTTCGGGACCTGATGGAATTCCGCCATACTTTTTAAAGAGCTGCATTTTTTCACTCACAAAATTTAATTGACTTGTGCAAAACTATCGTTAGATCACCAATAAATTGAATTGAATTGAATTGAAACAGGAATAATACCACAAGAATGTCTTCACTCAACGTTTGTCATAATTCCTAAGAAATATAATGCTAAAAAATGTGAAGAACACCGTACGATCAGCCTAATGAGCCACACTCTGAAGATCTTTCTTAAAGTCATCCATCATAGGATCTACAAGAAACTGGTAGAAGATATATCAGATACCCAGTTTGGCTTTAATAAAAGAGTTGGCACAAGAGAAGCCTTGTTTGCCTATAGTGTCTTGATGCAGGGGTGTCTCTCGGAGCGAGAAAAATGTTCTGGCTTAGGAATCTGCGAAAATGGTTTATGTCACGTCATCTAACCTATTTAGGGGTGCAGTTTCCAAAATCAAAATAGTAATGATGATAGCCAACCTCCGGAATGGAGACGGCACATGAAGAATACGATTATGGTTATTAAATGGGTATATCAATGATTTTAGCAACAAACACAGCCATTTTTTTAGTATGACTGTCAACGCAAGAAATTTATTATTTACTTCTCTGTAAATAGTATTTTTGTGGGTTCGATGCCATGAAATTTCGATGTGTCGACTGATGCCTCGCTTTCTTCGCAGTCTAGTGCTCGTTAACAGTCAGTAATTTTTTGCAAAACTTGTAACATCTTTTTAATTGTTTTTAACTCCAGTTAACTTTAGATTTTCTAATAAGACTAATTTTTCGGTTTATGTCAATATTATATTTTGAGGGCTATCCAAGTCTTCAATTAATCAAAAGGATTATAATAATAATAATAATAATAATAAACATTTATTGGTCCAAGCTATACACAGTATGTACATAGGATAAGTCACCATACAAATATATTCCTATTAGTTTAAAAATTATGACTTTTAATAACTTAATTTCAAAAAAATTTCAACTGATTTTTAACAAATTTGTGATTACTAGATAGCGGATTTCTAGCCGTTATGCTTATCCATAATATTTATAGCATCGAAAAAATGTCTACATATGTATACGAATCTTGAAAAATGTGATTACTTGGCGTTAAGATATTTTTTCCTATTTTGCTTATTCTGACTTTTTGTGCTTATTTTGACTTTTTGTGCTTATTTTCATGGTTTTTTAGATTATGCTGCTTATTTAGAGCATTTTATTCAAATATTAATAAATATTTGATAAAAAATTTACACTGATTATAATTTAATGTGCTAGTATAACGAATTTTCATAAAACATTTTTAAATTGAGGACTTTACAAAAACAAATATTTCAATAAAACTTATTCAGTTTTTCATTCTCTTCTCATATCTTATTTTTCAAAATTTCTTAAATTTCAAAATTTGTTTGAATAAATCTATTAAATTTTGCAATAATATTATTACAAAATTTGAATAAAAGAAAATTGACAAAGTAAAATTTTTGATAAAGACCGTTACTACGTGGCAATCTATCCACGTAGTAACCATAAAAGGAAATATTAGAATTTTTTAATTTTTAAAAGAAGTATAGATTTCTAAACGAATCTTTTTTTTAATTTTAGAGCTCCCAATAAAATCTTCACAATTTTGAAAGCGGGTTGAATTAAAAAATCTTGAAACCTAGAGAAGAAATTAGTGGAAATTTCCTGAATTCTACTTTTTCAAGAATAGTCTGGATTAGAGAAAAAAAATTTAAAAACTCTAGGGCCTCAAAAAAAAAAGAAATTGCTGAAAATTTCCTGAACCCTCAAGAAAAGATTTCCACAAACAAATTTTCTAAAAAGTTCTAGAGCCTTCAAGAAAATCTTTCCAATTTAGAAGATAAGAAGATAACCTTGAAATCTGAAGGAGAAATTTCTGAAAATTTCCTGAGCCCTTGAAAAAAATCTAGATTTCTAAATGAACATTTTCTAAAAATTCTAAAGCCTCCTAGAAATTTAGAAGACCATTTGAAAAAATAACTTGAAATCGGAAAGAGATATTACTGAAAATTCCTTAAACGAAAATAAGAAAAGATTCCTAGGGGAAAATTTTCAAAAAAAAAATCTAGACTCTCCAAGAAAAATTCCGCAATTTAGAACTATCTAAATAATTTTCTAGCCTCTAGTTGAAACAAAATGTTGAATTCTAGAGAAGCAATTACTAAAATTACCTGAATTCTCGAAAAGAAGACGAATTAAAAAACATTTAGAGTCTGAAAGAAAATCTTCGCAATTTATAAGAAAAGTTAAAAAAAAAGATAATCTGGGGAAGCAGTTATTGGCCATTTTCTAAACTCTAAAGTTTTAGAAAAAAAAATTCTAGAAAATCCTAATGCCTCAAAGAAAATCTTTACAATTTGGAGACGATTTCAAAAGGAATCTTGAACTCTGGAGAATAAATTTCTAAAAATTTCCTAAATCCTCGAGAAAATAATCTAGATTTCCAGAAGAAACTTCTAAAAATTCAAGAACCTGAAAAAAAAACTCTTTGCAATTTAGAAGACAAGTTGAAATAAAATTTGAAATGTGGAGAAACAAATTACAAATACTATACAAATTTGCTGAACTCTTGAAAAAAAAGTCTAGATTTTTAAAAACAAATTTTCTGAAAAAGCCTTTATTTAAATCTTTGCAATTTACTAAAAATTTTCCGAACTCTACAAAAAAAAACTACATTTCTAGAAAAAAATTTCTAAAAACTTCGCAATTTAAAAGACAGCTTAAAAAAAACAATCTATATATCTGGATGAGAAATAACTGAAAAGTGTCTAGATTTCTAGGAACAGATTTTCTAGAAAAATCTATATCCTCGAAATCTGAATAAAAGTTACTGGAAATTTCTGAACTCTCGAAAAAAAAGTTCTGAAAAAGATTTTTTTTAATTTTTGAGCACTGAAGGAAATCTTTGCAATTTATAAGGCAATATTAAAATCTGGAAGAGACATTACTGGAAACAGCCTCAAAGGAAATTCTATAAATATTGAAACGAACTAAAAAATTTAGAACTCCCGAATAAGATCTTTGCTAAAAATTCTGGAAATATGAAGAAAAAATTACTGTTAACTTCTAGAATCTTTCAAAAATGGTTTAGAAATGTACAAGGAAAACTTGTGAAAAGTTATAGAATCCTCGATCAAAATTCTTTGTAAAGGAAGCTGAAAATATGGAGGAGGAATTCCTGAAACTTCTAGAAGAAAATATCCTAATAAATTTTAAAGTTAAACAAAATCTTGGGAGAACTTTCTGAATAATCTATAACTTTTGAATAAAATCTTTGCTAAAAATTCTGTAAATATCTATTTATTCATTAGATAAGAAAAAGAAATTACTGTACATTTCTAGAATCCTCAAAAAAGTTTTATAAATCTAAAATGAAATCTTGTGAAAAATTCTAGAAACCTCAATGTAAGAAAAAAGTACGGATCATCTGAGAAAGTTATAGAAGTTTAGAAGAAAATTTTCTAATAGAAAAAGTTGAAAAAAATCTTGTATAGAAACCACGAAGTAATTTCTATAAATAAGTATATATATATAATGATTTTCTAAAAAAATTTGAAACTCTTAAATAAAATCTTTGCTAAACTTTCTAGACATCTCGATAAAAATTCTTTGGAAAGGATGTTGAAACCAAAAATAAAAGTATGGAGGAGAAATTACTGAAATTTAAAGAAAAATCTAAAACAGTTAATTTTTTTTCTCACAAATTAAAAACTTTACGAAAAACATGTCTTAATAAAACTTGTTCATTTTCTCATTCTCTGTAACCTTTGCTCGAAAAGTTATGTAATTCATTTCAAATTTAGAAAAATATCGAGAATAATAAAATAATAGAGAGAGTAAAAATATTATGTGAAGAACTATTCGGTAAATATAAAGGATTTTTAATTTTAAATAAAATAAACTTGATTTTGAATGGCAATTTTCAAATGGATCCAGCTATAATTTGCAATGAAGAGAAGCTTTATCACTTTCAAAAATTTATTGAGCGACAGAAGTAATAATTTTACAATTAAACACCTAGAACAACATTTAACGATGAACTATTGTATACAAAATTACAAATTAGTTTTTAAATAAATACTTTTACATAATATTATATTTTGTGTAAAGAAAGTATGTTTATTATTTAAGCAGAATTTCTATGTAAAACATGTTGATAAACGCGTTACATATTAAGAAAATATAGATTTCTTTAGTGCTTTTTTCCTGTTTTTGTGCATTTTTCCTGCTGTAGGGTAGATGGTCAAGCTGGTCCTACTAGACTGCTACTACCAGTTCTTCATGTGCGGCTCTATAGATGTGAAGACGCGCGTTGTCATTGAGCAAACAAAAAAAAACGAAGCTGCTCACAGAGAGTGTGGTCTTACACTCTTTGTGAGCAGCTTCGCTTTTTTTGTTCTCGATGGACCTGCGTAGTCTGCCTTACTGTATACATTGGAGTTATTCATTCTTCTATGCCCGAGGAATTCAACTAATAGTTGACTTTAGACATTAAATAAAAAATAAACTGTGAGCAATACCTTTGACTGCTGACCGCTTCAAACGATTTAAGGAAAAATTATGACTAATACAAATGGTTGGCTAATGTCTTCATAAATTTTAAGTTTGAGTTTAAAGTATGAAATCAATATTCTTTCCAGAAATCGTTTCAGATATATCGATGATGTTTTTACTAATGTTTTCATGAATAAGCTTTGTTTAAGTTGAAAGTTTGAAATAAATAGTTTTCCCAGAAATTGTTTCAGATGTATCGATGATGCTTTTGCTATTATGAGACCAGGAATCTACGGATTTCGCCAACAAGTAACGGTTTTTATCCTAACAATAATTTCATTTATGAACTTTGATTAAAATACTTAGAACCTTTCTTCTAAGTGTTCTAAGTGTTTTAATGAAAGTTATTATTATCTTCACGCAACTCAATCAACCAAATTAAATTCATTTATGAACTTGAATTAAATAATCATCTGCTGTTCCTTGACCTGCTAACTTTCAAATATCGTAGAAAACTTGACATAAATATTTATCGTCAAGTAACTCTTATTTTCAATTAACTGAATTAAAAACAATATTGCTGTCTTTAAAAGGATAATTTTCAGAGAGATTTAATTAATTTTTAGATTTGTTATTTCTCATTAAAATAATAATTAATATTAACGAAGGAATATAAGTACAATTATCTTCATAGTTCGTAAAAACACGATGATCTCTTCAAGGCAGATCGAATATCTTCGCAAGCATGCGGTTAATAGATAGGAAATCGCCTTATCGAGCTGGCCAATGCAATAAATCGATTTAACGCGTCTAGAACGCGCGTTCACTTAATTAGGATAAAGAAAGTATTTATTGCCGTTATGTTTTCACTCATTCATAACAATATTTGCATATGCTAACCTTTGGAGCAACGGCGGAATCTTGGTTCATTGACTCGGACACCTTCGATTTTAGGAGTCACTGCCAAATGGAATGGTCAGTGATTTTGTCACGGTTGAACGTAAACCAGTTTTTTTTGTCCACGTCGCAAAAATTACAGTTCGTATTAATTTTCTTTTTTATGATGATGGTCTTTTTATAATCCTCACAACTGTTTCACAATTCACAATTCATTTTTTTTAGTTTGAATTATCAATAGTTATCACGAAATGAAAATTATATGTTTTGGAAACATTACTTTAATAGTGATTATTTTAGTAGAACGTTAATATTCCTATGAAATGAATGGAAATTAATATTGCAATATAAAACAAGTGTTTAATCATCCGGCCATCTATATTAAAACGCAACGTCGTTTTCAAACAGCAACAAGCGCAAAAAACTTCCATCATTTCCACTAGAAAATTCCCGGCATGGCTGTTTCACTGTGCAAATTATAACTGTTTAATTTCAACTCGGAGCTTGCAGTAATTAACCGACGAAGGGGAATTAATGTTGCAGACGAAAATAATATCTCACAGACAAATTAAAATAGATATTTACATCAGGGAGGGACATGCAGCTAAATCACCGCCACTATTTCAATTTAATTATTAGAACAAATTACGAAAATTATGGAACGTACCATTTTCTGAAAATTTGTATTTAAAAACTAATACCGCCAGAAGTTTCCGGAACTGGCGCGGCTCTCATATTTCTAATTACCTCTCTGTTTTCCATTTATGCGCGACTTGCATAACCTCTTGCACATTTTATATTATAACGTCGCTGCACTGTCATCATCATAAATTCCATCCTATTTTCAATGTTTGCTTTTAATGAGGTCTGTTTTTGGACGATTAAGCGATTCCAAAGTTTCGTAATTGAGATGTTGGCCGTTAGGACGGCCATCCGAAGGGTGAATTCCTTGTAATTGTCCTGGCAACAACTCGTAGATAGCTAATCCTTTTTCACTAGACGACTAACTATTGTGCAATTTAAAGACTTTATATACAAATTGCTCAGAGTAATGATAATTATTGTTTAGTATATATATTTAAGTAAGAACAAAAGATAAATATTGTCCCTAATTTACTTTACACTAAAACTAAGTGCTAATATTTATATTAAATATACTAATTAATATTAATTTTGTATATACCATCTTGTGCAGTTTATGTATCTTTAATGGTTGCCAATTAATTCAGACTTTTACATAATTTCCATAGATGTATTAAGTGTTCCTTTTGCAACGATTTCTAGAAAACCAAATTTTCCTAAATCATCAGGATATTTCTAAAAAGCAGTATTCTTTCATCTAATATTTTTCTTCACGGAACTCAAGAATCAAACCAACAGAAATATTTATAAGAGGCTGATTAAAAATATTTCTTCCTTATATAGTCCATAGCTTAATTTAAATAATGTTTCTAAAATCATCGCAAAACTTTTGGAAAGTATAAAATATAATCATCTATGAGCGATCCTTTAAAGTAACAAGCTCATTTACACACACATAAATGACACATAAAGGAAGGACCAAATGGTCGATAGCCAAAACCACTACTACTACTACTACTATAGTCATTTACGCATCCCAAAAAAGTTCCTAAAATAGTAAATATATTACTTAAAGAATAATTCAAAGTCATCAGATACATTAAGACATTTTGGGAAGGATGAAATATCTAGAACCTATCGGTTCATTACAATTCCTATATATTAGTATCTCATAATTATCTTTTAAAGCTTAACAAAAATCATAAATAACAATATCTAAAACAATTATATGATGTTAATTAGGAACATTTCATAACTGCTTAAGTGAGAATTTAATTCATCGAATTGTATGATGGTAATAAATACATTAAATATTTATCCAGGTGCTATATGTTGACACGTTAAGAACTTGACCTGCTTTAAATATCGCATGTAAATCGTCGCGGAAAAAAAATTGGGTTATTGAAACCGGCCGCGTAATCTAGGATTATCATGTCTCAATTGCGCAGCGACACCTTTCTTCGAGCTCCGGGCTCGACGTGCAGATTATATTCAGTTAACGCCTTTGATATGTTAATTGATTCTGCAATTTTCCAGGCGTGAATGAAAACGTGAGTCATTTCGAGCCTATAAGAATATTTCGCGGTCTTAATTATGCGACGTGGCGTAATTGCATTAACAAATCGTAAAACGATTATGAACAGGCTTGTGTATATTCAACAGTACCCGGACGGGTGATTATGGTAATTAGCCAGATTATTATGATTGCTTAAAAGTAATAATAGTGACTACTATAAAGGAAAAGCTGAACTTGGGCTTTATTTTTGATGGGGATAAATAATTTTCAAAAAATTGGACGGACATTACTTAGCGTAATTGTCGCTACAATGGAAATTTAAACTTTCTGTTTAACAACTTTAAACTATTACTAAATGAAGATAACACTCATATAATTTCATTAATTTATTTTTACTCATAATAAATCTACAAGCCAATTTCTGCAAAACGGCAGAATTGCACTATAAAAAAATATGTTAAGAGCATCGTCTTTATTGCTTCAGCATTAATAGAATTCTTTTGGTTTAAGATTTGACAAGATAATTTATTGAAGATAACTCTCACATAATTCCATTCATTTGTTTTTACTCATAATAAATCTACAAGCAAACTTCTGAAAAAAGGCAAATTTGCATCATAAAAAATCAGTTTAGACCATTGCCTTTTTTGCTTCAGCACTAATAGAATTCTTTTCTTTAAAGATAATGTATTTAAGATAACTCTCATATAATTTCATTCATTTGTTTTTACTCATAATAAATCTACAAGCGAATTTCTGCAAAAAGGCAGATTTGCACTATAAAAAAATCTGTTAAGAGCATCGTCTTTATTGCTTCAGCATCAATCGAATTCTTTTGTTTGAAGATTTGACCAGATAATTTATTGAAGATAGCTCTCACATAATTTTATTCATTTGTTTTTACTCATAAAAGATCTACAAGCAAATTTCTGCAAAAAGGCAAATTTGCATCATAAAAAATCAGTTTAGACCATCGCCTTTATTGCATCAGCATTAATAGAATTCTTTTCTTTAAAGATAATTTATTGAAGATAACTCTCATATAAGTCCATTCATTTGTTTTTACTCATAAAAAATCTACAAGCAAATTTCTGCAAAAGGGCAGATTTGCACTATAAAAAAATCAGTTTAGAGCATCCTCTTTATTGCTTCAGCATCAATAGAATTCTTTTGGTTGAAGATTTGACAAGATTATTTATTGAAGATAGCTCTCACATAATTTCATTCATTTGTTTTTGCTCATAATAAATCTACAATCAAATTTCTGCAAAAAGGCAGATTTGCACCATAAAAAATCAATTTATACCATCACCTTTCTTGCTTAAGCAGTAATAAAATTCTTTTGGTTGAAGATTTGACAAGATAACTTATTGAAGATAACTCTCACATAATTCCATTCATTTGTTTTTACTCATAATAAATCTACAAGCAAATTTCTACAAAAAGGCAGATTTGCACTATAAAAAAATCAGTTTAGAGCATAGCTTATATTGCTTCAGCATCAAAAGAATTCTTTTGTTTAAAGATTTGACAAGATAATTTATTGAAGATAACTGTCACATAATTTCATTCATTTGTTCTTACTTATAATAAATATACAAGCAAATTTCTGCAAAAAGGCAGATTTGCACCATACAAAATCAGTTTAGACCATCGCCAGTATGGCTTCAGCAGTAAAAGAATTCTTTTCTTTGAAGATTTAATAAGATAATGTATTGGAGATAACTCTCACGTAATTTAATTCATTTGTTTTTACTCATAATAAATCTACAAGCAAATTTCTGCAAAAAAGGCAGATTTGGATCGTAAAAAATCTGTTTAGACCATCGCCATTATTATTTCAGCAGTAGGAGAATTATTTTCTTTGAAGATTTAATAAGATAATTTATTGAAGATAGCTCTCACGTAATTTAATTCATTTATTTTCACTCATAATAAATCTACAAGGAAACTTCTACAAAAAGGCAGATATGCACCATAAAAAATCAGTTTAGACCATCGCCTGTATAGCTTCAACACTAATAGAATTCATTTTTTAAAGATAATTTATTCAAGATAACTCTCACATAATTTCATTCATTTGTCTTCACTCATAATAAATCGACAAGCAAATTTCTGCAAAAAGGCGGAATTGCACTATAAAAAAATCAGTTTAGAGCATCGCCTTTATTGCTTCAGCGTAAATAGAATTCATTTTTACTTGAAGATTTGACAAGATAATTTATTGAAGAGAGCTCTAACTTATTTTCATTCAATTGTTTTTACACATAATAAATCTATAAGCAAATTTCTGCAAAAAGGCAGATTTGCACTATCAAAATTAAGTTCAGACCAACGGCATTCTTGCTTTAAGAGTAAT
The DNA here is from genome assembly GCA_963969525.1 of Ontholestes murinus. Classification (NCBI taxonomy): domain Eukaryota; kingdom Metazoa; phylum Arthropoda; class Insecta; order Coleoptera; family Staphylinidae; genus Ontholestes; species Ontholestes murinus. The sequence goes on along the minus strand of OZ018390.1, from coordinate 70,540,627 downwards.
AGAATTGTTTTGTTTAAAGATTTGGCAAGATAATTTATTGAAGGTAACTATCAGATAATTTCATTCATTTGTTCTAACTCATAATAAATCTACAAGCGATTTTCAGCAAAAGAGCAGATTTTCATCTTTAACATTAGATTTTTACTGTCGCTATTTTTGCTCCGATAACAACCGAATTTTACTGTTTTAAAATTTCATAAGAATAATTAGAAAACATATTGTATACACAATATAATAGATTAGTTTTTTCTTATAATAATTCTACAAGCAAATTTCTTTAAAAAAGTAGATTTTCACCACAAAAATTAAGTTTCCACCGTTGCAATTTTTGTTTCAACAATAATATAATGTTTGTATTTAAAGAATCTGAAAGATACATTAATAAAGAAATTTCTGGCACAATTTCAATCAGTTGTTTTAATTTATAATAAATCTATAAGTAAATTTCTGCAAAAAGAGAAATTTTCATCATGAAAATTTATTTTTGACTGCCGCCATTTTTTGCCTTGTCAGTAATAGAATTTTTATGTTTAAAGATTATAAAACACTAATTATTAAAGATATTATTGACATACATCCATTGACTTAATTTTAATTGTAACAAATCTAAAAGCAAATTTCTGCAAAAGAGCATTTTATCATTAGAAGAGTAAAGTTTTGACAAGAGCAATTTTCGTATCAAAAGTGATATAATTTTACTCTTGTAGAAGATAACTTAATAATAATAATGCTCTTATTACTCCATGAAATTTATTACTTATATTGATTCTACAGACAAATTTCTGCAAAATGGTAGATTTTCATCATAAAAATTCAATTTTAACTGACGCCAATTTTGCTTCGATTATAAGAGAATTTATTCATTTAAAGACATTAAGAGGTAAATGAATGAAGATAATGCTAGCATAATTCTGCTCATTTGTTTTTACATATAACAAATTTACAAGCAAATTTCTACAATAAGGCAGAATTTCATCAAAAACATTAGGTTTTGAGTGATTCAAAAGAAACCGAATTTGTCTCTTATTTAATTAATATTAGTGAATTTTCTACAACGAAAAGGACTTATATTTTTGCATTCTTATTTAATTGTTAAAATAAAAACAACACTTAACACTCAATACCCTTTTTATTGCTTTAAATGCACAATATTTGTTTCGTTACATTATGGCTTCTTCAGGCTAAGAATTTTTCTGTTAAGAGATTATAGAAGATAAAGTAATGAAGATAATGCTGATATAATTTCAGTAATTTGTTTTAACGGATAAAAAAGGCGCATAGTATATTATTCCAAAAAGGAAGACGTTAATTTATAAAGTCAAAATTTTGATTGAATGAGAAGAAAAACCTATTATTCTCATAATTTGCTTACAAAAATCAAATTTTTGACCGTTATAAGTAAAAGACACTTTTTACTTTACTAGTCTGGCAAAAACTTTGAAAAATATAATGATAGAGTACCAGAATTTAATATAGTTCTTCCCTCAAAAATCATTTATTTCTTTTCTAAAGGATATTATAAGCAAATATCATACATTCTTCATCTTATACATCTAGGTGTAACACAGTTTACCAAACGTATTTTATTATTTATAGAACTCAAAGAAATATAATCTGCATTTTTATCTGTAGTTTTGGGAAGCTGAAATTATGAAACATCCCTTGTGAAATACCTGTTATTAGAGATTATGAAAACAATAATCTCTTATTTTCTAACCTAATGGAATCAGAATAGTATTGGTGTTTCTAAGGTTAATATTTAAATAATAAAAAGGAAATCCATCAACAAGTATTTCACATTGGATAACAAACCTTAGAGCATAGGAAATAATTATTCCGATCAGTATTTTTTCAATGCAGACAATATCATCTTTAAATATAAGCCCAAATATGTCATAAGTTTAATAAATGACATACATCTAAATATTTTGACTTTCATTCTTTCTTTCAAAATGAGCTTTATATTATCTTTATAATTAATTGATTCCAAAGTTAAGGGATATTAATTAACTTAAAGAAAGTTTGTAAAAAAATACTTATTTGATGCGTCACTATGAGCATACGAGCAATATTTTAAGCACAAAAACTAACATCAGCAAATTATTAACTATCAAATCAAGGTCTTCTGAGGAAAGATGACAAATGTTCAAAACGAGATATTTTCAAAATGAATAAGAGTATTACTAATAACTACTAATTACTAATGCATCATTAGTAATCTTAGATTTAAATCAATGAATATTCAATTTGTTATTGTTATAACTAGAGAGCGGATAAAAAAGCTTAAAAAATGTGAAAAAAAGCACTTAAAAAGGCACAAAATTTAGAGAAAAATAGCATTAAAAAAGCATAAAAACAGGAAAAAAGCATAAAAACACGAAAAAAGCACTAAAAAAAGCATTAAAAGGCACAAAATTTAGAGAAAAAAAGCATTAAAAAAGCATAAAAACAGGAAAAAAGCATAAAAACACGAAAAAAGCACTAAAGAAAACTATATTTTCTTGATATGTTACACGTTTATCAACATATTTTACAAAGAAATTTGGCTTAAAACTAAAATAAACATACTTTCTTTACGCAATATATAATATCATGTAAGTATTTAAAAATTAAATTGTAATTTTGTATACGTTCCAAAATAACTAAAATCTATTCATAAAAACAGTAGATCATTAAATGTTGTTCTAAGGGTTTAATTGTAAAAATTATTACTTCTGACGCTCAATAAATTTTTGAAAGTAGAAAAGCTTCTCTTTATTTTAAATTATAGCTGGATCCATTTGAAAATTGCCATTCAAAATCAAGTTTAATTTATTTAATATTAAAAATCCTTCATTTTCAACGAATACTTCTTTCGATATTATTTTGATTTCTTGGCCAATGCATGCAGGTATTTTCTAAAATGAATCTGCTTTTATAAAGAATTGATTGTGTTGCTCACAAAATTTAAACGCGATTTTATGTAACTCAATTGTTTTGAAGGAAGCTCTTGTTTCTTAAGAACTGTTTAACAGTCTTTAACTGATTTGCTTGTCGTTTCGGGAAAGTTGTATATAACCTTATTAAATTCTTCAAAATTGTTCGCATAGTACATTGTAGCATATAGCCAAATTCCCCATTTTGTTAGCACTGGTTTATGGGGCAGTGAGATATCAGATAATGACTTCTTGAATAATTGTACTCACAGAAGAATATAAGAACTATTTTTCCATATTTAATTAAATCTACAAATGGAAATTTCATTCTTATAGTTTCAGAAATTCGTTTCTATTCATGTGCTAAACTTGTACAATGCACAAAATGCATTATTAGTAAAATTTTGTAACTTGGTATTGTCTACGGCAAAAATAAGTTTGTCAGTCCATAATTTATGAATTTTGCTATAATGTTATTATCAGTTTTCTTCAATTCTTTTGTATATATCAAAATACTGTTGGTCGGATGTCTTCATGTTAAACTCATATTATTAAATTAAACAAGTCTGTGGTTTCATCCACACCAAACCACATATAATTATTGTTGATAATATCTTTAATTTTTTGTATGGTTTCATAGTATCTAAGAGCTACATAATTTTTTCTCGGGAATGCGTATTTTACAATATTTTCCCAAGAAAGATTTAAATGCATTATTTTGTAATTTTCTTAAAGGGATATTAGAATGTAAAAGTATTTTGCACAAATGTGAATTTAATTGAAGATGATGCTAAAGATTGTGAAATTGTGCTGTTTTGTTAGTTCAGCTTTGAACTTTTTCAAACGTTCTTGACGTAGTGTTGTTATAACATGTTTTACATACAAGTCTTGACTAGTTAGGATGCAGTTGGGAACTAAAATAAAACTTACTATTTTTAAACATGCCTTGCAAAATAATGTATAATTTTCACTTATTAATTCTGGATAGCCTCTAATTAATTCTTGTATTGTGGTTTTCACCTTTTGCATTATGGGTTAAATATACATGTGAATTATATAATATAATTTATCTGTGATTCCCCAGGTTAATACGATTCACGCATATAGTAATTTTTGATAAATAAGCAAAGTTTTTGGAATGTCAATTCAATAGTTTATGAATGCGAGTTTGAATATGAAAATTAACGAAAACGGTAAATATGCGCCAGTCGTCCCATCGGTACTTTTGCCGAGAGAAGGAAATTGATACGGTTGCAGAACACCTGATTATTAGCTATCACTTAAATTTGTTTACATTTAATACTTACTGGGGCCCCTATTTATTTTTTAACGACGTTTACATCCGGAATATCATAGGTGTGATTCCTATGAAGCGTTCGTCTGTATTATCTGAATAATGAGACGGTCTATTATATCTACTTATTTATAAACGAATCCATTGTAAATTGGTAATTTATACTAATATTTATTAATAATAAAATTCATTATAATTATTGCATCATATTATGAAGATTTTTAACAATTATGTTGTCAAAAGACACGAAGAAAATATGTAATACAAATATAATCTATAAATGATGGGATACAGATTTTTACGAAAATTCTCTATATTAGCACATTAATTTAATATCAGCGTGAAATTATTATTAAATGTTTTTTAAATGTTTAAGAAAATGCTCCAAATAAGCATCAAAATCAAAAAAAGCATGAAAATAAGCATAAAAAGTCGAAATAAGCACAAAAAGTCAAAATAAGCAAAAAAGCCCAAAAAAACTTAGCGCTAAGTAATCACATTCTTCAAGATTCGTATAGATATTAAGAAATTTTTTCGATGCTATTAATATTATGGATAAGCATAATGCTAGAAATCCGCTCTCTAGTTATAACCTGTCAATCCAGTTCCAACCATAATAAAAAAAATTGAAGAATTAAAATAACTCTAGTAGAAATAAGAAAAATTATAAAATTTTAAATCATGTGTCCTGCTGGAAAAATTGTCTGTTTAGATAACCAACTATTATCTAGTACAGGGTCCGCCATTGAAACGGGAAGGTTTGAAGTGGGGTTCGAAGCTCATGGTGAAATAATGGACATATCAGTGGTTAATCTGCCATACCCTGCATGGTCTGCCATTTAGTTTACAATAAATCATTGGGCGGATTAATAATGAGACTGCTCGGTTAAAGCGTATTATAAAAATGGCAAGAGTTTAGTGGACGCGACGTAACTTTTGACGGCATTTCAATAAACCGCGCAACCAACCTGTTCCATCATGAATTACCACTTCATGTTCAAAGAGTGACATAACAGTATGTTGGGCGATATTGGCTAATGGAATTATCGGTTTTAATTTTTTCCAGGATGGGGATAAAAATGCAGTGACAGTTAATTCGCAGCATTAGGTAGCAATAATTCCAGCAAGATTGGGCATCAAGCCACACTGCCAAAATCTTAATGGATATTGAAAATGCCTCGGTATTTCTACCTACGAGTCTACGACTTCCTTTTATAGGGAATACCTGAAAAATCAAGTGTTCCAAATTGATCTACGCAGGACTCAAACAGCGGATTCGCGACGAGATTGCAGCAATACCTGTTAATATGCTGAGAAATTTTATGCAAAACTTTAAGTCTCGAATCCAAGAATGTTTAAATGTCAACTAAGGATAAATTTTGCGGATGTAGTATATGTGTATTTAGAACCATCTGGATTAATTGTTTTAACAAAAAAAACGGAGTAGAACTATCATAATAGATTCTTGCCTTGGACTGGCCTTTCTAAAAATGTCTCTTTCGTTTTCTTGAACCTTCATAATTTTATTCATTTATTGGTGATATTATATCTGCGCTCTTTAAATTCATACTTTCTCACAATGCCATCATAAAACCCACTTTTTTAGTCGTATTTTAATTTGCATTTTTTTACAAATTTTGACCTGTTAACCGCGATTTGTAAGTAGTTTGCGGTCACTTGCTTAAAAAACTTTGTATGAGTAATTGTAATTTGTAAATAATCCAAAACTTTAAAATAAAGGCTTTTCTGGGTTGCGGTAAATAATTCTTTTAATTCAACTTCGAATTCAGAGACTACCGATTAGATCTCAGAACCAGAAGATTCTCAAAAGCCGGACAAAAACAGATTCCATAAGCTACTTTACCAAGCAATTACGAAAAATCATTTTAAAGAATATAACATAAATCATCTATATTTATTATTGCATAGTTTATATAACAATGTTATTTTTGCCTATGTTTCTAAAAGTTACAAATCTTTTGATTCAATCAATATGTCATGTTGACAAAATATATACATTATTTTTACATATTGAAATATCAATTAATTTAATGGAAATAGTAATTTATAAAAAGAATAAATGAGCTTAGAAGATGAATAATGGCCGCCGGAAGAACCCCAACGAAGATTCTTCATGAGAATAGGCTAAATGGGTCAGAGTGGAAGAACATTTTGAAGAAATGAACTCCGCTCGGGTCTCTTCAATTAAAATTTTAGTTATATTATTTATAATGGTATGTATTTTTGATTAACTTATGAAGAGAAACAAAGCAAACAATAAATAAATAAATAAATAAATAAAATAAATAAATAAGACAACATGCTCTAGAATACAGAATTCGGAAGTTGCCAGCGTTACTTAGTGACAATGTTTCAATGTATTGGGTTGTCTTTAGTCATTTCGGTTTCGATTAATATATGTCTACACTAAGTAAAATGAAAAAATTTAATTCTTGTGCCGCTTCTGGATACTTCCCGATAATCTGGAGAGCTGCCAAGGTCAAAATGATCCGCAAAAAGAGCAATGACCCCTCATTCCATTCCTCTTTCCAGGCCAAAACGATGAGTAAAGTCTTAAAACATATCCTCCTACTCCTCTGAATATCACATCTCTGTACATAACACAATATTCGTTCTACTGAACCGCCAAGGTCATATGAACCACAGAAAGAGAAATGACCCCTCCTCATTCGGTGCCAAGACCATGAGCAAACTCCTAGAACTTATTACCATCGTACTCCTCTGAGCATCACATCTCCAACCCCCAAAATAGCTTCCATCATGGTCACTCTGTACATGACGCATTATTCTCTCTTACGTTCTCCACAGTAATCACCGCTAACAATGGCTAAGCCACTGCTACTGTCTTCTTTGAAATCCAGAAAGTCTTTAACACCGTCTCGCATGAAGGAATAATCCCGACAACCCGAATAATTAAATATTTTCTCCAGAATCGTTTCCACTGAGCCTACTTTCCCTCTGCGAATTCTGCTGCATTCACCCTTCTCTGTGGTGTCCCCTAAGAATCTGTGCTATCATGGACCCTTTACTTCCTCTTCACCTACGATGCCCCCTCTCAAAATCTTCCATTATCTAACCGATAATACGGTAACCGGCTTTTTCAAATCTTCAAAAATATGTAAAATCGATCCACTCCTGTCACCTATTAATCAAGCTCTGCAAATCCCAATAAACCATCTTTCACCACCCTTACATCTCTCAAAAACTCCCTCCTCCCTGTCCCTCATCCAACAATCACCGCCTCCTCCCTTAAATCCAAATTTGCTACCTTGGCGTCACTTTCCAACGCAATCTCATAACCCTCACTTGCCTATTTCGAATCTTCAAAAAGACGTAAAATCGTTCCATTCCTGTAACCTATCAATCAACGCCTGCAAATCCCATTACACCATCTTCCATCACCCTCATTCTTTCGAAAGCTTCCTCATCCATATTTCTCTTCCAACAATCACCGTCTCCTCCCTCAAAACAAAATTTGATACTTTGGCTTCACCTTCCAACACAATCTTAATCTCTGGTGCACCATCAAAAATATTCACAAAAATAGACTTCTCAATGCATACCTTGCCACTGCGCTAAAATCCAGACTTCCTGATCATACCTCCAACATTCATCTCTGCAATTATATATCAATTTTTAAACCTATCCTTGAATTCTTTTATGTCTTCTTCACTTCCTCCAATCCCCACCGTTTTCTGCCTTCAATGACACTTGCTAAGAAAATACTGCCGAATCTAACCAGGCATACCTAGTGAAATAATATACCAACAGTCACAGCCATGGATCCCCTTAAACTGAGAATCATTTGCCTAATCAGCAACTTTGCTTTTCGCACGCCCACGTTCAACCCCATAAACAAATCCCTAATACATTTAATCTCATACCTCCGTTCCGAAACACTGAATCGCGTCTCTACCCCCTACTATCTATAGGGTGTTCGAGAAATAGGAACGAATCTTAAAGTTTTATAGAATCAAGTGGGATGCCATTAATAACCCTTTGAATTTCATCCTTTAATTGGTGTGTTGTTTGTGGTTACACAATGATATAATTTTTTGGGAAAACTTTTCATTCAGCAGACCAATAGTTTCATGGAATGGGCATGTTGCACCATCTTGTTGAAAAAGTATGGTCAAAATTTATCTAGATCTCCAGGACCAACACGACATAGTCCTGCATCATGGATGCATCTAATCTTCCACAGTCACTCGCCGATTTTTAGTACCCCAAATTCTACAGTTCAGTTTATGAGCGTACCCACTGAGGTAGAAGTGAGCCTCACCAGAGAAAATTATTCTTTTTGTTAAGTTAAGTGTTCTCCACTTACCTAGCCACCCACTGAGCAAATGGATGTCTATTTCCATGATCTGCACGATTAAACTCTTGTGTAAGTTGAATCTTGTACGTTTGCATTTTTAGTTCTTTTGAAAGGATTGCATGCATTGAAGTTCTTGAGTTGTTCGGCTCGTCGGCGAATCGATTTTCTAGGGCTTAAGGTGATATAATTACGCAAGGCAGCAATATTTTCTTGTGTTCGAACAGAACGCGGTCGTCCTGTTTTCTTAACATTTGCAAAAGAAGCCGTGATCTCAAACTTTCGGATCAACTTCCGAAGTGAAGATTCGGTTGGAGCAACGTCCGATTGCCGTAATTCAAGAACGGTTGCCGTGGGACTTTTATTGTTTTTGTAATAACTTTTTATCACTCGGAGACGTTGCTTGGTTGTTATCATCTGCTCCATGACGAAAGTAAATATCAAACTATAATGCTCACAACACAATAACTAACATGAAACCAGCACGACTGCCAAATGATAAAATGGTGCCAAATTCAAACTCGTCCTTTTCGCTTTAGTTAACTTCATCCCCATAACGTAAATAATTTTAAAAAATAATAACAATAACACGCCGTACTCCAATTAAAATAATCTATTATTCACAAAAAGCATCCAACGCATCACCACGTTTCAAGAAGCTAGAACTCACCGCCATTTCAGTCATAACCAAGCCAACATACCAACCGCACGTCTTCAGAAGCTCAGGCCTACAACAAATCATAGTACCAGGGGCACTATAAGTATATGAATCGATTCAGTAGTTGTTTAAAAGCATTGAAAGATGAAAAAGCAAACTGAGGAATATAGAATGTCTCACTGTATTTCAGAAGAAGGAAAAACGCAATGCTAATAAAAAGTTAGGTGCTATGTGGTAAATATTGCTTAACAAAACACAAGTGTCAGACTTGGTTTACTAAAATCCGTTCTGGTAATTTCAATGTCAAAGTTTCGTCACGTTCAAAAAGGGCAGTTCAAGCCGAAGGCCAAAAAATAAAGGTATTGATCAAAGCAAACCGCCGTTACAAGACTCAAAAGGTCGCAGAATTTTTAAACATCTCTTAAACGACTGTGGAAATACATTTATATAAGCTGATATATATTAGTAAACTCAATATTTGGGATCCATATGAATTCCAATAAAATCATTTAAAAAAGAGTGTAAAAGCCTGCGACAAGCTCTTGAAAAACAACGAAATCGGTCCATATCTCAAGTGTATTTTCATTGGCGATGAGAAATGGATGGTTACAACAACGTTGTGCAAAAATGATCATGATGCAAGCTCGGTGGACAATCTGCAACCACTTCGAAAGCAAATATTTTAATAAACGAGTATTCTTTCAATTTGGTAGGATTATAAAGGCATCGTGTATTTTGAGCTGCTACCACAGAATGAAATCTCAATACGGCTGTGTACTGTCACCATTTGGGCAAATGCAATGAAGCCATCAATGAAAAGAAGCCAGATTTGGTAAATCATAAGGGTGTTTTGATCCACAATAAAAAAGTTTAGTGGCCCGCCAGATGTTCAGCTTAGATGGGATTTGATGAATCATCTACTATACTTGCGCCGTCTGTCTATTATAAATTTTGTTCTTTGCAAAACTCTTTCATTGGTAAATAATTCAATTCAGACAATGGTGTCAAACAGCACTAGCCTTATTTTTTTGCTCACAAGTGTCGGAAGTTGTTTGAGCGTGAAATCGTGATGTTACCCGAAAGATGGGAAATGGTAATCGAAAAAATGGTCAATAAAAGGTTTTTTCTTTAAAAAATCGCTTTTACTATAGTAAAAACTGAAATGGCTTAAGGCTGAATATATTTTTTTCAATAAATTTATACCTTTTTTCCTAAAATGTTTGTAAAAACCATCTTACATGCTTCCTAGCTTCATATTTCATATATTGTACATCGATTGAAACATTCATAATATTTAACGGACCAGAAATTAGCAGTAAAGCTCAATAAGTCATATTTTCTTGGTGGAATTAATTTGTGTGAATTTTATTATTTTAATTTGGGGACATAAAATGAATGGAAAAGTCTGGAGAAATTAAATTACAGTTAAAAACTATATGGAACCGAAACTGAATACGCTGGTTTTATTACATTAATTACTCCATTTTCTTTTAATGTTAATCAATTATTCCTATTAGGAGGGAGAGATGAAAGCGATATAAAGCGCCCAGTTTATTACTTTCTAGTATACCACTCGTCCTGGCCACTTACTCAAACGAGAATCTACAACCGTAAACTATTCATAACTCCTTGAAAGATAATGTCCCCGCTTGTGGTAAAAATTTCGAACGAGCCTACATAAAATCCGACAAAACTACACTCATTAACCCAATTCCGAGCAGATGTAGATTATGCAAAAGACGGAACGTCCTTTCACAACTGATGAATTCCGTGGAATCCGCATAACTGGATCGCTGTGACAGCCTTGCTGGACACAGCTCTTCATTTCCATATTACCTTCGCGACGATAATAATTGTTGCAATCGCGAAATTATTCCGTTGAGATTAATAAACTTGAATCAGTTTCGAACGACGAGTCGAATCGGATTCAGCGATTGCAAAGAGAGAGAAAAAAAAACGAATCGAAGAAGATGAAAATGGGAAAGTTTCGTTGATGGAAGTCGGTGAATGTTTTCGTAGGGAAATTTATAATTAGTTACTGGTTGCAATATAATTTAAAGTTATTTTATAGGAGTTTTTATTTTTTTTTAAATATTTAATATCAATATGAGTGGAATTTGCAGACTTAAGAAATTTAAATTAAGTTTAGAAATGAAATATACATTTAATAATACTCAAATACTAAGTGGAATAAATTTAAAAAAATGTGTTAATTAAACCGCTATCGTTAAATCTTTAATAATCACTTAATTTTAGTGTTTCAGATAAATAATTAAATCATCGTGTTTTCTTCTTCATCATTATTTTCAAGATCATAATTAAACAATTAAACAAATAATTAAGCTATTAAATTTATTTTCTAATAAATAGTTGTGTGGTCATCTGTATTTCTCCGTATTTTTTTGGAAATTACAAGGTGTAAGTACAAATATTATTTTTTTATAAGATATTTTACAAAATTCGTTTTATTCTGTAGCTCAGAAATGTATTTAGATCTTTGATCTTCTTTCTCAAACGTACATATAAAAATATAATTATTACTCAAACCATTTTGCACCATCATGTTGGGAAGACAGGTATCCTTATCCACGTCTGGAAGCTTTATATTTTCTATAATACGGTTTCTTGTCTACTTTTTAGGAGGAATCTCTTAGCAGTTTAAGTCAGTATGGCAGATATATAATAAAAATTATAATAGTAACCTTCTCAAATAATTAATAGTTCGAGTAAAAATTATTTTTAAATCGTAAATTTTAATTACTATATTACACATCATTTCGAATATTTAAATTGTTCGTTATTATAACTTCCGCATTACACTATCATCACTGTTAAAAATCGGTTGCATTACATTCCACTAATGATTGCATTTATCCAACTAATTTCCACGATGCTGCAATTCGCACTTTCACTAACACAGCCATTATCGCCGTGTACTAGAAAGAACGATTGAAAATTATCGCAGTTCCTTATTGTTAACAAAATTGCCCAGAGACGTTATGGTGCTCTTTAAAATAGGTAGATTTTGATTCGAACGCAATGAGAGGGCGATTACCGCTTCTCTAATTGCAGCTTTCACATGCATGATATGTAAAAGCATAGTTTTTTAGGTTAGTTATTAGGTATAAGAAAGGGAATTATTATGCACGTGTTATATGCATGATAAATAAGATGTATGCTGTTAGATTTAAGTGGTTCTGAAAAATTGAAAACATTTTTAATAGTGAAGAGAATTGCTGCAACCGTTACTACGGGGTAATTCAGTGTAAATATTTTTATTATAATATATAATGATTCTATAATCAACATTTATTTGATTGTTGAAAGAATACAATTTTTATATAGAAAAGTAATGAACTCAGCTTTATATGATTCCACTATTTAAATATTTAATTAATTGATAAAATTTTCTCCTGCAGCATCAATCATTGTATAGATTATGTGCAATGTTATCAATGTGCACTAGTTTCGTTCATATCTTATAGGAAACATGGTTGTTAATTTCAATAACAATTCTACCTATTTTATGATTAAATACTTTCTAATTTCTTATGAATAGTTTTTTTGCGTGTAGCTCATTTACCCAGCTTGGTAATCAATTGTAAAAAACTGCAGCATAGTTATTTACCTTAGTTTGTGAGGTTGATAGTCACCGTAAATTTAGACACATATGGTTACTACCTCTTATTTGATAGTTATGGTGATTCCGCATTTTATATACTTTAGACACTAATTCTATCAGAATTTTTAGGCTTATGAAATATTTCTTGCAATTGTTTTAATATTTTAGTCTTGCCAAAATTCTTATTGCTCTTCATTGCATTGAGAAAATCGGCACTCTTATAACAGGTAATATGCGAATAGCATGTTGAAAATGGGAAGATTTCAATACGTTATTAGAAGTTCAATCAGCAAATTTGCGAAATTTGACACAAGTTTATTTGATAGTTCTTTTCCATATATCTTCCATTTTAGTTTCTTGTCTATAAATAGGCTAAGGAATTTTGTTTTATTTCATGTTAACGTGGGATGATTACGCATGGGTAATACCTTCCTGTGAGACTTATTTTCATTGAGGTTGAACTGGTTACAGGAAAACCATTCTTTCACAGCGGCTATAGTTTTATCAATGTCCAAATTGGCCAGGTTGTTATTATTTGTTATTGTAGTGTTACCACAAATAATACTAGCTGATAACTTTCCAAACTATAAAGAAGATCACTTATATACAGACGGAATAGTATTTGGTCCTAATACAGACCCCTGCGGTATACTCTTTTGAATAATTCTTGTCTGCGATATAAGGAATATTTGCGGATCTTCTAATGTGCGATTCTTAAAATTATTTTATTTTAGATTTTCCAATATCACATTTGCTATGTTGTTCAGTTTCAATCGGTAGATGTGTAAATGCCTTTTGTTTTTTAATTCAGATCCCGTTTTTCTTATCTTTTTTCCTTTGCAGTCTTTTTATCCGAGTCCGAAAACAACATTAAACCATTCTGAATTACTATTTCCAATGATTATTGCGGATCTATTTTTTGTGATTCGCGTCTTTTTCTATTTGGAATTCAATTTTCAACATGTTTTAATGCTGCAAGATTATGCTTATTAGGAGTTAATTTTTGCAGGATGAGAGAAGATCTAGTAGATGGCGATATGTTGGTAAATAATTAGATATGTCGCTGTTATTGTTATTAACCTCCATCTCAGAGATGATTTTGTCTAATAAATATATTTGCTGTTTTAATCCAACATGTTTAGCTAAAAGGGTGTTATCACTCACTGATCCATCTCCTTGGCACCTATTCACACAATTACGAGGGAAGCCACTACCCCACTTAATACAAATTTTATTATTCCTTCTTTTTTAATTTCTCTTCTATCTCTATCTATCCTCTCCCACTCTCTGCCACTGTTTGATCTTCAGGCTTTTCAGATCCCTCTCTACGTCATCTTTCTATCGTAATATGGGTCGGCCTACAGGCGGCGTTCCCTCCATTTTTGTTTCCATCACTTGCACTTCTCCATGCGTTTTACACACCCCAATCACTTTATTCGCATTATCTTTACACATCCTTCTACAAAGCCTCTGTTTACCAGCTGTTAGGGTTCTTGATTCATTCTTATTCTGTACCCATCATCTGTCCTTATATGGCCGTATATCATTCGTAAGATCCTCCTTTCTCTTTTCAACAGGCTTTGTTCCAGATGATTTGTGAGAGCTTAACACTCACACCCATTGCATGGGTAAATTTGTAAATGACAATTACTTGTCAAGGTTTACACCTTTTCTACAACAAGTAACGTGTGTCAGAAAAGTAATAAAGTAATTATGGAACAAATTCATTTACAAATCCACCCTTGTAACTATGAATACAATACTTGTTTTGCTACATTCTTGATGAAACCAAATTTTCATATTGGGAGAAGTAATACACATGCTATGTTCCATTTGTTTATTATCAGGTAACTGACACGTGTTTCGGTCTTAACGGATCATTCACAAAGTTAAGACCTTTTAATTATGTTCAATCAAGAATGTAGTAGCGAGTGTATAATTTTAATTACACCCATTTTATGACCATCTTCACCAGCGTTTTTTTTACAGTTTACTTATGTGACAAGATGTGACATTTGAGAAGTAATTTGAGTTCAAATTTCGTTCTGTTCCCCTGGCAGATACTGTGTCTTATTTCGGCGACCATGCTGTTTGTGCTGTTAATGATTGCTCCTAGATACTGGCATATTTCTTCTTCTTTTCGATTTTTTTTTTCTCTTATTGCATAATGTAAATTTCCGTCCGTAATATTATCATCGTTTTTGTTTCGTCTTCATCTACTCGTAGTCCCATTTCCCCGCTTCTTGCTCTAGATTTTAGTAGTTTTCTTGTACCACTTGGTTGTTTCGTCATATTACGCATATATCGTCCGCATATGTCATCAGCTAGTTTGGCTTGTAAAGTAAGTTGCCGCTAGTTTCTATTCTGCTATTTCTTATTACAAATTTCAGTTCCAAATTAAAAAGAATCGTAAAGATTCTTACTCCTTTGTTATTAGAAGACTTAAAATTGTCAATTTTATAATCGCACGTCAGGATCAACTCAAATAGAAAGATTAAAACCATAAGCTGAGAAAAGAGTCTTTTAACAAAATTTTACACCATTTTAGTTCAACAACAGAAATTCAACTATCTAGAATGGACAGATTTATTATTTAGTTTTTCCCAAAAGTCACAATTTACGCAAATATTAACAGAAGAAGTAAAATTAAATATAATTAGTGAAAAATACAGCAATCTACTTTTTATTCAAAAGAAAAAAAAATCAAAGGAACAGAAGTAATAATAAAAACATCAGAAGAAAGAACACCCTCCACGCAGCGACCAAATAAAACAAGAGATAAATAATTTTGTAGTTTTCTTATTGTTTGTTTTATATGTTCATCCCATTGTAGGTGACCGTTAATGGGGATTTTTAGGTATTTAGAGGATGGATTCAATATATCTGTATGGAAAAAGTGTTCTCCTATTTTTTCAAAACGGTATGTATGCATTTTTTTTGTCAAATTTATAGTTGAAAGCTTGCTAGCAAAAAACATTTTTACATCAAGTAGGTCTGTTTCAACTAGTGTTTTTACTGGCTCCCATATATCACCATCATAGAAGATTGCTGTATCGGCTGCGAAAGCATTGATTTTTCCATTGGTGTTTAATTTGAAAATACAGTTTAAGTACAATATGAATAAAAGCGGCCTCAAAACTATCGCTTTGGGAATTTCGAAATATATAGTCCTGAATTTACTTGTATATGTTCCAACTTGGTCAGCCGGTGTTCTTGATGTCAAATAGTTTTGGAAGATACCTTGACCTTGACATTGCACTCCCACCATATTCAAAACATTGTGAAGATATTTGTGTTTAACTGTATCAAACACTTTGTATAAGTCAATGAATAACTGTATTAAAGGAATTATCTATTTTACCATTGCGTCCGTTTAATGCGTTAATGAAATGCCGTCCTGGAATCCGAACGGGAATTTCAATATAAGTTTTTTCTTCTTTTCAAAATTTACAACACGTAATTTTATTATCGTTCCAAATATTTTGTTTATATTAATCAGTAGATTAACAATCCAATAATTTGTAATGATTTATTTGTCTCCAGTTTTGTAAATTGATGTTATGATTGCTGTCTTCAATACAGTTGGGTATTTAGCACTTTCTATTAATATTTTATAAGATTCACCAATGACATTTTTATATGATGCGCTATTAGTTTTATTACTTCTGATTTATTCCGTCTAAACCTGGAGCTTTATTGGGTTTTAGTTGATGGATTCTGCGTAACATTTCATGTTTGTCAGTAGGCATTAAGAATAAATTAAAGTATGCTTCAGTATTTTTTAATCCAAATTTATTGGCCAGTGTTTCTCCAATAGTTGAATAGTGCCTGTTAGATTCTTCTGCTATGACTGATTTGTCCTTAATACTACGCAAGTTTATTTTCTCTGCATTCTTTTATTTTCACAATAATATCTTCTTAAAATAATCACTTTGTCTCTCTTATCAATTCATTTAATCGATTTCTGTAGCTTTTGCATGTTATCGATAGATCATTATTCCAGAGTTAGCATTTAATTGATCGTACAACTTATCTGGTATTGATAGACTTAATAAGTCCCATAGTAATAGAAGACTTTCATATGTGTTGGATTTTAACTTTAGTTTTAATTGATGATCATTTCAAGTAGGATTTAGTCTCTTCCAATGTTTCTTCAGATCTCTAGATCCGAAAAAATTTTAGTCGTTTATTAACAACAAAAAGAAAATAACTTGAATTCCCGGTGTTATGCACTTCAATGGTTTGGAACTGACCTCTCCGGAATCAAGTGTGAACGCATATGCTGACTTTTTTGAAAATGCTTATACCAGGAGTGGAGATGTTAATGATATTAGAGAGAGCCATAATAGCCTACCAACCATTACCATAACATCTATTAGCTCTGATGATATTCTTAATGCCATAAATAGATTGAGTCATTCCATGTCTTGTAGTATCGATGGTATTCCGGATTTCTTAATAAAATATTGTTCACGTATCTTACTTAAACCTCTGGAAACAATTTTTAATCTTATTCTAAAAAACTTATAGTTCCCTAAATATCTGTCAAGTGTTCAAATCAAACGATCCTAGCATCATTACCGAATATAGGCTTATTACCTATTCACATATCCGAATGTCAAAAATCTTACCTCTCCATATCAGCATGTTTTTGTCGAAACTAAGATCGACAATAACAAATCTTAGCTATTTTAGCGAATTTGTATATTATGAACTAGACCGTAAAGGTCAGGTCGAGCACTTTACTTTGTTATCCGTAATACGAAATTATTCTCTAGTCAAAGGGCTTTGATTTGTGCGACCTATTCTTGAATATGGGGCAATTGTTTGCGATCCATTTTACTGCATAATTTTACATCAGTCTGGCTTAGGAAATTTTAAATATATATGTACACTAGGGTTTTAATGATGATGCGTTTCTAGATGAATTTAATGGTGTTTTCTGTGTATGGCAAGTGGCAAATATTTCTATTTAAAATCATTGACAACTTAATTGATTGTCCAGAACTGTTAGTTATTTTAATCTTTCATGCTCCTAGGTTGTCCATTAGAAATTTTACTTGTTTATATTCTTCACTAGAAAATTCCAACATTTTATAAATGATTTTTATAATTTTTCCAACTTATTGTCACTACGTACAAAGGAAAAAACAAAATAACAACAATCTAGTGGCTAGATATTTCTCAAATTTTATTGTTTTTTCAAAATAATTCTTCAGCAAATTCTAGGTTTTATAGAATTCAGTATTTTTTGAAGATCTATTCGAAGTTATATTATTTGTTTGAGAATTGTGATATTAAACTATATAGGAGAACTATAATATTAGCGAATTTTCCCTGTAATCTTAGCAACACAATTTACACACAAATATTTGTAATAACGAATTAAAAGTAATCGAAAATGTCGGTTCATCTTGAAAACGATATACATTAGATTAAGGCTGATGCTAAAGAGACAGAGAAACAAATTAAGTTGTTATATAAAAGGGATATACATCTACTGAGAAAGTATGGTCAAGGGCAATATACTAAAACTGTAAAACTTGTGGAATATCTAAATAATAATCAAAAGAGTCAATGAAAGTAGCTGAATGTGCTAAAATCATCAATGTTGGTATATATGGTTATAAATACATTATATATGCGAGCAGTTCTAAATATGTGTTGTTGATTTAGCCAATTTAGTAGCACCCACATATATTAAAGTGAGAATGAGTGTTGATTTTGGGTTTAATAAATATCAAATTTATATATCGCTGCCAAAAATAATTTAATAACAGTTTCAATGATATGGCGGGTGATAAACTTGCTGCTAAATACAATGATGTTAGTCAATGCAAGAATCAATATTAGAAATTAGGATAAATTACGGAAACTCTATTATTACATCCTAAAATTTTTGTGAAATTAAGCGCTGAAGCATCTAACGAAGTCTTTTTATTTAGTCCACGTGATATAGCTAAGATTTGTCATTCCAAAGCTAACGCCAAAAATTAAACCAATAGTTACTATGATGTAGATAAAGGAAATAATTTGTTTCACATACAGTGACCTTAGTAGATGCAAGGAACAAATTGAACAGTTATGAGAGGCTGTGGAAAGTCTGTTAGAAGAGAAATAAGTAAAGATAAGACTATTTATAAAAAGGCTGAAGCAAATAGGATTATATTAGGCGTTATTGTTTGGCTATAGATGGCCTTACAGTACTTGGACCTGGCTAGGTCTTTCGTACCAAGAGCAATCAGGATAGATACTTGATATCATTGTCATTGATTCTAAACTTATGCAGAGATATGTGTGAAAGAAGGTGCTTTTGCGATGAGGAAACTGTTTGTAATGGCTCGATACATGAAAATATGTCTGAATTTCTTTGATAAAATGTATGGTATTGATAGAGTAAGGTTTAATGATGAAACCACTAGTGACAGAGGATTTAATGTAACATATTAGAATCTAATAACATATTAAAAGGTTTAGATCCAAGAGGCAACATAAAAAATAATAGCTACCATACTTTGGATCAGTCTTAATGAAATTGAGATGTCTGGATAGAAACATTAAGTTTGGCTTTTCAAATTTTGAGGGCAAAGTAGATGTTTATTAAGAATAATAAACGTTTTTAATTCTTGAAAATTCGACTGCTGCTGAAATGCATTCACTGATATTGTCGTAATTAGAGCCAGGTAAAAAGGAAAAACTGAAGAGCATCTTTTGTAAGCGGTAAATAAAGTCATTAAATAATGTATTAAATCTTAGCTTAATGAAGATATATAAAATAGAATTCGTTATATCAAAGCTATCACCAAAAATTGAACCAATGGTTATTATAATCTAGACATAAGAAAAATCTTGTTTCATGTAGAAAAACCTTAGTAGAGGCAAAGAAGAAATTGAAAATTTATGAAAGGTTATGGAAACTCTGTTAGAAGTTTGTAAAATTAAACATTAAATCACCTAAAAGTGTTCTTCTGTACGACCCCCCAAGTAACGCTAAGAATCTTTATACCAAGACTGTAGGAAACCAGATTCGAGGGGAATATTTAGTGTTTAATTTAATCAAAAACTGTCTTTTTAATCTTATATTCTATATATTAACTGATGAGGCTGTTATATGTTGAAAATTCATATTCACTTGTTTAGTTGTTGAAGTAAAACACTTAAATTTTCAAAACACTTTATTATTGCTATTTCGAAAACAATTGTTTCGCCACAATGTGGCTTCTTCAGGCGAAGAAGTTCTTCTTCGCCTGAAGAAATATTCTAATAAAAGTATTTATATTACTAATTAATTAAATTATTTAATTTTCGTTTATTATATATTTTTGCCGTTAATGTATATTTCAATTGTTTATACTACTTAAACGTAATATTCTCACCAAATTATAATTTACAAAACGTTTTTTATCCGTACTAAATTGCTTCCTTTTAATATTATAAGATTGTTATTCTCCCCTGTTTGTCATTCTCATATGTAACAGATTATTATTAAAAGCGTTATTGCCTCGGTTATAATGATAGTAATTTCGGACAGTGGGCGAAGTTAATATCGGTGCGAAGGGCGAGAAGTAAGGCGCTGTCGTGGACAGAGGCTTATTGATGACGCCCCCGCGCTGAAATACAACCGCACTGTCCCCCGAAACTGCCGCTAATAGCCGAACTATGATCCGGGATAATCGTCCTAATGAAAATTTAATTAAAATATTCATCAAACGGCTACCAACGTCAGCTCATTATGTTGTTAAACTGGCAATATGGATTGTTTAGCTGTTAAATTTCATTTACAATTATCATTTTTTACCTTTAAAACAATTAATCTGTTCTGCTGGGATTCCAACCTACAACTACAAGCACGTGAGCAGGAGTTATATTTAATGGATTATAGCGTGTTGTTATTATTTTCTTTTTAGCTTAACGATAGTTTTTTTTAGCAAATCCACAGGATGAATAAATAAAATAATAATAGTGTAAATTAAATATTAAATATTAAAATAATTAATTTAAATTATTACTTTTATTTTTAAAAACAATAATACTTACCACGTGCTGAACAAGTGATTATGCGAACACAGTTCCTATTAGCCGAAACTCTTTCCTGAAAGGAATAAGAAAATATGTTTTATTGGAAAAATATAAAAAGTGTAGTATAAAATATTATGGAAATATGTGGCGTTGATAATGTTTTTTTAGATAGAATAAGAGCTTTACGACTTCTTAAATATATTTACTGAGTTGAAACCATAAAAAACTATATTTCCTAAGTAAACATTACATTAAAGTTTCTTTTAAATAAATACCCAAACTTCTCTATGCATTTATATCTAATGATCTTTCCAATAGTTCCTAATCAGACCTAAAGCGTAATTTTAAGTTTCTGCTCAGTGCATCTGTATCTACTGATCTCGCCAGTACTTACTAATGAGACCCAAACTGCAATTTGACTTTCTGCTCCCTGAATCGATCTTGCTAAAACTTTGGAACTAGACATTAACCATACGTAATGCTTTTAACAACATGTTTTCAAACATTGAAATATTTTTTTACACAAGCGTATGTTAATAAAAATTACTGAATATTATCACTAGTTCTAGAGTGTAAACTTCAAGTAAGACATAAACTACCTACAAGTTTTATGCACAAACTGTATTGTAATTGTATTGTATTATTTTAATTTAATAACTTATAAGTATATTTTGTTAGAAGTTCTCTACTATATATGAATATTTAACGTACTCATCCGTGTACTGAATTTAAAACAATATTTTGAAACCGCAGGGGGGAATTTCCAACCGCGCAGTAAAACTTTAATCAGTTTCAAAATGGAATGCCCCGATGTAAAAATGAATGCGAACGTTTACGCCTGTTATGACAATGCAACGGATCATTAACTATGCACATCATGCATAAAGGAGAAGGTAGTGGACGTCCTCATTAAAATGTAAGACGGAGTCCGTTTGATGGGCCGGAGGAGTGACCGCTGGAAAGGACCAAGCCGAGCCCACGGGATCGTCTCGTCGTCGTCAGGGCGCGCGGAGAACGGGGGGTGGGATTAGATCTGATGGCGGTGGCGGTGGTGGCGGCAGCTTTCAGGGGCTGTAACTGAAGTCGGGCCGCCAGAGACCGATTCCGGATAGTGTTTCCTGAATTCCGCATCAGCTCACACTTATTGCACCGGAGAGCACAATAGTTTTCCGCGCCCCATCCCGCTCGATTTTATTTGAAACATATACGACCCTCTCAATTAACATCACGTTGATGGACGTGGGAGTTATTCCTCCCAAAAGGGTGGGTGAAGAGGATGGTCCATTTAATATGCAGCTAGAAGATTTTACTTTCTGAGAGCTAATAGAAATAATAAGAATATAACTTTTACTACTGATTAGTTTTTTTTTAATGATTCAACTAATGTTAATGCCTCGCAAAATAATTTCAATAATACTAATTTCCCGTTCCAGGCTACGCTGAAATCATCGCTGCGCTAATGGAAATTATTTAATTTCAAATTCGATATTAACAACGACGGCAACTGATTTAATTACGATCCTCGCATCAAAACATTTAATGATTCATTGTTGCATCAAATGCGCGGAATTCTCATCGAAGCAGGAAACTACAGCAAAACTGTACGCATTCAATCCGGGCACGATTTAATGCGATTAATTAATTGCCATACGTCACAAAGAGCGAAATTTAATTAATATATTTTTCAATTAAATGCTAAAACTAAAAAAAAATGGCATAGAATTTAAATATTCATTTAATTAAACTTCTCTTCGAGATTACAAAGTTATCTTCTTGTCTTCTAAATTATAAAGATTTTCTTGGAGGCTCTAGAACTTTTTAGAAAATTTGTTTAGAAATCTAGATTTTTCTTGAGGGTTCAGGAAATTTTCAGTAATTTATCTTTTTTTGGGGCCCTAGATTTCTAAAATCTAGACTCACTTCTTCAAGAATTCAAGAATTTTCCTCTAATTTCTTCTCTAGGTTTCAAGATTTTTTAAATCAACCCACTTTCTAAATTGTGAAGATTTTATTGGAAGCTCTAAAATAAAAAAAAGAATTGTTTAGAAATATAGACTTTTTTCAAAAATTTACAAAATTTCTTTCCTGAATTGAAATTGAAATTCAATATGTTTTAACCACAAATTATTGTAAGTAAGTATGGATTACAACGTAGTAACGGTCGCAACCATTCTCTTCGTCAAAAATGTTTACTTTGTTAATTTTCTTTTATTCAAATTTTGTAATTAAAGTTATTGCAAACCGCGAGGTTACTGATCGCCTCGAGGTTTGCAATAACTTTAATTACAAAATTTGAATTAAAGTTAATATGTATATGTAGGGTGGGTGGGTGGCCTCTAACCCACCCTCCAATCAGTAAAACATAAGCGAGGCTTTTAATTAAAAATTGTAAAACGTAAATAAACAATATTATTGCAAAATTTAACAGATTTATTCTAACAAATTTGGAAATTTAAGAAATTTTGAAAAATAAGACATAACTTTTCAAACAAAAGTTAAAGAGAATGAAAAAGTTTTATTGAAACTTTTTTTTTGTTATTAATTTAAATATTTTGATTTTTTCTGCTTATTGCTAATAAACTATAGGAGCTAAATGAAATTTATATAACAAGTAAATATTAAAAATTTCTCCTCCACATTTTTAGTTTTTATTGGAACTTCCTTTCCAAAAAATTTTCATCGAGAATTCTACAAATTTTTACAAGTTTAGCAAACGTTTTATTCAACAGTCTTAAAATTTTTCAGAAAGTCTTTATTTATTTTTACTTATAGAAATTTCTTCGTGATTTTTGTAGAATATTTTTTCAACTTTTTCTCTAATTTTCTCAGATGATCCATACTTTTAGTTTTTTTTTACATTGAGGTTTCTAGAATTTTTCACAAGATTTCGTTTTAGATTTATAAAACATTTTTTTGAGGATCCTAGAAGTGTACACTATGTTCTTTTTCTTATGTAATAAATAAATAGATATTTCCAGAATTTTTAGCAAAGATTTTATTCGAGATTTCTAGATTTTTCAGAAAGTTCTTTCAAGATTTTGTTTAACTTTACAATTTATTAGGATTATTTTTTCTAAATTTCTAGAACTTAGCTAGAGGCTTCTGGAAGTTTCAGTAATTTCTTCTCCATATTTTCAGTTTTTTGAATATTCCTTTCCAAAGAATTTTGATCGAGGATTCTAAAAGTTTTCCTTGTAGATTTCTAGAATTTTTTTGGACGATTCTAAAAGTGTACAGTAATTTCTTCTTATTATTTCCAGAATTTTTAGCAAAGGTGTTATTCGGGGGGTTTTAGAAATGTTTTTTCAATATTTATAGAATTTCTTTGAGGCTGTTTCCAGTAATGTCTCTTCCAGATTTTAATATTGTCTTATAAATTGCAGATTTCCATTAAGGCTCAAAAATAAAAAATAAAAAATTCTTTCCAGAACTTTAGACTTTTTTCGAGAGTTCAGACATTTCGAGTAACTTTTATTAAGATTTGGAGGCTATAGAAAATCTGCTTCTAGAAATCTAGACTCTTTTCAGTCATTTCTCCAGATATCAAGATTGTTTTTTCAAGATGCCTTATAAATTGCAACGTTTTAAGAATTAAAAAAAAAATTCTAGAAATGTAGATTGTTGTAGAATTCAGAAAATTCTCAGTAAATTGCGAAAATTTAAATGAAGGCTTTTTTTGAAAATTTGTTTTTAAAAATCTAGACTTTTTTCGAAAGTTCAGGAAATTTCTAGTAATTTCTTATCCACATTTCAAAATTTTTTTTAACTTGCCTTCTAAATCGCAACGATTTTCTTTTAGAATTTAGAATCTAGATTATTTTCTCGAGGGTTCAGGAAATTTCTAGCAATTTATTCTCTAGAATTCATGAGTTTTTTGAAGTCGTCTTTTAAATTGCAAAGATTTTCTGTGAGGCATTAGGATTTTCTAGAATTTTATTTCTAAAAGTTTAGAAAATGGCCAATAACTCCTTCCCAAAGTTAAATTTTGTTTTCAACTTTTCTTATAAATTGCGAAGATTTTTTCAGGCTCTAGATGTTTTTTAATTCGTCTTCTTTTCGAGAATTCAGGTAAATTTCAGCAATTGCTTCTCTAAAATTCAATATTTTGTTTCAACTAGAAGCTATAAACTTATTTAGAAAGTTCTAAATTGCGGAATTTTTCTTGGAGGGTCGATATTTTTTTAGAAAATTTTCCCCTGAAAATCTTTTCTTATTTTTGAGAAAGTTTAAAAAAATTTTCACTAATTTCTCTTCCCGATTTCAAGATATTTTTTCAACTGGTCTTCTAAATTTCTAAGAGGCTCTACAATTTTTAGAAAATTTTCATTTAGGAATCTAGTCTTTTTCAAGGGTTTAGGAAATATCCAGAAATTTCTGCTCCAGATTTCAAAGTTATCTTCTTGTCTTCTAAATTATAAAGATTTTCTTGAAGGCTCTAGAACTTTTTAGAAAATTTGTTTGTAGAAATCTAGATTTTTCTTGAGGGTGCAGGAAATTTTCAGTATTTTATCTTTTTTTGGGGCCCTAGATTTCTAAAATCTAGACTAACTTTTTCAAAAATTCAAGAAATTTCCACTAATTTCTTCTCTAGATTTCAAGATTTTTTAAATCAACCCACTTTCTAAATTGTGAAGATTTTATTGGAAGAATAAAAAAAGAATTGTTTAGAAATATAGACTTTTTTCATAAAATTTACAAAATTTCTTTCCTGAATTGAAATTGAAATTCAATATGTTTTAACCACAACTTATTGTAAGTAAGTATGGATTACAACGTAGTAACGGTCGCAATAATTCTCTTTGTCAAAAATATTTACTTTGTTAATTTTCTTTTATTCAAATTTTGTAATTAAAGTTATTGCAAACCGCGAGGCGATCAGTAATTAAAGTTAATATGTATATGGAGGGTGGGTGGGTGGCCTCTAACCCTTCCTCCAATCAGTAAAACATAAGCGAGGGTTTTAATTAAAAAATGTAAAACGTAAACAAACAATATTATTGCAAAATTTAATAGATTTATTCAAACAAATTTGAAAATTTAAGAAATTTTCCACATACGTTGATTATATAATTATGGCTATTAATATTAAATTAGAAGTTTTAAGTGTGCTGCAACATTTAACAACCTACGTGCCCTGATATGATTAAAATGTTCGAGCATAAATATTTCCAGCTACAATATACGGTAAGCAGCGATGACACTTAATTAAGCGCCACTCGAGAAATTTCGCAATAAACGCGGGGGAGCATCTAGAAAATTCGCGAGCAACAAAAAGCGTCCGTTCTAATAAATTCGCGCCCTTACGGGGACAGGGGGGTGCGCATCGGCGCCGTTTAATTAAACGGTCGATCGCGACGAAAATTATAATTTATTTATATTTTTGTTTTTGTCGCCCGGTGATAAATCGCCACTCTCCATTTCCTTTTTCGCAATGAATTAATTAAAAATATGTGCGGCCCGGCCGTAAATCACCGGGCGCATATTAAAAATATCCACCTTCCCCGTAAATCACGGTCGCGTTACAAAATTACAAATGCTTTCGCACCGACTCACTTATCGGCGTGATTAATTGGATCATTTCATATTTGCGCGCGAAACATAAATTCGGATTTAATTAGAATTTCAGTTTTGCCCGGGGATTTCTTAACCCCATTAATTCCCGAAACGTAATGGAAATTTTCATGTGAGAAAGACCAATAATTCAAATATACTTGTTAGTAATGAAAAAGTATCAGCAATAAATTTATGCCCTCCTTTTATCTAGCGTACTCTTGACCTACCCTAATAAACTATGCGTTAACCTAGTGCCTATTTCCTCGTTTAAACTCCAGCGTACTCTTGACCTACCTCAACGCGTAATTTATTTGCGCGGGTTACGAGTACGATTGGTCATTGCACTGTTTATTGTGGTAGGTCAAGAGTACGCTAGAACATCTTATTCTCAAGAATGTTTAAGTTAATTGTAATCAATTAATATTAGTTAGTTTTTTTAATAAAGTAAGGAAAGAACTGATGAAATTAATAAAATATCAAAGCGCTTAAACAATTGAATTTCTAAAAATAAAACAATTGCAACTACCCAAATTTAAAAAAATGATAATCGAACGAAAAAAAAATTAAACAAATTATTGAGAAACACCAAAATAGTTATTTAAGGTACAAGTCTAAAAAGTGATGCTTTATTGCACGAACTGGCGTTTAATAACACGAGCGAGGAACGAGCGAGTTTTTTTAAAGCTAGGAGTAAAATTCTAAACAACAATTGGAGCTATTAAATATAAAAAATAATTGATAGAAAAAAATATAACGAGGTCATTTAGAAAAAGAAAGCAAAAAATTAAAACAGATTAAACATTACACCAGAAAATAATTGAAATTGTTAGAAATAAAGGAACAAATAAAAGTTGGTTAAAACAATTGAACATTTGATGAACAAAATCAATTGAAAATTATTATAAATAGTTACAATAAAGAAAACAGTTGACAATGCCTAAAAACAATCAATTAAAGCTTGACGGACGAAAACAATAATAATTAGTAAAAATAGTTGAAATTTGCCAGAAATAATAACAATTGACAATCAATAATAGCACTTGAATATTAACGATAAAATCAAAAATTATTTTAAAAACAGTTGCAAATTTGTTAATAAAAATTAAATAGACAATAAAGAAACAACAGCAAATGTAACGAAAACAAACAATTGAAAATTATCAAAAAAAAAACAATTTATATTGAAAAAAATGTGATAAAACAATTGAAACTTTTGAAAATAATTGAAAACACTTGAATATTACAGAATCATTACAAAATCACAAAAAAATCAGTTGTGGTTAAAACCAATTGTTAGAAATTTGTTAAGAAAAAACAATCGCAGGTGGATATTGATAAAAAATACGAACGAAAACAATTGAAATTTATAAGAAACAGCTGAAAGCATTAAAGCAATTGAATGCCATTTCAGATGCCAATTATAATTGTTGAAAAGAAAACAATCGTCAGTTGATGAGAACAAAAGTCAAATGAAAAATAAAGTTAAAATCATTGATTGCCAAAAAATAGTTAAAACTGTAACTTAAAAAAACTGTTGAAAATCTAAAAAAGAATTAAATTAAGAACCATAAAAATAGATTACCGTGATTTTTTTAGACAATAATAAAAACTAGAAATTGCAGTAAAAAAACAGTTTTAATTTGGTCGATAAGATTGGTCAAATATTATCAAAAAAAATTTACAAAAACTATTTATATTGAAATAAGTGCTAAACAATTGAATGTCTCTAAAAAACTGTTGAAAATCTAAAAAAGAATTAAATTTAGAACAAAAAAAAAATAGATTACCGAGATTTGTGTAGACAATAATAAAAACTCGAAATTGCAGTAAAAAACAGTTTTAATTTGGTCGATAAGATTGGTTAAATATTATCAAAAAACTTTACAAAAACTATTTATATTGAAATAAGTGCTACTGCATTAAACAATTGAACACATAAATATTTCATGGTTTGGGCGTTTACTTCTTGGTATATCTTGAATGAGTTAAAATTAAATTAATTAAAACACGAATCAATTGAACAATTGAACACTTACAAAACTTGAACTTTACGTCACGAATAAATTGAAAGTTTTGATAAACGAAAACTTTCATAAAAACCAGTTGAAACTGACAAAAAAAAACACAAAATAAATAAATCAGTTAAGAAAAATAAAAAAAAGGTAATAAATATGTAATCAAAAATGAGATTTAGTAAAAAAAATTAAAATTTAGAAAATGCAATAATTTTCCTGAAAACTGTTAAAATTTTATGAAATTATAAAAATAGTAAAAAGGAGTTAATCCAAATAGTTTATCCATGCGAAATAAAACGAAAAAAGTAAGAAAATGAGTTTAAATTTGTTTTAAAATAATTGGAAATTAAATAAGTAATTGTGGAGGCTTTCACTTCGTGATACATTTAGATAAATTCAAAATAAATAAACAATTAACTTTGTGATACCAATAAAGTTAATTGTTTATTTATTTTGAATTGGAAATTAACATAAGCAAAAAATTGTCAACAAAATAACGATAGGAAGAAAAATATTGGCACTTAGAAAACAAGTCCCTACCAGTAATTGACGATCAATTAAATCGCGATGAATGAAAACAGTTAAAAATTGATAAAAATACTTAGAATTGCGAAAAAATAAAAAGAAATATATTAGGACCTTGTAAAAGACCCAGTTGGGAGTTCCTAAAAACAATTGACGATCAATTAAAGTGTGCCGAACGAAAACAGTTACGATTATTAAAAATAGTTAAAATTAGAGAAAAAAAAAATATATTAGAAACTTGTAAAAAAAAACAGTTGCCAGTCCCTGAAAACAATTGACGGTCAATTAACTCCTGACGAGTCAAAATTACTAAAAAAATATATTAGAAACTTGTAAAAACCAAATTACTAAAAAAATATATTAAAAATAGTTGGCAATCCCTAAAAACAATTGATGATCAATTAAATCTTGATTAATGAAAACTATTGAATATTGATCAAAATAGTTGAAATTACTAAAAAACATATTAGGAACTTGTAAAAAAAAAACAAGTGACAGTCCCTAAAAACAATTGACGATCAATTAAAGCTCGACGAACAAAAATAATTGAAAATTATAAAAAATAGTTAACATCACAAAAAAAAAACACAATAAAATATTGTAAAAGAAAGACAGTTGATAATCCCTCAAAATAATTTACGATCAATTAAAGCTCCACGAACGGAAACAATTGAAAAATGATTCAAATAGTTAAATATACTAAAAAAACATATTAGAAACTTGTAAAAAAAAAATTGACAATTTCTAAGAACAATGGACTATCAATTAAATCTTGACGAACGAAACTAATTGAAAATTAAAAAAAAGTAGTTTAAACTATTAGAGAGCTTTTCAAAAGTAAAAATTTTCCAGAAAAATAATTATAAAAATTGAAATTTTTTTAAATTAAAAAAATATGTTATTTGTTTCAAAAACTTGGATTGAAAATGAATAAAATCAGTTGAATATTAGCAAAAACAATTGAAAATTATTATTAAAAAACGTTTATATTGAAAATAAGTGCTAAAACAATTGTATGCCTCTATAGAAAACAATTGAAACCGTTAAAAATGATATAGTGTTTCTTGTCAACGAACGTTTCTCTTTTCCAAAATGCAATAAACAATTGATAAAATCTGTTAAATAAACAAAATATTAGCGAAAACAATAAATAAAAGAAAACTTTTGAAACTTATTATTAAAAAACGTTTATATTGAAAAAAGTGCTAAAACAATTGTATGCCTCTATAGAAAACAATTGAAAACGTTAAAAGTGATATAGTGCTTTTTGTCAACGAACGTTTTTTTTTTCAAAATGCAATAAACAATTAATAAAATATGTTAAATCAGCTAGATAAATAAACAAATAAATAAATAAATTATATAAATGAATAAATAAATAAAGTAATTGTTTGTTTGTATCAATGAAAATGTTTAACGTTTTAAAAACACAAACACATTAATCGAATGTCCTGAAATTGTTAAGATAAAACAATTGACAAATGATAAAAGCAGTTGGTCACTGTCAAAAAATGACGAACGCAAATAATTGAAAATTATAATAAAACAACAATTTAATGACATTTCAGATAACAATTTTTTAATTGTTGAAATAAAAAACAATTGACAACAAATACAATCGGTTGACGAAAACAAATTATTTTGTAAAAGAAAAATATTTGACAATCCCTAAAAATAATGTACGATCAATCGAAAAACAATTGAAAAATGATAAAAATAGTTAAATATCTTAAAAAAATATATCAGAAATTTATTTTAAAAAAAACAATTGACAATCTCTAAAAATAATGGACTATCAATTAAATCTTGACGAACAAAACTAATTGAAAATTAGAAAAAGTAGTTTAAATTATTGGAGAGCTTCTCAAAAGTAAAAATTCTCGAGAAAAAAAATAATAAAAATTGACATTTGTTAAAATTTAAAAAAAAACATTTTATTTGTTTAAAAAACTTGAATTGAAAATGACCAAAATCAGTTGAATATTAGCGAAAGCAATTGAAAGTTATTATTAAAAAACGTTTATATTGGAAAAAGTGCTAAACCAATTGTATGCCTCTATAGAAATCAATTGAAAACGTTAAAAATGATATAGTGCTTTTTGTCAACGAACGTTTTTCTTTTTCAAAATGCAATAAACAATTGATAGAATATGTTAAATCAGCTAGATAAATAAACAAATAAGTAAATAAATGAATAAATAGATAAAGTAATTGTTTGTTTGTATCAATGAAAATGTTTAACGTGTTAAAAACAAAGACACATTAAGCGAATGTTCTGAAATTGTTAAGATAAAACAATTGACAAATGATAAATGCAGTCGGTCACTGTCAGAAAATAACGAACGAAATTAATTGAAAATTATAATAAAAACGGTTAAATGCCTTTTCAGATAACATTTTTTTAATAATTAGAAAAAACACGAAATATTTCAACATCCTCAATTTCATTTACCAACAGAAATATTACCCCTCCGAATGTAAATTAGGAATAATCATTTCTATTCCCAAACGTGACCATCCTCCATCCCTAATATCCAGCTATCGTTCTATTACGCTACTTCCTGTCCTTGGAAAACTCTACGAATCACTTCTTAAAAACAAAATACTATCCCTCATACGTGATCGCATCCGTAACTACCAATTTGGCTTCCTCCTAAAACGATCCACTATACTTCCACTTACCATCCTTACCCTACTGGATATACAAAAAGCCTTTGACTTTGTGTGGCATCAAGGTCTGTTATACAAATGCTATCTCCTTAAGATTCCGAAACATATTATCTTCATTATCAAGCAATTCCTTTCCAACAGATCCCTTAAAGTCAAAATCAACATATCCTACTCCCCTTCCTTTACTCCTGTACAAGGTCTACCCCAAGGATCCCCTCTATCTCCTCTACTCTACAACATCTTCTGCTTTGATATGTATAACCCGGATCCTGTGTACTTTACTCCCTCTAAATACCTCCTTCAATTTGCAGATGACACATCCCTAATTTCCCAGCTTCTAATTCCCTATCACCGTAACAATAATCCTGCTCACAATATTCATATTTCCTACACAACTGTTTCCCCTCGGCCCAATTATCAGCAACAATTCACCAATGTCTACAG
Organism: Ontholestes murinus; assembly: GCA_963969525.1. Taxonomy (NCBI): domain Eukaryota; kingdom Metazoa; phylum Arthropoda; class Insecta; order Coleoptera; family Staphylinidae; genus Ontholestes; species Ontholestes murinus. The sequence continues at coordinate 70,508,576 of OZ018390.1, read as the reverse complement.
TACAGAAGTCATAGAAAGTGAAGATATTCTACCAACTGCGGTAGTGAAGATTACAAAACCAGGAACCAAAATCACCGCACGTGTGCTTTTAGACCATTACTCGCAAAGCTTCTTTACTACTATGCAAGCAGTGCAAGCTTTAGGGTTACCTAGAGAAAAGATACAAAACAAAATTAACGGATTAGGGGACCGCTGTCCCCTAGTCCCCTAATAAAATTTGACCACCGCTGTGGTCAAATTTTATAAAGTCTTGAATTCAAGCAGATGCAAATAAACTCTGAGGAATTTAAACTAGCAATTCAGCTCTACATCTTGCCAAAGGCTACCAGTCAGCAACCAACCAAGCAAATTTCGGACTTCATCACCAACCAATTTAACTCATTTGACCTTGCGGATACCATCTATAACCGCCTAGGGAAAATTAAGACAAAAATCCTTCAAAGTAGCATGGAAATAAGAAACGTACATTTACTACAAGAAACTTGAGTTAATGGATAGTACCAGAGGTAAATCTCCAATAGTATGCTTGATTACCAAAACAAGGAATGAAAATGACCTATCAAAATTCTGATAAATGGAGGAGCTACTGCCCACACGCCCAATCTCCACAGAAGAAAAACAATGTGGAGATATTTACAATTGACAATCAGAAGAGCCGATGGCCGCTATATAGATCACAAGGTCACCACCACTTGGCCAATCCAGAGACCGATCTTTGAAAAGATTCTTACAACTAGAACGTAAATTGCAAATAACCCACAACTTTATCAAGAATTCTATAGTTGTATCAAAATTGATAATATGTAGTAAAGCACATTTCTGTATATGTATTATAAATAAATAGTAGTATATAATGTTAAAGTACCGGTTGTTTCTAAGTGAATATCGGGGTTTCAACGCCTTGTAGTACTTATTATGTCAAGCTTAAAATCTTAATTGATACTTTAAATGAAAGAGCAACTCTTTGTATTGGAATGCACATGCGCTAGAGAGTGTTAATGGCAAAATGGTGACTAGTGAACAGAAAGCTTACTGTGTTCTCCAGTTTGCAAAAACCGAACCTGCGGTTACTGTGCAAGTGATAATAACATCCGTAGAAATACTGACTGCCTTGCAAAGGGAACAGTATAGGAAGACCAAATGTTTCTGAAAAGAGTGTCGAGCGAGTGAGAGAGTCTATCATGCGTAGCCTAAAGAAATCAGTTCGGAGGCAGCGGTTGTACCAATTACACCACAAACACTATTCAGTATTTGAAAAGTTCTGGTCAATTGGCTGGACGAAAGGTGCTCACATTGAACACTTGTAAGCTTGTATGTATAACTGTATAATTTGCTCTTTCATTTCATGAATTAATTATAATTTTAATTTTAATTACAAACCGTTAAAACCCCGATATTCATTTAAAAACACCCGGTATTTAATTTACTCTCTAATGCTCTAGATCGATTGATAATTGAAAATTTGGATTTGAGGAGTAGAAGGCTGTGGCTAGATGTTATTATAATAATAAGTTAAAAATGCTGTACGTTCTAATACTGATTCATTTTAGAAACTGATTATAAATAACTGACTTATTTATTGTCATATATAAAATATATAGAGATTATGTATGATTATAATATTTCGACATTATACCTCTTCCTTGGGCGCAATAAAATAAAGCAATCGATTAAAAACACTATTTTCAAACCAACCCAAAGCGAATTTATTTCCTAATATAAAATCCACACATCCACACACGCGAAATTAATAAAACGAAATAAAACAAATGATACAACAGCCCTGACTCACGCAACAGCACTAATAAATCAACCTCGGGATATTTGATTTTTTCGAAACTCGGCACGAAAAAAAAAATTGAAATCTATAACAAGGAGAAAACAATTAAAATATTCGCACTTCAACACAATAATGCGTTATGTGATTATGTGATTATTCAATTAATGAAGCGAATGTGTGAACGACCCAATTCGATAATTGTTCGGATTTACACCACTGCGAATGGAGCAAAAAAATATTGACGAACTTACTGGCCATGCGATCGGTTTCAGTTTCATGGCCCAATTCCGTCTCGTTTTTTTTGTCCTGCTGGTTTTCAACGTGATTACCTAAAGCGGGTCAAGTTGGCTCTGGAAAACGCCGGGTGGACTCTTCGTTAAGTTGATGAAGGAAAAAAAAAGTTTAATCTAATATAATCTAGGATTTAATGGTTAGTGAAAGTAGCAGGAATTTCTGAGTTTCGAAATAAATAATAACAAACTATTTTTTTCTAAATCTTAAATATTGAATATTTTATAGAATTTTTAAGGTAATTAAAAGACATCGGTGTTATAATAATTTTATCATATAGAAATATAAACTGTGTACGTAAAGCAATTTAAAAGATGAAAGAATTTTCACAACGGAAAATATTTTATTAACCCTTCTTTACATTTCATTGTGCATACATGGTGTATTATTACGATTTCCATTTTTGGTTTGCTCATAATTCATATCACGACCTGAAAACAGATGTTCGCGATTCGCAAGCGATTCGCAGCCTCTAATCACAGCAGCATTTCCTGCTCGGCGATGTATACTTTGGTGAACGTTTGCGTTATATTCGCCCGCAGTACTAATCACCGTTATTTACGAGGAACTGTTATACTTTCTTAACTCCATCGAATCGAAGAGATTATCCGCGCGTTAGGCGGCGCATCGGAAAAATTGAAATGTTTATTTGTTGTGAATGCATCGGCTCCATGGTAGATCGTTAGGAAGTGCTCGAGTTTATCGCATTTATTCATAACCCGACATAAATTGGCTGCTTGGAATTTCATGAAGCCGGGGGCCCTCTCGCGCGTATCCGGCTAAAAATGGGAATTTCTGTGCGGCCGCACGTATATAAACACCCCTGTTTACCGTCCCTCCTCTTCTATTTGCTATTTATATCTAGGAGTAGTGTGCCGGGGCGCAGAGGATATCAGCCGCCCCTAACGAACCTCTTAACTCAACCCTCCGCGGGGACGAGAGCTCATCTAAGGGCAATTCGAAAACTGAGGATGCCAATTTAAAACCGCCGCAAAATTGGCCCAAAACTCGATGTTCCTCACACACTTTGGCAATTTGCTGAATTGAGACTGTACATACATAATTTAACATCAAGAAAAACATCTTGTAATGTTCCTATTTACCCGAGTTTTATTTATACAACATCTTTTACAAAATACAATCACAATAAAATAATATGATGTTAGTATTGTATTGTTGAAAGACCATCACAACCTTTTGAATTTTAGTTATTCGTTTTCAATTTTGAAAAATCATTACACCAAACGTTTTGATAAAATATTAATATTAAAAATCTACCCTAAAGCCAATGCAATCAATTAATACAGTAAATGATTAAAATTGTTTCAATTGATTACGCGTGGGAATTGATACACCAGTTGCCCAACGATTACATATACTATTTTTATAGTAAATATTTTTTCTGTTAAATATATACAGCAATAATAAAAAGCTTTTTAAAAAAGGCAGGTCGACGTTGACAGTTATAGTAGCCTAATTATTTCAGAGATAATAACCACACGTTTATATTTATTACCATCTTAATAATCACTGCATTTCAGTTTGGTTTCCTAGGTTTGTTGTTATATTTATTATCCTCTTCGTAAGATTTAGGTTAGGTAGATGTCCTTTTGTAGCCTATTTATTTTTCTATTAGCAATTATGTTGCCTCACAATGGATTATTCCCTGTTGCTAGGTTATATTATAAAGCAAATTTTGTTGCCAATTGAATTTCATTTTGCTTAATTTGCGCTTTGTTACTTTTAGTTTTTACTTTATCTTCTTGTTGCTTTTGTAGTATTCAAATAAAAGTGAAACGAAGTCTAAACTTTATAATTCTAAGAAGTTTCGATCGTCTTATTCTAATCTCTGTTTGTTTATTTATTGCGTTACTTAAAGATTATTATTACTCTTATTCTTGTTAAGTTCTTTTTCTGCTATCTAAATCACCTTTCTGTATATCTAATGGGGAAATATACTAAGTGACTAAAAACATTTATATTGTTAAATTTTTATATTTAGGCTTATCTTGGTGAAACGAAAAACACGATTACAAATTCAGCTGTATAAGATAAAGTTTTCGTCTTTCATTCAACTTGTTTATTTATTGATGCACAAGCTGAAATTGAACCTTTTTTGCCATGTTAACGATTTTAATTTTAGTGAGTGTGGTTTAAGCTTTTGTTATTGTCTTTTACTATGTCTAGGGTGCAATGACGCGCGATATTTCATTAACTTTTCGAGTTTGATAGAGGGCGGATAGTTTGACTTTCTTTCCAAGAAATTACGGACAGGGTGCACAGAAGTTTAGATACTATAGTAAGATGTTGTCCGGCATGGTATCAAGAGGGTCGAACACGAAGAGTTAGAGGTACAGGACCACGTCCAAGAACCACAGAGAATGTAGATCGGCGTTTGAGACAGTAGGCTTTAAGAGATCGTTTCTCTACCACCAGGTCCATTGCAAACCAGTGATATGAAGAGCATAGAAGACCGATTGGAATGCGAATAGTGTACCGCAGGATTCGCCCTTTTGGCCTTTTTTAATTCCGGCCGCACAGGGTGCCTTTTTTAACCGCTGAGCATTGGCAAAATCGTTTCGAGTGGTGTAGATAACGATTGATGTGAGATCTGGGAATGGAATGATGTGTTTAGTGACGAATATATAAATTCTGTTTAAGGATGCATGATGGACAGGCCAAAGTCAGAAGACGACGTGGTTAAAGAATAAATTCACTATTTTTGTTGAAAGGAACGTTCATCACACTGTTATGGTATGTGGTATCATTGCTAATGGCTCATGGTCACCTGTAAGGTTTGTTAGAGGCAGAGCGTTACATCGAAGAAATTCTGGAACCTGATCTCCTGCCTATCTTCAGACATTGCCAAATCCAACTTTAAAGCAGAATAATACTCGCCCACACATTACAAGAGCCACAATGAACTTCGTTAAGTAAACTGAAATCAATTTGTTGCCTTGACAACTGAGCATGTGTGGGAAGAAGACCCCTTAATTTGCAGCATCCTACTCAAACCTTAGAATCACTTCGAACTGTCTAAGTAATTTATTTGGAATGCAATACCACAGGAGGACATCAATTACCTAATTAGAAACGAACCTACCTTAGATAGTGTATAGCCCACTGTAGTGCATAAACACATTTTTAATGTTTTTACATTCCCTATATAGTATATATAGGAGAAGTATTGTTTTCGTGCATGAAAATGTCTGTGGGCGCTCTATCTCAAAAACGAATAATTCGTTTGAGATGAAACTTTAAACTTAAGGTTTTATCATTAAAAATTAGAACTGAAAAGCTTTTGGTTAACATTCCTAAACCGGAAGTGGTTGTTTACTAGAGGCGTTTTTTGAATTTATCTCGATATATTTCTAAATTTTAAAAATATTACATAACTCTTTCAACTAAAATTAAAGGCAATGAGAAACTGAACAAGTTTTATTAAAACATGTTTTTCATAAAGTGCTTAACTTGCGAGAAAAAAATTAAAAATCAAAAATGTTGACATTTTTTGCCTAGTAGTAATAAAACTATGGGATGCATGAAATTTGTATAACAACTAATTGCAAAGAATCCAAAATTGAGCAAATTATTAAAAATCGTCTTTTGCGTAAATCTCATAGTTTTGGAGAAAATGTAAGGAAAATATTATGATGGCTGTATCAACATTTCTATATTTTACAATTTTTAATTAAAACCCTCGCTTATGATTTACTGAATGGAAGGTGGGATAGAGGCCACCCATCCACCCTACATATACATGATAACCTTAAATATTATTCGTTCATGATTTTGTTGCAAAAAAAATAAAATATTATATCTAATAAAAAATAAAGCATAATCCAAATATAAGTTTAAATATAAATGACCTTCTTTAACTAGTCCTATCTATTTTAGATTATGTCTGCGCACCCATCATACATTAATATTTTTTTAATTACATCAATCAAAAACTCTACCTTTTTAATTTCTTTTTAATTCTAAAGTTCTGTAATTAATTTTAATCCAAACCGCGAGACGATCAGTAATTGCAATTTGTATGTATATGTAGGGTGGGTGGGTCGCCTCTATCCTACCCTCTAATCAGTAAAACATCATCAAAAATTATTTGAAAAATTTGTATAATCATATCTCCAAAAATTGCAATTATTTTGTGTTTATTTATATTTTACAACTTTTAATTAAAACCCTCGCTTATGTTTTACTGATTATAGGATGGTATAGAGGCCACCCACCCACCCTACATATACATAATAACTTTAATTGCTAAAGGTGGATGATGCTGCTAAATACCATCAAACACTTTATGTAAACAAATGAAACAAAATCAAAATTTAATTTTAAATATAATTAATTTTCTATAGCAAATCTTATCTAACTTAGGTTTAAAGTCTGCCCATCCACTATACATTATATTTTTACTAAGTTATTCACTCAAACATTTTTCCATTTTTATTTTATTTTTATTCAAAAAGATTTGTAATTAATTTCATTGATTACAACGATACGATAAGGAATTAATGTTTATATGTATATGTAAGGTGGGTGGGTGGCCTCTATCCCACCCTACAGTCAAAAAAACATCATCAAAAATTATTTGAAAAATTTGTTTGAATTAATCTATCAAATTGTGCAATAATGTTGTGCTGTCTTACGTTGTATAACATTTAATTAAAACCTTCGCTTATATTTTACTGATTAGAGGGTGGGCTACAGGCCACCCACCCACCCTACATATACATAATAATCTAGGACTGCACAAGCAGTATTTTGTTGATTTACATGATTTAAATAATTATTAGCGGTTAACTTATTTTATCTTCTCAAGAATTTTAAACTTTAGTTTCACTTCTAGTTTTCAACCAACCTTCTTTTATACACACTACAGTTTCTTATACAGATGTCGATGATGTTGATGGCTATATTTATCTTTAAAAACTTATTTTTCTTATTTAATACCTCATTGCATCAAATTTTCCAGTCTTTTGTTTCCAAATATCCAAACATCCACATAATTGCATACTGCCTATAAAATCCTCCCAACTGAATAGGTTTTAGAATATTAGTTTTACAATCGCATTGATGATACACCATCTACAATATACTGCTTGCGCAGTGATTAATTTCTATTTCTATTGCTATAAATCATCTAGAAAATACTGCTCGCGCAGTACTTCTTATATGCAGGCATACATCACTGCGCAAGCAGTATTTTGTTGATGTACATGATCTATTCCACCCTCCAGTCAGATATATATATCATCAAAAGTTATTTGAAAATTTTGTTTGAATATATCTATTAAATTTTGCACCCACCCATCCTACATATACATTATATTTAGAATTCAAAATTGAGCAAAGCCTCATAGTTCTCGAGAAAAATGTAGGGAAAGTATTATGATGGCCACGTCACAATTTATTATTTTTCATAAAGTTCGTTGAATCGGAGAGAAATTTTGTTTATACATATATTTACTATGTTTTCTTTTCGAAGTGTACAAAATATTATGAAAATGAAACGATTTATATTAAGTGTTTGACTGTCTATATCACTTAGTAAATATCTTCTGATTTATATTAAAATGACTACTCGTCTTACCTTGCTCAATCAAAATATGGCCTAAATATTCTTAGAAATTCAAAGTGCAATCTTTTTGATTCTATAAAGATCGTATGTTTAAACCTTCATTAAAAACTTCATGAAAGTTATATAATAATATTAATGGGTTATTACGTATCGGCCAAAAATAGCTTTATTTATTCAATTTACTTTAAAAACGCCATATTCTGTTTCCTAAACTTATTGGTCATAGTAACTAATTTTATATTTTCAAATTTTATATATTGTTCCCCGTTAACAACAGCCACGGATCGGTTTCGATCTTTTTGGATCTCATCAGCATCGCGCAGTTGGTGACAGGAAATCAAGATTCAGTTAGGATTCACTTAGAAGATATTTAACTCTCCGAGTCTCCAACTGCGCTAGTTTTATCGTATCAAATTTTAAGTATGTTCTTAGCCGCAATTACCTAAAAACTATGTTTTTTTTTTCTTGATTCTGAATTTTTGATAAAAACAATGCCATTTATTTTTACGCCATTAATCAACTTTTCACAAAATCATTAGACTAATTGTTCATGATACTCTACTTAGGCATCTTTTGTTGACTTTATATGTTATTCTCGACGTGAAAAACGTTCAGCGGATTTTTGCAATTTTTTTTTTGTGATTTTCAAAAAGTATGTTGCAATTATTGTGTTTATAATTATATTTACTATCCCCTTTTCCTTTTTTTTATGAACTGCCATGCTCCACTTTACGTCTGTTCCAATTTTGAATGGATTTTTACTGATATACATATTTTCATTTCCAATTTATGATTTGTTTGATACTTAAAGCCATATAATATATGATATATTTATTGCACAGCAAATTTTAAAAGCTGTATGAAGCCCAAATAATAAGACGTAAAGTGATACTGATAATCTAATTTTTGTTAATGCCTTATTTGAATAATTTATCAAAACCAATCTAAATCTAACTTCTGGTTTTGATAAAATTCGACTAGAGAGAGATTTTCACTAGAATGGCTATTCGATTTATTATTCAAAATTCCTTCTGCCATGCTTAACCAAAGTATAGTCCAAACTAAAACATACAATGGCTGCTCTAACATAATTTAATGTTAATTGCTGTAAATCTGAATTTTTTAAATGTCCAACCCAGAAATTCAAAAATTCTGACTTTATCCTATTATAAATTCAAAATTTAGATAGGATATTTGTTTCTACCACTAATATCTGGAAAATATGATAAAATATGAAATAAAATTTAATTATTTTTGCTGTCAGCAACAGCCAAGGACCAGATTTGATTTATTTTTGATCTCAATCGCTTTGGGCAGTTGGTACTTATTTCCAATAACAGTTTTTATTGATAATGAGTGCCTTGCACTCAAGATATCATGTACTTGTTTCTCATTAATCACTTGGTGAAACATTGTATTAATGAAGGTTTTAGGTTAAATTAAATTCACTTGGCTTCTTTCACAAATTAATAATTTATTCGACTATTTTCGACAAGCCAAGTGAATTTAATTTAACCTAAAAGCCTTGCACTCAAAATATATATCTAAGCATTAGAAAATAAAGTGCAAAGAAAGAATAAACAGTTCTATCTATAAGGATAACAATATTATTTGAATGTTCCGAACTTAGTTCGTAAACCGCCCTTACTCATGAATTGGTCTATATGAAGAAGGAGACAGGAAGAATTTGCTGTACAATCATCGTGTCTTCATTATATTCAAGATGTACCACAAAGTAATCGCCTCCACAATTTAACAGTTTTATTTATATTGTGCACATCTATTATCTGTACGTCTAGTGCAAAATTTAGATAATAGATTATTTAATTATTACAATGCTTAGGAACATAATTTGATTTTTATCTTCTGATAAATCTACAAATACTTAAAATAGATATTGATGTTTATATGTTTTTCTGCCTTCCTTAGCTAAATATAGCGAAAACCAAGACATACATGGATTCACAGAATTTGACGTTAGGTGTTGCAAATTTGATTAGTTGTAAATGTTCAACGCAGAAACACAAATATTCTAAATTTATGCTTTCATAAATCCAAAATTTCTTAAAAGATATTTCCATTATTAGCATTTGTAGAATATATTAGTTTTCAAATAGGCTGTAACAGAATGTAATGTTAAAGTATTGATTAGATTAAATAAAACACAATGACAAATGGCCTCTACAAAACGATTGAATTATAAGTTTTAAATTAAATGTAAGAGAGCAAAAACATAATTATTTAAATGACAAACAAACACCTATCAAATGACAGATGGTTGGGCAATAAATAACAAATTATAAATTTAAAATGACAAATGTCAGTTACAAAATGACACATGTCATTTAAATTTTAATTGACGAGTACCAGCTGAACAATAGTTAAAAAAATAATGACGGAAAATATGACGCGACAGATTTAAAACGGGCGATATGCTAATTGAAATCGACAAAGAACAAACGACGGCGATTGACAAGTGACTTGACAATAAGTAAATTATAGTAGGTTGGTAAATAACAGACAATAAATGACAAATGACGGCTATAAAATGACTTGTGTCATGTCAAGTTTTAAATTAAGGCTAACAAAACAAAAAATAATTGATAGTATAATTTATAACAAATGACAGGTGATATGTGACATAAACGATTGATTTACTTATTATAGGCCAGATGATAAAAAAAAACAAATGAAACACGACAAGTGACAATTACAAAATGACATTTATGTTATATTTGGGAGTAATGGATAATAGGGCATTTAACAAATGAAATCAGTGGGAACATTTGTCATTTTGAATTTATATACCAACTAACACATAATTTTCTTATTGTCATGCCAGCTGTCAATCACCGTCATTTATTTTTTGTCACATTTTTCCTGTTCTGATAGATAAAAGTGACAAAAAACAAAAGAAAGTGATTGACAGCTGACATGATAGTAAGACAATTATTTGTGAGTTGGTAAATAATAGATAATTAATGCAAAATGACAAATGTTACCACTGATGTTTAAACTATCCAATAATAATAAAACTGGTCGAACTGCTACATTCAAAAAATCATACTCAATTTAATTAAATATGTAGCTTAGGTGGGTGGCCACTATCACACCCTCTAATTTCAATAATTCAATCGACTATTTTGATGAATACAGAATGCACAAGAAACAATTTTCTTAATTTATTCATTACAAATATTTTGTAGTCGATTAAAATATTAGTAAAACCGAAGTTTATGTTCTATCGATTGGAGGGTAGAATAGATGCCACTCACCCACCCTACATATTGATTTGTACTTCCATCACTAACAGCGTTTATGATTCCAAAAATATTAAGAGTGTTAGGTAAAAATTTTTTAACAAAAATTTATTCTCGGTGTTTTCGTGTGAATTTAAAAATATATGTAGGGTGGGTGGGTGGCCACTATCCCACCCTCCAGTTTCAATAACACATACGATTATTTCTGATAAATACCCAATGTAGAGAAAACAATGTTTGCATAATTTATTCACTACAAACATTTTCTAATTGATTATAATTTTAATAAAATCGACGTATATGTTTTACTGATTGAAGGGTAGAATAGTGGCCACCCATCCACCTTACATATTTATTTGAACTTCTATCACTAACAGTGTTCATAGTTCCAAAAATATTAAGAGTGAGCAACCAATCTACGCGTTTCAAATGTAGGAATATTTAAAATTGTACAAAGATATATTTTATCTTAGACGTTAATACCAGCACGATTGGAATACAACCCCAAAAAAATTGTGTTGAATTTTCTGAACTACAGAGATATCAGAACTAACTGATGGGGATGAAACAGGAGTGTCATATTCAAGTATCGGGCTAATTAATATTAAGTATAAATGTCGCAAAGCATTGGGTGTTACATTTAAAGAAAAACCATTAATGATATCAAGAGTTTTGTTAGATCTACCCGCAAGTGAAGAATCTGTAAATGGTTCCGTTTGATCAAAATTTGGATCAAACGGAACAATTTACAGATTTGACTTCGGTATTATTAATTTTGTTGTTACAAAAACAATTTCTTTTGATATTGTTATATGTAATATTTCGCTTCTTCTGAAAATTGGTAATTTAACTACATTTGTCCACATTAATATCTAACCTATAGCTAATACACCATTGTTCTAGAGATGATAGATCTTCTTCAGAGTCTCACAATCATTTATATTCTAAATTGACTTAAAACAATTTTACATCATCAGCGTAAATAAGAAATTGAGAGAATTTAAAAGAAGAATATTTAAAATTTAAAGCAATGGCGTTGACGAATATTAAAAATAATAAAGGCCCACAGTGCGAACCTTGAGGGACACCCGGTGTAACGTTAATGCCATTGGAAATGTGATTGTCAATTTTAACGAACGATGTTATGTTGCTGCGGTAACTCATAAACCATTTCATCGATGCTTCATTTAATTCTATATTAGAAAATTTTAATACCAAAATTCCATGGTGTACGCGATCAAATGCATTCGAGAAGTCTGTGTAGGCCCAATCCATTTGTAATTCTACCATAAAGGCATTAAGAATAGATAACTGGACACAGTAAGGTTGAATAGGGTTGAACATCCACTGCAAAACCCGTATACTTATATTTTTAAAAAGACACTTGTGACGCCATAAAACCATCAAATATTTTAGCAATCCTTAAATTTGCAGCGGAGTAATAAAACTTGATTTCTATTTGAAAATATTAAAGATTAAAGCGATTTTTCTAATAAAGTAGTAATTGTATAAGTGCATTTCTTTGAGAAATAGGTTAGAATTCCATCTGGTCGACAGCTAAGACTCTCTTTTAAATTATTATAGCATTGAATACGTACAATATTGACATAGACAAAGGACTAGATTTAAGAGAGAGACTTTGTGTATGTAAAGAATATATATCTGTAAAATATATTTCTTTTCAAATAAGAATATAATTTTGGTTATACAAGACTATTGGAAATTGAAGTCTTAGAGGTTTGGTCTAAGATCATCAACATTTATCCACGTATAAATTTATGAATCCGTAACATATATTTATTTCTACATATTTCCAACATCGGTCAAATATGATTTAATTTTTATGAATTCATATAGGTTTTAAAAGATTTTTAAGTGAGTTAAAGATTCTTTAGTAATTTGTTTTAAATCTATTTAGATTGCAGACCTCGATTACCGCTAGTGAGCTTTGAATAATTTTAATTATTGACTTTACTTTTCAAATCCATTAGTACACCTGACACTGTATTTTTTAGCTACTTAAAATAAAGCAAGATGGTGGCCACATGGATCTTTCACCCTTCATTATGAAAGCTCACTGTAAGTGCTTGAACGAGAGTGATGACCATTCTCTAGCTCACGCCCTACAATCAGGAGGTAGATTTTTACAATCGGATTGTGATGAACAGCGAATCATTTCAATTTAATCCACAACCTGAAATTCAAGGCGCTGACTGACAAAGGTCCGAAAGATATTTATAAAGCAGCCTAGAACTTTAGACTTCAACATAGCTGAGAGGTATGCTAGTGTCCAAGACATAGAGATTAATTCAAACGATTTATAAGGCAACCAGTTCAATCTACGGTTTATGAAGTTCCAAAACGTGCATTCAAGTGTTTGTTAGGGATAATCAGTCTGATGGTGAAGTTACCCAAATAGATCAGTTGGCCGTGATTGGATCCCCATCAACATGGTCGACTTTTAGCGGGTAATTGGGAAGAAGGTCGAAAGCCATTGGGTAGATTTTACGAAGCAACCGAAAATATAATGATAACCAAATAATATATCACCTGTTCCCTCGAATAATTTTATATTTTAACTATATCAAAAAAAAAAATGAATATAATTTTCAACTGATTTAAATTGTAGTTGATACCTAATTATAGTTCTTACTATTTTATAATTTTAAATTACAGATATTTCTTTATACGCTCCTTTGATTTATAGTGGCCTAAAACTATCCTGCATCTATCAAAAATAAATACATATAGTAAATAAAAATAAATTTGTAAAGAAAGTGTTAGTGCTTTCAATACAATTTACTATAATAATCTTCTCATAACTCGAGAAATATATTTCTATAAATTTTCTTGTCCAATTTTACTATAAACATCCTGCTGATGGCTCAAAATTAAATTCTACTCGAGTAAATGGTTGAATTGTATACAGTAAAAATATTGAATCGTAATTTTTAATCGTTCTATAATTTAAAATTTTAACGAAATAAGTTTAAGAAATAATAACACTGCTAGTATCACGAATTTTTACACTTTTTATTGTGACTAGTTTCGTCCTATTCGGACATTATCAAACGAATACAAATTTGTATATATAAAAGTGTAAATATTCGCGATACTAGCAAAGTGTTATTATTTCTTAAACCTATTTCGTAATCAAGATGTATCACAAAGTCATGGCTTCAACAATCAATCATATTAAAATTTTAAGTATTGAACAAAATTGCGTAGACTTTATACATACAAATACTTTTTACCATATCAGAAAGAGAATCTACTTACAATTATAAAACAGAGAAAAACTGCATATAAAGGACCTTCTCGCACTTATAATGGAAGCAAATATTTTAGGGAAAGAGCAGCAGCGGAAGATAGAAGTACTTATAGCTAAAAACAAATAAACGCGATTGAACAGGCTTAGCTGATCATTCCCAGTTCCAAGCTGCAAAAGACCGTGAGGGCTATGCTGATATAGTTTTGAACCTTCATTAGATGGAGATGGTAGTACAGGAAGAAGAAGAATAGATTTACAGTTAGGTCTCAAGAACATTACAGAAAAAAATGTTGGAAGAAAGAATCTCATTTAAATACGACCTTACACTTAGACATTTGAGATGCTATGATTCTGAGGACGCAGGTATTCTTTTTAACATTCGGAATCATAGATTTTACGTTATATTAATTTACATATATCTCTACTTTTCGGAAGAACAGTTTTGGCAGTATGTATGAGCATAACAGATATATAAATATATAAAATTAGTGCTTGTTACATCAAACTATAAAGTTGCATACATTTTACGCTAGATGTGGTGAGGTTTCAATGGTGACTGGCAAACGTTTGATATAAAATGCCGGATTGAGAAAACTCTTACTTGGTGAAATTCCATTTATTTGCCATCAACTGCCGGATGAAACCACTATCGCAGTATTCCGTCATTAGAAACTGTGTAAATTCTCAACTAGGGCGTTTTATTAACTGTAGTAAATGGAAACATTCAAGATAAACGATTTAACAAAGACCTAGATAATAATAATTCACTTCAAATAGAAAATGCCAGTTTGGTTTGCTCAGAAAATCTCTGCTTCTTGTGAAAGTATGTAGAAAAATCACAGAAAATGGTCTCTCAACGTACCCAAAAAGTTGCGTTTTTGTAGACTTCATCATCCAAATTTTGCTCCAGAATTTCTACTCTTTTGTGGTTTTAACTCTTGATTTAGAACATGCTAGTTAGTTTAGTGACCCTAAATTTATTCGAAAACTAGACTTTAAAGTGTTAAGAAGATCATAATTCTGGGAAGAACTTTAACTGACCCATAAAAATTTTTGATCACAAAGGACATTGATTATTCAGTGACTAGATGTTATAGCGTTAGAAAAAGTAATAGTAGCTAATGGTTAATGAGATTTATCACAAAAAAATGTTGTTTTAACTACGTAACTTAATGTCCATAATTATGAAACGTCTTTAAAAATTACCAATTATTTGGCCCGAATTGAATGTTATTGAAATGAAAAGCGAATGGTTTTAGTAGAAGATTTATATAGTTTACAGTTTAATTCCATTTTATGTAGTGAGTCAATTTTATTAGGAAAGATTGCCATAGAAAAATAAAAACTCTTTTTGAAACCATATACTGTGTCAGTGTTTTATTTAGTGATTTTGAGTTTCCACAAGTAACAGCCTCATCAATCCAGTATGTATAACGTAAAATCTTCTTATATTAAAGATATAAACCTACTTTATCTCATTTAATTCCTTATTAAACTAATGCTATATTAGAAGAATGATAATAATTTATTATTTCATTCAATACATTTTTTGATTGCGTATTTAATTTGTTGAAAATTCATAATCCTGAAACCTAGTAATTAGAGGCATTTTATTTATTAAATAATATAATAGACGAGTTATTTTTATGCCGTAAGAGTTCTATAAAAATTACAAAAAGATGAAACGATAGTCTCGTAAAGCCCGCGAGCCAATTACGCCCATCTCGGATCTCTAATTAACCGGGGTTTCATAAAGTCCGCAATTTTTCAATCAACTCTTCACCCCAAAGCCAATAATTATTCTTATATAATTTCGGTGCGCTCGGTGAAAAGGTCATAAATAATGTGTGTTTTGTGGAACTTTCATGCCCCGAACACAAACACACACACACACACACACACACAACGCGTTCATTAATTCATCGCAGAATTCCGTTTGATATCTGGACCATTCATTTAAGAGTGCCAGGTTAATGAATGCATAATTAATTGTTTTAAAAGTACGGACGGATAATTCGACTCGTTAACGGTTTCATTATAAATAATTGGGGATTTTGATGGCGATACGCGTGATTTGCATAATAATAGGATGATGCTTAATTTGATGGCATAAATATAGTATTCGCGGGTAATTGTGGCGTGCTAGAAATTTAATGGAAGTCGAGATTTAAATTGACGTTATATAATAATAGAAATATTGAAGCTGGTTAAAAATTGACAGATAATATAGGTCTTTTTAATTTTTAAACATATTATCTATTACTTATTATGTACTGATTTTCAAAATAGTATTTTAAAAACTTTGTTTTATTACTCTATATTTAAAAAAATAGAGAATATAGTTTGAACAAAAAACTGATTATTAAAAACTTGAAGATTTATAATGTATCAAATATTGAAGTCAATTGCTTGTAATAGGAAATATCAACAGTATTGATTATTTATTATTCAATGAATAAAACAACATAGTTGAGAGGGTTTTACTTTTAATTGTTGAACATTGCACATGTTTGACCACACAGTGGCTTCATGAGGCAGATGAATATTATATGATGAATTAGTTTCTCACTTAATTTTATTGTTGAATTAAAACACTTGGTATAATTTCACTTGTTATTTATTTTACTAGTCCGAGTAAAATAAATAACAAGTAAAATCATACGAAGTGTTTTCAACAATCAAATTAATTAGATGAATACTAGTTTGATGTTTGTGAGTTACGTAAAGATAAACTTGATTAATTAACCAAGCTCTTTATTAATTAGATAAATACTAACTAAGATATGCCTCCTAAAATCACTATGTTTAGTGTTAAACAATAAAAAATGAAACTCTTTAAACTGTATTGTTATATTTCAGATTTTCATCATGTATCCGCGACAAAAAAACAGTAAACTCATTTGAAGTAAAGAATTTTATCCTAATACAATTCAAAATCTTCACACTTTAGACAGGCGATCCGAAAACTGCAAATTGAGTTTTCCTCTATAATAATTTAAGGGCGGCCAATTTCTTACGGGACCTACTTCCAAGCGTGTCATATTTATGAAACTTTTATTTGACGAAGGTCAAATGGAGAAAAGTCACCTTTCGATTACTGAAAATCAATTTTGCAGCCCTAGCGTCCTCTAAACCAAATCGCTTTGTCGGTGGCTGTCAGGCAAAATCGTGACGTTAAATCGGAATTTTCTACTCAATTTACTTTCGTATTATTATATTGTTTATTTACCTATTAACCTTAGATATCTACAGTTAAATATAGGGCGTAATTATTTAAATAAGTGCGTATTTAGAATGCATTTTCTTTACCATTGTGTATAAGGAGATCGGCGCCTCCACCATAATTACCATTTCGAAATAAAGACGCGCGTGCGAACGCATACCTAGAATTAAGTAATAAGGAACGTATTCCCATGAGCAGAACAATTTCACGCGCATGCAGATAAGGAGAAGGAAAAAAAATCTAATTGAATCAGTGAAAGAAAGTACTGACGCATACAAAATCACGATTAGGCAATAAAACCAAGAGAGCGCACAGCTTTTTCCTCCTCATTGTTGGGATAACAATGAAGGCGAATAATTTGCAACTAATAAAAAAAGATACGATTTATTTCTAGGAAGTGTTTTTTTTTAACTAATCCTATAATTATAATATAAATTATAATAATTTTAGAACTTTTTAAAATCATTGGTTGAAGCATTGCACTTTTTTAAATCAAGGTGTTTATTGCGTAAACGTTATTCGTTGTTTCGCAGGCAAACAATGTGCGCATTTATAGTACAATTATAGCGTGGGTTAATGTTGTAATTTTAAATTTTAATCTGCAATCACAATTAGCATAGCGGATAGTTTAACTATGCGATGCGATTATTTCAATATTAAAATGATAATCGAGGGATGTGCTAATTGACCATTAACGCGTGACTGGGCGTGTGTGAAAATAACAGGATGGAAATTTGTAGATCGGTTTCTGGGGTCATTGTTTTCCAATTATATAATTTTTTGCAAGCTCCATCATCTGTTCATCTGAATTGGTGTTATATTTCCGTTTGATTCAAATAGGATGCTATTGATTTGAAACATTTTGTTTAATTAATTATTTTTTTATTAATTCTTCGTATAATTAATTGTATTATTAGGTATTAAATCGCATCCAACTACTGACAAGTTCAACGTTCAGGTTCGGGGTATTACATCATTACCGGAATAAATGAACGGATCACGTCATTGATGGAACAGGAAGACTAGCGTTGCTCCTTGAGGGCATTGTTGTTCCACCTGTCTCGCACCGTAATCCCGCGCGATTATAACTTTCCCGGGCCCGGCGCTAGAGGGCGCCCATTTAATACCCGTGCGGCGATCTACGCTCGGCCCGAATACCACGGAGAAAGGTGAAATGTGTCCATACAGGAGCCACAGAATGAACAGCTGACGAATTGATCAGACATCGAATACCTCAGCATAACAAAGCTTCACTCTCAAACAAGTCCGACGTTTTATATTCTACCAAAAAATATATGTTTCCATTTACTTAATATTTATAATCGATATGAATGTTCAATGAAGTTAACTATACGAGTATCTTTTTAAAAATAGAAGTTGTTGAGCACCATTAAAAATAATTCAGTATTTATTAGAAATTGTAATATTGTTTAACATAAATATAACAATTAATTTTTTTACACATCACTAATAAAGTTTCACCTTGCTGTTCATCATATAACAATCATTAGAATTACGCAATACATTTCACAGTGAAACTCTTAATCAACTAAAAGTGAATTAATTTTGCAATTTACAGGAACTAAGACTTAACTTAACTATTCTTCTGTGTAATACTTAAAATAGACGTGAAGAAGTGGCACAAGAGGTAAATAGTTTGTATAGTGCACAACAATTGAGAAAAGGAATAATACTGGCAGCCAATTTGAATATATAGCTATTGTTATTGCTCAATTTTTCTTCAAATCTAACTATAATATCAACACCCACATTATGATCCTTGTTAATAAATTATCAAGTATCAATAATCTGGTTAATAAATGTAAATACTATTTCAGCATTCCCTTAGAACAGCGATCAAATCAAAGAAGAAATTTAGCATCCAGTCACTCTGGTTGAGAATTTTGAATAAAAATTAGGTTAGAGAAAGGAGATAATGAGGAAGTCCTAAAGTTAAATATAAAATTACTAACCTTATTTCAAGAAGAAAAATGCAAACAGATTCCAGCGACATCTTTGAAACGATGGTGAAGCCGCAATTTAAATACAAATTTAAGTCTCTGTGTGTAAATGAAGCAGAGAAACAAACCAAAAATTTGGCACAGTAAATATCTACGGAGTAGGAAACAGATTAAAGGAAATTATAAATCTACAGCGGATTCTATTACAAAAAAATCCCCAAAAAGGGAAATGGCAAGCATTAAAGAAAAGAAACGATAGAGAATCAAAAATCATTTTTGTCATATCTTAAAGAAGCAAAAAGATATTTTCATTACCATGTCAAAAATGTCTACGAAAAAACAACATAATATGAAGTAATGAAACACTTGTCTTCAAAAGTTGTAAAAACAAGCAAAATGTGAAATACTGACATCGAAGTATCCCGATGATTACGCATCTTATAAAGTTTCCATTCCGTCCAAAAATGCAGAGAAGACTGTAAATCCCAGTGCACGGCTAGCACATGTACGAATTAGGCATTTTCATATGCCTGATGAAGCGAATGTATATATTTTATATTTTTTTGTAATTTTGTAAGGAGTAACAAAGACAATAAAGAATAAAGAATTATCGCAGTGTGTCGACATTAATAACTGTTCATTCTCAACCAGAGCGTTTCATTTACTAAACATATTCGTTCGGGTTTTTATTAATAGTGCAAATGTTTTTCCAATATCTGCAGATCTGGTTGTCTAATAGGGTAATTCAGATATGTATTGAAAAGAGGTCATCTGGTGTAGCAAAATTCTGCATGCTGTTCAATCCAAAGCATCCAGAAAAATACAATATTTGGCGTGAGTTGAAGGTACCATCCGTACTTTTTTGAGGAGGAAGCTGGTAGCTCTGATACATTCAACAGTGTCTTAAACTTAAATAATATATGATTTCAACAAGATAGAGCCATATGTCACAGCACGTGAAGCATCCACTTGATTTCTAACAAAATTTTCTGGCTACATAATAACATATCTCTCAAAGGGGCGACATCAATTGGCCAGTGAGGCCAAACAATTTAAACCAACAAGACTTTTATCCTCTGGGGCCATTTAAAGAGAAAGTTCCATGTCAACAAACCTGCTACGATTCCAGAACTTAAGGAGAACATCTGACTTGCAATTTCTGAATACGGACAGTACTTATTGGAACTTGTTACAAAAAAGCTTCACTAAATGAATGGTATCATACTAACAGAGTCATGAAGAGCATTTGAACGAAATCTTATTTAGATATTTGATGGTAGAGCCGTTTACTTCCTTTTACGATGACGTAGTTACAAAGTTATCTTGTTTAAATTTAAACTTAATCAAGATTAAAGAGAATGCTTGTTGCGCTACACTCTTGATGGAAACAGATACTATTAGGTGGAGAACAACACTTGTTTTTTTTCAATAATTATGGAAAAAAAAACAAGAGTTATTCTCTACTTAATCAAAATTTACCACAAAGTACACGCCTCCACCATCAAGTATCTAATCAACGCTAGTGTAGCAGACAAATACGTACCTCAAATTACGAATTAAGAAGCAACAAGAAACTCTAAATGCAAGATTTAACCAATAATGCTTATAACTGGACGTTGTCTCGCAATTTTTATAACTGTCCACCAAATCACAATCAATATCAGGGAATAAAACCATACAAACAGCCCAAAAAAACCAGGCTGAAAGAAGTAGTCAAGTTTTGGTTCAAAATGAGGGACATAACCATATATGATTCTCCAAACCGAACTGATTAATTAAATAAAACACTAGTTTGGCACTTTTTTCACTTGGTTTATTTTATAGCTAAATGTACATTTCGGACAAACTGAGTTTGCTATTGATAATTTTCACTTTGTAACCGAAATGTACATTTAGCTATAAAATAAATCAAGTGAAAAAAGTGCCAAAATAGTGTTTTATTTAATATAAATATTTTCACGTACTCATAAAACTCACCGAAACCGAACTGACCTAAACACTCTCCACACAATAGAATTCGACATTTTCAATAATTACGTTCGAGAAAAAGTAAGGACAATTGCATTCAAGAAATTAACAATACAGAAGAAGAAGCTGAAAAATATAAGAGTCTAAAAAAGAGGAAGACGGTCACCCCAAACCCTACAAGACTTTCATCCCAGAATTATTACGAAAACAAATTTTAATTTTAATTAAAAGACCTAAAATATAGCGTTAAAGAAAAGTTATGGTATTTTAATTACAACAAAACATTGTGTTTTATGCAAAGAACAAATCCTAAAGTAAAATCTGGATCGCTTTTTATTTCACCACTAGGCTTTTTAAATTTTTAATATGTCAAACATAATGACACGTAGTGTCAAACATAATCCCTTTTTGGGACAAAAAAGGCCATATTTGGCAAATCATTTGATAAATAATCATCAAGAAAGTGGAGCAGAACTTTTGACAGACGAATAGAGGGTGAGAATGGTAGAACACATTTTTTTTGTGAATTCAAGCCTTTTCAAGTGCGATCGAAATTTTTATAAAGAATTATTATGTATATAATTGGAATATTTTTGTTGGCATCTTGGATAAAACAAATAATACCTAATACCTAATACCTTCTTTTTGATTGGTTCTTGGAGAAATTCTTTGAGTGATATACGAAATGCTGTAGACTTATTTTCTCCATTTTTTATTCAGGTCAGGTCAGTGAATATTTTAAAACTTTCTGGGAAATATTTCTTGAATAATTTTTTCACTTAACTCTTAGTGAAATATTCTGAAGCAACGGGTAAAGAATTGAAATAAGTGAAACAGTCCAAGTGTTGATAAATTCTTTACCTATTACTTTCTGTAAAAGGTTTATTTTTTCGCCGGAGAAAGTTTCATCTGAATTGTATATTAATGTTTTTTGTTTAAGGTTTTTTATCACTTTATGTAACCTAATGGATTTCTTCTTAACTTTTATTCCAGTGAGATTGAATATTTGTGTAAGGCTTCATCTCATTTATGTGGACTAATGTTTTTTGAAGGTTAAAAGGGAGGTCAAAATATTTCTTTTTAAAGGTGCTTAAACTACTCAGAACAGAGGAAACACGTTTACTTTTTATACCCCTTTAAACGGTATTTGCAGTTTCACTTAGTTTGATAATGATTACCGTGTGGTCAAAATTAGTCACTGCAAAAAAAGTTTAGTTTAGTGGTATAAAAAAGTGAAAGTGATTATTTTATTGTTATTATCGAAATATACAATGAAGTGAATGCCTTTAAGATCCAAAAACTACGAAGATTGTATAGCCTTTTCAAAATAGAAAAACTCAAAAATATAGAATATAAGATCCTATGAGTGTGAATGTTAACTCTTTAAAATTTAAAATAATAATATTGCCAGCTTCCTCTCTCTCTCCTTGTTCTGGTCTCTCTTGCTTCTCATCTATCATTGGCATTTCAAATAAATTATGATTATAATTAATTTTTCTAACGTGTTTCAATCATATTATTAAATTATCTGCTCCTACACCTGTTTTGATTACATATTTGCTTGTTTTTCTGTCCCCTGGAAATTAAATTTTAGCTACTTATTTTGTTTCCAGTAGAGATCATTGATACAATTATTCCGATTGTATTTAAAATTTATAGAACTATGATTTTTTAGGTCATAAATATTAAATATGTCATTTTTATCCTTTCTCTATACTTTGTTTTTATTCCTAATCGGTTTCAACCTTGCGAAATCATTAAATATTGTTTATAAAACAAGTAAATATTATTAAAAGGGCTGAAAGATCGATGGCCAATGTAGAAGAAGAGATAAAGAGAGACATCATAAAAATTTTCATGCCGTAATATTGTAATAATATTTTCAATACCGATGTTTATCTCTATTACTAAAAATGAAAATTTCAATATATTATACGCCAAATACAATGACCTATCGCACTCCTGACCTACCTAAATAAATTAAGCATTAATCTAGGTTAAGAGTACGCCAGCCTAACCGATATTAATGCATAGTTTATTAAGGTAGGTCAGGAGTACGATAGGTCATTGTATAGATTATTGCGGTAGGTCAGAAGTACGCTAGAATAAATAATAATCACGCATATTTTAAATTTATAAAGTTATATTAAATATAAATTATGTTCTTAATATTATATCTAAGGTAAAAAATAAACAGTGGCGAAATAATTAAAGTTTTTAACAAATAACAATTGGAATTACTTGATTTAAAATTGGCAACCTGTACTAGCAGACTTAAATTGAGACAAAGTTAAACATATTATTGAAAACGATGAAATAGTTAATTGTCGCTTATTATTATTAAATACTGGAAACTGTAAAAAGTTCCAAAACAAGTGAATTTTAATCATCTCAATTTATTATTCATCAAAAACCTTTAAACTGAGAGAACAGATATTTTGAATTTAAAAAAAAAAACAATAAAAGCAGGGGCAAAAATTTTTCAGATAAAATCAATAATAAAATGAAATTTCAAAAAAGTGTCATATATACAGAGTGAGTTTTTTTGTGATGTTCTCTGTTTAGATCTCAGAAACTATAAGAGATGGAGAAACGGTTAAATCGAGAAAGGAGTGTAGATTTACGAGACGAATAAAATTCCACTTTCAAAGTTTTCAAAAAAGTCAATGGTAACTAGACATTTAGAAAAAAGTAAATTTTTTCAAATCAATATATTACGGTTATTATAACAGATATAAAAAAATTGTAAGAGACAAAGTTTTAGATAATTTTATGCAGATTAATAAAAATTAATCAATTAATTTATGAATGCTGGTTTTTCATTTTTGTTTAACTTTGTAAAAGTAATAATTACAATATTGCTATTATTATAAACAATTGCAATTGTTTTACTTCATCTTTTTCATGGTTATCCATTTTGTATTTATAATAAAACTTAAAATGACTATAACTCACTTATTTTTAGAAATAACTATGTCATATGTCATATTGGATTAAAGAGAAGAAAATTATCTTTTGAATGAGGCGACAGCCAACTATGGTTTCCATTTAAAAAATATAAGTTTGCGTCATATCTCGGAAAATAATGACAATACAAATTTTCTGATGATTTTTTATTAATCTGCATAAAATTATCTAAAACTTTGTGTTTTACAGTTTTTTTTTTCTACCTGTTAAAATAACCGAGATATATTGATTTGAAAAAATTGTCACATTTTACTATTTTCGAAATATCTACTTACCCTCGACTTTTTTGAAAACTGAAAGTGGAATATTATTCGTCTCGTAAACCTACACTTCTTTCCCCATTTAAGCGTTTCTTTATCTCTTATATATAGAGAATATATAAAAAAAAACTCACCTTGTATATATAACAATTGAAAAACAGTTGAATACAGGGTCTATTATAAAAGTAATGCACATGATTTTATTTCGACGGGTCTACCCTTTCAATGCAGTCGGTCACCAGTTTACTCCCTCCGAGCAGTCTGAATAAAAAGGTGTGCCTCTTAAAATGTGTGTTTTTCGCGATTGAGCGATTCGCAAATAAGTTTATGCGGCTTAGAAAGAATGCATACGAAATATTCCAGATACTTCAAGGTTTACTGCATTTCAAGGCCACAGTGGAGTAGATGGCACAAGGCTTCAAGGAGGGCCGAGAGGACAACGGCTAGAATCAATGAAAACGAGAATCGTATGTCCGAAGTTTTGCCACCGCCGATTGAGCTGACCCCCTAAATATGTTCACATTTGCGGTATATGGAACAGTGACCAAGTATCTGCAAGTTCGCAAAATCTGCGCCAAACTTATACCTAAAGTGTTCGCGGAGGACAAGAAGGAATTTAGAGTTTCACGCTGTCAAGAATTGTAGGATTTGATTAAAAATGAGCCCGACACTATTAACTCTACCGTAACTGGAGACAAATTCTGGATGTTCGAATACGACCCAGAATCCAAAAGGCGGAGCAGCGAGTGACAGACAAAAACATCATTAGTGTTAATCCATTGATAATGTCACTTTGTGTCCGAAATGTACATTTGGTAAATCAAATAAAATTGTGAAGAAAGGTTAGTAGTGTTTTATTCGTCACAACCTACCGTCCGAAAATCTGGAATAAGTTTCGCATCACAACTAGGCCCATTGTCTTTTTTGACGCCCAAGGAATCGTCCAATTATAGTTTGTACCGCGGGAGAAACTGTCAACTCATGAGGGCTGACACTAGGCTCCACTATGACAATGGCTCCAACCACATGGCCTACAGCACTTTTACTGTCCCTCAGTCTTCCTGCGACAATTTTTGTTTCCCCGACTAAAAGAGAGCTCAAAGTCAAGAGCATCGGTAGTTCGTGGAAAATATTCAAACGCATATGACAATGATTCTAAGAGGTTAAAAAAATCCTCCAGGCAGTCGCGTTTTTGAAATTGTACTGAAGCTGAGAGAGAGTATTTTGAAGAATGTTAAGCATTCTTACCGGTACTGTCAATAAATATACATTTCAGAAAATAGGCAATACTTTTATAATAGACCCTGTATATGATTAAACTTTTAAAATGAAAACAATTTTAAATGACTATAATAATTCTGATTGAAAACAAAAAGTAAACCAACACTATTAAATCGAATTAAAAAAAAACATTTGAATCACCGAGATAATTTAATAAAAATTTGTAAAAAAGCACTGTTGACAATCGACAAAATAGCTGTTTGCCTTTATCAGACCAATCTAGAAACAACGAAATCTCTTTAATAAAAACTATAGCATTTAACAACGGATTTATTATTAGTAGTAGTAGTAGTGTTTGGCTATCGACCACGTGGTCCTTCCGCCGTGCGATTTGTGTGTGTAAATGAGCTTTTTAGATATATTACTATTATTATTTATCAAATAAGTACAATCTTCATCAGGTTAGTATGTTTATGTTCTGAGTTTCAGGAAATATTCACAGTAAGTGTGCAATTAAATATTTATTCCGCAACTCTCTTGTATGTTTTACTTGTTGGAGGGTGGTTAGAGACCACCCATCCACCCTACATTTACATTGTTACTTCAAATACTGACAATGGCTTAATTTCTCGAAAACAACGACAGTTATACTTTTGATATTATTAAAAAATTAATAAACAATTCTTCAGTTAAGGTATATGTAGGGTGGGAAGGTGGCCACTATGCTAAATTCTATTTTACCAAACTAAGGCGACTTGTCAGTCTATGCTAAGAGAATTAATTATTACAAAATTTCCTTTACGAAATATTCCCAGTGAGTATGTAATAAAATATTTGTTCTACATCGATAGAGTATGTTTTACTAATAGGAGCGTGGTTAGAGGACACCCACCCACCCTACATATACGTTATTACTTTAAATATTAACACTGGTTTAATTACGTGAAAGCTAAAGTAGTATTACGGTTGTCATTATTAAAAAAATTAAAAAAATGATAATTGTGGATGTAGGGTGGACGGGTGTTTAGTATCCTACTCTCAATTTTTTAGGAGACAATCGATTTCTTAATAATACAAGGGGATAGGACGAATATTACTCACCTTATGTCAAGAGCATCAGCGATAATAAACAGCCTGAGAGAATATTTAAAGTAGGTGCAAAATTTTTCATTCAGCACTTAAGTATGATTTACAGTTTGGTGAGTGGTTAGAGGCCACCTACTCACCCTATGTGTACATTGTTACAGAACAAATATTAAATTAAATTCCTTTGTGTTATATTATGAATTTTGAATACCAGCACTAATTTTCTAGATGAACGGTTTTTAGTTATAACAGATATAATTGGGCAGGTACAAAATTTATACTCTATAACGAGGAACTTTCTTTAAACGTGCAACGATGCTCCAAAGAATTAAAGATTTCGATTCAGCCTTAAACGTAATGATCTCGAATATAATACCCGGTTATTTGTCAGATGTTATTGCACAACGAAAGAAATCCTAAAGTTTCCCATAGAACAATAAAATAATAACGTCACGAAACCATTATCCTCGCCTTTAAGTTGTATCCCACATTCGATGCATCGTTCAGCAATAATTTGTGCAATAAACACAATTATATTTTTTGTATAGCAGATTACGTGTCTAGTTTAATGTTTTCTTACGAAAAAATGTAATAATCGAGGTTATTTACAACTCTTTATCTCCTTCCATACAATTTTTGTATTGATTTATTCAACAGAAGATTTCATTACAATGTTTTTTTTTATATATGTAAATATTTGAACATTTTTATAATTAGTATATACTTTATATAAAATATTCATAATCTATTATCAAATAAATATCACAAAAAGCACTGTAACACGATACGTTCATCTTTATTACGCAATTCGTACAAATTTCCCAAGTGCTCATTATTTTTAATGAGGGTGGAGATTACAATTAGAGATTAAGAAGCGAAAAGTGTAATTCTCGAATGCCCTTTATGGATACCCATAACGCCGATGGGCCTGGCTGTTGGAGCGAACGCAACGCACTTCTTGAAGGATCAAGATACCGACGCTAATGAGGGATTTGATATGCAAACAATGATGGCTGTTTAATTTTATTAAGGATACGATATAATTATCGTTACGGTAATAGGTTGAGACATAGATGATTACGCCCGATTATATTAAATCAATGCCCGTTTCGTAATAACCGAACTGCCATTAGCAGACTCCGGGTATTAAGTGTCTGTAATAGCTTAATCGATACGTTACACTCATCAAAATCGGCACATTTTGTAACATACTCTAAGGTTTAATTATTCCCATAAGGTATTTTTAATTTCGTTATAATAATACATTTTAGCATCAATTTTAAAACTAGTTCTATAAGATTTTCAATAATTAATTATATTTTATCTTATTTTCCATAAATTCTTGTTATATTTTGTAAATTATTATTAAAAGCAATGTTTTCCTTAAATCTTTAGAAATATCCATAATGTTCTACTAGTTATTGCCTTATCGTTTATTTTTTTCAGCTATTTCTTGTCAAAGACGAGGCTTTTTATCAAGACTTCTAGATTTTTTAAAGAATTTGACGTAAATCTATCTAAATTAATCAAGCGTCCGATTTCGTTAAGCTTCTCTTGAAAAAACATACAAGTTTCTGGCAATAATTTCTGTATGTATCTAGAGCTTTATATTACAAGATTAAATTGAAAAATGCTAAATTAAATTGTTGATTTCTTTCACTTGTTTTTTTTTTAGTTTTGTCTGAGTAGTTTAGATATTATAACTTTATATTAATAAAACAAATATGTAAAACAACATTTTTTTACTACAAAAATATTTCAACACGAAGTAAGGAAGAAATTGTTTAATCCTTAAGACCAATTCTTTAGAAACCCTTAAATATAAAGAAGTAAGAATGTTAGTACATCCTATTTTTAACTGCACTACGCGAATGAGTCTTCAATTAGTCAAGTCGGTCCGTAGCTCTTACTGGTAGAGAAATAATAAATAAATGCACAAGGTTTTTTTAAATAATCTTAATCGTTGCCCTGCTTTAATTGTAAATAGTGTATTAACTAATTTATAGAGCTATGTACAAAGTCCAGATAATAGTATCATTCTAATGGCTTATCAATCCTTTAGTTATTTCAGCTACAGATCTTATTTTAAACTATTTAAAGAAACTATATATGTTTAATTATGGCGTTTATTTTGTGGTACGTCCTGAATATAACGAAGAAGGAGTAAAATAAAGTAATCGTGTCTCCTTTTTAATCAAACTATATATTTTGGGAGTGAAATTAAAAGCAAGCTTTCAGGTTAATTTACAAATTGATATAGGCAACTCTCGTCTAACTTGAGAGAATTATTATCAAGGCTCCTAAGAAATTTTTTTAGAAATTTTTTGCACAATTTCCTAGAATTTTGCATCATCTAGTGCCTATTATATTAAACTAGTTTCTTAAAATTCTAGAATTTGCTATTTGTTATATTTAAAATTCTAAAGAAATTACTTTTCTAAGAAATTCAGTAACAAAACAGTTTCTTTGTTGACATTACACTTAATTTTAAAGAGACTCGAGTTTTGATAATTAACTGATGATTTATAAATTTGTAAAAATAAAGTGTAGTATAAACAATGAAAGTGTTTCTTGAACACCGAAACATGGAGTTTCAACTTTCAATTTTAAGTATCTCCTGCTCAAATTTATTCGAAATATCTCTAAAAATTTGAGCAACGGCAACTCCTATTTTAGTTTTCCTGGGTTTTTTTAGCAATTTTTGTCCAAATTTTTGGAATTTGCTAACTCTTTCTTCAATTTTTAGAATATTTTTCAAAAGCTATCGCTATATACTGCTAAGCTTTTTGGTGTCTTATTTTATCGATATTTTCCTAAAAACTGTAAAATTTTTCAACACTTATTCTTTAAATATCTAAAACAATGTTTAGCATCAACTTCTTGTTTTATGTTTTGTTTGTAATGACTGACTTTTGCTGTTGCTCATTTGTTGCATTCTCACGTAGTACTTCAAATTCTTTGAGAAAACCAGGAAGTTTGCCAAGGATCTTTAGATTTTTATCCCATAAAATCCACATCAATCCATTATGTCTAAATTGCATCATTTAATTTGTGTTTATTACGCCCATTTTTCTAATATTTTTAGAATTTTTAAATATTTATATTTTAGTCTGTAATCAACTTTCAGAAAAGTTGTTTTTTATAGAAGTAATTGTAAATTGGTGTCTGAATCAACATCATCTTTCTCTTTCAGTTTTCTGCTCTAGTAAATAAAATTATCCGAGAAAAGTGGTCCAGGAAGTTTGATAACGAGAATAAGATTTTTTAACATATAAATAGGATATAAATCCATTTCGATTAATTTAATTCTATAACTTATTCTTAATTTTTCTTTGAAGATTTCGTATGTTTTTGCTTTATATATATTTCTCTTTTTATTTTTTCACTTTCAGCAAAATTGCTTAAATTACTAATATCAAACTAGTATCTGAATCGTCACCTTCATCTTGTGTGTTGTTAGGAGTTTCTGCTGTAGTACCCAAAATTATCCGAGAAAGTGATCTAGGAAGTTTAACCATGAAGATAAGACTTTTTTAAGATATGAATAGGATATAAAACCTTTTCGTATAATTTACTCCTTTGAATTTCTGTTAATTTTTCTTTGATGATTTCGTATACTTTTGCTTTTTAGAAATTTGTCTTTATATTTTTACATTTTTCCCTAAACACTTGCAGAGTTCAAGATATTTTCCTTGAAATAGTACAAAAAAAAATTTCAAGAAACATTTTATTGCTCTAAATTTTTGAACTTTTACATAACTCTTTTTATTACTTAATTATTATTGTGTTTTATTCAATAATAAGATAAAAGTAAACCGAATTTTCCGAGTAAAATATCATAGAAGAAATCAATTCACTTGTAGAGTCTCTTCGACGAGAATGAATGTTTTATTCAATAATAACCTACAGGGTTTATTATAAGAGTAATGCGAATTTTCTAGGTGAAATATAATATCGGTACAAATGCCTAAAATTCTTCAAAATATTCTCCCCCAGCATCAATGAACTTGTAGAAACTTGTCATGCCATGCCTGAAAAACTCTTCAAAACTCCACGATGAGAATCCATGCTAGGAACTCTGTAATATGCTTTTGGATGTTTTCCATAGATTTTTAATACTTTCATTTCAGCTCTCTTCTTCAGTCGGTGAAACAAAAAAGTCGGGGCTGGGAAAGCACCGGGGTGTTTCTCCGGGCCAGGAAATTGGTAATAATGAAGACCGTATAACTTTAGACATTGTCATGATTGAGCCTGATCATATAATTGATATCAGCTCTCAATTGCATGAACCCAGTGTTTCAATATCTTGAGTAACTTCAGGTAAAAGGCTGAGTTGATAGTTATCCCTGCAGTACAAACTTAAAATAGTTGATTGCCGAAAAAGGCAATGAGCCGTTTTGATGCGAGACTTGCTCATTGGCGCTGCGGGGGCATGATTTTATTTGCCACTCGCTGGTCTTCTTTTTCGATTCTTGGTCGTACTCAAACATTCAGGATTCGTCTCAGGTTACAACAGAGATATTAAGTAAATGCACCTAATTTAAAATAAAATCCAACAATTTTTGAAAGCGGGAAACTCAAAGCTCTTTCTGGTTTTCCGACAACACTTTCAAGTTTGCGCATTTGCAGATATTTGTTTTACTCCGTTTGACATTACAATAAAAATATAATGACAATTCAGTCGTTAAATAATGCTTTTTGTACCAAAATATAAACAAAATAGCAATTGGTAGTCTGCAAGTATGATCATATCAAGATCTTAAAATGCACAACATTCTGCCGAGTGAACTACCGCCAGATCTGTTACGCCAAAATTAAACAAATTTTTATCTATCTAATTTGTAACAAATGTATTAATTGCAAGAGGATTAACGTATTAAAAACAAGTAAAAATACAAATAGTCATGTCACAATAAAATTATGTGGATTACTTTCATAATAGACCCTGTATATATGGTAAATATTGCGGTTTCATTAATTGTTCAGGTAAAAAATTTGACCTGACTATAGAGTAGATATCAGGTGAGAGATCTAGATTACACAAGTCAGATCACAAGTAAAAAATGCCATTGACAGATGATAAAAATAGCAAATGACAGATAAATAATATAGGAGACAGATGACAAATAACAAGTGGCATTCCACACATGATAAATAATATTAGATGAAGAGTAATACTTGTTTTATTCCATTTTCAAAGTTAAAACAAGTGTTACTCTTCACGTAATATTAATATCTGTTTCCATCAAGAGTGTAGCGCAACAAGCATTAACTTTATGATATATAATAGATTGCAGATAATATATTAACCGATACGAAATAACAGATGGTATACAAATAAAATATTTGTAGAGGTACTTAATCAGAAATTAAAAATAGTACTTACAACTGTGACGGATTCAGGACGCTAGGGAATTAATTAGAGATAATAGTTTACACATGTTAGTTGATAGTTTTGTTTTAACAGATAATGGTTTTAATTTAGCTGATGACATATTAAATATGTAAAATAACAAGTAAGAGGCATAGGTTCTTTAATTTAAATAATTCATCCTGATAGATACGCAGATTGTAGTTAATACTTATTATGCTATACTCTTGATGAAATTAGATATGCAAATTTGGTGACGAAAAAAAACACTTCTTATGTTCCATAGTTTAGTATTTATTTACAGTTGACAGACACGTGCTTTGATCAGTAACGATTATTTCAAAGTATATGCTTATATACTCTGACACATGTCAGTTTATAAAGAATCAACAAATTTGATAGCCGATTGTATATGTCACCACAATAAATTAAATAACTGGCAAACTAAAACTAATAATTACATACTCTCTCAACACAGAAGAAAGTCCACAGAAGGTGAAGTACACTATGCTGCTATTTAATTGTTTAGTACCTTACTAGAGTACACAAATGAGAAAAAAAGACAAAAAAACAAATATTTACTAAAGACGGAACCATATCCTCTGGCGGAATTATTTCAATCATGTTATATCTAATGTAATCTAATTAATGAGGCCAATATCCTTATATATGTATTTTAGTATCCAAGTGTATGTATTAGCATGTATTATATTACGCAACTCTAGGTTAAGGAAATATTCTAATGCAATTTTCATTTTGTACTTCCTTGACAATTTGAAAATAAAGACATAATATTATTATTATTAGGTTACATGTGACACTACAAATAACTTCGAAATGTTATAAGTGAAAAACAAGTAATAATAAGATTTCGAAGTTATTTATAGTGTCAAATGTAACCTAATAATGAATTAAATGCTCACTTTGCCCGTGGTGAAATATTTTTATGTTAATTAGAAGGTTAATTAAACACATGGTTTTGTTTCACTACTTTCACTGAAGTAGTGAAACAAAACCAAGTGTTTAATTAATCTTCTATGTAAATAAATTATATGAATATCAATAATGACTTTGAAAGATGGTTCAAAACTAGTAAATGCATAGCAGATAGCTACCTAAATAAACTCATAATTTTTCTCAGAAAGCAGTAATAAATTAATGACAGATTAAAGAGGGATTTCAAGTAATAAACAAAAGATATATGACCGCCTATCGATGTCTATTAAAGAGAAGCAACAGAATAAATTACAAAAAAATCAATTAGAGTTTTAAAGGAATTTAAAAAAGAACCTAACAAAATCATAGCAGATAGCCAATATCAGATGACAGTAGGTAGGAGGGATGATAGATGATAGCTATTAAAAACGAGTGGCATAAAATAAAGGGTTATCATAATCAAAATAAAAACTTAATTTATTTTCATTAAATAAGTATATTCAAGTGTGCAATATTTATAAGTGAAAACATGTCAAAACAAAAACAAATTGGAAAATAGAAAATAAATGCATACAATTGAAAAACAGCCTAAAAAGTAGCTCAACGTAAACACTGCATAAAAGTAACAAGTAAAAACGAAATATAAAAATAAGAATAAAGAAAACCCTTTTACACTTTTTTACCACTTTAAAGAGGTATAAATAAGTTCTTAATATCGAAATGTACCACGAAGTAAATGCTTTTAAGATCCAAGATATTTGAAAATTTTAAGGAGTATAAAGGAAATGGCTTATTCTAAATATCATTTAAAGAGTATTTCACAAAGATACACCAAAAGACACGTTTTAAAATTCTTTATGTTTGTAGCAGACTTAATATTGCACAGCAGATGATTGTAATACCTCCGGGCAATATGGCTCCTTCTCATACATAGATAACTGGTAAATCGTTAGTGCAAAGTTATTGTAATGTCTAGTTTGATGGTTATGTTGATGAGTGCTATTAATACTTATTTCAGCTTTGAAATTGTATATCAAAAGTTTGTATATGAATGTACATCCCATTAAAGTTAATATATTATTTGTCTTAAAATATCTCCTGCAAGACTTAAATTTTAATGCAAACTCTATGCTGATAGAACTGTTAACGGTGGAGGCTTCTACCTAGTTATACATTATTGTTCACAAATAAAAAACTTTTTAACTTGGTTTGTATTAACAATGACTTTATTTAATGACTTAGAAGAAACTTCTAGTTTGATAATGACAAGTTGAAATTGTCGAAACTATAGTCACTAAATAAAGTCAGTGTTATACAAACCAATAGAAACGTGGTTTCTTGAGAGTTACGTGAAGATAGATTTGATAATTACACAGGAAAAAATGGTAACACTTTCTTTCACAAAATATTTTTTATTCGCTATATGTATACATTTCGACTGCAAAGCACTCATTATCAATAGCTTACTCAGTAAATAATTAAAAAGGTAAAAAAATGAGTGAGTTAATTGGTAAAAATTTGATGCATGATGGGTAAGAAGACTTTAAATCTAAATTATATACGATTATATATTAAAAGTCATTTATATTTAAAATTAAATTTTGATTTTGTTTAAATGTTTATTATATTAAGGGTTTTATTGCTTTTAGCAGCTAAATCATAAACGATTAGCAATTAAAGTTATCAGTTATATGTAGGGTGGGCTGGTTGCCTCTATCCCACTCTACACTCCGTAAAACATAATCGAGGGTTTTAGTTAGAAGTTGTAAAATGTAAACAAACACAAAATAATTGCATTTTTTAGTTGATGTATTCATACACAAAATTGAAATAATTTTTGATGATGTTTTACTGACTCCAGTCTTTAAATCGTAAGCGAGTGTTTAAACTAAACGTTGTAAAATGTAAAGAAACATAAAAAATGATGATGGCCATCACATTTTTCTCGAAAACTTTAAGTTTTGCACTAAAATACTATTCTTAGCAATTTTCCCAATTTTGCATGCTACATGTTGCGTACTCAAAAATAAATCTGCTGGAGCACTTAAACTAGTCTATAACTCATACTACTGTTCGCGACTGCGCTTTGCTATAACTTACTATGGTTGTAACCATCAAGCTCATTATTTGATTACAATACAAAAGAAAGCTATCAGCATAGATAAAAAAACTTTTTAACTTGGTTTGTATTACACAGGAAAAAATGGTAACACTTTCTTTCACAAAATATTTTTTATTCGCTATATGTATACATTTCGAGTGCAAAGCACTCATTATCAATAGCTTACTGAGTAATTTTATTGGAAACCGCGAGAAGATAAGGAATTAAAGTTTAAATGTATATGTAGGGTGGGTGGATGGCCTCTATCCCACCTTCCAATCAGTAAAACATCATCAAAGTATATTTAAAAAATTTAATAGTCTACAAGAGTTACATTAAATTTATATAACAAGTAATTTTAAACAATCCAAAATTAAGCAGAATATTAAGTATAACCATTTTGCGTAAATAGTTTTCGAGAAAAAATATAGGGAAAGTACCATGATGGCCACATCACCATGTTTTAGTACAGAACTCTTGATTTAAAAGAATTATTCTTGAGTTGTTTATCCTAAAAAACACGAATTGAGTTTTGTGCGTATTTATTTTTTTTTTTTTTTGAGTTAATTGATACACTCCAAGAGTAGTTGATTTACTGCATCGGAAATATTTTTGCAAGAAACCAACCAAGTAATTTTATCTGCGTATATCTCAACATGACCACCCATCGAATTCACAACATGTGGTAAGTCATTATATAGATTATAAAAAGCAGTGGGCCAAAGATACTTATTACCCTACGGTATGCTCTTTGTGACGCTTCAACTACTTGAAATTTGATTATTTACTTTTACGCTTTGCTCTCTGTTACTTAAGTAAATTTTGGTTAGATTTAAGATAACTCTACGAATACCATGCTTGTGTAATTTGTAAATTAAAATTTCATCAAATGCCTTCGATAGGCCAAGTAGTACTCCAAAAGGTACTTCGTTTGTTTCTAATGATTCAACTATGTTTTTAAGGTAATTGTGTAGTTCAGTAATTACTGATTTATTTTCTTCAAGAAACCATGCATAGTAAAAATCGTGTGTTTATTCAGAAATTCTACAAGTGTTAATTTATGATAATTTTTAAAATTTTGGTAAGTGTTGCTATAACGCTTATCGCTCTGTAGCTATTTAGTTTATTTGGGTTCTAATTTTTAAGGATTGTGTTACAGATGACGTTCTCAGAAACTCAGGAAATATTCCTGTTTCTAAACAAAGGTTTATTAAATGTGTTAATAGTTCTAAAATATCATTTATTGCATATTTTAATACTTTTACAGGTATATCGTCGTATCGTTTTTGTAATATTGTATCAGTCTAAGAATCTGTTTCTAAAACTATTTTATTGAACTTTCTGTAATAATTTTTATTTGAAAGCGTTATAATATGATTCATTTGTGGAGTAAATAACACCAATATTTATAGGAAACTGTCAACAGACAATTATAACAAGAAACAAAATAAATAAGAAGATAAAAATATGAATCAAAACTATGCCCAAATATAAAGATGTTTCAAATATGTTTACATAAATACTTTAAATGAGACGAACTATTATGCACCATTTTAAACTTAATAATATAATTAGATAAATAAAGATTTTGATATTTTAGGCGTTATAAAACTGTTTCATTCCCTTACTGATAGATTAGATGTGATTATTCAAAAACTTCAACTAGAACAAATTACTTAATATCAAAAACATCTTCAAAAAAGGAGATAAATAACAAATTTGCTTAAATAAGCTCCAGGGAAAAGATTAAGATTTAATAAAGAATAGTCACTTAATTTGAGAAACTTATGCATCGTTAGAAATATACATGTCACCATAATTGTGTCTCCGTCCTTAACGGAGAATTGGAGGCTCATAACATTTCGTTTGTTTTTCTTTATCTGCCCTGTGGTGATAAGATCCAACTAGGCCAAAATTTGTCAGTAGTTGTTGATAAGCAAAAAATAAAATAAAATTACTTACTTTATAATAATAATAATAATAATAATACTTTATTGACGGGAAACCCCATTTACATAAAATATAATATCAATAGTAATTAATACTAATATAACATAACTTAATAATTACTTAATAATTAAAGAAAAAGAGAATAATATATATACATACACATACATACATACACATATACATATATACATACATATGCATACACAAAAAAAAAATATTAAAAAAAAAGAAATATAAAATGAAAATTGTAGTTAACAAAAATTAAAACTAAGAATAAGAAGAATTCAACTATAAACCGAACAGAAAGTGTATTTTGTCATTCAGGTTATAACACTAATAAATTGTAGTAGTAATCTCTTAAATGTTTCCAGTGATCCAGCCGATAAATCAAACCAGTTGTATTGGGAGTAGTTATTGGCACATCTCGTCATTCTCGTAATGGTGTTGTTGTGGCCAAAGCTAGTGTTGTGGGTTTTTATCCTAAATAGAGGGGTTCTTCTGAGCTTCCGGGAGGAGTTAGATATGTAAAAGTCTATCTGAGCTAGTAAATATGGACAATCACTAATGCCATTAACTATCCTATATAGGGTACATAACTCGGCGATGGTTCTTCTAGCACTTAGAGAGTGCATTTTTAGTTTGCATTTTATATTTGAGTATAACCCAATCGTATGCCGCTGACCTAGCTTCCATTCAACAGCACGGAAAAACTTATTTTGAATTTGTTCTAATCTATTTGTATCAACTTGAAATTGAGGTGACCAAATTGGAGAAGCGTACTCTAGATGGCATCGAACAAAGGAACAATATAGAACTTTTAAGCACTCCCAGGATAGGTCTCTAGCTGTTAATGATACAAAGCCCCACATTCTCCTTGCCTTGTCACAGATGAATGATATATGATTTTTAAAATTTAATTTTTGATCAAATAGTACGCCTAAATCTTTTATGACACTAACCTTATTTAATTCCACCCCATTGATATCGTAAACAAAATCATTAACGACTCTACCTTTGCAAAACGTTATTGAATTGCACTTGGTTATATTCAAAAATAGCAGGTTTGTTTGGCACCAATTGCTTACATTTATCAAATCATTCTGTAACTCTATACAATCATTAGGGGTACTAATTGTTTTGAATAACTTTAAGTCGTCGGCATAAAGTAAAAAGTTAGAATGTTTAATTATATTTTGTATATCATTTACAAATAGTACAAATAATAGAGGACCACAATGAGAGCCCTGCGGGACACCCGAACTCACATTAAAATAATCAGATTCATAATTATTTATTTGGACACTAAGTCGGCGATCAGATAGGAAAGATTTTAACCAAGACATAGTAACATCATTAAATCCCAAAGATTTCAGTTTATTTAACAAAATTTTATGATTTACCCGGTCGAACGCTTTTGAGAAGTCAGTATATAAGGCATCCACCTGACAACCGTTCTCCAAAGCAATTGACAGAAATTGCTTGTAGACGAGTAGATTTGTGGTAGTAGATCGCCCCGCTACAAAACCATGCTGATTAAATGAAATTATTTGGCGAGACATCCATATCAACTGCTTTGCAACGAGATTATCCAAAAGCTTGGGTATCACTGACTGGATACACACACCTCTATAATTTTCAACCATGTTTCGAGCACCAGATTTAAAAATTGGTTTAACAAAGCTATCCTTCCATTTTGAAGGAAATTTTCCTGATATTAATGATTTACGGAATATGCCATGAATCGGATTGCTCAAAGTACAAACACAGTTTTTTAGAAAAACACTTGGAATCCCATCTGGACCTGAAGAGAAACTGTCACCGAGACTCATTATACCGTCGAACACTTGCTCTAAACTTACATCTATCATTGAGTCATTAATTTGCGAGTTGTTGTCGTAGGTGTGTGATATAGTGTGAGAATCGTCCTTGACAAAAACGGAGGAAAAAAAATCAGAGAAAGCATTGGCAATATCTTTCCCGTCGGACGCGGTCTTATTTTTGAAATGCATTTCTTTAGGGATTCCGTCCTCATTTTTCAGATCACGAACATATTTAAAGAAAGAACGTGGATTGGTTTTAATGTTGGATTGAACATTATTAATGTGAGTGTTATATAGGTCTTCTGACAATGACGAACAAGCTGAACGAAGGTCCGTGAAAGCCGAATAGTCAAGTACAGAGCCACTTTTCTTATATTTTTTATGAGCAATTTTCTTTTTCAAGATAAGTTCACGTAATTCCCTAGAAACCCACTTGGGATAATTTGAGTGACGGGATTTTATATACTTAAATGGGATAAATGAGTCAATACCATTATGAATTATTTCATAAAATGATTCAACAATTACATCAACATTATCATTTTTTAACAAATCATTCCAATTTACTGCAGCAAAATAATTGTTAAGAGCATGCCAATCGGCTAAATTATATAGATACACTTTTTTATTGGTTTCTAAATTATGTAGTGGAGTTTCTATAGGAAAATTTAAACAGTAGGCATAATGATGACAACTTGTAGCTAGCAAATTGTCGACAGATATATCAACATTGACATTAAGTAAGTTTGTGAAAAACAGATCTAAAAATACTCCTCTTGCATTGGGTAAAATATTAATTTGATTGAAATTAACGATAGAGTATGAGCTAATGATTGACTCAACTTTTTGGTCATATGAGTATGTGGAGTTATGAGCAAGACCATGCATATTCCATTCAAGGGACGGAAGGTTATAGTCTCCACAAATTAAAAACTTTGACGAATTATTTGACTGAAATAAGGATTCTACAGCATTACCATGCATTTCGTATATACCTGGAGGAGATCCAGGAGGAATGTATAAACCACCAATAACGTAATTCAAATTATTAATTTTCACTGAGACAAAAATGTGTTCAATCGTGTTGTTAAAGAGAATTAAGGATGATCTGAATGTGCGCTTAATCGCGATTAATATGCCACCACCTCTTATATCGCCATGCACAGTACGATTAGTTCTATATATATTGTAGCCCTTCAACTGTAATTGGCTATTAAGAATTTCTTCATAAAACCACGTTTCCGTAATAATTATAATATCAAAACTATTCCTATTAACACCCAACATCAATTCCTTAATTTTTGTACGTGCCCCACCCACATTTTGATAATATAATGTTAGTTTTTTGTAGTTGAAGAATTTGGGAACCCTGAATTTTCTATAATAAATGGGATGTCTTTTTTAAATTTAATACCTAAATTGGATTCTCCATTCGATTTCCTTCTGACGAGCTCACTTTTAATTTTTTTAAAATAACTAATTTGCTTCACTGTACGGTCCGCTCGAAATTGATGGCAACGAACACTATCCAGAGCATTGCTCTTAAGAGCTTCTTTTGCATCAGATTCCTTACGAAAAACTATTTTCAGAGGCCTAGGTTTAGAACCAGACTTGTACCTACCCAGTCTTAAAACTTTATGCGGTCGAATATCCAACCCACGAGTCGTCAGAATATTTTGTGTAAAATCTGTATCGTCTTTAATTTTATTTTCCACGACAGTCGCCGATGATTCTGGTATATCATATAGAAGTACATTACATAATCGTTTTTGTCTATCCTCCATTTCCATAATTATATTTTCAAGAAAATCTTCATTCGCATTTAAATTTAAATTTTCATTCACTCCTAGACTAGACGCAGCCACGGAATTCTCAAGATGTTCAATACGCGATTCTAGTTTGTCAATGCGTAACGCTATTGTGTTCATTATTTCGTCTTTAAATGCCTTGAATTGATCAGAAAGGACTTTATTAAGGGTTTCAAGACTAACCATATCTCCAGTAGTAACAGGGTTAGAACTAATACATTTCTGACAAACCCAGCTTGTTTTAAAATTACTTATAAAATTGAATTCAATATCTTTAAGGCCAGAACAACGAATATGTATTGATTTTTTACAAGCTCCGTTGCATTTAATATAAGGCGTATTAGGAGTGATTCCTTGAAAACAAACGCCACATTTATTCACCATAATGTAAATAAAATTTAAAATATGTCATAAACTGAACAATCAGAGTAATTAAAATAGGAGTAGAAACGATGGATACACACTTCACACCAACGGGGTCTTTCGTGGTGACTAACAAATAAACACACAACGTAAAGCAGACCGCGGAAAGGTAGCACAAAATGAACAGTAGGGCAAGGTTAGGAAAAGATGTAATTAATTTAATCGGAACAATAAATGTAAATGATAAATGATACAAACGATCGCACTCAAAAATTTGAGGGGCGATGGCGTATCTTATCAAAAGTCGGATGGGAAAAAAAAAAACAGTCGACCGACACTAAATTTGTGAGCATGTACTTACAATTAAACGGTATTTCCAAGAAAACTACTGGATCGATTTTGTTTAAATTTTCACAATGTAACACATGTCATTATCAAAATAATCGAGTTAAAACTTGTGAAATGTAATTAACTATTACACTATTTATCGCGATAAACACTGGAGCTATATTAAAACGTGGCGTTCACGCTGGCGTTCACACTAATTATTAGCTGTAAGAATGTTGTAATTCCTTTTTTAAAGTTTCTGAGATTTTGTTCTTAAGGTAAACAATTTCCAGCAATTATAATGGAATAAGTGTATCATGACCAGATAAAATATAGTTATATAAAGTTTTCTTATGAGACAAAATAACTTTGTTTTGAGTTATTTTGTCTGAATTACAAGTCATTCAAGATGTACCATTAAGTAAAAGCCTCTACCATCAAATATTTATATTAAGTTGATCATGATGATGGTTGCGACCGTAACTACGTGGTAATCCATAATATAGGCATTAAATAAAATTAATGCTTGTATAAAGTCTATACCTATGATTAATTCTACAAAATATGACCTCTAATTCAACAATAATTTACTTAAAATTAATGCTTTTTTAAATACGCCATACATCAAACTGTGCTCTGCATTCGAAGTATTCAATGCTAAATTTCACAACAAAGCGCATAACTCTTACAAATGCGAAGGCGAAAACAATCTGACACGATCATCATCGTGCTCACAATGATACCGATCTGATATATCACGTTGTTTCGCGTATCGACCGTTAATTACAACATTATTGCTACCCGTCAGTCGGACCCGAATATTTACCGAATTTCTATGTCATTAACACCGCGGCCCGCAATCATGACCAAGGTTCAGCCAATTATGACTGTACGATCGAGTGTCGGCAAAATTTCACACCTCGATCGATTTGGTTGTGCAATGAACCGAATTAATGTAAATTGCTTTCATTTGTGTAAATGCAAATAAAAACATAGCCCGGAGAAATTTAAACAGTTTTTTTTTATTACTGTATTAAAAAAATTTATACGTCCTTTATGAATAACACTTTAGTATGGATTTTGGCGTGGCGAAGAATTTTTTAATTGAGGTGGAATTAGTGAATTATAGTGTATTTTAAATAGGGATTGGTTAGGAAATTGTCGCCAATAATTATATGTCACAGAACTGTAATTATCATTTCGAAAGAGTGGCAACTTCTTATCTTTTTGATTATTAAGTTTAATCACTTAATTATGTAAAAATAAATATTCAAATTAATTAGATTGGACTGCTAAATATTTATTTATTAACATATTTTTACTCCTTGTCAAAGAATAACACAATATTTATATAAAAGTTAAATTGTGATGGCGTTTACTTTCTGGTAGTAATGAAAAAGGTGGTAAATAATCA
Organism: Ontholestes murinus; assembly: GCA_963969525.1. NCBI lineage: Eukaryota > Metazoa > Arthropoda > Insecta > Coleoptera > Staphylinidae > Ontholestes > Ontholestes murinus. Next base: position 70,465,611 of record OZ018390.1, on the reverse strand, counting down.
TGTCTTCTCTTTCAAAATATGAAAATATACTCAAAATTTGAGTGCTTGGGGATAATTTTTGATTACATGATATAAAACAATAATTGTAATATACCTGGTAGTAAATTGTGCAGTAATATTTTTCTATTCTAATTTTCATAACACAACTGTTTTAAAGAAAATGCAAGAAGAAAGTAATATAAATAGTATTGCATATTTTATCTATATATTTTCTTCACCAAAAGACACAGTGTGGCGAGACACAACAAATAATACAAATTTGAAAATTAGACATTGTCGTTATCTTAATATTCAAGAAGAAATTGTTTCCTTGTATAAAATCATTGTTTTAACGTACAATATAAGAATTAATTTTCTTTGAAATATTTAATTCGTTTATTTACTGAAACTTCTATTTTCATAAATAAGGAAATTAATTTATTAATAATTACTGTATATTGAAAATTCGAGAAAGCGTTTTCTTTTTAACTGTTTATTTTTACATCACTTGTTATACAAGAAATTAATTATACCGGAGTAACGTGATAATTAACAGCGTATAAAAATTATTCTTATACTTATACTCCAATTTATTAATGTAAACGATCAAAACTGAAATAAGTCCGTTAATAAATAAGGTTTCACTTACGATAAGCATTTGAATTCGCGTCACAGGGCGGCCTATTAAATTTAATATTCCAACAATTTACGGTTACTTTGATTGAAATTTGATTGTTTTGAAATTATGCGATAATTTCTAGAGCATGAACGCGGCGGTGAATCGCCGGAGTGGTTCCTTTCTTAATTATCAAAGACTTTCGGCGAAGTAACTTCCGGATTAACGCGCGCGCGTGATTTATCCCCGGCGCGGATAGAAAAAAAAACGAACGGTGCGGATTTGAATAAAATAATAATGACGGGAAAATATGCGTGCGGCCCAGATAGGGATTGTGATTGATTCGAATCCGCCGCGGGGTGTTGTGCGTGAAAAATCGGCGGAAATGAAAAATTTCCACGCGGCCTAGAGAGCCGCTTTCTAGCCGTCGCATCTGCTGCGAGAGAAGAGAGAGAGTCCGCTCATTCATTCTTTTTTTTTTCATTTATTTTCGATACATCCATTGGACGTGATTAAGTGCTTCGGATGAACGGCACAATTTCCTCGATGGTTTTGTAAATTACTTATCATATCTCCGCTCCGATATCCCTATTCTATATACAGAACTGTTACGTAATATTGGGGATCATTTGATTGATCCTTGTTGGTGGGGGATGGAAATGCTTTTCCAAATATCTATTTTATATGTCAGATATAATACTACAAAAAAGTATTATAATTATATGCCTTTGAAGAGATAAATAATTTTGTTAATTAATTTTTTAATGCAGCCTTAAATAATAACCAGTGCATGTACAGTCTGAAATCGTACTAATAAATTATGCACTCAAAGAATATTAAATACTTTAAGAATACTAAAGAAGCAATACTGAAACACATGAGTTAAAATCGAAGGCTAACAGCAAACCATCAAAAGATTTCAAGAGCAATAGGAGAACGGTAGTAAGGGCGCCTACACAGAAAAAACTACTAAAAAAAAAAATTACTAGTATCTAGAAATAATGGGAGAAAGCAGTACAGAAGTAAACCATAACAGCATCCCCTTCCAGCTCTTTTCTTTTTATTACTCTACACCAATTTCCTTCTCTATCCTTAACCCATTTAAACTCAAACTAGGCTACTTTTCGACCGTTTGGGTCTTAATGGGTTAAATATAAAAGTCACAGAAATTAGAACGAAACTATGGCCACTGACCAATAAAATGTAACGTCATCTATGCAGATGAATATCAGGTTTTGTTATATAGCTTCGTTGAGATGTAGAACATAGGTATTACTATAAATGTCTTTTTCTAAGTTTTTCCAAATACCAGCTTTCATTTTCCATCCCAATATTTCCTATAGCAAAGAGTTCTATCAGACTAGTTTTGCGGCGGCTTTTTGTTTTTCGAAACCTTTTCATTCCCTAAGGTTCTCTTGTTAGGATATATCTCCAGCCTAACCTGTTCTGATTCTGGTAGAAATCGGAGATGATCCCTCAAATATCGTTAACTTCCAAAGTTTAGATGACAGTTGTTGATATACAGAAAAGTAGATTTAATATTTTCCTTTATTTCTTATTGTTTTCCGTATATCAATCCTCTTCACTGAGATAGCCAATCCGATAGCTTCATTTCTAGACCTCGGTAACGCACAACCCTGAGTATATAATTTAAACTTGACAGATGACAGAAGGCAGTTGGCAAAATACAGGTGACAGATGATAGATAACAGATGACAAAAAACAAAAGACAGAAAACGGATGACAGAAGAAAGATGGCAGATGACTGATGACCGATGACAGGTGGCAGATGACAAGTAACAAAAAATGACACGTGACAGGAGACATATAACAAATGGCACATGATTTAGGACAGATGACAGATGACAGCTGACAGATTGTAGATGGCATATAACAGTTAATACAGGACAGATAATCAATAATAAAATATAAACAACAAAACTCGCCACATTCGACAACGGTTACAATTAATTGGTTGATATTAAGCTTAAATACTATGTTATTTCCTAATTTCTGCAATATTTTATTGTTTTCAAATTTAAATCAAGAAGTATTCATGTCATTTTCATTTTCTTTCAGTTAGAAAAAGATAATTGACAGTTGAAATTTTCTTTAATTTCTTCCAGTGATTTTTAAAAGTCATATTTGCCTATTCTCTAATTTTTTCGGTTATTTTCAAATGTCCTCATTTTAATTGACAGGTAACAGATAACAGATTTTTTGTTATTGAGAAAATTTGATTTTATTTATTTTACTTTTCTCTATTTTTTGTTCTTAACAGATAACAGTTAAATGACAAATCACAGATGACGGGTGGCATATATCAGATGACAGATGACAGATTTATTTCTGCAATATTTTAATGTTTTCATTTTTGAACTTCAATCTCTACATTATTTTTTGGAAGTCTTTATGTCTTTCAAGTTTTTTTTCTTTTTGAAAAAAAAGATAGTTGTCAGTTGATAATTTCTTTCACTGATTTCTAAAAGTCAAATTTGTATAGAGAGAGAATAATACCTTTATTTTAACAATTATAACTTTAATACAATTAAAAGAAACATACAATTATTCAACAATATGGTTAGTGTGTCCGTTTAGCCTATTGATAATCGGTCTATCTGCCAAAATTTGTATATTACTTTACTTCTTCATTAAATTTTAAATGCTCTAATTTTAATTGAAAATTGACAGATGACAGTTTTTAATATTGAGAAAATTGGATTTGAAATGTTTCTTTGTTTTCTATATTTTTTTGTTGTCGCTAGGTAACAGTTGACAGTAAACAGATGACAAAGGACACGTGACAGCTGCCAGATGACCGATGACAGATAACATATAACTGATGACAAATGGTAGATGTCAGACGACAGTGGATAGCTAATAAATAATAAATGATAAGCAACAAAACTCAGAACAATAGACAACAGTTAAAATTAATTGATACTAAGCTTAAATACTTTCTTTTATTCTTGCACTATTTGAATTGTTTTAATTTTTAATATTAATTTCTTCATTAACTCTTACTCTTCATGTGGTTTGAAAAAGGTAGTTAAAACTTATTAGTTGATACCTTTCTTAATTTTCTTTACTAATTCCTAATAGTCGTATTTGCATGTTATTTTATTTGTTAATTAATGACAGATGACAGATGGCAGATGACATCTGATAAATGACAGATGACATATGTCTGATGCCTTATGCCTGATGACAGATGAAGATGGTAGATGGCATATGATAGTTGATAGAGGACAGCTAATAAATAACAAATGATAAATAACAAAACCCGTAACCGTTGTTTGTTGTCATCAGTCATTCTTTTATTTCTGCAATATTTTATTGTTTTAAATTTTGAATTTTAATCTCTTCATTCATTTTGAAATGTCTTCATGTGATTTAGATTTTTTCTTGTTTAAAAAGATAGTTGCTAGTTTGAGTTGACAAATGACAGATGGGTCATAAAAGTTAGTCGCAATCCATTGATAATGGTCACTTTGTGTCTGAAATGTACATTTGGCAAAACAAATAAAATTGTGACGAAAGGTTATTAGTGCTTTATTCGTCAAATTCGTCAAAGTTAAAAGTAGTTAATATTGAGAAAATTGGATTTTAAATTTTCTTTCTTTTCTTTATTTTTTGTTGTTGTTGATAAACAACAGTTGAAAGTTAAACATTACAGATGATAGATTATGATAGATGACAGATAACACATAATAGATGACAGATGACAGATGACAAATGGCAGACGTCAAATGGCATATTATATATGACAGATAACAGTTGATAGTTACAACATTACAGATAATATATGGCAGATGATAGATGACAGATGAGACATAATAGGTGACAGATAGCAGATAGATGAAGATAGATGACAGATATTAGACGACATATAACTCCTATCAACGATAGTTTATAGAAGACAGCTAATAAATAATCACAGATAACTTAAGACGATCAATAAAAGTTGCCATCTTTAAAATGTTTTTAATTTATAATTTTAATTTATTCATTACTTTTTAGAAGTCTATGATTTTGAATTTTTATTGTTTAAAAATGATAGTTGATAATTGATTATATTTTACTGATTTTTATTTCGTTAATTTTCAAAGGCTCTGATTTTAAATGGCAGATAACAGATTAAAGGTGTTAATGTTGAAAAAATTGGATTTTTTAATTTTCCTTGGCATTTCTTTATTTATTAGTTGTTGATAGATAACAGTTGACAGATGACAAATGACAGATGTTATATGACAGGCTATATATGACAAATGTCAGTTGATGGTTAAAACATGACAGATAATATATGGCAGATGATAGATGACTGATGATAGATGATAATCAATTTTTAAAATATTTTTAATTTCTTTATTAAATTTTTCATTTCTTCATATTTTTGTTTCTCATATTGTAAAATGACAGTTGATATTTTTACAAATTTCTAGAAGCTAATATGTATTTTTTTCTCTCTTTTCTTCATTTAAAGATGAATATTGACAGATAATCAATTTTAGTTGACAGATTAAAGATAAAAATTTAAATAAAATCTCTAGATCAGCATTCAAATTATCTGCCACATTTTTTTTAACAAATTTTTTAAATAAATAGTTTCTACTGCTTCGGCTAATTTTTAAAATATGTTTTACTATTTTCTGTAGACATAATTTTTACCTTTTTTAATTTTTTTTTTGTTTCTCTCTGTAAAAATGAAAATGAGCATAGGTGTTGCTTCATTTATAGATGAAATTGTAATTCAGCCACATGATATTCATTGTTTCAAGCGTACAGTACTTTTGTTGTAAATTTGAATATTTTTTCTAAATAGCAATTTCACTTTACTTTCTAAAAGACCTTAATTAGACGTGTAGCATAATAGGAAAACTTAATCAATTACGAGGGAGTGGCACCGCCTAGAAATATTGCAACAGTGTGGCTTTCTTCTAAACATAGAGGAGATGATTACCAAAAAGCATTGGGTTGATGTTAAGGTTCGAAAAATTTATAGGCATTGCACTTGATACAAAGACATTAAAACTTACGGGCTAGTATTGTAGATTAATGGATTAAGACAAATATTGTATGACTAAAAAAAAAACGACAGAGAGTTACATTATGACGATGAAGACTAGGTTGATATACTTAGTCTCCGTTTAGTAAAATCCATTAGATTTGCTGAAGAGGTCACAGAAAAAATGAATCAATAAGGATTATGAGAGCCTATTGGACAGGATCGAAAAAAGCGGTGAAAATGGCTGTTATCGTATTAGCAGATCATGGAGTCTAAAAAGCATATCAATGTTTAGTAATGCGAGATAAAATCTCAAGGATAACAGGAAACCAAGGAAAGATGATAAGAACAATTTTAGAAGGGTAATCATAGAGTCTAGATGAAAATTATCAACCCTACGTTAAGAACGTGATTAGACCGAAAAATCAACACAATTCATTTTCTTAGGCATATAGTAAGTAACAAGATATATTGTTTCGGAAAAATGTCGTCTGAATAATAGACGGTTAGAGATGGTGTAAAGTAAGAGAATCTGATCAATATTAACTAATATCTAAATGATATGTAATATACGTACCTGGTAATTAAGGAAGGATCAGTGGAATTAATTTTCAAGGAGAAATCCATTTTATAATATCTAGCCATATATGGATTACAAATAGGTTATTTATTAGAAAAAACGCGAAAATATTTGGTAAAATCTACAACAAATGAGTTATATTGAGACTACAAGAATAAACCACTTTTGAAACAACTACTTCTCTAGCTAATATTTCGACCGACATTGAATGATACAAAAGTAATTTGCGTGTTACAAAATGTGTTTTAGGTCATGTATTTATTTAATTAGTGCTCCCTGTTTACAACTGCCACAGATCAGTTTCGATCTATTTCGAAAACAAAAACGTTGTAACCTCTGCATTAAAAAATATTCATGCCGCCAGTTTTGCTTCAGGTTTAGTCTTACAATTCAATTAGTTTATCTTTTGCTTTTTCATCTTAAGCATTTTTAAATAAGTAATTGTGGAGGCATTCACTTCGTGATACATTTTGATAATTCAAAATAAATAAACAATTAACTTTGTTGGTATCACTTGTTTGATAATGACAAGCTGAAGTTGTCGAAACTATTGTTACAAGTGTAAATAAAAAGTGATACCATCAAAGTTAATTGTTTATTTATTTTTAATTAAGCATTTTTTTCTATTTTCTCACAAACAGCTTTTCTCTTTTTTTATTATAAATTTAAAAAAATATATAAACACGAAATCAAAACATTCTGAAATATATATGAAGAAAAAAATAACAAGAAGTATATAGAAATTTATTAAAAAATCATATTAATGCAAGAACAACAACAACTTTATCAAGTGACAATTATCGCGTGACAAAAGGTGTCATCCTATTTTTTTATTTATCTTTACGAGAGGCCAGAGAGTTATTTAACTCCATAATAAAACCCCGTCTTCTTCTGCACTGTACTCGCGGGATCTGAAATAGATCGAAACCATTCAAATGGTTGTTACGTCGAATAATTCTAACAGTTTTAAATACAATACACTAAAAGTATAAAATAAAATAAAGTAAATATAATACTTGAAACCCTGAGCATATTTGCTACTATAACTAAGTATTTCGCATTTCATCAAATCTAGACTTTGATGCCGGTCATTAATAAGCATATTGCCAAAACTCACCTAAAAATATTTAAATTGATTCTTCTCTTTGCTAAAAACCACATTATTATTATATAACCTTGAAATCAATCAAGTTTAAATTTAACACAAGTTTTTACATATAAAAAAGGAATAAAATAATTTTTATTTTGATTAATAAAACATGGATGTTTTAAGAGTTTTGCTTTATAAAAATTATTTTCAACTTACCAGAAAGGATCCTTAACTACTAACATTTAATTAACGATTATTAACAATTCCCTGTTAACTTTCAACTCTACAAGGGTTTAAACGCGAACACTAATAACTAAGCTAAGAAAAATATTATAAATAAGCAAATTAGAGAAAAATTAAGACCGAACAATATAATATATAAGTCAGATGACCCCATCAAAATAGAAATAGTTGAAATTTTAATTTTTTAGGTTAATACATGTTTTTTCTAAACATATATTTTATGATACATGCTATTTTGAAATTAGATATTATGCCAATAAAAAACATACCATATTTGTAGCGGGGAAAATGCAACAATAAATAGTGAAAAACTTTTTACATCCGTAACCTGTCTTTTTCTCGATGCAATGGGGTTTAATTCGATTATATTTCTTTCAAAATACTGCTGAAAATTCTGGGAGAGTAAATAGTGTTGGATATAATGAGATAATATTTTTTCTTTAGCCTGAACTGAAATATTGATCTAGAAAATTGATCCAATAAGAGGTGCAATATCTAATAAATAATAAAACAATTGATTAATTAATACAAGGGATGGTGGTGTTACTTGGTCACCAATCGTAGGACCTAATTATGAAGAACTATTTTCTTTTGGATTATATGAAAATCCAGGTTTATAAAAACAATCTACACTCCATTTTAGAACTAAAGGTCAAAATTATTTTTATAATTGGTTCGTATTAAGCCTCAATTATCTCAAATATGCATCCAAAATTATAACAAAAGACTAAGGCAATAAGATGTGGTCATTTGTTGAAAAATTAATTTTTCTCATATAACTGATATCAGAAAATTATCGAACAAACAATTTTTAACATCAATTTTATTATTAAATGATTTAAATAACTATCTTTAAAGAAGAAACGCAGTTTTATTTAAATATAAATACATATAAAACCATAAATATAGTGATTTTGTTATTCAAATTTCAAATTCGTTGGTATTTGAAAAAAAAAACTACATAAATATCATACATGTACAAAGGCGCGTTATATATCAATCGGTAATATTTTCGAAAAGAGTATTCCCACGCCGCACTCGGCGCACATTTCACTAATATGAATAAATCCACTTTCGAGAAATCCAATACTGTATTGTCGACACTTCACTGATTTTTTATTATTCACTTTTTCTGTAAATTAAAACGGTACAATCGATTCAACATGCCAGTTTAACGCGCACAAGAAACGACACTTTTTATCCTACAGTGTAAATCGAAATTTCAAATTGTGTTTCTACCATTTTAATGATGATAGTGCAATAAAAGAGATTATTTAAATTGATACAAATAATTCAAACTAGAAATTCATATATAAAATAAAAAAGAACAATATTAAAAAATATATATCGTCTACTGTATATATAATAAAAAAAACTTATAAATAATTAAACATTATTTTTTGTTAGTTAATTTTAATCATGATAAAATTATAAACATTATTTAATTTGCATATTTCTTAATTTAAATTAAATTATCCCATTTGAAATTTGAAAATAGATTTCAAGTGAAACTGGAAATATAAATATTTTTATTACTAATAAACTAATTATTACAAAGAATCATTTTGTAACGACAATTATATATGTTAACCAAGTGGAGGACACAATCTAATGTGTTAATTAATTGTATTTATGTATTGAATTTTTGCAGAATTTTGGCGTAACGAAACATTCAGGACATATTAATGAATGTTAAATTGAAGGGTTTTAGCCAACGGTTAGTTTATGTAAAGTGACATTAACGAGGCCATAAAATCGTCAATATTCAGAAACACAAGGCGGTCTGAAAATTCCTATTTGAACAGTATTATATAATCAACATTTTGACATACATGAGAGAAGCCTCAACAATACCCAAATTAAACGAAATTTTAAGACACTATGGTTATAATGTAAAGAACAAACTATAAGGAATGTGTAATATAAACAATGTGGAATACTACCGCAAAAATCATAATTGACAAATATTTTCGAGAATTTAATATTAAAATAAACCCGTTTTCTGACTTTGAATTCTCCCAATTCTATATGCGACTGAAATTTTTATTGACATTAATGGATTTTATGTCCAAGTTTGGAATATTTTGTAAGCATATTGGAATAAATAAATGATACTACTACTACTACTACTACTACTAAGGAAGTCAGAGCTGACAACGACAGCAAGAAAATGGAGTTTCAAATGACATCCCTTAAAAATTAATTTCGGAATGAAAATTATATACTTTTTGCATTTAATATACTATACAATATTTAATATGTTTCGCCTTGTAATAAATAAATTGAACATATTAGCATACTTTATATTACACAGAGTAATTACTTACATTGTTTTTTAAAACTTTACTTATTTTATTCAAAGTACACTCACTTCTTATTTTGGTACAATTTTCCAAATTTTCTTATACAGCACATAAAACACTTTGTATATCTTTATAAATCACACATTATTTTCTAATATAATCCACAACTTTTAAACACTTTTATAATGTAAAAACTCACCCTACATATATATTTATATGTTACACACTAATTTTCGAAACAATTTTTAGCACTTACCCGATATAGAAAATTGCAGTAAGGATTTTTAAGATGTAGAAAGTTATTCAGTAAATAAATTAAATTTATATATTATTGAATCTTAAGGTTTTATAAACAATTTATTGGTAGTATGAATCTAAGACAAATTTATTTCAAAAAATTATTATAATTTAAAAGAAATGACAGCTAATTTTTAGAGCTGCTTTACATAAAAGTTAAGGTTTTATCAACAATTTAATGGCAGTGTGATTCTAAGACAAATTTACTTCAAAAAATGATTATAATTTAAAAGAAATGACAGCTAATTTTTAAAGCTGCTTTACATGAAAGTTATAATCTCATATTTTTTAAAACTTTTATGTATCACTATTAACATCCTATTTAAAATTAATCAATCGATGAAAAATTTCATAAATATATGTAACCCTTTACACTCCGTTGTCGTAAATATATAATATATTCATTGGAGTGCACAGGGTTAAATTACTTTTATCAAATCAATGATGAATTCATTAAAAATTTGCATTTATAATATATAAAAATTATATTCAATCAAATTTTAAGGGCTTAAGTTACACATTCATTATTATTACCCAAATCAAATGTTAATATTCCTATTATTTTAGATGTTAATTATGAAATATGGTGCCAGACTGTCCAGTTGTAAATAATTGATTAACTATCTGTCCTTACCTAAACATTTTCACTTATACAATTTCATGAAATATCAATACATTATCGTGAAATATTCTTTTCATTATTCAGAAAGTATAAAGCTGTTAAATTAGTCTCGCTAATGTTTATAGATTTTCAATATATCAATGTCAATATACTTTGAATTTTTTGAAAATATTTCGCTAAAAAATGTTCAAACTATATATTATTAACATTTCATCTTCCTTTTATTCTATTTTTTCTACAATCTTAGCTTTTATGATATTAGATTATAAATTTTTAATAGCTACATATTATAAATATTATTACAAAGTTTTTGTTAATTGTGTTGTTTTAAGATTTGTACAAATAAACTGTTATTTAAAATATTTTTCGTATTTTGTCTATTCTTAAAGCTGGCATAATTAAAAAGTTATTATTATTTCTTTTCGCCTACATTTAGATTTAAATTACATCAATTTACATTAAATTTGAAACTCAAAGATAAATAAAATAAATTACCATTTGAACTATTTTTTAAATAATTATTTTCCTCACAGAAATATTTCTCCATAAATTATCCATAATAACACCACTGCAACTAATACCCCTTCAGATTATTTTATAAAAGCAATATACAATTTTTTAAAACTAATAATTTAACACTAATATATTTTTTGTTAAAAACTTTTTTTATATTATTAACTTAATTAATTTGATTTTTGTCATTTTTATTTTAATATTCAAAATATTTTTCTTTTTAATACTTCTCATCACAAAGTCAATTAAAATATTTTCTGAGAAAAACTTTTTGTGATTTAATATTTTAAATTTTAATATATTTACGTTTAATATTTTAGTGGATGAATATTTTTTTCTGTAATTGAATGATCTGAACTCAAACGCGGTCGATTAGCAAGTGTCGTCGGAAATCTGCGGAGGGTTCGTGGTCTGATCTAAAATTGAAATCACTCCCTCTACACCGGCGAGATTTCCTGCGAGATGAGTCAATCGGCGAAAAAGACCTTGCGACAGTCTCGGGCGAGGCGAGCACAATTGTCCAAAGGGCACAGTGAAAGTCACTGGAAGGGTACGGTCGTGGTTGGAGGGTGTGCATGCATCGACTTACCGGAAGAGCGTGGTGCGGTGTACGGGGAACTTAAAACACTTGCAGAAGTGGCTGAGCTGAAGTCCACTACGCGACTGAACGCCTCACGCCTTCCAAGTCTCGACAAGAGGCGCTCCAATCCAGCGAGCCTCCTCTCTAGGTCACTGCTATTGTCTTCTCGACTGTCGTTTACCACAGTATTTTGCGTAAGAAAGCCGGCACAGTCTCTCACCAAATACCTGAAGAGCAAGGTCCCGGGCACCGCACCCGCACCGTCGCTATTTGGCACTGGCCGAAATCACAGCAGAAAAAAATTGTACACATCCGTGCCAAAAATTTTCCAAAAATTGGTTCTAATTATTTAAAAACGAAATTCCGTAGTTGTGTATCGTGCTAAAGATGTAACAGTGAAATCTGGTCATTTAATGTGATGTGCTTGTTTGTGACGTGAGCGTATTTTAATTAGGATTTATTTCACATCAGGATTGGATTTTGTGTAAAAAAATGTAAAAATTAGAGAAGAAAATAAATAAAACACACACGTGAATCTAATTAATGATTAGGAGATCGTTTACAAACATAATAATCTACATAAGTAAAATAATATAAAGGTGCATTATATAAAAAATTATTATAAACGAAAAAAATTAATAGATAATTTCAAACGTAACAAAATTGTAAAAATTCTAAGATAATATTAATATTCTCGAATGTCAAATTCTAAGATAATATTATTATTCTCAAATGTCAAAGTTTCTCTTCACGTAACTCACAAAAATCAAACTACTCAAATGTATTAAATTAATAAGCACTAAAAACCTTTCTTCACAAGTATTAAAACAGTATTAAAACATTGGTAATGGTCACTTTATGTCCGAATTATATATCTGTGAATTTAAATAAAACTGTGAAGAAAGGTTTTTAGTGCTTATTAAATTAATCAAATTTATCTTCACGTAACTCACAAAAATCAAACTACTCAAATGTACTTTTTTATATTATTTTAAATAAAATTTGATTGACCTAAATTTAAACTATTATCAGAAAAAATGCTTTTATTAAAAAATAAACTCAATTTTTGCCTAATTATATATTATTGATAATAATAATATTTGTTCAATTTAAACAAACTAAATCAACATGTAATGTAATTATACATATGTTTTTGTTTTTATTGAATTAATTGCTATAAAAGAGCCTGAAGGGCATCACCGATAGCTTTAAATATTAAATTTATATGTATATATTGAACGTATTTGTTTTATTTGTATAAATATTGAAACATTCAATATTATAATTTAATAATAATATAGAGTAGAGTGGGTCTTATCAATTAAAACTATAGTAATAGTATTTATAGTAGTATATATTTTAGAAGAAGAGAAACAAAACGAACAATAAATAAATAATTAATAAAATAAGGAGAAAAATATGTTTTACAAGAGTGAAGTAAAAAGTAAACAATAACATTAAATGATTAATGGTTGAGGCATTAACTTCGTGATATATCTTGAAAAATTATACAAAAACGTTTACTTTATTTATATCACACTTAAAAAATAAAGTGTGATATCAACAAAGTCAACGTTTTTGTTTAATAACATTAAAGGACAGTGTTTAATAAAATTATTTACTTTTTACTTAGATTTTTGATAAAAATCACTTGGTATTAATTTATTTGCGTAATAAGCATAGAAAAGAAGAATATATTTTACTGGAGAAAAAAAAAGATCGATTTACGAAATTTATGACAGGACTAAGAACATAATACTTCAGTTTGCAGTAAAATATAAAATAAACTATAAAAGAATATTAATTATATAATTGCAGCTAATTTTATTGTAAAATTATAAAATAAATCCATTAATTTATGTTCAATTAAATAAAATGTAAATTGAAAACATCACCATGATTAAAAAGTAAATTTTTGAAAATATTAGCCATCAATAATCTACGAAATAAGTAAGGATGCATTTTTTAATGATTTAGGAATATGTTTATTACACGTGTCTTAAAGTTAATAAATATATGATTGATTGTTGATGCCGTTACTTTTTGATACATCTTGACTACTAAGTAGGTTAATAAGAAGAAAAACGAAACACTTTCCTGATATCACGAACTTTCATTTTTATTGTGACTAGTTTTGTCCTATTCGAACATTATCAAACGAAATATAATGCCCGAATAGGACGAAACTAGTCACAATTTGTGATACCAGCAAAGTGTTTATTTTTCAACATATTTCGTAATAAATATATTACTTAAACGCATGCTTTGAAAAAAAGAAAGATAAATAAATAAATAATAATAAATGCCTGTAAATTGTAGTGTTTACGTGATATCCGAACGTGTTTAATATCATCGTAATTATTAATCATACACTGAGTAGGTCATTGTGTTCGAACAAGAGAAATTACTAGGTTAAGGTCGCCGGTTCAAATCTCGTCTAAACCTTCGGTTGGTCTTTGAAGGTTTACATTTTTATAATTCATTGCTATAAACATTGAAAAATATAATAAATCGTATTAAAAACAAACGTAACGGAAGTATAAATATATATTGTAAAACAAAATACAAATTTAAAGACCATTTATTATAATCATCATGATAATAATAATGTATATAAATACATCATTATTTATGCTTGTCTCAATTTTAGAGTATTTGGAAGAAACTTTTTCTATGGTGGATAACTTGTGCTTTTCAGTGGGGGGTAATAATATAAAATAAGATCTTTATTGCACACATAATCAATTTACAAAAGATAGATTAGAGATGGCAAGTAAATTACATAAAATTAAATAATAATTACAATTATAACTAATTTTACTGAGCTATTGAAAATGTAAAAACTATAGATTATTTTTAATAATGTAAAAACTACGGTGCAGAAAGCTCAGAAGAATTAGTTCTAATTCTAATTATTATTTACATAATACTGCACCTGTAAATCAATGTTAAAAATTAACACTAATTCATATTTTAAAAATACACGCGCACATAAAACTAAGTTTATAATTTTAAATAACCATGTACAAAAATATGTTAGGATTTACAATATCATTATGAACTAATTTAGAAATACAGATATTGAATAATAAAAACCATTAATTAAGAAATATTTGATTTACACAATTAATTAATTTTCCACTTTTTCATAGAAAGTTTTGCGATTTGTGTTTGACTTTACACCATTTGGTAATTTGTTGTGAAGTTTGGCCCTAATAAAATATGGTCTGAATGATTACTTAAAATTTCAGCATTAAGCTTAAATATACATGGTAGTGTTAGCAAGTTAAACTTATAAAATAAAATATGCACACCAAGAATCTCTAGGTTTAATATCAAAGATAAGCCGAAGTAAACTGTTTTGAAGAACCAATACTCTGCAAATGTTGGTCGTGTTGCCCCAAGCTAGGATATTCTAATTTAAAATTGAATAAGCCAATTAATAATAAATAGAAGGAATAGTGTCTTTATTTAATGAATGCTTTAGTTGCCTGGTACCACATAAAGCACTCCATAATTTTCCACAGACAAAATTGATGTAGTCATCCCATCTCAAGTGGATGTCAACCATTATTCCAAGAAATTTTACCCTATTTGTCACAGTAAAATTCCTAAGACTATTTGTAGGCCTATGTCTATTTGAAAAGTAAACAAATTCTGTTTTGGTGTCATTTAATATTAACATGTTTATAGTACACCACATACTGAAACCTTTAACAACTTTCGTAGCATTATTTTCTAGCTCTTTAGGAGATAATGCTGATACCACTATGGATGTGTCGTCGGCATACATAATTAACTTACCTAAATTTACATATCTGGACAAATCATTCACAAACAATACAAAAATAATGGTTCCAATACCGACCCCGGAGGAACCCCTATGTTTACTGGAAAATCATCTGAAACATCCCCGAAACCTAGTCTTTCTAATTTATTCCTACTATGGTTTCCTCATAAAGAATAGTGTTATAGGGATTAAGAAGTGGGTCCCTGAGATTTATGATTTGTATGTTTCTACTTTGTTGTTGGTTTTTTTTATTTGTCTTTAATCAGGTATACTTTGACGAATAAATACTAATAACCATTCTTCACAATTTTATCCGGTTTACCAAATGTACATTTTGGACACAAAGTGACCAATATCAATGGATTGGCACTAAATACAATACAAAAATTTTAGACTATATATAGACCGTGAGATTATAAAACAAGGCAGTGTAGATGGATTTTAGGAGAGAACGGTAATTAAGAGGTGAACCAAAGGAATAAGGGTGACGGAAGAAACCAGGCAAAGGGGGTAAACGACACAGTTTGGCAAGTTTTTTCACTTATTTTATTAAATGATAGATATACATTTCGGTTACAATGTAACAATTATCAATAGCAAACTACTAATAATAAGGAAGAGGGGAATCAGGGGAAAACACAGAATTATGGTGTTGAAATTAAATCTAATAATGTATTATGGAGTGGACCTAAAACAAAATTAATTTTTACGTTTTTTTCATTTTACATATTTGTTGCTTTTTTAAAGTAATTTTGTTCGGTTTTTTCTTATCTTTTTATTTTTCCATCGATTAGCACCTTTATCTTCATCTTTATTCAAGCTTTATCAAACATGGTTAGAACATATAACAATAAATTAATGAGACATTCCAAATATTGGTAGAGAGAAAAACATACGATGGGCGAAGTTCACGCTTGTAGATTTTATTTCTAGCTACATTTCGTTCGTTTTTTTTCCCACTTTACAATTGCGAACTCCTGACCTAAATAATATTTGATCGCAGTCCTGAACTCTCAAACTAAATACAAAATAAATTACCCATTGATTCGATCTATTTATCCTTCCACTAAACCATTGCTTAAACTAGAGTACTCCTGACCTACCGTAACAAATTATATATTAGTCCAGCATGCTCTTAACCTACCCTAATAAAGTATGCGTTAAACTCACTCAAGGTTATACTAGCGGAAGCAATAGTTTTGTGCAGTAGGTCAAGGTTACGCTGACCCAATATTCAGTACATTACGGTAGGTCAGGAGTGCGCTAAAGTCAATATATAGCTTATTAAGGTAGGTCGGGTGTACGGAAGTTTATACAATTATTTTAGTACAAATTTAAATTTATTTTGGCACTGCTTAAGAAATTGAATCTTAAGCAACGCCAAAATAAATTTGAAGAATCTCTAAGGAAAATAAAAAAACATGTTCCGTTTTGATTTTTTCTACATTGGTTAAGAGTTACCAAATAAAGATAAGACAATTATAAAAATACGAAAAGATAAGAAAATGAAAGGTTAAAGAGCTGAGTAAAGATGAAGACAATAAATTAAGACAAAAACAACAAAAATGAAAATAAAAGAACCGAAAGATTAGAAAAAAATAATGGATTGAGTCAAAATAGACATTATAAGAAAGTTAACTTTGAACAAGAACAAAAAGACATATGGAGTCGAAACAATAGACAAAAAACCACAGTTGTTGAAAAATTAAAAAAATAAATAAATACATAAAAATTAAACAATAAGATAATAGAATCGTTTTATTGTAGACATAAAAAAACAAAAGATAAAATGCTTAAAATATAAGACAGAATGTCAAAAAAAAATTAAAAAGTTAAAAATACGATCTTTTAAATAGAAGAAGTAACAGACAGCTAGAAACGAGTGCAAAAAACTAAAAGACAAGTAGGTAAGAAAATATAAAACCAAACGACAAATAAAATAACGTAGACTTAAATACAAAAGAACAACGAATTATTATTAACGAAAATTATTGATTAAAAGTTTATTAAAACGAAGAAAGAAGAGTCAAAATAAACAAAAGGACAAATAATCCTCTAAATTATTTCGTTGGTGTAACAATTTGGTTTTTTATCATTTTGGAATGCTGTTTGCATGATTGTTTTCCATCAAACTAAATGCTAAAGTAGACTTGGATGGAGATATAAATAAATGATTGATTTAAAAAGTCGGGAATTAATATGTAGGCATATAATAAGAAATTTATAGCTGTGATTTGTGGGATTTGATGTTGAAGTGTCATTTTGCGAACAAATGTTTTATTATATTATCAATCAACTATTTTAGGATTATCATTTTGTATATAGTCCTTTATATTTTTTTGAAGTATTACATTATGTGGTGAGCTGTATCATCAGAAAATAATAGGGCATACGCTGAGAGATTACGTGATTGGAGTTGTAAATGCCTAACCATTAAAGATTATGGAGAAGAAGAAATGGAAGCGATCCCCGGGGGTTACCTAATTGTCGATTGGTTGAAAGGGAAAATTTCAATAATATGTGTATAATGGGAAAAGAATATTAAGAATGCGACATTTTTATAACAGATCTCGATACCGAACCATAAATACCTTCTGGATATTTATAAATGTAATGGCGGACTATGAGGAAAGAGAAAATATGAAAATGAATTCTTGAATAATTTTTAATAATACATGTTTTATTACTTGATTGAGCTTTTCTTTTAGATTTCTAAGAATTTCCAAAATCTCCTTCTTGAGCCTTCTTCAAAATTTCTCTTCAATATTTCTAAAATTTTCCAAAATCTCCAACCTCTTTTTCTTTAAATATTCCTAGAATTTTCTACGGTTCTAGAACTTCTCTTTCCTCATTTAGTTAAATTCCTTTCAAAAAATATTTTCTAGATTACTGAAATGTTTGAACATCTTTGGCTCCACATTGTCAGAATTATCTCTAAGTGCGCTATAATTTTCTAGCATTTCTAGAATTTCTCTAATAATTTTTGTTTCAAATTGAATTGCAAAAGTTTTCTTTGAATGTTTTAGTAGTTTTCTTCATAGAGGTTTTCAGTATCACTTGCCTTTCATCTCCAACATGTCTTATTTATTCGTACTTGTCACGTCTAGTCTAGTATTTGTTTGTAATTTCCCTTCCATATTTCTAGAATTTAAGGCAATTATTCTTCCAAATTTCTAGCATTTTTTTTATGGTTCTAGAATTTCTCAGCAATTTTCTTCTCCCAGTATTAGTCAACAATTTCTCTTTCAGATAACTAGAAATAACCTTTGAATACATTTTCTATGAGAATTTCAAAATTTTCAAGCAACTTCTCTTCCAAATGTCTACTATTTTTAAGCAATTTCTCTTTCAGATTCCTGGAATTACTTGGTTGAGATTTTAAATTTCTAGAATTTATAAAAATTGATTCTAGATTCTTCTTCAAAATTTCTCTTTTAGATTTCTAAAAATTTTCCAGAATCTCCTACCTTTTTCATTCCTAGAATTTTCTATGAAAGTTCTAAATTTCACTCTCTAATTTAGTTAGATTCCTTTCAAGAAATATTGTCTAGATTACTGAAATATTTGAACAACTTTTGCCCCACATTGTCAGAATTATCTTTATGTGTGCTATAATTTTCTAGCATTTCTAAGATTTCTCTACAATATTTTGTTTTAAATTGCAAATATTTTAGTAGTTTCTCTTCATAGAAATTTCCAGCATCTCTTCAACAGGTCTTATTTATTCGGACTTATCACGTCTAGCTTAGTAATTGCTTGTAATTTCGCTTCCATATTTTTAGAATTTAAAGCAAATATTCAAGTTCAAAGTTTTCTTCAAAATTTCTAGAATTTTAAATTCTAGAAATTCTAGAATTTCTCAGCAATTTTCTCCTCTGATTTGTTTGGACTTATCTTTAAAATTTTGGTTTCTTTAACAACTTTTGCTCCATTTGTACTCATACATTTTAGTGTTAGTAGGCAATTTCTATTTCAGTTTATTAGAATTTCCAACAATCTTTTTTTACTTCGAAAGCTCTAGATTTTTTCAGGGATTTTTTTCTCTTAATTGTTTAAACTTTTATTCTAGTCTTCTAGAATTTTCTAATATCTCCTTCTAGATTCTCCTTTAAAATTTCTCTTCTAGATTTCTAAATTATTCCCTTATTTCTTTAGACTTCTCAAAAATTCTAGCATTTGTCGCCAATTTCCCTTTCAAATTCCTAAATTTCTTACTAATTTTACATTATTTAATTTGATTTGGAAATTTTAGAAATTCACCAACCAAAAATCTAGAATTTATAATCAATTTCTCGATCAGGTTTCTAAAATTGTTTACTAATGATTAATGGTAAAGATAACAAAGAGAATTCTTGGATTCTCACTGCATGTCAGTAATATGTTTGTATGTTTTATATTATATTTTTGTATATTCATGTGTAAATTGTTAGGAAGAAAGCTTAAGTATAATAAATAGTGTAAAGTTTTCAATCTGTTGCCTGTCGGTAGAACTTCTCTTTAAAAATTCTAGAAGTTTCTAACAATTTTCCCTCTTAATTACAGAATTTTTTGTTTGTCACACATGGTCAAAATTATCCTCAAAATTGCCAAATTTTTTCAGAATTTCACTACTACAAATTGCAAAAGTTTTCTTTGTGTTTTACTTGTTTGTTTTTATAATGTTGTATTTCGTACTTAATATATTTAGACTTCAGTGTTCAACGTTTTTTTCCAAAATTGTGAAAATTGCCTGCAAGGGTTCAAAATATTTCATATTTCTACACTTTTTCATTAATTTCCCTTCCAGAATTTCACTTAAAATTTCATAAATTTTCCTTTAATTTATTGTTGAGGCGTTCAAAATCCACTTTAATGTTAATCTTAGTTTTAAATTTCCTTCTCCAGCAGAAGATTTATATTCGCCGACAATTTCTCTTGCAGATTTCTAGAATTCTCAACATAGTTTATAAAAGTATTCCAGCAATTTCTCCACTAAGAAAATCTCGTACGCCCGAAGAAAGAATTCGCCTATATTTATTTTCCAAATTGTGCTAATTTTCTTTACGGGTTTTAAAATTTTCCAGAAAATTCGTTTCCACGTTTCTAGAGTTTTCCAATAAATTCTTTTAATAAATAAACTTTATTCAAATATAGATGTAGTACATGACAGAATCATAAAAATAAACACAATACAATAAAATCAAATTCTACAGCTAATTGAATACGTCACAAAAAACAAAAATTAAATCAAGAATGAAATTATTTGCAAATAATATAATCTTCTACAGAATAACATTCTTTCTCTATGAGAAAATTTTTTAGTTTCTTTTTAAATGTAGATTCACTCGATACATCTTGCAAGCTTTTTGGCAGAACATTGAACATCTTTAGTGCAACGTACATAGGTGATGTTTCAAAAAGGGAAAGTCGGTGGAGTGGAAAACTATACTTGCTAAGATTACGTGTATCATATGTATGATTTGTTTTATGTGAAATAAATTTTTCTTTGTGTTTGAAATTGAAAAGTAATACTTCGTATATGTACAAACTGTAAAAAGTAAGTATGCCCGATTCTTTAAATTTACCTCTACAGCTTTCATTATATTTTAGGTTAAATATAATTCTTAGTGCGCGTTTTTGAATGGTAAATAAATGTTTTGCATGCGCAGAACCGCCATAGTGAATTATACCATATCTTAGCAAGCTTTCAAAGTTCGCTTGATATACTGTGATAACAGTAGAGGTTGTCAGGTTTTGTTTTAAAATTCTCAGAGCATAGCAGGCTGAGTTTAATCGTGATAGTAATTGTTCACAGTGAGAATACCAATTTAAATTACTATCAATTACCAAACCCAAAAAATTTGATTTATCTTTAACCTTAAAATACTCATTATTTATATGAATTTCATTGGGCACATTTTGAGTATTTTTTGTTTTAAAAATAACAATATTGGTTTTTGTTTTATTTATTAATAGTTTGTTCATTTCCATCCATTCTTTGGTTTCGTTAAAAACGACATTCGCCTTTTGAATGGTTTCAGCTTTATTATCGTCAGATATTAATAGGCTGGTATCGTCCGCGTATGTTGTAATTAGTATATTTTGCTCAATAATAATTTTAGGTAGCTCATTAACATATATGATGAATAGTAATGGACCTAAAATACTACCTTGAGGAATCCCTACATTTATTGTTTTTGAATCTGATATTTTATTTCCGATTTTAGTTCTATGCGTTCTGTTACTTAAATATGAATTTATTAATTTATGGCCTAAACCTCTTACCCCATAATGATCAAGTTTTTCAAGAAGAATTCTATGATTTACGGTATCGAAAGCCTTCGATAAATCAAGAAAAATTCCTAATGGCATCTCCGACTTCTCGAGGGCATTCATGATTTTAGATATATAATCAAAAATGGCTGTGTTCGTTGATTTGTGTTTTATAAAACCATTTTGCGCACTATCAAGTAAATTTTGTGTTAGGAAGTAATTCAATATTCGATTCGCTATTACCTTTTCAATTATTTTCGAGAAGACTGATAACAAAGTTATTGGTCTGTAGTTACAAATTCGTTTAAAAATGTTAAGAATTTTCCAGCAATTTATTCTCTAGATATCTACAATTTTTCAAAATCTCTTTATTCATTTGACCAGACTTCTGTTTAAAATTATTGGCCAACTGTTTCCCTTCCAGGTTTCTAGCATTCTCTAATAATTATTACTTCCAAAATTTTAGAAATTTTAGAATTTTAATGCAATTGACTTGACTAAAATTTTAAATAATTTCATTAAAAGATGTCTCAATCAGTTAATATTAGTGTTTCAACATTTTTTCAAAATGCGAGAATTTTCTTGGAAGGTATTGAAATTTTTCAGAAATTCATTTCCAAATTTCTAATGGCCAGAATTATCTTTGAGCGTTTTAGAATATTCCGGCAGTTTCTTAACTAGAACTAAATTTCGGTTTGAATACTGGGAAGTGATGAACGAAACAAAATCCTTACTTCACTTACCGCATTACCTTTATTTGATTTTATATAAAGTACATCCTTCTGTTTTAATGACTTTAGTGTTTTTATTTTTTTGGTTCGCTTCATTGGGTTCTTCTTATCCGGTTTTCTGCAAATCTTCTCAAGTGATTTCTTTTCAGCAATACGAAGAGCTGTGAATGTTTTCTGTTCTAATTTAGAGGCTCCTGTTTCAATGTCGAATAAGTGAAGTAAAGAATTTTATTTCGTTCATCTTAACTCGAAGTTTTTAGAGTTTAGAGAATTCTTGTATCAATTGGTCAACGTTCTTCTCCAATATTTTTTCAAAATGGGAGAAATTTTTTGGAAGGTATTGAAATTTATCAAGAATTCTTTTCTAAATTTCTAGAATTTTCCATTAATTTTCCTTACAAATTTTTAGAATTTTTTTCAAACGTTGTAAAATTTTCTCTAGGTATTCAGAAATTTTAAGCATACAAACATCTCTTAAGGATTTTAAAAATTATCCAAAAACAATTTTCCAAAGTGCAGGAATTCTATTCGAGAATTTTAGATCCTAATTATCAAAATAAAAAAATAATAAATATTATTGTTGTCATTCAAAAGGGCAATTAATTATTACGACAAACTCAAAATACATCAATATAAAAATACGAAACACAATTCATATAATTTAATAAATTTAATTTGTTTAAACTTAAACTTTTTTTATATAGCTGATTGTAGAAGCTTTCACTTTATGATACTTTTATTTATGAATTTAAAAATACAAATAAACTTTGTGTATTAAGCACAGTTTATTAAAACTTGCAACTATAACTTCGACACAATTAAGTTTAAAAATACCAGCTCACCTCTATCGAAATTATTGTCACACATTTTAGTAAAGTAGGCGTAAACAATGTTTACTTCTATTTATTTATTTTATTTTAAGCGATGAATTAAATTCACCCATAGTGAAACATTTTTATGTTAATTAGAAGATTAATTAAAACACTTAGTTTTATTTATTTATTTTTATTTACTTATCTTTGGTCTGCTTTCTTAAAAATTACGCCTCAAAACAAATTATTAAAAAAAACTATACATTAAATTTTGGCCGAAAGAAGCACGGGCGGAGTTCACAATTAAAAATGTTCTTCCACCCAAAGGCAGCAAGGATCGTCCTCGACATCTGAAATATTTGATTTCTGTTTCTGTTTCTTCTTGCATAACCTTATTTGGGTAGATTTTTTGGCTGTTAATGTCAGCATGACAGTTATAAGAAAACTAGTGAAAAAAAACCAAATGTTTTAATTAATTTAATTAAAGCTGGATCATAAAATCATAAAAAACTTCGAAATAAGTGTCTTATTATAGAAAGTAAAGTTATAAGATGGTAATTCTTATGTAAAAATCATATTTCTCTAACAAAACAAAAACATATATATTACTGAAGTGAATTCTTATAGTCCGTAAGAATATTTAAATTTCTTTTCAGAAAATATTTGCACATATTTCAACAATTTTATTAAGCTGGTTAAATCTTATCTCATTTTAGGTAGATATGAATATTTTTATAACTAAAAATTTCAATCGATAATTGTATAATTCAAGATAATAAAATCATAATAAGAAAATGGTATATACATCTATTCATTCATGTATTCATTTAAGATTAATCGGGCATGATTACATTATTTAGAATTAATAATAATAAACTGTTGTATTCAAAATTAAATGAAAAACATACATAAAATTTCAGCACCATGCCGAAGGGCGGAGTTTACTCTTTTGGATGATCTTCCACTCAAACCCATAACATATTTAGCATTTATATGCTTATTTTCCTGTTAATTTAGTGATAATTTTTTATAACACTTTAATAAAGAGAATGGTTGCGACCGTTACTACGTGGTAATCCATACTTAGTGAATTTTTCAATTCAGTCTATAACACTTTAAGTTCAAGAGAAAGCAAAAAATATTAAAAAACAATTGATTCTAACTAATATCATCAGAAAAATAAAATCTAAACCTATCTCTCACAAAAACGTAAAAACGATTTATTTATTTGTTTATATCTTTGGACTTCTTTCTTCTAAACATATATAAAAAACAAATTACAAAAACAGACGTAAAATTTTGTTTCATAATATATTATATTCTTCCACTCAAACTCTATTGGCACCATGATTTTGGAAGGTCAGTGATCTTCGTCCACATCTGGAAGCTTTTGTTTTGTCCTTAATTTCATTTTATATCCATTTTTATGAGAAACTTCTGGCAGTTAATGTATATTCTTGATCTGAAAGAGCCTCAATGTGGTAAAACAATTGTAGTCAGATAAATAAGCATTTGAAAATTGAGCAGTTATTGTTAATTAAATTGATATTTTATTTTGCATTCTCTTGATCAATCAGAAGAAACACATCGAGCATATATTTTTTTTTAAATAATAATGCTAGATAACAAAAAAATGAAACAGATTATAATAATAATCATAAAATATAAACATTTCTTCCAAATTCTTTAGTTCACAAGAAATTAATCATTTGTAATAAAAAAGGTAAAAGAAATAATTTATGACTCTTCTTATAATAAGTTTCTAAATAAAAATTTTACCCCATCGGATTCATGTGAATATTATTGATAATAAAGATAAGACATATAATAATATGTAAGAATGAAACTTTTTAAAGTTAGTTATTACTAATGTCAAAACATTCCAACAGCTATGCACAATAATTTTCCTGCAACTATTATTGATGAAGGTTTATATTCAATTACATTTGGTTTGTTCCCCTATCTCAAAATCCTTTATTACCTGATTATATATAAAATTGTTAGTTTCTTTTGTAACTCTTGGATAATGCCTTAAAAAGTGAAAGTAGTCTAATAAATAGGAAAAAATTATGAAACAAACCAAGTATATTTTAATTTAAACCTTCATCGATAATAGTTTAAAATCTTTCACGAAGTCATAAATGAGAAAATATTTTCTGTAGTGTTTTTTTCCAAAAATTCTTTGTTACTCTACACAAAATTGAGGGATTGTGTAAAATTTTAAGTGTTTCTTAGTTTTGAGAAATGACACAGAATGATAGAACATGGAAAATATATAAATTAAGATGATAATAATCTCATACACTTAATACTTAATATGTAGTATCATATTACTTTTGCAAATAATTAAATTTCTGAATTAGTTGGATAAATATATTTAGAATAGACTCCAGACTCTAATAAATGTATTTATGTAACTAATTTTAACATTCGAAAAATTTTAAACAATTCGGTTACATAAGATATATGTAAGTAAACCAATAGTAAGGTACAAAAAATGATT
This sequence comes from Ontholestes murinus, assembly GCA_963969525.1. Lineage (NCBI taxonomy): Eukaryota > Metazoa > Arthropoda > Insecta > Coleoptera > Staphylinidae > Ontholestes > Ontholestes murinus. The sequence continues at coordinate 70,439,695 of OZ018390.1, read as the reverse complement.
ACACACATTTTTTGCAAATTAAATAAGAAGGGTTTTTCCTGAAATTATAGTTTATATGAGAATAAATAATAACATTTCTAAGATTGGTTGTCTTTTTAAACTAATATTATATTGAAATTACAATGATGCTATTCATTTTATACATGTTTTTTTTTTGTAATTTCCCCTATTGTATGTTACATTGTTTTCGCCACATCGTAGCTTTTTTAGACATTAAAACAATTATAAGACTAAAAGCAAAAAAATAATTTATTGTTAATTAAGTAATAATAATTAGGGTTGTAAGGAATGAAATGTAAGTGAACCTAAATGACAACCTCTCCTGCACGTAGTATGCCCTGTTGGATAACTAACGAGGTTCCGTTTAACGAGTATCTGTCAAGAGCAAGGGCACCTTCTTGCTCTTGTGAAGAAAAATCGTCACTAAATGCGGATGAATTCTTAAGGATCAACAGAATGGAGATACAGAAGGTCAAGGAGAACCACTGCATTAATAAGGATCCAGAGGGATACTCCAATATAAGAGACACCATAATAAGCATAGCGAAAAAAGGACACAGTTATACCAAAAAAAAGGGATAAAGAAAAAGTGAATAAAAAGGAACAAGAGAGAATGGCAGCATAAGATGCAAAGAAATAGTCGTCAAAAAGAGAATCAAACAGGCAAAATAAAAGAGCCAAGAAATAGAAGAACTTGAAAGAAAGCACGACAGCCACAACATATAAAAAGAGATGAAGGAGCTAACACATAAATAAAAAAGAGCAATTCAACAAAGCAAATGGCATATTACTAGATTGGAAAAACAAACTAATTATAGACGAAAGAGAACAATTGAATGCGTAAGAAATGTACATCTAAAGTTTATTAACCGACAACACACCTGAAATAAGTAATAATGCAACTTGAGACTCAAAAGAGCCACCAATTCTGAAAAGTAAATTAATAAAAGCCTAGAAACACAGTAAATATGAAAAAGCAACTGGATATGAGAAACTTCCAGTCGAATTTCTGAAGACTTTCAACGAAGAAAAGCTTAGTTTAGCAGCTTTCGAAATTTGGATTTATATTCTAAGAATATCTTGGTTTGACAAAGTAACAAACCTTGAAGTACTTAAAAGAATGAACAAAGAAGTGTAATTATTAACAACAATAAAGAAAAGAAAAACAGCGTATTTCGGGTGGATAGGTGAAGCATAGGCCGGAATAAAATACTCTTGGTTGAAAATACCCAAAGCCCAAGTATTAATCCATGAAAGCCCAGAATTGAGAAGTGCATCAAATAATTATCATCAACCTTCTAATATAGACTTTTAGCATATTAATATTGATGCAATAAACTAAGTTATCTTTACTAATCAAAATCAAAATCAAAATCAAAATCTCTTTTATTTTCAAAAAATATGTACATACAAAATAACATGGAAGCCTAAAGTAATACATATTAGTGAAAACATGTCAAAATTCAATTTGATATTAATTAAACATAACAAAATACTATAAGTACTACAAAATATATACATAATTATAATTGGATGATATAATACATTGAGATAATTTACATTATATTATAGTTCTGTATATGTGTATAATTCTTTTTCACATCAAAGCGCAGATAAATTTAATAATTTTATTTTTATTATTAATTTTGTAATATAAATATAAAAATATATATCTTAAGTGAAGTGAAGATTATTATATTATAATTTTATGGAAACACCAACAATTTCTTCACAAATTCACTAGATATACATTTCGATTGCAATGTACAACTAGTGAATAAAAATCACTTTTTGAAGAAAGTGTTACTGTTTTTATTAAATTTTACTTTGTAATATAAATATTAATACTCATCATAAAGATGTCTTCCTTGATTTCGTTATAATTATTCGTACTTACTTAAATTGTCCTAAAAATATTTCTATTAATAAATCATATTATACCAAACTAATGTTTATTCGTCGAATTAAGATCTTGAAAATATATTGAGTAAATATTTGTTTAGTAATTAAAATGGGATTTCCCCACTAAACAATTTAAAGTGTTTTAGGAATCGCTTTAAATGCAAGGACACCGGACCGAAAAATAAATAAATATTCTTCACGCTATTTCTTAAATTTTCTACACTTTCATTTTATTCATTTTTTTTTTCGATCTCATTAGAACCACACTCACTTTTCTTGACAAGAACTTAGTAATGGCGTTTGATGTCATTTCATTTATTTTCTATCTAATTTAAACTTCTAAACATATAATAAAAAACAATTTGAAGTTTTTGTTTCAGTAAAGTATCTCAAAATAAACGTTTTATTAAACATCTTGCACATGAGGGGTTTTAAAATTTTGTTTGTTAAAGTGAAATAAACAATTATCATTTAGTCAATCATGTGGACATTAGGTATTATCAAACGCACCTTAATCATGTTTACCATTCATAACTCAAAAGTAGTTGCAATACATCTGATGAAAATCAGTAGAAATTTTAGACTTTAAAAAAAAACTATCTAGCTTTTAAAAAAAGATTTACACAATAGAATGCAACTGAAAATAGTTATTCAGGTTTTCTTCACAACTGAGGCTGATTTGTTGTATTTCTTTCCAAAACTGTAATAAAAAATTAAGTTAATTCTAAAAATAAAATTTACAAGATATTCAAGAGTTTTTGACAAATAACTACTAATGTGAAAAATCAGTAGAAACGAAAATGTTATTTGCAAAAAATTATAATTATTATAAAACGAATGTTGAAATAGAAAAATATATTCTCAACATTATAAAGGTAACGTATTTATCGTTATATTTATGTATTTAGGCAAATAACTCAAAAAACATGTCTTAACAACTCAATTACTAAATTAATTAATTAATTAATAATTGAACCATTCACTCGGCGAATTATAAATTAATTCCCCAAACGAATTACGACGAACTTCTTCAAGGCGCCACGGTCGAGCGTGCAAATTGACTGAAATGGGGAAATTTATGCACCAATTTTCTCACAATAAATCCCACCCGAAAATATCAATTGCACATTACGAAAATTTAATAACCGCCGCTCGCACAAAAGAACTTAATATAACCGGCGCAAATTAGTGAGGGAAACGGTTTTATAACAAAAGTTTATAACTCCGAATCCGAGTAACTTATCGAAATTTATGTAACGGGGCAAAGTTTGAGCGATATCAATTAAATGTTATACTAACGCGAGTTTCTCTAATTCGTGTCGCCCGTTGTACATAAAATTTTCGTTATTATAAATTAGTTAATTAAGTTCGGAGGTCATAGACGGAGTCTTGCAGTTCCGAAAGAACGATTCGGTTCGAGTAACTCTTGGAAATTTGCATTAAATCAGAAAGTTTGGGGAATTATACGGTACGCGTCGGCGACTGGAATATGAAACCGTTCACTCAGTTTATTATTTCTCCAAAGATTTATTTTTACTATATAACTTAATTTTACTTTTATTTCTTAATTATATACGTATTATTTATACTTTTATTCAATAATCACATCAAATAAAAAAAGTATTAAAATCCTTTACGTTGTAGAAAATTAACTAATAATTAAAAAAATACTAAAACATTTCGTAAATCTACAATGAGTCTAACTAAGAAGTAGTTGTTTCAATAAGTTGTTTTGCAGTCTTAGTAAAAGTAATTGTAGAATATTTTTGTATTTTTGTAATTATTAACGTCATCAAATTTTATACATGTTAGATGTAGTTACTATGCGTTTATCATCATTTTCATGAATAAAATCGTTCAGTTTAATTTAAAAAAAAACTTAAGCAGGATAAAATATATCTAATATTTTCTTATAATTTAATTATAATTCCTAGTAATCATTTAATAATTAAAATTAATTTATCATTATATATACGTACTCTGTTTAAATAATAAATAAACATTTCATATAATTAAAAAATATATTGCAAATAATTAATCAAAAGTTACTAACTAATTTATTTCGCAAAACTCTGTTAAATACTGCACTTTAATATTAATATAAACGCATAAAAATGTGTTTATATCGTAATAAATAACGATTTGCGAAACGAGTGAGTAATTATTGAAAATAAATATGATATTAATTTTAATACACGCGCGTAATAAATAATTCATCCAGATTACACATTGCAGACAAACATTAAATAATTTCTGTGTGTACCCATGTCGTACGCGCAGAGGGTTGTATATTATTAAATATATTTCGACGTGATTAATTACTTTTATCAAGGATAATTATTAATTCAAATTCAAATTCTGTTTAATAATTCCGGCCCCCTTATCTAATCAGCAGATACATACATTTCGGGCTTCAATTAATTTTGGATTAGTACAATGCAACTAGTAATTTACTAATCGTCCGATCAAAAATTATTATTATTAATAACATAGCGTTCCGCTATTTATAACATATCACCGCTTCCATAATATTGTCAATTTTTTATTGCAGGAACTCAATTGCGCATAATTCAGATTAAAAATCTTGAAACATAATAATTAAAAAAACACAAAAATATTTCGTAAATCTAAAACAATGAATTTTATTATTTATTCTCGAATCATAGTAGGATGGTGCAGGATAAGAACAAACAAAAGGAAGAAGTAATAAATAATTACTAGAGACATGAAAAAGGACTAAGTAATTATTTATTTGCATGGGATTATAAGTTTAATTAGTAAACGACATTTAAAAATAGGATGGAATAAATTCGTCTAAGGTTTTGGGAACGCTAGAGAGCTAAAACCTAAATTTAATAATTTGTCACACAGAGAAATGTGAGGAAATTGTAGCAGAATAAAATTCACAAATCTGAAAAATGAAAGTAAATGACAAAGAAGAAGAATTCAAACGATCACTACAAAATACTCAAGATTTTGCAGGCTAGATCATTCAAAGTGAAAATAAAGTAGAAAAAATCAAGGAAAGTTGTAGAAGTAAAGAACAGAACAGGAAAATCCTAGAATAGAGGCACATCGTTTAAAAATCACTGGATGAAATGACAAAGAAAAAAGAAGAATAACACGAAAAACAATTTGAATTTTTTCGATGTAAAAATGTTTTAAACTTCAAGTTATTTTCAATCGCAAATGTTTCACCTTGCATAACTAACTATTTAAGTACATAATAATTGGAAGAAAAGAAAAGATTTAAAATTAAGAAAAAATGATAATAATAGAAAAAATAGAAAAGAAGGGCTGAAAGACCACCGGTCGATAGCCAATGGAAAAACAAGAAAAGAAGAACCGTAGTAATTATCCTATTATCAAATCAAACACTATTTTTCAATAAAGACGTTTATCTCTTTAGAAAAGAAGATTTACAAATAATAATATTAAATGAAATCAAGGAATTAATGTAAAGGCATCATCAGAAAGAAGTCAATAAATAAAGCTGAATTGACATATAGCGGAAGGACGATAAAAAGAAATGAATTAGATAAAATATGAAAGAAATGAACAACAAAAACATTAAACATTGATAGAAGGAGGGACCAGAGGACTTGAAACATAGAGAAGAGGAATATAGCAAGAAAAGGTTAGGAATAAACGGCAAAAAACGCGATACATAAAGAAAGTCATATAAAAGACAGTGAAGTAAAGAATACTTGCGAGCAAAAGATATTTTAAATTTTAAGCTTAAAAATTGCGAAACTTTCTTAACTTAGGTATTCTAAAAAAATTTAAAAACGTATATATTGATTACATACTCAATTAATTACACATGTGATTAAATGTTTTCAAATAGGTATGGTAATTGAGAAAAAAACCGTTAGAATGTTTATGAATGATAAAACGGCTTAATAATAAAACAGGAATAAAATAAATGAAAGAGAAATAAATAAGAGAAAATAATTATTTATAAAGCTGAATTGACTCACAGTCGAAGGAATCATAAAGAGAGAAAAATAAAATCAAGGATTTGAATGATAAAAGGAAAAGAAGTAGAAGAAAAAATTTTCTGTAAAAATTTTAGGACATATAATTGTAAGTAAAAATTCAGTTAGCATATTAAGAAAAAATGATAAAAATGAAGAATTAAAGAAAAACGAAAGAAGTATAAAAAATAGAAAACAGAAACCATTATAATAATGAATAAGGAAGGTGAGTGAAGCAGATAAAATTAAAAAATAATGATCAAGTGGAAAAAAGAAAGAGAAGAATGACTTTTAGAGGTGCACCAACTAATTTTAATTGCTTTAGATGGTATAGGGTACTTAATTAAAAGTGTTTAAAGTGAAAATTTAAAGTAGGTTGTTAAGAAACAAAATCGACGGAAATATTAAGGATTAAAAAAAATTGGGAAGTATGCAAAGTAGAAAAATAGAAATAACTGTATAAAGTGATGTAGAAAAAATGGATTAGAAAAAGTATAGCCTAAAAAATAATAGAAACTAAAAGCATTGTGGTATAGAAAATTGCTAGAAAAAGAAAGTAAGTAAAGATAAATAAATGTCTTTTAACGCCATAATTTTACAACCATACAGCAAATATAAATACACGTAGTTACAAACCAAAATAAAATAAGAAATTAAGAAAAATCTAAAGAAATTATTGGTCTAAAAGACTTACGGTCGATAACCATTAAGAAAAAGCAATAGAAGAAGACGAAGAATCACATAAATTATAATAATTATATGTACCTACTATTTTTAATAAAGATGTTTTCTCTCTCTGTAAAGGAATTTGACACAGGAAATTGTAGGAGAGAGGAAGATAAAATTATTCTATTAATCATTTAGCATGTTAGGAAAAAATGGGAAAAACTATAGAAGAATAAACATTAGTAGAAAAAAGTGGAAAAACAATTAGAAGAGGAAATACATGAGAACAAGAGGGATTCAAATGAAGATGGTTAAAAAGTTTAAAATGAAGGGGAAGGCTAAGAAAGAAAACGAAAATATAATAATAATAGTAAACTATTGATGATTTTCAACTTTTTATTTTACTCACTGCAATTGTTTCGCTACACTTTAGCTTCCTTAGGTGAAGAAATATAATTAAATTAAATATTATATTTCTTCACCTGAAGAAGCTACAGTGTAGCGAAACTATTGTAGTGAGCAAAATAAAAAGTTAAAAATCATAAATAGTTTACTATTATTATTATATTAAGTGATAATGGATTTTCAAAATGTGCCTCAACAATCAACGAGAAAATATAATTTTAAGGTATAAAAATGAGTATATACATGCAGCTAAAACTGTAAAAAATGTGAAAAAAATATAAAAAATTTTAATTAGAAAGTTGTAGAAAAAAGTAAGGATAAATGATTCTAATAAGCGGTGAAAATCTTAAAATGGTGATTTTTGGATTTTCACAAATTCTAATATACATAATTAAAAATTTATTTTACAAGTCTTACTAATAAAATAGTCAAAGTAAAACAAATTTAGAATGACTTTAAAATTTAAATTACAAGACTTGAAGGTTTAGTTTACATTACTTTTACAGTAATTTTTCATGTTAATATTAAGGGGAAAAATTATTGAAGAATGAAGGAAAGTAAGAAAGGTATTAAGAGTAGAAAAATAGAAACAATTATAAAAAGGTGGGGGAAAGGTAAGTGATGCAAATAATAAAAATGAACGACCAGGAGAGGAGAAGAGCGAAAAGAAGAATGCTTTAAACATTAGAAAAAAAACTAGGGATGATAAACAAAAATATTTAAAAATTATAGTGTAAAAAAGTGTCGGTCTCAATGAAGAAAATAATATTATCTAATGCTAACATTACATAACCATACAACAAATATTATACACGTTATCCTCTGAAATTTTGTATATGAGTAATGTAATGTGTTTGTATTGTATCTCGATTATTATTATTGGTTGTCATGGTTGTTACTGCAATATGCATGTCAATTTGACTTACCTAGCTTCAAAATATTTACAGGAATTTTAGGATCGTCTGGGATTTTTTGGCTCAATAAAGAGATGTTTTCGAACATTGAATAAGATGAAGATTGCAGTAATTTGTTATTCGTTACGTCAGAATTGTGTAAATATGTTTCATTTTAATTCGCTATTTTATTACAAATTAGGAATTACTGATTATTTCCCGTTGGTCAGTCCATTAAAATACGTCACGAGCTTGGGAACTAAGTAACAAGTAACGCATTTAAATGCCCGTATTCAAAATTTCAGGGGACAACGTGTATATGTTACATGTAGTTAAAAACTAAAAAAAATAATAATAATAAGAAAGAAAGAAAAATATAAACACTCTTGATGGAAACTGATATTTTTATTAGGTGAAGAGTAACACTTGTTTTGTCCCATAATGTTTTTATTTTTATTTACCTAACACGTATTCTGGTCTTCGCACACCATTTTTAAAATTAAAACTAAACTAAATTAAACTTATTTTAGTTCTAACTTTGAAAATGGTCTTCGAAGACCGAAAGACGTATTACTCTTAATTTAATATTAATATAAAGTAATTGAATGCAGAAAATTGTAGGAAGCAGAAATAAAAAAATATTCCATTAATTCAACAACGTTTAACGTAGGGTACGCGAAAGTTTATAGGTTAGATATTTAAAAGTATAAATTGAATTAGCATTCTATAATAAAATTATATTACAAGAAAGTAATAGTTACAAATGGGGAGAAATGAAAAAAAGAAAAAAGGCAGAGTTCTAGGCTACATGCTAGAAAAACTAGAAGAAAATGTAGAAAAATTAAGAAACTAGAAAAAAGATGGAAGGTGAAAAAGTTGCTTTAATTATAATTGTAAAAACAAGAAATTTGAGTAATGGAGAATACGGAATGGAAAGGAATTAAAATATATAATTATTATTAGAGATTAAAAATAATGGTAAAACAACAATGAAAGAAAAATATATAAAGAAAAAGATAGATAAAAGTGTGGAAAAAAGAATAGTAAGATATTTTTTTACGTTTTGAAGACGTGCTAACAAACTTTTACTTCATATCACTAACATTAAGTTAGCTTACTTAATAGAAAAAATAGAAACTATAGAATTGTAGATTAGGAAAAGAAAAATAATGATTGTAATAAAGAACAAGACATTTAAGCAATGCATAAGAAGGTGTGAGAAACGACATAGAAAGAAAGTAATTCAGTTATAGTAGACAAAAATAAAATAAAATTATTTACAAATAAAAATGAAAAATGAATTTAGAATAGAATAGTATTTATTAGAAAATTTTTGCATTATATGGTTGCTTGGTAATTACCACATTTTTTTTAAATCGAGATGTTTCTTTTCCAGCTGCACATTAAATTATTTGTCAAGTTAATTCTTGAATGTTGTCGGCGTTAATTTGGTCGTACATTTTAATAAGATAATTAAAACACTTTAACTTTGTTTTACCACGAAAAATATTTATTGCTGTGACTATAGTCACATTCACTGTTCATTATCAAACATAAAGTACTTACAATTAATTAACTTGAAATTAAAAAGGACCCCACTTTCAATTTACAAACAAAATTAAAATCACTAATTACAATAGATAATCCATTATTCCCCAAGCAAAACAAATCACAACTTCTTCCTATGAACCCCACAGCTCCTAATCTATACAGCTTCATTAAAATCCATAAAGAAAACCAACCAATTCGCCCTGTAGTTTCCTATTCCAACACACCTGCCAAAACTCTATCTTTTGAATTAGCTTTAAATCACTCACCAATTTTTCAGTCCACCATTCCATTAAAAACACATCTGAACTAATTACTAACCTCAATAATAACACACTTGACCCTAATTCTAAACTAGTATCCTTCGACGTAGCTAATATATTTGCTAATATTCCCCCTAAAGATTGTATAGAATTAATAATTCAACACCTTGATAAAAATAATGTTAATCCCACAGTCAAAATAGAATTTTTTAATATTTTAGAAACCATACTAACACACAATTACTTTTCCTTTAACAATAAATTTTACTTACAAAAAAAGGCCTAGCAATGGGCTCACCCCTTAGTCCCCTATTAGCAGAAATCTTTATGGAACACTTAACTAATATTATCCTCAATTCCCCGTTAGGTAAAAACACATAAGGTTGTGGTATAGATATGTAGATGATATATTAGCATGCTTCGTAGGTACTGATAGACAAATTTCCAATTTCCTTAATTTTTTAGATCTATCCATCTCTAAACTTAATAATACTCTTACATTCGAGAAAACCTACCTTTACAGACACTATAATTCCTCATAATTCCCGACATCCCTTTAAACATAAAATAGCATCATTTAATTTCTTAATTAATAGAGCTCTCAAGTTACCTTTAAGCCCCGAATCATTTCTCAAAGAAATGAGAATTATTAAACAAATGGCCGAAAACAATGGTTACTCGGCTACCTTAATTGATCAATTATTAAAAAATCACAAATTTAAACAGGTTCAAAAATATATATACACACCACAAAAAATAATAAAATTTTAAACTTAATTTTTAACCCTAAAACTAAAATAGATATTAAGAAAAAATCTGGCATTTATAGATTAACTTGCGAATCATGTAAAGGAATTTACATCGGTCAGACTGGTCGTAATTTTGAAACACGACTTAAAGAACACGAGCGAGCATTTTGATTAAAACACAACTCCACTTTTGCTAATCATTTAATTGAAAATAATCATACTTTCGGCAAGGATGTACTTTCAGTAATCCACTTTGCGGATAAAGGCCGTAAAATGGATTTACTGGAAGCGCTAGAAATTCATAAAGCTAAAATTAATACCGGTTTTTCCCTTCTTAATGACCAGACTGACCTGATGTACTCTCCTCTTTTCGAAGGCATATAAGTAACACCTGTTAATTAATTTTAAGTACTTTATGTTTGATAATAAACAGTGAATGTTCGAAACTATAGTCAGAGCAATAAATATGTTTTATGGTAAAACAAAGTTAAAGTGTTTTAATTATCTTATTTGTCAAGATTTCAGGTGTTTTATTTAAATCCCTCTTGTTACAATGAATTCATCATTTAGAAAAGTGTATGATCTAGGATAAAAAGTAATTCTACTTCAGAAGAACTAACCTACATAACATGTTAACTAAATGACATAGGTCATTTTCCCTTAAACGGTTTTCAATTCTTAAAAATGTTTTTTGGTTCGGAAATTTCTTTGGTAACGGTTAGCGGCTGCTACGGTGTTTCCATGACAGTCAGCTAATGTGAAAATCATGTCAGTTTATTCATTAAAAGTGTAATTGTTCATATTGATCTGAAAAACTAACGAAAAATTAAACTATTTGTTTTTCAAGTGTTATCTAAAATAAATGTTCTATTAAAACGATTTATATTGTGAAAAATAAGTAAAAAAAAAATAGGAACACGCTGTATAGCATAGTTTACGCGGACCGATCGAAGTGACAAATTGCCTTAGGAATTTACTTGATGTTAGTTTAAGCTGTACCAAATAGTACTCTATCAGGAACGGTATTGGATATATTAAAAAAAATATGTTAAAATCTCTTAACTTTGATGATGTGCATCATGATCATTTGAAAACTTCTATAATAATTTTTTTTACGCATCAATATCATTTTTACTCTACTACATTGACGAACATAAAATTAGGGTCACTCCGTTATTTAAAGTTATTATAGAAATTTTTAGTATATTACGTGTTTTTTTGGTTGCAGCAGTTTACTAACTGATTGCTTAATTAAAAAAATAATATTTGGTTGTTCAAAGTTTATTGAAAGTACTGAAAATGAACAATTTTAATGTTATATGGTAAGTAACGAAAATGAACAAGTTTACTTTGATATGTTTTTTTAAACAAAAAAGAGTTTAAAGACTTCAGTAGCGAGTATTCTTTCCTCTGGCAGTGATAACAGCTTGCAATCGACGAGGCATGCTCTGGATCAGATTTAAGATCACATTCTGCGGAAGATTATCCCATTCCTCTTCAGAAATTCTGGGGGGCGGTATATGCCCCCGTAAACGTTTTCCCATCTCATCCCAAACATGCTCAATCAGATTTAAATCTGAACTGCGAGCAGGCTAAAGAAATCTTGTGATTTGACGCTTATCAAGATACTCAGTAACTATCTCAGCAGTGTGGGTTCGTGCGTTACCATGCATACATGTTGCGTCGTCTCCAAGAATCATCATGAACGGTAAAATATAGTCTTCTAGAACCTCTGTCAGATACCTATGCGCAGTCAACGTTTCATTCTCAATAAAGACTAACTCCGTGTGAATGCAAAAGATATGCCTCCCCATGCCATAATTGATCCTCTACCAAATTGGAATCGCTCGGCAATACACGCTTGAGCATATCTTTCACATTGCCATCGCCACACTCTTACACGCCTATCTAAACCCGTAAGACAAAATTGCGATTCATCGGAAAACAATATGCGACTCCAATCCGGTATTGTCCAAACCAAGTGTTCTCGTGCAAAAATTAACCTCGCAATCCGGTGTTCACGGGAAAGCAGCGGTCCAGTAGCTCTGGTTCAAGAAGATGATCCAACAGCATGAAGGCTCCTCCTAACTATCCACTCATTCATGTTTACATTTCTCACTTCTTGCAGATGATTTCGAAAGGAAACTGCCGTGACCGTTCGGTTTCTCAAAGCACTAGAAACGAGAAAGCGGTCATCTCAAGCAGTTTTAGTCTTGCCTCACCCTGAACCAGGTCTTCGAGTGAGCAGACTAGTCTCTTCGTACCGCCACCATAGTCGTTGCACACACGACACCAATGTTTCTTGCAGTTTTGCGCTGACCGCGGTCGTCTTCTAACGCCACAATTCGTGCCGCAACAAGAGGATTTATGCTCATTGCAAAATGCTAATAATGACAACAATACACAAACAATTTGCAACTAACAGATGACACCATAGGAACAAAAACTATTCTATTCTTAAACTTGCGTTTGTTTCAAAAAAAGCATATCAAAGTAAACTTGTGCATTTTCATTACTTAGCATATCAAATTCAAATTTTTGATTTTCATTTCTTTCCATAAACTTTTAACAATAAAATATTATTTTTTTTATTGAAGCAATCAGTTAGTAAATTGCTACAACCAAAAAAACACGTAAAAAACAAAAAAATTCTAAAATAACGGAGTGACCCGAATTTTATGCTCGTCAGTGTATATGTGGTTAATTTTATTGCCTGAGTTACAAAAATATTTTGTATATCTAGTTACAAAACAAAGTTTAAAAATTATATAAAGCCAGACTGAATGAGAAGAATAGAAAATAACAAATTGGAATGACGGGGAAGCAGAAGACAATAAGATTACAAAAAGTTAAGCGTAAAAAGTTGGCTGATTTTATTTACGTATTATAATGCAAATATTAAAGTTATTTTTAAATATTTCACAGCTACTGTTAATACTTCTCGGGGATTAATACTTTGTCGTAGTGAGATTATGATAGCGATGCCAGCTAAAGCAAATTGCTAGTAAGATTGAAAGTGAGAAACGAATTTCAGAGTAATCCACAACTATAGCATCTGATTCAGAGTGGACGACTGTTCACGATGTTAGGTGCTGCTGAGCAACTATTGTAGGAAGGCAATGAGAAACTATCTCCAAAAACTTTTTTTTCCAAAAGAATCACATTCGGTCATCATTCAACGCTAAATGTACGGAAGGGCTAAATAGTTCCCCATCAGATCTCCGAGAGGAGCAATTTTGATGAAATAGAAAAACCAAAATTAGGACAATAACATAAAATATGCGAAGCCTATTTGAAGCAGGAAAAATAGCCAAGCAGAAAATAAAGGAAAAGATCTGGATAATTCTGTACAAATGGAGATACAATATATTACTCCAGAAATGAAACACAAGAACATCAAAAGGGAGTGAGCATCATCGTAAATAATAATATCGCGAAGTGTGTTAACAACTTTATACCGCACTCTAATAGAACAATACTACTTAATAACAACGCCTCATCAGCAAACTGAAACATCATCCAAACTTGCGCACCAATTGCAGATAAAAGGGATCAAGAAGTAAACGATTTATATTGTTAGAAGACACTTAATCAACATTATGATGGGTGATTTCAATTTAAAAGTAGGCAACACAAAGTCGAAGATATAGTTGGTCCATATGGATTAGGCACCAGAAACGAGAGAGGCAACAGCCTTGTTGAATTCTGCCAAGAGAAAAACCTGAAAATCTCTCACAAATGGGTTGATCTACCACAGAGAAGATTATATACATGGAAATTTCCTACTGACTGCAAGCAGCGAATAGTACGAATAGTTCGAAATAAAATTAACTATATCGTAATAAATAAAGACAAGTACCTACCAAGGGGCCTATGTGCCTACAGACCACAACCTATATCAACAATGAAAATAAGACTAAATAAGAATCGCAAAAACCCTATGATTCGTATAATAGATGGCAACAGACTCAATTATGATGACATAAGAAGTAAAACGCAATATGAAATAAATAGGAAGATCAAGAATATAAATACTAAAAGCATAATAGATGCTATAGAAGACATAGAGTATATATGGGAACAATAGAGGAATATATGGTAAAAAATTTGGCTTGGATTTAAGGAGAAAAAAAAAGGATGACGACCGAGATCTTGAATCTAATAGATTGACGGCGCCCGCTCAGACACAAACCAGAACACAGAAACAAATATTGAAGGCTCCACACAGAAATCAAGTCCACAATAAATAAAAGTAGCAAACAACAACTAACTGAAACAATCATGCAAAGCAATGGAAAAAGTACAAGCTATGCACGACATCTTTAACCTTCACAAGAAGTTAAAGGAGACATCGAAACACATCTATTAGTGAACATCCAAAACAGTATAAAACAAAGATATCACTAAGGAAAACTACATAGAAAAACTATTTAAACGTATTATTTCATGATAGCAGTAAAACATATTAGAACGAATCTGAAAATACTCTAACAGACGTAAGAATTACAAAAGAAATAGAAAAAGCCATTAAAAATTCGAAAGACAACAAAGCGGCTGGGCCGGATGAAATACAAGCTCCTCGATGACAGCAGCATTACGAAATTAGAAATAATATTTAACCAAATGTATGATACTAGCATATACCATAATAAGTGGTTAGTGTCAAACTTCATACCACTACTAAAGAAAAAGAACGCCAAAAAATGCAGTGAATAAATACACATCAGTTTGATATACCACATTTTCAAAATCTTTCTCAAAGGTCTATACCACAGACTGTTAAAATGCGAAACCGTCATAGGGAAGACACAGTTTGGATTTAGAGACGGTCTAGGGACTAGAGAAGCAATCCAGAACTGTCACAACCAACTAAAACCAGTAGACATGTGTTTCCTGGACAGTCATTATAATTCAGAAGTTTTAATTTAAAATTATTTAATATTTTAATTTTGGTTCATAAATAGTCCAGTTAATAAAATTTCAACTGAGTTCAATTAAATTGTATAGAAGTTAACATGTATTTATTATTATTTTTGTTTAAACTGATGTATTCCTTTACCACGTGAAATAAATTATAATTGTAAATATATTATATAATATAGAATATAAACTAATGTTAATTATAATTTAACAAAGTATCTAGCTCTAAGCTAGAATAATATTTCACATCCAAGTGGAATCATAAATATGGATAAACGGTGCTAAGTGTGTAAATTTATGAAAAACCAATTTCAACAGACGATTACAAAATTCAGTCCATCACCGGACGGACTTTTTCTTTGTTTTCGGAATTAATTGCGAATCCCATAAAGCTCGCCGTAAATCGATTTACTCGCTTCATCCGAGCCCATAAAACCGACGTATTTATGGGTTATTAGATGACAATATAAGGTGGGTGCTTAATTAAAGAATCCATGAATTATGTTAACGCGTATAGCGGCGTTTAATAACCGTTTTCGAACTTTTGCAATTCCACATCCTCTCCTTAATTTCGAACTAAACCGAAAATGGTCGGTACGTGGGTGAAGTGATGAATCGGTTATTTATTTTACTCGGCGTTACTAAATTCGCTACAGGTGTAACGGATTTTGAAAGTTGTAGGTTTATAGGTGAGGATAATTAATCGTGGATTGTTGTGATATTGGCAAATTATGGCCCTTTTTAAGAAGTTACGTTCGCGCACCGTCTTGACATCGCTTTCACTTCACTAAAGTGTGTCCGTCGTGTGCAGTTGAGAGGATTGCAAATTAGCTCGTGATTTCAGTTAATTTCAAATGGATAAACGTTTTTGTTTCACTCATGTGTCTCTTTTAATTACCAATTAAATATTCGGAAAAATTTTGATTATTTAATAGTTTGGTTTTACCAAAGGTATTATTTTTGAATATAATATTGTTGAGTTGCATTTTTGGATTTTTGTCCTGCTATATTAAAGCTCTGTTCACAATGAGAATAAGCTAGCAAATTCGCACATTTCTTGCATTGAGATTTTTATTCCTAGCCCTAAATTCACAACTATTGGTATTCTTAATTTTCTTGAATATTATAAACCCTTACATAAATAGCACAGTCAATACCAATGAGACGTAACTTTACACACATACTGCTATACAAAATACAACTAAGCTTGTTAGCACACCTACTATATTCGCAAACGCTCCGCACGGTGCACATCTTTATTACAGAAACTATTTACAATTCAATGTTAATACTATAATTTGTGTTCATCCTTATCTGGGCTATTAACCGTAGTTCGTTCTACCCTATTTTACAATTATCAATTATTAGGTGCATGCTTTATTTCCTATGAAAATCCACATCAATACGACTTCCCTCTGTGTATTAGTAATGAGGGTTTGCCTGATAATTCTAAATGCATATAATTATTAATCTGCAATTAAATTTACGCTTCAAAGATAAGCCCTCAAGCGTTGTCATTATAATAAATAGGCGTAAAAGCAGCCCCAGAATCTGATATCGCGTCCATTATCCCCCAGCTTCAATATTAATAAGGTCTCTAAGCAATAACAAAGTTATTTAGACCCCCCCTAGAATGAAATAGTGCACCGCTTCCGTTCTTTTGAAAAGCCAACTATAGAGATAATATAATTATAAATTCCCTTTTATCTCGGCGTCGGAATAATTGTAATGAATTTGTGCATAGTTTACGGATAGGAGTAACGAACCCTAATTTTCATTCAACGTCCGGAAGAACGCCGAGCGAAGACTGACCAATAATGGGGCCTTATGTCACGTTCTGACAGCTGACAGCCGCACTCCATTAATTACTATATACCGCTAATTCCATCAGTCATCCCGCGGACACGCTATCCACTATGAAATTACTCATTAATATATGGTCTTGTACCAGATCCATCTCTGCTGATCGATTATTTAACGTGTTGATTTATTTTTAAGCCGGCTTCTCCAGGTAATTAGCGATGTAAATGATCTATTTTAATTATTTCCAATTGGTAACACTTTAAAGTTACCTACTAAATGATCTTTATTATACATTCGAAAATCAATTAAAAAATACTGTTAAAAGATCTCGTATTAAATTATTTTTATTACCTTTTGTTGAACGTATAAATTAGAGTAATATATGTGATAAAATTAACAATAGTTTAATTGCACTAATTAGTGAAATATCAATAAAATATAGAAAGCTATTCGTTTCGATAATTTAGTTACCATAAAAATATACTAATTGGATTAACACAAAGGCAAATATTCACACATAAAACTTTATTGTTTATATAAATGTAAGAGAGAGATAGATGGGGTGAAATAAAGATATACAGAATATTAGAATAGGCTAATAAATTCTGCATTGTCCTAACGTAGTGCTTGACCCAATTCAATTAATTAACTTGAAAAATTATCATCTGGCAATAATTTTAATTATTTATTTTTTAATTTTTCTTGAAAATTGTTTCAATGAAAAAAGATCAAATTTTAAAACTTTCAACTGTCTTTTTGGCAATTTGCCTTTTCTCTCAACAATTTAAATACATTAATCAATTCATTACAGCTTTCTTCTTTTCCCTTTTTTATTTAATTTTAAGAAACTTTCACACATTTTTAAATTAACTATTATAAATTACCAACTGTTTTATTTCTAAGCAAGTTTAATTTTTTTGTGAACATTTTTTAATTGTTTAAAGCAAATGTTTAAATAGTTTTCTAATTTTAAACAGTTTTCCTTAGAAATGTTTAATCTTAAAACAGTGGATTTTACTAGAAAAAATAAACAAAATTCTAAGACAAGTCTAAGAGGCATACATTTCTTAAAATGTTAGAACATTTAAAAATAATCCAGAAATTTTAACAAGGACAAATTGTTCGAAAATAATAGAATCTTAAAAGAAAATTCTAAAAATTTAAAAGAGAAAAAATTTCTTAAAAATTTTTCTACATTTAAATATAGTTATCAGAATCTAGAAGGGGAACTACAAGAAATTTCCACAATTCTAGAAATCTAAAAAAAAATTCAAGAAAACTGCAAAAGGAGTAACTAGTGGATTATTTTAGAAGCCTAAAGGATAATTATAGAAGTCTAAACATAGAAAAGAATCTAGAAAGTAATAGAAATAAAAAAAAATCTAATGATCAGGAAAAAAACAAATTTCTTGAAAATGTTACTATCTTCAAGAACAATTCTATAAATCTAAAAGAAGCCAAAACTGCTAGAAAATTATAAAATTTTAGCAAGAGGAGAAACTAGTAGATTAGTTTAGAACCCAAAAGTTAATTAATGAAGTTTAAACAGGGAAATATTTTGAGATAGTAATATAAACCTAAAAAATTCTAGAGATCTAAAAGAGGATAAATTTTACCTTAGAAAATAATTATATAAATCAAAAAGAAGAAAAAAATGCTACAAAATTCTACAATCCTTAAAGAAAATTCTAGAACAAAATTTTAGAGAACTGAAGAAAAATTTTAAAACCCCCGAAAGTAGTTTTAGAAGTCTAAACAAAACATAATAGAAAACTAAAACAAATCTAGAGATCTGAAAGAGGAGTTTTTTTAAACTTTAAAAAGACATTTCTAAAAATGTGAAAAGAAAATAGTTGCTAAAATATGTCATAATTCTTCTAGAAACATTTCTAGTAAGTAATAGAAACGTAAACAATATTCTACAGATCTAAAAGAACAATTCCCTGAAAATTTTAGAACCTTCAAAAGTAATCCTATAAATATAAAAGAAGCAGAAACTAAATTCTACAAACTTTAAAGAAAATTCTAGAAGTATGAAAGAAAATTTAGAGAACTGAAAGAAAATTTTAGTACCCTTAAAGATAGTTTTAGTCTAAACAAGGATAAATTGTTAGATATTAATAGATACCTAAATAAAATTTTAGAAATCTGAAAGAGAATATATTTCTTAAAAATAATAGAACCTTCAAAATTAATTCTAATAATAATATGAAAGCAGAAAATACTGCAAGAAAATTTTAGAATCCTTAAAGAAAATTCTAGAACTCTGCTAAAAATGTATAGAAAACTGAAAGAAAATTTTAGTACCTCCTAAAGTAGTTTCAGTAGTGTAAGCACGGAGAAAGTAATAGAAACCAAAAATAAATCTAGAGATCTGAAAGCAAACTTTAGAATCATGGAATATATTTCTAAAAATGTGAAAATAAAAATTTGCTGGAATATTTTATAATTTATCTAGGATACTTTAAAAATATTTTAAACAAAAAGAAATTGGTAGAAAGTAATAGAAATACAAAAAACTATAAATTGTTTGAGTAATTTAGAACCTATAAATTTATAAATTTAGAAGAGGAGAAGTTGTTGCAAAATTCTACAATACTCAAAGAAAATTATTTCGAAGACAATTCTCAAAATCTAAAAGAAGAGAACTTTATGGGAAATTTTAAAGCCTTCGAAGTTAATTCCAGGGATCCAAGTGATGATAAACTATTGAGAAATTCTAGATTAATTAAAAAAAAACTTTTATATTATGCTTATCTACATTTTCACATAATTATAACAGATAAGTTAAATAATCTCTGTACAAATAAATTATTCACTACCTTTAAGTACCTGGGTCTTAGGCAACTAACCTTACATTGGCTTAGCGTACTCCCAATTAATTATTCATTGTCCTTGTGTACTCTTGGCTTAGATTAATAAACTCTGCATTGTCCGAGTGTATTTTTGACGTATCCCAATTAATTACTCAATATCATAGTGTTCTCTTGATGTAAGCGAATAAACTGTGTATTGTCCTACGTACTCGCGGTCAAGAGTTCTTCTGCATTGTCCGAGCGTACTCTTGACTTTTCCAACTATCAACGGTGCAAATATTTCTATAAACGAAAGAAAATTTATAAATTTTATATATTTACAATAGAACTTTCTAGAAAATTATATAACAATTGAAAACATTTTTGAGGTGTCATTAAAGCTGCAAAATATATAATTAATTAATATATTAGAAAACAACTCAATTTCTCAAAAAGATAAATTCTAGATCATTTCAGAAACTTATAGAAATTTCTGGGTAATCTTAAAACTCTTAAAGCTGTTTCTAGAAATCTGAAAGAGTAAATTTTGTGTAAAATACAAACAAGTTCTAAGAGGTATAAATTTGTGGAAACTTTTAGAACATTTGAAAATAACCCAGAAATCTTAACAAAAAGATATTGTTTGAAAATAATAGAACCTATAAAAATACAAAAAATCGGAAAAGGAATAAATTTCTTGAAAATGTTTCTACTATTCAAGATAGTTCTAGAAACTTAGAAAGGCTAAATTTCTAGAAATTGCCACAATTCGAGGACCCTGAAAGAAAATTCTAGAAAAATGCAAGATGGGAAACTAGTGGATTATTTTAAAACCCTTAAGGGTAATTATAAAAGTCTAAACTGAGAAAAATTGCTTATAGAACCATCAACAATATTCTAAAGATTAAAAACAGAATAAATTTTTTGAAAATTTTTGAACCTTTAAGAATAATTCTATAAATATAAAAGAAACAAAAACTGCTAGAAATATAGTTGATACTTATTGAGCCAACCTCTTGATGAAACCAAATATATAATCTTGGTGAAGAAAAATACTAGTTAGTGCTTTTATTTTCAGTTTCGTGGCACATGTTTCGATTGTACCTAATCATAGTTATTTAGTTTAACCTTTGAAAATGATAGAAACATGTGTCAGGAATCTGAAAATAAAAGCAATAATATGGAAAATAAAAAGTGTTTTTCTTCACTAAAACTGCTAGAAAATTTTACAATTTTTGCAAGAGAAGAAACTAGTGGATCATATTAGAATCCTAAAAGGTAATTATAGAAGTTCACAGAGAGAAAATATGTTAGAAAGTAATAGAGACGTAATATTGCTAAAAAAATTTAAAATCTTCGAAAATAATAAATATAAAAGAAGCAAAACCTGCTGGAAAATAAATTTTAGACTTGTTAGCGAAAATTTTAGAGAACTGAAAGAAAATTTTAGGAGTAGTAGATTTAGATGTCTAAACGAGAAAAATAGAAAACTAAAACAAATCTAGACATCTGAAAGGGGATACATTTTTTTTAAACTTTTGAAGAAGAAAATATTTCTAAAAATGTAAAGAAAGAAAAAATGCGAAAAATTCCCTTGAAGTAATTCTGAGAAACTGAATAAAATAAAAATTGGTAGAGTGTAATAGAAATAAAAGCTCTCGAAATCTGTAAGAAAAATGATAAAACTTCTTGAGAAGAAGACTAGAAGAACATTCTGAAGAATGAAGTCCGCCAGTGATTCCTATGCTCAAAATTAAGTGTATTTTTTACGTATGTGTCTATTGATATAATTTGTTAACAGGTAATCTAAAGCATCATAATAAATATATAAATAATAACTATTAATTTAGAAGAGGAGAAATTGTAGCAAAATTTTACAATCCTTAAAGAAAATTATTTTAAAAAATAATTCTCAAAGTCTAATGTAAGTCTAAACAAAGAAGGAGAAATAACCAAAAGGCAATGGAAAATTAAAACAAATCTAGAAACCTGAAGTACAAGATACATTTTTGGAAAAATGAAGAAGATAAGAAAATATTTCTACTGGTGGAAAATTCCACAATTTCTCTAAGATAATTCTGAAAAACTGAAACGAAGAAGTTGACCAAAAGTTTATTAACAAAAAATTCTTGAAATCTGTAAAAAAAGATAATTCCTTTTTGGAATTAATTCTAGTAGTAGTAGTAGTAGTGTTTGGCTATCGACCACGTGGTCCTTCCGCCATGTGGCATTTCTGTATTTGTGTGTGTGTTAATGAGCTTATTACTTTAAAGGATTGCCCTCGTCACTATACAGCACCATTTATTGTATCCCAATGGTGTATGAATGGTACCGGTCACCCATCCAACTGCTGACCCAAACTAACGTTGCTGCAACCGAATGCGCCACCACCGGCGTAATTAATTCTATTAATCTAGAAGAGAAATTGTTGCAAATTCTACAATCTATAGAAAAAATTCTTCATGATGAATTAGTTTCTCACTTACCCCGTGGTGAAACATTTTTGTATTAATTTGATTGTTGAATTAAATCACTTGGTATGATTTCTGTGTCCTACTGTACTCTTGACCTGTATCAATTATTTTTTCATTGCTCCAACGTAAACTTGACTTATTTCAATAAAATATACTTTGCTCTAGTGCACTCTCGGCCTAGGCCAATCAACTATGAATTGATCTAAAGTACTTATGACCTCGGCTAATATATTCCAATATATTATTCATTGTCCTAGGGTACCCCTGATCTAGATTAATAAGATCTTTATTACCTATCCTAATTATTTATTGCTCTAGCGTAAGCCTGACCTAGGTTAATAAACTCTAAATTCCTCTAGCGTAGCATTGGTCTAAGCTGATAATATTTATTGCCCTAGCCTACCCTTGACCTATCCCAATTAATTATTCATTGCCCGTATCCTTGACCTACGCTAATAGACTCTGCATTGCAGTTATGTACTCTTGACCTATTCCAAATAATTATTTACTGTCCTAGTGTACTCTTGACCTAAATTAATGTATCCTTTTTACCCTAGCGTACCCTTGAATTAGACTAATAAACTCAAAATTGCCTTAGTTAACTCTTAACCTCGGCAAATAAATGAAGAATTGGTTAAAGTATCAAAAGTATAGACAGATATATGAACACACAATAGAATTATAAAATGACAAAATCAGGTGAATAAATCGAAAGCTGTGAAACATGTCAAAATTAATGTTAATGTTTGCTAGGACTGTGAAAATGTACACATGTCAAATTTAGCCTATTGAAATCAATAGAAATATGCCAATTAAAGTCACTCGAATGAAAATAGTTTGTTCTTCCACTTATTCGTACATTAAAGTACCATAACTGACAGGAATTTCAAAATTCTTCATGAATATTATCCATCAGCGTAGATGATGAGTCTACTCCTATTTTTAAAAATTAAACATCTTTAGAAATGTAATGTGTGTACATCTGATTTTATTATTACTAAAGTCCTTATGCCTGAATTTTTGAAATTATTTTGAAGCATATTTTTTTATTATTTCAGCATTTTTATTTTATAGTTTAATGATTGTTGAGTAAAGTGAAGATGCATTCACTCTTAAATTAAATGAGACTTAATATTTCATCTAATAGCGTTTTTAATTTGTTTCCAAAAATAAAAGCTTCTGATAAAAGTTTTCAAAATAAGTCGTATTATTTAGAAATCAAAAATTGAGTTTTTAATTTTTCTTAGAGTAGTAATAATATTTCTTTGATAAAAAGTATTGAAAATAATTTTCAATATTTTGACGTGAAAATAAGGTTTAGAATTTATTTAATTCCAAAAGGAATTGATTTTTCATCATTAAACATAAGCAATTTACGTCATATAAATAGGAGTATTTTTTTGTTTCGTTTTTCAGCAAAAAGGTAATCTTTCGACATTTTTCTGTTAAATGATGCTGACGACAATTTGAATATTAAGTCAAAAAGTCAATATCCGTTATGTAACTTCAAAAAGATTTTTTATCATCAAACACAAGGATTTTTAAGCCAACATTTGTTAAGTAATTCAAATTATAAAAAATGATTTGTCATTATCAAATAGAAGTTAATTTTTGTTTTTCTTTTGAATCAGATGCTATTTTTCGAAAATTTCCTCTGTCAAACGCTGTTATCAAAATATTTGGTCAATAAGACCAAATCTATTACGTAATTTCGAAAAATTGAATTGACATCATCAAATACAAAAATGTAGAGATTGTTTTGAATTTTTTTAGTAAACATGTTAATAAAGTTTTGTTGTGATAAAAGTTGTTGCAAATAAATTTAAATATTTGGGAGTTAAAATCGGTTATGTAATTCTGTAAAAAAATATTAGTCTATTTTCGATTAATTCAGTTAAAGAAGTCCAAAATTTTCTTGTGATAAATATTATTGACAATAAATTAAATTATTTGGGAGCCAAATTGTGTTATATAATAATAACATATTAATTTGTTTGTATTTGATTCTTCCAATTAGAAAAATATCTAATTTTTTTCTGATAAATGTTAAAATTTTAAAATTTGAAATATTTTATCAAACTATATAAGAGAAATAATCATTTTCTCATCATCAAATTGAAAAGGACTTTTTCTTGTCAGCTAATGAAATTTGAATGATATAAGAGTCAAATTTATAAATAATATTTGTCACGTCTAATAGAAAAAATGATTGTTTCATTACAAAAAAATATGTTTCCAACATTTTCTTCCGATAATAGTTATTGATAATAATTTTGTAGTCACTATTCATTATCTAATTTAGGCCTATTAATCTCACTTGCATTAATTATAACAGCTCAAAAATCTTTAGTGTCCCAAATTATTTTTCAGAACCTTTTAGAAGTTACAATTTCAATAGACAAGAATTTTTATTTATTTACACAAATACTGTAGTTCTAACTAAACATGCTTTGTATTTTATTTGAATTTTTCAGCCTCATGAGAGTGAAGAAATTTTATTCCTAAAATTGATATTATCGTTAAAAGGACAAAATTTATGTTTGGTTAAAAATGAAGGCAAAATTTGTCTCATAGAATATAAAATATAGTAAGTTCTTTTATATAGAAATATTTATGCACCTAATAACCTAATAAATGTTGCCACCATCATGATGAGAATTTGAGAATTTTTCAGTTTTATTTTAAACAGTTTTAATCTCCTTCTTTCCTTAATATATGTTTATGTTATTTGAAGCAAAATAAAAAATTTCTTTAATCAGTTATCGATGGAGATGTTTACGTTTAATAATTAATTTCATATATTTAGCTCTTTTTAAAGAAAATGTCACTATCAAAACCTTGAAAGAATTATTGGATAACCTTTGAATAATCTTCAACGATCACTAGATCTTACATAATCATCTAATAACTTTAAATTAACTTGAATGTTCATTCATTTATCTTAATAAATCTTCTAGAGGAAAAATAACAATTGTTCCATTAGCATTCTTTGGAAAAACCATTTATCAAATTATCTTTATTTTAGAAAAACATGAAATTTGAGTTGCCTTTAAAGCATACAAAAAATTAAATTCTACCCTTTAGAACGTAGAAGGAAATTGACAAAAATGAAATAATATAATGTTTACAAGCTTAAATAAGATTATTTTAAGGGTTTTATATTAATCAGTCTGATTAAAGTTTTAAAAATTATATAAAAGAAATTATGAGTCTTTTTATACAAATAAAAAATATCTCCACTTTTGTAAATCATTTAATTTTGAAAACAGATATTATTTCCCATTATTTTACAAGAACCATAAACTTGGCCAGCTCGAATCCTAAGAAATTGATAAATATAAACATAATCTGAAAAAACGAATAAATATAAAAATAAATAAAAACAATCCTTAATTGGTAGTTTTTAAATTTTCTTGCAAATTAAAACCACTTTCTTATCTATTTGCCAATGATAAACGCTATATTAACAATAATCGCCTTTTTTCAATTTCAACGACTTCTAAATTACATACCTTTTCTAATTTATTTATCAGTGAAATAACAACAAGTAATTTATTATTTACCACAAATCAATTTAAACACTTACACATTCCACGTTTTTATCTATTCTTATACAACATTATTTGTAAACTAATTATTCCAAAAACGTAAAACAATCAATTTATGCAATTAAACCGCACGCGCCGAAGAAAAAAAAACGCACCAGAAATTGGATAATAAAATTTTGTAACGAGCCGAAAAAGCCGTTGTTTTAATAAAAATATAATTACTTTCTTTTGTGTGATTTCTAGCATATACACACTTGTCCTAGTTATTCGCCAGTTTTTCCAACATTTGCATAATCACATATTGGAACATAAAACAACAACCGTGGTAATCAGCAATCTGCATGTACAATGAAGCCAGTTGCATTGACATCGAAATTGTCGGCTTTGCTGTGCGGCTTACGTGGCTGAAGGTAGTGGTTTATTTCTGCTGCGATTATTGTAATAAGTTGTGTTTGAGGAATTAGTGTGCACGTGATAATGGATGTAAATGGGTCGAATGATTTTAATAATTAGTTTAGCTTTAGAACCTTGATGGTAATTATCCTTTAGTTCAAACTTTTTAACTTTAACATCATAGTATTAATTAATAAAATGTATGTATATCATGAAATTCCTTTCATTTTCTAAGCAGAAGGAGCTAAGACAATAAGGAATAAAGATATAATTAATAATTTAAAATTACGAAAACATTTCGTGAATCTACAACACTGAGTTTTACTTGCATGTTATATTCACTTTCAAACATTCTAAAGTATATTTTATCATTAATTAGTTTTTCTAAAGAAATAATGTTCTAAAGAGCTTTTAACAAAAAAAAAAAAACATAACTGAAGATGTCCGTAGTACCTTTCTTTTATCAATAATAACTATTGATTATCATAAGTAATAAATTATTGATATCGTTAATTGAGGCTTTTATTTCGCTATACTTGGTAACTTGGTAACTTTGTTTCTATAACTGGAATTTATTTTCGTTGACTATAATTTCGGCAACATAAATTAAAATCCAATTATACAAACAGAATTATCAAGTGTTTTCATTTTATAATAAATTATTGAATAAAAGATATTTGCGATTATTAATAATACACACTTGAATAAACGGTATCAGTGGAAATGTTTGAAGGGGAATTGAATTCTCTTGAAATATTCCAGCTTAATTTATATAGAGATTGATGGTCGGCCTGACATTCATTCATTACTCATTTCAATGCGAAAAGTGTCCTCGCCGCCCTGTTATACGTAACCCATTTTGTAACGATTTTTAGAAGGTGAAGTTCAAGGGAGCCCAGAGGTTGGGAATTTAAACGGCTATTTAATTATACCGGTGTCAGTGTTAAAACACTAGTAAATGTCTGCTTAGGAAATGTAAATGTTACATGCCCAACTTTCTGATGTAGCCAAAATTAATTAAAATATACATTTCAGTTTTCCTAACCTTCATTTATTTTATGAATTTATAATTTTCGCAAAACTACATTTAATAATTATAAATGAAATACTTTTAATACCTAGTTAAAGTATCAACACTACTCTTCTACTCGTAAAGAAAAACTCTACTGTGTACGAATCTAAAGTCATAAAAATTTATAAACTTAACCCTTAATTGTACAGTGTTGCAGTTCTGCGATGCTTTTTATTTCTTTCCTGTGGTGCCATTTTGGATTTAGGTAGGTAAAATGGGAACATCATTAACACCGAAGAGAAGACGCCCTTCTTCTACTGATGCAAAACTTTATTTTTCCCTGTTTTAAAAGTAAATTCAAAACTAAAAAAAAAATTAAATCAAAATTTACAAATATATGCAGTTAAGGATTAATACTTCCCAAGCTACATTCTTGATAGAACAAAAATTTTATAGGTTTATTTGGATTAATACACTTGCTGGGTTCCATGTTCTTATTTGCAGTTAACGTAGTTAAGTGTAATAATCCAAACAAACCAGAAACACTATTTATTACATTAAAGAGATAAATGTGCTTAAAATTATATTTTAAACTGTATTAGCTACATCATTAATGTTTATCTTTCAATTCCAAACTACATCCACACAAGCAGTTAACTGTTTTAATTTTTTTATATATGAAATTGAACTGTTCTTTTCTATAGTTGATTATCTGTTCATTATTTATAAATATATTGATATTTTTAATATATTTCAGTTTCATCTTTAAAGGTTCTTATCTAACTTCAACAAAAAGAAATTCTTTTAAAAACTATACTTCTTCAACTGCTCGCTATCAAAGGTACGGTTTTTTCTTATATTTTCTACGCTTCCAACATTTAGCGACAAGATTTGAAAGTTTCATATATCAAACAAAATGTCTAATCTAATCCCTTTGACCGAAATTGCTTTATTATAGCCTCTAATACCGTCGTCCAACTTCTTGAAACTTCCTCATTTTTTGGGTTTAGTAAGACCTAAAAGATATTCAGGTACTTGCTGCTTAGAGAATTCAAACTGCAAATAAACGTTTACCCTGGTTACAAGTGACTTATGTTTATTACGAGAGAAAACTATTTGTGCAAGAGACTCATATTTATTCCTCCTCTAAAAATAATGTTTCCTTTCATCTAATTTCTTTAAAGATTAAAATAAGACTATTCCTTCAATATATTGCTTCCTATTAAAAGCTACTAAGTCCACGATCTAAAGTTTATAGTCCTTGCTGATAAATAGCCTCGTTAGCAGGTGATCATTCGCATTTTCAGAAAACTCCAAATGAATGTTTCTATAAAAGCTAAGATATGGTCCTGCTTCAAAACCGATCATCTCTGTGTCTGAAGTAAGATACCTTCAAAATGGGGTTTAAAATAGATCAATGTCTTTATACATTCATACGCAATAATGTCTACGCTTATACATAACCAGTGCTTAGCCTATCTCTTATAAGAATCAACTGTATGTCTCCCCATCAATATAGAACTTTTTTTTGACATTGCGATTTCTTTGCTGAGATAAGCTATAAAATATTTGAACCTACATTGATTCTCATATATAATAATAGAAGGTGCAACTTACTTTAATTATAATAAAACAATACAGTTTAGAGGATTTCTCATTTATACTTCTTGAATGATTTTCTCTTTATTTAAATTAAAAATACTTGACTTGTAACACTGAATTCGTCGAGTCTATATATAAAATTCAGTGAAACAAACAAAGTGTTTTTAACTTAATTATACCTATTAGTTCTCATTTATGTTTTACTATGCAGTGGCTTTATCATCTGCGGTGTCTCATCAGGTATCCGCCTTGTTAATTGAACTTACTTCAACTTCGCCCTCAAAAAATATTACCTTTTACAACCCTTCAAACCCTGCTCTGCCTCTAGAAAGATAAAACGAGCTCTAACGGCCTTGATACAATATTTGCTTCAGCAACAATAGCTACATGCACGACCTCTATACACCAGCTTTGGTAATTTCTCCAGTGCTTACGCTTACGCTTTTTCGACAAGGGGATGTATATGCTACACAGCATAATGCCTTCTCTGTTTATAAAGAAAATGTAAACACAGATGGCAGATAAATTATTGACGAAATAGAAAAAATAATTTAGCTATCAACGAATTGGTTTTTGATTCTGTTGTCTTTTAGACTTTATTTTAATTCTTCCCGAATTGGAATGTCTATCAACAATGATATTTCTTTATTATTTTATAGGTGATTTTTTTTGTTAATTCAGTTATAATTTTAGTCTGCACCATTTAGGATCCTTACCCTTCGCAATTTCCGATCCTCTGTTGAAACCGAATATTTCAAATTCTACCCATATTACACTAATTGCTTAGCTTTCCGATTCTCATGAAAGTGTGTTTGGTTTGAGCCTTAGACGTTCTATATATTCTATGTCTCAAATTATACACAATTTTCACTTTGTTTTCTATAACAGCTATTTATTTATATGGTGACCAATGGTTTCAATACATTAACGTATCATTTTCAAACCTGTTATACAAAACAAAGTGAAAATTGGGTTTAATTTGTGATTAAATATGTATAATGAAGTAGAAGTCTCCATCGTCAATGAGTTTATTATATATCTTCTCGATATCAGCGAGTAATTTATATCTGAGCCCGATACTCAACTATACTTTGAATTTTGTATTTTAGCTACTATCCATCATTTTGAAAATTTATTTCCTCATTTAATGATATTCCTTCTAAACGCAAGTTTTTGTAAAGAACTAGTCAATCTGTTTTTTCAACCTAGTATCGCTGACAACTTAAAGCTTTATAGTGGTTCTTGCCCTTCACCTGCAGCATCATCGTTCGGTTTATTTATTTTAAGAATCTTTTAGTTTATGCCTCTGCAATTAGAACTTTCAGCATATTGAAAGGCTGTTTCCAGTCTTGATTCTCTATAGCAACCAACTTCTTTAAATTTAATTATTTTCTATCAATTGCTTAGCACCCTATAAGAATGTTTGTTTGAGCCTATGACTGCTAAATCTTAAACCAAGTCGTACACTAAACTATAATATTGTTCTCTTTGAATAATAAAATAAGCACCTAAGTCAACATAATATTATTCAAAAACAACAGTATGCATTCCAAGAACATTCAGGAACAACGTCTGCAGCGTACGACCTAATTAATGAAATAAAAACAGCATCACATGAAAAACAAAAAACTATCGCTATTTTTATAGACCTAAAAAAAGCCTTCGACACAATCTCAAAAGATATTATGATAGAAAAGCTAATGACAATAGGAATACGAAACAGAAAAGACATTAACCTACTGAAAACATACTTAACGAACCGACCTCAAACAACAATTATAAATAATATAGAAAGCCAACAGATGTATGCAGAATACGGAATACCACAGGGTGGCATACTTCCCCCAATATTATACATAATATACACGAATGATATGATGGAATTAAATCTCAAGGGAAAATCATACTTATATGCAGACGACACATGTCTAATATATACAGGAAATACCTACCCGGAAATACAAGAAAACATAAATTCAGACCTAAAAATTCTTGAAAATTGGTACTATAACAACTTACTAACACTAAATGAAACAAAAACAACATTTATGGTATTTAGTGCAGGACAACAACAAATAGATATCAAAATTAAATTAAGAGGACAGGAAATAAAACAAGTAAAAGAAATTGATTACTTAGGTTTAAAAATTCAAGATAACCTTAAATGGGATGGACACATCAACCACCTAATACAGCACAATACAAAAACCATAGCCTCGATCTACAAAATAAGAAACTACATACCAACAGAAATAAGAAAACAAATATATCACGCACTTTTCACATCAAAAATTAGATATTTAAGTAATATATGGGGCAATACAACTAAGAAAAATATTGGAAAACTACAAGTTCAACAAAACCGTGTATTAAAAATATTATACAAAATGGACAAAAAAACTAATACAAATGAATTATACATAAGAACGCAAGAACTGAATATAGAAAACATCATTGCACTAAATGACCTACTATTAATATACAAAATTAAAAACAAGCTTATTAAAACGAATATCACACTAAAAACAAACAAAGACATACACAACCACAAAACAAGAAGGAAATCAGATCTACGAGCAGAGAAATCCACAACCAAACTATACACACAAGCACTAACAACAGACTCAATTAAAAAATACAACGAGCTACAGGAACATGTACGGACGCTTAAATATCCTGCTTATAAATTAAAAATCAAAAACCTATTACTAAATAACAAAATATATTAATGCAGGTATTTAAAGAAGCAACCATGGATCCCTCAATACCGATAGCCCGAGACGGGTCAACTACCCACAATTCCCGAGGCGAGGACGGAGGGAAGAAGAAGATGGACCAGCGATATTATTATAGTATTAACTGTTAAACACAATAATTTATAATGATATCCTGTTTATTTATTTTTTAGAATAAATTATATATTTTCAATTTGTAAAAAAAAAAAAAAATGTATTAAAATCATTTAGTTCGAAACACGTGTCTGCAGATGATTATAAACTTGAATGCTAAAATACACTTTATTAATTTATTAGTTTATTCAACAGAAATAATTTCATTCAAATTAGTGTTGCTTTGATAGTTGTACTATTCGTAACACGCAAATTAACTTTGTTTTATTCAACGTCTGTCGAGGTACTAGCCAGAGAAGTAGTTGTTTCAAAATTAATTTGTTTTGTAGTCTTAGTAAGACTCATTGTTGTTGATTCACAAAATGTTTTTGTATTTTTAAATTATTATTGTTTTCTTTGTCATGATCTATACTTCTTCTCTTCATATTTTTGCGTATAACATGTCGGCAATATCTTGCCAAAACAACTGTTTATAGGTTAAGATTTTATTTCTCAGAAACCGATCAGTTATCCACTAAAATCAAGATATTTCTCTAGCAGATTGTAACATCTGTCTCCTACAGAATGGAGAAACGTTGCCACTAATAAATCTCCCAACTAGCCTTATACTATTAAATAGATTCTGACTTCTTTTTCAAAGTCAGCTGTAAAAGTTATAAACCTTCTCAGATCAACACTTGGTAACATGATCTATATCTATGCTGTAATATTTTGCTGTAACTCTGGCTAACCAACAATGGGTAGTTCTGCGTGTTTCATTTTTCTAATAAAAAGAGTGAAAATCCATCCTGGTTACCTTTATAATAAGAAAGTGTCGGCTTCTACCGAATAAAATCACTTCTCAGACATCACTATTTTAAATAGTCCGAGACTATTGGTCTTTTCTAATAACAACTCAAGCAAAAATTCTCTTTAGTTAATTAGCTTTATTGACGCCCCACCAATCTTAGCTTGCATCACTTTAGTACGCTGCCATCTAACTTACCCTCTAAACTGAAGCTTGTTACTAATGAGACATGACTGGGACTTACTTTGGTGCCTTTTCGCCTATTAACGATGTCAACTTTTCTGGGTCGTTATCCACTGTCTTTATTTTTACAATATTTTATATGTACTTTTTGACACTTATTTACAAACAACCGTTTAATGTTGCCTTTCATTTTTGTTACTTCTTGTTAAGTAAGTAACAAGTTTAATAGATTTTTGAAATGTGTGTTGAAATAATTACGATGTAGACTGATTTAATTTGAATCTATTTACGTATTTATGTGTAGTCATGCAATTTGTTTCAATCTCTTTCTTCTCTTTCCTTTCATCTTCTTTGAGAGGTTGAAGAGGAAGTAATGGTGTTGGTGACAGTTGTTCCATTGCTTTGATTTTTGGTTTTTGTGTGAACCGTTCCCAAATGCCCTAGAGAACACCCGCTAAGCTCTTCGTTTCCTTAAAACGCGCACAATAAACTAATATTCCCACGTGCTTAATGAATCATGAGTAAACACTCCAATAAAATTAAAATGGGGCTGGAAAACCCGCCACGTACTACCGGAGTTTTAACAACTTCTAATAAACTTCTAATAGCAGTTAAAAAAAGTTACAAAATTTCCGACTTCTCAATCATGTATTACTATGCTCGCTGTATCTATTTTCATTATAGTCTGCTGGATTGCTCTTCTATTAGCACATGCAGGATTTTAAAACTCTGTTTTATTCCTGACTCTCTATGGTAACCAATTACTTTAGATTATATCCTTGTTTACAGGTATATTAAAGCCAACAGCTGTTATTACTTGAAATCTTAGATCAAGCTACTGCATTTTGCAATACACGCTATATTTCCTCTCCAGTTTCTTTCTATATGACAGCCTCTTCATTATAGACTTCTATCACTATTATGGATCTGGGTCTGATTTTTGACGATTGTGTATAACTTATCAGCATGATCGATTTAAATAAATGAATAAAAACTATTTGGGCGTAGACTCCAACTATGCTAACCAACTCACTCTTAATTTGTAACGGGAATACTTAATTAAACTTCTTGATATTAAAGTCATTAGAAGTTATAATACTCTTTGTTGGCATTTTTACCTCTTTGTCGAGGCTACAATTTACTTAGGCCACTAACTACTGAATAATAACTGATACATTAAAGATGAAGCATTTATTGGAAAACCAAACAGAGCTACAACAAATTACAGTAGAAAATATATTATGGATCAAGAAAGCTCTTATTTAAAGCGTACTAAATAGGTGAAGATATTAATCAAATCCAGCTCTACCCGTAAAACTTTTTCTGCTTCATTCCTTGTCTGCTTGAAAAATAAAGCTCCCTAAATCCATAATCTATTTTCTACTGTATTTTGATGAAGCTTTATTTGGTTTCCTTCAAATATCAGTTGATATTTTGTAGGTCTGCTCTACAAACATTGGTTTATCTACCTTTTCACCGGAAATAAATTGTCTCATGTCCCTACAACTTATACCACTGTTCGTAGTGTTACGCGTCCTTCCATCCCTCTGGAATCTTGCCCAAAGTAGTGCCAATAATTTTGGGATCTTTGAACACTCTTGGTACTCAGTGTTATAGTTTTTCTGTAAAATTACTTCTTGGTTTTTCCTCAATCTTCCCTTTCCCATCAGTAATTCTCGGAATTACTGGTTTACTCCAGTACTCAAAGGACCATACCGTGGTGTGCTGTTGCTGGTAAGAAGCGCAATGTCTAAAACTGTTTAATCGATTCAATGGGTGCTAATGAATTTGGTCGCGTTTGGTAATCGGCGTACTCTGTGCCCTCACCCCCTATTCATTTAGTGGTGCAGAAAGTCCCACATGCGCTCCTTGCCTCCTAATGAGGTCACGAGGGCCATTACTTTATAGATATGGTTACTAATATTTTGTTTGTTCTCAGGAACCCGTCTTAATTCTTGCTACTCCATCTCAGCTTGTCGGGAACAATTGGCGCCCAACTAGTTGACTTGAGAAAATGGCTAGAGGCCCCCGAAGTCACGCCTTCTATAGGAGAGGACGCGTCTCCAATTATTCATTCTCACAAAATTAAGGACCTGGAGCGGACAAAGTTAATATTACTGGGAAGTTACTGGACCTTCTCCTAGATCGCGTCGTCACTCCACTAAATACGTGTATCCTAATATACCTCCAATCTGAAGATGCTGTTGTGGTAATTCGCTCATTTGTTCATGACAAGACGCTGTCACTCAGCTCGATCCATACTTAATTAATGCTCAACCTAAAACAATTCGAGTTACATGGCCCCGTATCGCACCAACACAATTGGGTAGAAAAGATATGATACAGAAAAAGTTGATTTCGGTGTACGACTTCGGCGTGAACAGCAAATTAGAGTTTGGAGTCGTTTTTCATGTTAAAATCAAAGAGGGCGTTCAATGCTCCACACAAATACAAATCAACCTTAATGAGTAGAAAAAACACGAAAATATTTTCGTAAAATCTACAACAGATGAGTCTTATTAAGACTACAAGAACAAATCACTTTTGAAATAACTACATCTCTAGCTAATACTTCGACAGACATTGAATAATACAAAAGTAATTTGCGTGTTACAAAATAGCAAAGCAATACTAGTTTGAACGTATTTCTTTCTGTAAAATGAACTAAAAATGATTGAATGTACGTTTGTGAGTGACTATACTATGGTAATTTGGATATATTTAACCTTAATGAGCTCCTAAAAATAGTTAAGCTCTCCGATTTCCCATCAGATTCGCCATATGAAAATCTTAAACCAGATTCTCCTTCGGTGTTATCTTTCGTCACAGAGGAGGAGGTCATGTTACCATTCTTTGGCACATTGTCCCATTTTTACCTAACTCTGGAAATTTGCCTAACCCGGTGCTAATTTTGATTTTGGTATTTTGGTACACATTGTTCTCATTTCTCGCTTGTAATTCCTGGAATTACTGGTTTACTCCAGTGATCAGTGCCTCACATTTTCATGGTGCTAGAGCTCGGGTACGAATGTCCAAAACTATTTAATCAATCCACTGGGTCGCGGTTGCTAAACGGTGCTCGAGGTCACTTTATAGACACGGTTACTAATGTTTTATTTGTTCTCAGTAACCCATCTAGATTCTTAATGCTCTGTCTCAACTTGCGGATAACAAAAGTTTTCTTTATTCTTGCACACAGTTTTTGTCTGCCTCTGTAACATCTTGAATATTCTAAACCATTTAACACAACTAACCATCACTGGTTCTGCCTTTGTCTACGAATTTATTGACAGTCCACCATCTCCAGAATCATAAAAACTTATTCAAACATCACACTTTGAATTTAAAGCTAAAGAAATTCGATGGCCATCGAAGACTAATATACCACTGAGTCTAATTTACGACATTACTTAGGACTTTATACATAACTTGGAATGATCGCTATGATTAATAACTTATCTCGTTCATTTTTCTCGATGTGTAGGTCTCTCATATTTATTTGACGCATCTCTTTTTTGATTAAGCAAATGGAATTGTATGTTGAATTTATTAAATACATACTCTGTTAGCTTTAGAAAACTCTTGACGAATTCTTATTTGACATTTTCTATATCCTACAGCGGACAAAAGTGATGAAGAGGTTTAACTTCTCTATGCGAGTTTAGACTGGGCCAACTAAAGGAGCGAAGAGACCACCTGATACAATTCTGTACAGAATACCTGATACATACTCCCGCGAAGAAGACTATACACCTGAAAATTTCCCCAGGGCAACTCAGAAAATATAGTGAGGAACCAGATCAACTTCATTCTAGTTAGATTTCGTAATCTGACTCCGGAGCGTCCGCATATCCAGGTGCAGAAGAAATGATCATAATCCTATAGTGGCAAATTAAAATTAAAACTAACAAAGAAGAACATACGTTAAAGAAATAAAAATGCAGTTGCTAAAAGACCAATCGACAAAATTGCTAGTCTAAAGCGATCTAAACAATGGTCTGAAAAATATAAAACTAGAAACGCCAACGAATGATGAAAGTATAGATGTAACCTGGATATGAATAATGAATGTAGCTAATACATCGACTGAAAAATATTTACAAGCAAAAAAAAAAAACGACGAAAAGGTAAAGATAGGTGCCCGAAAGCCTGGAACTTATGGAAAGAAGAAACCTCGAAAAGCAGAAATCAGCATAATGAATTATATTTGATAGGTATTTCTCGTATATAATGTAATATTTGGTATTTTTAAAACTGCTATTTCATAATAATATTAATACCTAAAATTTATGGTAATGAAAGAAAAATTATTCAACGCAATTACGTAAAGATTCACTTTCGTGAGAAATAGTCCGAACGCCGAACATCAAATCTTCACCGCGCCCGCAAACAAAAGAAATTACATAACGAATATTAATTAAGTCCGGTGGCATTTCAATTCGACTCGTCGAATTTTCGCCGCTGTTTTTTTTTTAATCGAAGGCGCGATAATAATAAAAACAATAAAACAATGCCCCTATAATCTAAAATCGTGACTTACAAAACGATTCAATCCCTGTCATCGAGTTTTAATCATTAATTCTAGCATTTGCGAAATGCAGCTTTTGTTTTATTTCTTGAACACTGGAAACGCGAATTAATCTTATTGTCACCTCAAAAGTAAGATAAATGGGATGAAACATGAAACGATTTCGCAATTGTGCCTCTTTCAAAGTGTACATGCATTTCGCGCAGATAACGTACGCCATTAAAAGGATGTCCTTCATGCTTGAACGTCAACAAAAGGAAGTCGCGGAGTGGATTTCACGTGTTTTTGTCGGAGGGAAAATGGAAAGACGAAATATAGAAAATTGAAGTCGGTATATCAATTTACTTAAGAAAAAAATAATGGGAAAACGTAAAAAAAATAAATTTTTGTCAAGTTTAATTAAGTTTTCAATTTATCAGGCGTTTGGTTTATGCAAATTATAAAGGCGGTCATTTATTTTTAAGGTAAAAATAAAAAAAAATTATATATTAAATATAATAATATTACAAATTAAATAAAACATAATAAATAAAAAAAAGCAATTAGTTTTCATTAAATGTCGAAATCATTTATATGATTCTATTTAAATTAACTAATGGTATAAATTGTTAATTATTAATTAGTA
Source organism: Ontholestes murinus (assembly GCA_963969525.1). Classification (NCBI taxonomy): domain Eukaryota; kingdom Metazoa; phylum Arthropoda; class Insecta; order Coleoptera; family Staphylinidae; genus Ontholestes; species Ontholestes murinus. Next base: position 70,401,773 of record OZ018390.1, on the reverse strand, counting down.
TCATTATCGTATCGAATGAATACTTATGATGAAATGAATGTGTTAATATTTAATTATTACGTAATCAATAATTATTAACGACGATAAATTTTATGTGATGTAAACAAAATAATGGAGAAAGTCCGGTGAAGTATAGGAAGCATCTTCGAAATACGGAAATGCACGCCGTGACATGAATCCGGAGAGGAAGCGGCTTCCAATTATGATCATCGCATTTCGCGCAAATAAAATAACAAATTAATAACATAATCGTCTCGTCGGATTCGCGCGAAATTAATTTCGACGAGTATGAATATTTATGGTGGGAAAGTTAACCTGCGGAATTGGAGTAATTAAAGCATTTGATGGAATAATTGAATTTGATTGACTGACGGGATTTACGAGGCGCCGTCGTGCCGATGATGGAAAAATATTCCGACAGGGGTTAATAGCAAAAATGACAACTTACGGGTTTGCGGGTTTCATTCGGTAATTATTTATTTAAAAGAATGAATTATGTAGAATTCACAGCAAATATTGTAAATCAAATGTAACTAGTAAATTGTAGATGTTTACTTCACAACGCTATAGTGGAGTTTAATAAATTGTTATAATTTCTACATATATTAATATAAAATTTTAAAATGAAATGCCATTTTATTAAAAAGTATTGAAGCTTTTAAGGTTAATATTTAACCCCTTATAAATTGCTAGGCTATATTTACAGTGCTAAAAAATACCCTTATAATGATTTTATAGTTATATACACATGTGTATACGAGAGTTACCTTCCCTCCTATCGGAAATATACGATTCAAGTGTTATCATCAAACAACTGACATACAAAACATAAAGTACGACCTTTTGACAATATAGGTACCGGAAAGTTTTGATGTCCATGCGCTATTTGTTTTGTTTCTAGTGACAAAAAAACATTGATGTTAGCCAAGAAATGGAATGAAGTCGTAAACTTTTCCCTAAGATTTTTTTTACAACTGTTGCTATGGATAATCTTAATAAGAGTGCATCTATGTACTTAATTCGACATTTAGTAATGAAGTAACCAATAAAAACCACTATAATTTATGGAATTCGTCATGTTCTTGGTTTGCTTAGTGACGAAGTTTGCAAAGGTCGTATAAAATCGGTTGTTCCTCCAGAAAACATTAATGTGCATGAACTGATATTGCAAGGTCACCATGTGACTTATTGTGAGATTCATGCATTCTTGGGCTTTAGTGGAACCAGCATACATTTCCTATTACATACATTTTTGGATGTCAAAAAAAATGTCTACGTTGGATCCCATATAATTTAGCAACCGCTAAAAATTGCTGGAGATAGATGTTCAAAACTTTAGTGCTTCTACACACCTCAATGATATAACATATGACGATTCATAGATATAAGCGTATAAGCTGGAAAGTAAACTAGAGTCGACTTTATCGGTAAATCAATCTGAGCCAAATGCAACAAAAGTTGTTCGTGGATGAAGCACTTCGAAGTAAATGAACGCTTTTCTTCCGCAAAACCGGACATGATGCAATTACATCATTAGTGCAATATCGGCGGTCAATTCTAAATGATAAACAACCATTTATTTGCCAGAAGTCTTGGGCAAATCAAGGGAAACCGACCGCCGAAGCTGTATCATTTTCTACCAGGACAAGGCAAGCTTTTACACATTGGTTCAATCAAGAGATTTATTGAGAACTGAAAAAGACTAATTGATGGGTCATCCACCATATAATCAATTTTAATCGGAATGAAAAAAGTAGTTTAAGGTCATCCAAATATCTATTGATCTCCATTAAGAATATATTGACAAACAATAAACCCATATACGAGCATTATATAAATAAACGAAATTATAGGTCTAGATCTATCAATTCTGTCTTGGATCATGTAGTCGTTTAAATTTCATATAAACCAACATGTTGTATCTTTGCGGAATTTCTTATAAAGGGGGACGTGTGGATCCTGTTGATGTATTAGGAAGCCCCTGTAAAGAAATAGTGCTCTTTTACATCTCTCCCAACAAAACACAGGAGGAATTCCAGGAGTGACTGTCTACGTTCCAGGAATGCTTGTTGAGCCAGAGGGGAAGAATCATCATTTCACCCCAAAGGTTGAAATGAAGCAGAGCTGGCCGCAGATGGGAGGTCTTAGAGGAGTGCTTGACTTTCCTGGAGCTAGACGTGGCCAACATAGGTAGCGATGCTACATTAGTGAGGTGGCAGTCGTCCTCCATTATCGACCTGACTCTGGCGAACGAAGCAATGTTGGGAAGGATTAACAACTGGAGGGGAGGATCACAGGTTCATAAAAGGAACGAAGGAGACAGGGACAGAGCCAGGTAACGATGTGGGAAACTTTAGCTGCGTTGTCGGAACCCCAGGCTCTTATTTACTTTTTAAAATCTCCAAACGAACATCCTCGATCAACATATAGCACCCAGAACGTAGTTGATCAAATCAAGGAGGCTGAGATTAGCACAACATTGTCACCTCCACTAATAATTAGGCTCCTCCCACAAACAAGAGAAGAAGATCAAGCGTGCCAGGAGAAAACACGTCACGTAAAAACAATAAACAAACACGGGAACACATATTTATGTGTGATTGGGTTGTAAACATTGTACATTCTTAACTTTAATATACAATTTCTGCAATTAAATGAACGGTTTTTCGATAAATTTTAACGTCACAACAGATTAGTCTCACTTGAAAGTCGATTTTTGCGCAATCTTCTCCGGACGACTGCGGACTGCATCCGATCGAGAAATCCCGAGGAGGCAGAAGGGAAGCGTCAGGGCGGTATATTGATGGGCGCCAAGGGTCGCGAAGGCTTAAAGCGCAGCCAAAACGGCGAAGAGTTATTTGTCCAGATGCAGAAAGAAGAAAGGGAATATGTAGATACTGGAGGTGGCCAGCGCTGCGGCAATGAAGAATCTGTGCATTAAGATCGGGCGCAGTAAAGAGGAGATATGGAGGAAACTCTGTAAGGAAGTGAATGCAGACGTATGGGGCAGGCCTTGCAGAGTAGTGACCAAAAGGTTAGGAGCAACCCGGCCAAAGGCCGGTTCACGTGTCACTCGAGGGATTGAATGCATTGTGGCCAAGCTTTTCTGGCATAGACGGAGCTTGGTCAGGGCTGGACCTCAGACGGAGGAGATATACGACTTAGTGCTCTGTATAGTGAGGACAGCCAGGGCTCTTTCACGGCACAAGGCCCCTGGACCAAGGGGAATACCCAACGAAGCCATAAGGAAAGTTGTATGAGAGGAACCAGACGGGTTCACGGAGTGCTTCAATAAATACCTTAGTGAGAAGAAGTTCCCGGGAATATATGAGAGGGCCTTACTGATCCTCCAGCCAAAGTCAGGTAAGCCAGAAGAAGAGCTTAATGTACAATGAGTTCTATACTCTACTAACACAGATTGGGGCAATTTTAAACTAGCGTCTTTTACCCCCTTTATTCAGTGATCCATACGACCTGTCATTCCTTACACCTAGCCATTTCTGAAAATCTACGAGCGATTCACGAAACGACAATAGAGTGCATATTGGCAAATTGTCACGTTGGAATGTAATACAATGAATACAAAGGCTATTATGGACAAGATGGCGCAAGTAATACCACCACCAAGAAATGTTGAGGCCAGAATGTCTGTTGGATGGAGAAGCGAAGTTGTTAGAGAGATTGCTAGCAAAAAGAGTTAGAGACAAACTGGAGGCCTCCAGGAATCTGTATAACCAGCAATACGGATTCAGGAAGAGCAGATCCACGGTGAACTGTCATGGGGTGAACCGTTGGGGTGTCGAAAATATGTGCGGGGAGTAAATGAATTTTTGTATTTAATTAATTAACTAGTGAATCGAGAACATGAGATTGCATTTTACACATAGATCACGAGCGGTACCACATCGACACTCCGGTTTAGCTAAAAAATAAATAAAATATGAGAAAATGACTTGCCTTCTCTTCGTCGGCGTCTTGTCTGAACACAAAACTTTTGTTTATGGTTTCTTTTTCGTTATTAGATATTATTCATAAAGAAATAAAAACTCAGTGTTCAGTCGAAAATATAATTGAATTTAATAAAACTAAACAAACTATACAAACAGGAAACAAATAAAAATACTAACAAATAGAATGAAATTAGTGAAACTAAAGAAAATCAAATAATGAAAAGAAAAATTGACTCATTCACAAACTCTTCAGCAATTCTTCAGGGTTGCATCCTTCTTGAAACTTCAACTTGTGTTCCGAGTAGTTTCTCATCCGTCAGGAAAACTATTATCTTTCATTGCTCTATCTTCTGGAGGTGGAAGGGCGCGTCCTGGTGGGGATTTCTTCCCTTCTTGGACGTACCGTCTCGTTGAGGTACCGAGGGAGCTGTTATTATTTACATGATCTATTAATATAATACATATTGACAAATAAACAAATGTTCTGTCGATATGTAGGCGAGCTACCAATGTATATCTCCAACTTTACACATTTTGGAAATTAAATTGTGATTTATGTGACCATTTATATTTATCGCGAGGAAAACAATCGGGCAACGTTTTTACGCGAGCTAATGTAATTTTATGTCTTAAATCTCAAGGTTCTGGTGTTTTCGGTAAACCACCGGTAACACGACTCTCTGAGAAAAGTGAGGAGACTGGCAACAAAGACGACCAGCGGTCCACTGCGTACTCATGGGAACCAATCATTTCCTAGCAGTATCTATCGATGACAGGAACGCATTCAACAGCATACCCTGGCCGGTGATGATGGAAGCGCTGGTGAAGAAAGGGATCCCGGGGTATTTAATCAGCATCCTAGGCAGCTACCTAGATGAGAGGGAACTGCTGTTGAGCAGAAGAGGAGCAGGGAGAACCAAGGGCGAGAGGTTAACTGTGCTAGGACAGGAGGTGGGTATTAAAACTAGCATGAAGTAGTGGTGATAAAGGCAAATCCAAACCACAGCACTCAAGTCCTAGAAGAGGCGGCTGGAACAGCCAGGGCGGTCTCCAGGCTAATGCTAAATTGCAGGGGAACAGGTGAGGTCAACAGGCGTAAAGAGGAATATAAAGCGCATACAAATCACAATCAGGCCGGGCTTGCTACGGGTGTTCCGAGGATACACGATGGTGTCAACAGAGGCGGTTGAAGTTCTGTCGTCGTCGGTACCCCCAACCACTATGGTTAAGGCCTGGGAGTGGATATGAAGCAGGATTAGAGAGGAGGCGGGCAAAGGGAGGACAAAGGCTGAATGGTGGGAACGCAAGATAGCGGAGGTGGAGCAAGGAAAACAAAGGAGCAGTAACGCACCGGATGATCCCTGAAGAAAGGCCATGGATGGACCGCAAATACGACCAGATGGACTACTTTCTGGCCCAGATCCTCTCGGGGCATGGATGCTTCCAAACCAACCTCGTGAGGACCGGAAAGACGGCCACGGAGCAGTTCTCTCACTACAAGGAAGCAAGCGACGACCTGGAGCCCACTTTTGAGAAATGCATCAAGGAACACCAGCTGGGTGGCGGTAGGGCCATTCACCAATATGGTGCTATCTAGGAAGGAGGAGACGAAGCGAGCTAATATGGAAATATAATGTGTATGTATAAATGTCATGTAAGTACTGTAAATAGGGTAAATGAGAGGGCGCCAGGCATGCATGCCATTGGCGATCCGCTGGAGTCCTGTTTCCTGGGAGCTACTTCTGGTCATTCGCGGCCAGTATATCCCAATACATTTTTTTTAAACCGAGCGCTTATAAGTTCTCCTTGAGAGTATAATTGGTAAGCTAGCTGTTAATTCTGATATTGTAAGCGATTCTGATGCAGGTAATTATCTTCCTACTTGCAAGATCGCAGCTAACTTCACGCTCAGCGTACTAGATAAGCTAATGATTCTAAATATGATAACAAATTTAGTGCTAAATAAAACTTTGTTCTCAATAAATAAAATCACTAACAAGAATACGATTAAGGTAATGAAGAAGAAATGTTTCTTCTAGTAAATTTTGTAGAAGCAATGTGTGACCCTATGTATATCAGGACAAAAATTCTATTTCTTAAATAATTGACTCACTTATATCTTGGTAAAACATTAAGAAATGATAGATAAATCATTAATAAATATCAAAAACTCTAATTACAGGTTAAATAAAGTCTTGGTGTTGTTTCACAATTTTTACATATAAACCGTTGGTCATTCTCAATGACATATCCGCTTCAGAATGACCAACGGTCGAAACTAGTCGGAAAAATATATAAAAATTGTGAAACAACCCCAAGATGAAATAAAATACCACATAGTCACCACCATAATGTTTCTCAACACCAAGAGTTTAATTAACCTCTAATTAAAATAAAAATATTTCGCCACGGGTGGGAATTTAATTTAATATTGGATTGATGAGGCTTTTACTTGGTGAAATTCCATTATATAGGTGATAAATAAAACACTTGGGTTTTGAGAATTTACACAATTTAATGTCGATGCACTGCGACAATTGTTTCGCCACACAGTGGCTTCATCAGGCAGATGATAAATGGATATAATGAACTACAATAATTACTTAAATACTAAACTGTGTTTAATTTAATTTAATTTAATTTATTAATAATTCTATTGGAAAATCAATTTGAAACATCTGTATAGATAGATATCGGATCAAGAATTTTGACTAGACAAGGTAAAATGATGCAACAGCTGGTTTTCAGACAACACAACTCCAAGAGGAGACGCATTGTCCGTACTACCGATGGCAAATTAGTTTACCAAAAGTTCTAGGACAAACATAGGGGCATCATACCTACCAGGCCCTAGGAACGTTCGCGCATGTGTGCAGCCGCGTTCTGTACCACAATTACAAAAAGGAGAAGATCGTCAGGGCCTTCCAGTTAGAAGAACAAAAATTTTCGTGATAGTACACATAGCACAGCACAGCACAGAAGACCTCTGTTAAGGGTAAAGGCAAATAAGCTGTGTTGTTAAATTTCATCACATGAACAATTTTACCTCTAGGTATCTTTAAAAGTTATTTCGAAGAACCTGATAATTCACCAGTTAAATCTAGATAACTAACTAAACGGTGTAAAACTTGAATTAATAAAGATAAACTAAGGTGAGTCATAGGAATATAGATACCGAAAATTTGAGTCTACTGCATAACAGATATGAACTATAAAAATAAGATCGGAGAGCGATTCCTATGAAAAAGTTCTTAACAATATTACCTTACTTACGTAAAACAATTAAAAATTGCCATCTAAATATAATAGATTATAAAAAAACGCCTTTGATGAATTTTATTTTAGGCTTTCGATCCGGAAAAAAAAAATCGTCAATATATGAAAACATGATTGTATTGAAAGCTGAAACTATCCTGAAGCAATATTTACCGCTAAACTAATAACACAACGTTTTATAGTCCTTGTTTCTTGTGAAGTTTTCGGTATTTAAAGGCCGAAAGGAAAGTGAAAAAGGAGAGCTTGTTGGTTATTTTCAAATCTACAAAACTCTTCCAGGCAAAAAACTACATTTTCTTCACTAAATATTTTGCAGTTTCAACATTATTTTTTACCTTAGGTTTTTATATGAAAGTGAAACAATTCTTACGAATAGAAAGAATTTCTTAAAGAATTGACTCTATGATGACAAAACTTTAGCTTTCATTCAGTAAAATTCTATGAATCGTCGTGAGATTTCAGTTGCAAAGTGAAGAAATTAAGGAAAAAAATACGTAGTTGTCTCTTAAAACTACCCAAACTGCGACAGTTTTGCATCTGAACCAAAATTTAGAAAGAATTTCGTTTGAGTATTTAATACTTTGTATAAACAGTAGTAATTTCTCAAAGAATTAAGTCGCTATTATCTTGATTAGAAATTTAAAAGACTTAGTTCGTTTCACAGAAAATTTATTATTTCTTCTCCTACTAGTTTCGACAATATGTCATTATCAAGGAGAGGAAATATTGCCGAGACTAGTGGAAGAAGAAATTTTCTGTTTTTTTTTAAATTCCTAATCAAGATATTTTAAAAATGTTCCACCACGGGGTAAGTGAGCAATTAATTAAATATAAGTCGCTGATGATAAAAGATTTGAAAATGGGAGATGTGACACTCTTGTTGTGTTCCATTTCTATATTCTCAAGTAACTGACACGTGTTTCGGTCCTTACGGATCATTATCAAAGTTACAACAAAGTTCCAACTCTTGTTATGTTCCATTCCTTTATTCTCAAAATTTTAACTTTGGTAATGATCCGTCAGGACTTTAACACATGTCAGTTACCTTAGAATAAAGAAATGGAACATAACAAGAGGTTTACATTTCCCAATTTGAAAATTTGGTTCGATCAAGAGAGTAGCAGAAGTAACAATTATATAAAAAAATTGATTTCATGAATTGTCAAGAGATTTTGGTAGCTAAATAAAGAGATAGAGGAATGAAATGCAAAAAAGTTTTACAAAGATTTCAATTTCGATTAGATGTCCCTTATTCGATTATAATAAAAACATAGGAGGCTTAGACATATTTAATCAGCTACATGCCTGTTATAATCTGTACTGTAACTATTACACTGCTTAGATGCAGTTTAGTAAACCAACTTCTAAGATAATACTCTGGTTACAAACAGATATCCTTGTGGCTAAGAAAGGAAAGAACAAAATAATAAAAATTGTCGGATGTTTAATTATTCAATGTTACGAATATGTTTAATTATTAATGCTAAATTTTGAATGATACAACCACTCTTGGCAGGTACGTGAGATGCAGTAGTAATAAGAAAAAATGATTAAAAGGGCAATGTTTCTATTGTAAATGTCTTTTGTGCATTGGATGTAGCACACCTTTTTTGGTTTCTAATTTGAAGGACTAGCTTAGAAGAAGTATAGTAAATCGACCAGTTAAAATATTTATCAAAAATATAAAAGAACAATTGATAAAAGAACCTTTGACTAATTTGTAGCATACTTACTAAATTTATTATATTTTTCAGTATCGAGAATTTCAATTTATTACGGTTGGTCATGAGTACGCTTAATTAAACAGCATTTATTGGGATACATAAAGGGTAGGTTATGTCAACTAATTTTAACTTAGTTTATTGGGTTAGGTCAAGAATACGCTAGCTCAAATTATTATTGCTTGAGGTAGGTCAAGGATACGCTAGATCAAGTTATTATTGTTTGAGGTAGATCAAGAATACGCTAGATTAATATTTAATCGGTTTCTAGTTTGTACGTAACTTTAACCGGTAGAATTATTAGATGGGGCCAACTCTCAATCACCATTTGCGTATTTATCTTGTTTGAAATTTCAATCAAATCAACTTAAAAACTCTAAAATAACCAGTAAAATATTACCTCAAATTTTTGAACATTATAAAACTGACAAAATAAAAAGAATTTAACACAAGTAATAGTATTTAAGATAAAAATCTAATCAGGACCCTTAGGCATGTTGTACAGATAGGATTATCTATTAGTGTATAATATAATAAAGTGTGTTTAGACAATACTAACATTATTTGACTATTTTTAATTTCAAAGTATTTCGAGAATATTTCATTTCGGTGTAGAAGTAGGTAGAATATAACTGATAATACTTGATTTTATATGCTTTTACTTCATGATACATTGTTTAATAATAAACTACGAACTTTTTCTTCATCCGTCACTTGGTGAAACATAATTTAACGATAAGATTAGTATAGAAATTTGTTGGTGAGTTACCTAAAGATATAATTAAAACTTGATTAAAACACTTTCTTCACAAATAATTTTTATTTCGCTATTTAGATTATTTGTGAAGAAAGTGTTAGTGTTTTAATCAAGTTTTAAGTTAAATTAGTAATTGAAAGCACTTGGTTTTACTTGTTTCACAATTTTTATTAATTCCCTAACTAGTTTCAATTTCACCATCATTCTCAAAGGGGTTTTTAAAACAATTCCACCACCATCATTCTCAAAGGGGTTTTTAAAACAATTTACATTTACAGTAAATATATAAATATATAGTCTTGAATGAGTTTCTCACTTTCCACTTGATAAAATAGTAATAAATATAATTTTTATATTATTAGTTTTTTAGTAAGATTTCGTTCAACTGAAGAAGCAATAAATTTGTAGAGCAAATTATTCAGAATGTTACTTATACATAGTAAAAATTGACAAACATAGAGGCATCATTCCTTTGAAGGCACAAGAACCTTTACGCATGTGCAGCCGCGTTCTGTATCACAAGTGCATAAACGAGAAGATTGTCAGGGCCTTCCAGTTTGAAGAACAAAAGATGGTCATGGCAGTACTCAAAGCACAGAAGATCGCTGTTAAAGATAAAGGCAAATAAGCTGTCTTGTTAAATCTCATCAGATGTACAAATTCACTTCTAGGTATCTTCATAAGTCGGTTAGAAGAACCTTTATCAAATTCCAGTTAAATCTAGAAAACGAACTTAAAGGTGTAAAATTTGATTTAGTCAAAGATAAAGTAAGGTCGGTCATAGGAATATAGATACCAAAAATTCTAGTCTACTGTATGACAGATATTAACTTCTATAAGAATAAAATCGGATAGTGATTTCTATGTAAAAGTTCTTAATAATATTACCTTACTTACGTATAAATGACAAATAAAATTGCCATCTAACTGCGATAAATTCTAAAAATAACGCCTTTGATGAAATTTCTTTTAGGCTTTCGATCCGGAAAAAAATCGTCAATATATGAAAACCTGATTCTATTCAAAGGTTAAACTATCCTGAAGCAATATTAAATTGATATTGAAACTAATAACGCAACGTTTCACAGACTTTGTGAAATTTTCGGTGTATAATGGTCGAAAGAAAAGTCACAAAAGAGGGATTCTAGGTTAGGGTGTTGATTTCGAACCTACTACTCTTCCAAGTAAAAAATACTACATTTACTTTGCTAAATATTTTACAGTTTCAACATTACTCACTTTACTTCTTTATATGAAATTAAAACAATTCGTACCAATAGAAAGAACTTTTTATAAATAGTTGACTCATTGATAACAAAAGTTTAGCTTTCATTCATTAAATATCTGTGAATAGTTGTGAGTTTTCGGTTGTAAAAGTGATATAAAGGCAAACAGTATGTAGTTGTCGCAAGCCCAAAGCCTAAAATCACCCAAATCGTGGCAGCTATGCTTCTGAATAAAAATATAGAAAGAATTTCGGTTGAATGTTGAATACTTTGTATAAAAACGAATTTCTCAGAGTCGCTGATAATAAAAGATTTGAAAATTGCAAGAACTAAAACTCTTGTTGAGTGCCATTTCTTTATTCTCAGATATTTTTACTATTTAATACATTGCCTGATTCTCTTAGTGTATTAATAGTATCAAGAAGTTTAAACAAAATGTATTTAAGTTCTTATGTGGGAAAGAAATATATGTATGCATATGATTTTATTTTCTATGTATTTTTTGCGCATCATTATCAAAGTTAGAACATGGTTCTTACTCTTATTTTGTTCGATTTCTTTATTATCAAAGTTATAACAAAGATCTAACTCTTGTTATGTTCCATTTTTTTATCTTCAAATTTTGATAATGATCCATGAGGACTGAAACACGTGTCAGGTACTTGAAAATAAACAAATAGAACATAACAAGAGCTTTACTTTTCCTAATTTGAAAATTTCCATCAAGAGAGTAGCGGAACAAGTATAGGTTATATAAAAGATTTGATATTGTTAATTGTCATGAGATTTCGGTTTCAAAATGAAGAGATAGAGGAATGAAATTCGAAATTGATTTCGATTTTCATTGGACGTCCCTTAATAAAAATATGATAGTCGTAGACATGTTACAGTACTTAGGAATATTTTAGTAAATCAGCTTCTAGGGGAATACTCTGGTGACAAACTGAAAGCCTTGTGGTTATGAAAAGGAAGAACTAAATAAAAAAAATTGACGGACGTTCCATTACCCATAAAATCACGATTGTTAGATGCTACAGCTACTTCTTGAAAGTGCATTAGATGCATCAGTAACAAGAAAAAAGTGATCAAGAGGGCGTTCTTTCTATTGTAAACGTATCTGGTGCCTTGGATGTATCACTCGTTTTTATGAGTGAGTTTTAGATTGAAGGACTAGCTTATAAGATGTCTAGTAATTTGACCAATCAAAATACATATCAAAAAGTTAAAATCACAATTGATAAAAGAACCTTTGATTATTTTTTAGCATATTTACTAAAATTATTAATATATTTAAGTATCGAGAATTTCAATTTATTATGGTTGGTTATGAGTATGCTAGATTGAACAACGCTTTTTGGGATAAGGGTAAGTTATGTTAGCTCATAATTTATTGGGTTAGGTCAAGAATACGCTATCTCAAATTACTATTGCTTGAGGTAGGTCAAAGATACGCTAGATTAATTTATAATTTGCTTCTAATTATACGTAATTTTAACCGGTAGAATAGTTAGATGGATCAACCATCCTTTGCATATTTATCTTGTTTGAAATTTCGACCAACAAAACAACAAGTAAAATATTAAGCAATGTTTTACCTCAAATTTTTTAATATTATAAAACTGACAATATAAAAAGAATTTAATACAAGTAATAGTATTTAAGATACAAATTTAATCAGAACCCTTAGTCATGTTGTACAGATAGGATTCTTTAATAGTCTATAATATAATAAGGTGTGTTTAGACAATACGAATATTATTTGTCTATTTTTAATTTCAAAAGGATTTCGAGAATGTGAGAATGAGTCATAACTGATAATACTTGATTCTAGATGCTTTTACTTCATGATACATTGTTTAATAATAAACTACGCACTTTTTCTTCATCCATCACTTGGTGAAACATAATTAAACCATAAGATAAATTATAAATTGAAATCATTTGGTTTTACTTGTTGCACAATTTTTATTTATTTAACTAGTTTTGATCACACTATTATTCTCAAAAGGGTTTTTACAACAATTTACATTTACAGTAAATATATAAATATATTGTCTTGAATAATTTTCTCATTCACCACTTGATAAAACAGTAATAAATAGTTTTTATATTACTGTTTTCTTCGTAAGCTTTTATTCATCTGAAGAAGCCATACATTTGTAGAGCAAATTATTCAGAATGTTTTTTATATATAGTAAAGTTGTTCATTATTATTAATGAGATAACTGAACAAGTTCCTATTATAAGTTATTTTCAAGGAGTAACGATCACCTTCACGTGTAGTAGTTTTGTAGTTAAAACTTATTTAACCAAACATCAGAGTTATAATAGTATCATCAATTTGAATACAGAGTAAAAAAACTAATAATATAATTACGTTAATATAAAAACCTATCTGTATTCGTAGTTTACTAAAAATGGAAGAATCAAGTATAAAAAGATTAACCGTGTGTGTTTGTTCTTTTAATATATTACCATGTTTATCAGTTTACGATGCTATCGGCCCAATAGAGAATTTATTTAACGAGTACAGCTTCGGGCAACATGTTTAACCGTTGGATGCAATCATCCCTCAAATTATGAAACAACATCGATAGCCGTGCGAAATTGCAGGTACACCCTGGAGATACTCAGCCATTCAACCCTATATTCCTGATAAGTAATATAAGTTATTGCCGCACAATCATTATTTACAAAACAGAGCGTTTAACCAACATACGTGACTAATAATCATACAAATAATTAATCTAAACTAACTACAGTTATTGTAAATTACGTTCGTACCTCTGAATTGCACTTTATAATTATTAGTAAACGGTTTGATTAAAAAATATTATTACAATTAACTAATGGATACAATTAAATTATAGAATATAATTTTAACTAAAAATAAATCACGTTTTCTTTGTTTATAATAATGCTATCTGACTTTAATTTTAAACTTAGCATGAACAAATATAATTAAATATTAGAAATTTTATATAATTATAGAACACTTGTTTTTGAAATGATTGTAAACGATTGTATTATAATTGGCGCATTTGGTAGGATTAATTGCAGTATCCTACCGAATGAGCCATTTATAAACCAAAAGTTTTGAATTATTTTAAAAGTAAGTTATCTATAATTAATTTAATTTATAATAAAATAATGACTAAACTAAATAAGTAAATTTAGAAAGGTAAAATTATAATATCAAAATTCCTTTGACAGAAAATTAAATCGAGAGGTTTAATACTAGTATATAGAGGAGAAATATAATATTGAAACAAAATAAATCAATAAAAATTCCAAAAAATGAAGAACTCAATCAGAACATTTAGTTCTGAGGTAACAGTATACAGAGGTTTTAACAGAACTAAGAAAATATTACGCTTTTCACAATTAAGGCAAAAATAAATGGTATCTGGAGTAAAAAGATATGTAATAAGAAGATTATTTAATACCATTATTAAAATTTCACTTTCACACTCAACAATGTAAGTTCATGTCTTACGACCATCATCGCATAATCCGCATTAAAAATGTATACAGCGTACGCCGGAGTAAGGAAATGTGCTATTCATGGCCTAATACATTATAATTTACTTTCGATAGTTTACGAGAGGTGCGGGAACGTAACTCACACCGGCACAATGCACATTGTTTATAATAAAAGTAAACATAATGCCTAATAAGAGCAGATAAAATCACCAGCACCGTGCCTTGTCAATTTTTTTTTTTGTTCTGTGCGAAGGCGTAAAAGGGCACGATCATACATTAGAGACTTGAGACACGCACTATTTGTCGGTTCGTTTCGCAATTGGTCACGGTAATTTGGAGGAAATTGTAATTGAAGCCGTGGCACGTGCGTACACGCGGAATTGTGCAATTTTTTTTTTGTTTTCACTAAAAGTGTCTCTTTTTCGCGTTAACGGGCAGCCTTGGTAAATACGTTTTTCAATTAACGCGAGAAAGTCAAACTCCGTTGTGAAACGTCTAATCGAGTGCAGATACTATCGGCGGTTTGATAAGGTCCGCCTTTTTGGTACTATTATCGTTAATTGGTAATTTCTATCTCGGTGCAGGATAACGGTTTATGTTGGTCACCCACAGAAAAAAAAAAATAGAACAGAGAAAATACGTGCTCTGGGGTGTTTTCAAGTTCTGAGAATGTAACAGAAAGAAATTTTATTGGTAGAAATTACATTATTTAATAATCTTCAAAATATAATCAAAACCTATTGTTCGTTGAGAGAGAGAGAGAATAACATCTTTATTCGAACATAGATATTTACAAAATTAAAACATTTACAAATGATATATAATGTGTTAGTCTGTCCGTTTGGGCTATCGACCATCGGTCTTTCTGCCCTGTCTTGACTCTAAGTTATGTGTGAAAAATAAATATCTTTGCTAGCTTGTTCGTTGATTTTTCTTTAAACATCTAATATTTAAGTGTTGGGAAAATAAACCACGACAAGACCTTTTTATATTAATTTTTCCCATTATTTTTAGTTTGCAGAAGATATTGTTTTAATTTCTCTTTAATCTCTAGGGTGGTGTTGATATTGTTAGATTGACAGTTCTGTTTATTCACTCACTCGAAGATTTGGCGATCAACAGATTTATAAAATTCATACTCAGTTTTGTTTATTGGCCCACTCGAAGATTTGGCGATCAAAGGATTCATAAAATTCTAACTAACTTATTACTACTAAAAATATAAATCGCACCATAGTATGTATCAATAATATCAATGTATGAATATATAGTTGTAATTTTTACTTAATAAGTGCAAACATATTTCACCAATGATTATAGAACACTTAATTTAAAACTTGATTTTTATACCTAATATGAAGTTAAATATGATTTAATAAATTTAATAGGTTTTTTTATAGCAGTTATTAATGAAGAAAATATTAAATTCTAAATAAAGAAATCTGAGACATCATCAGAACTAGAGCACTCAATTATTCCACGTCGCCTTTGGTAATGAAATCTTGCTCCTGACGGCACCCTCAACAACGCCCCTACATTAACTGCATCACTTAAAACCATCACTCGCAGCGTACGATTATGCAATAAATGCATATTGCAGTTGATTAGTTGTCTAAAATAATGGAGTTGAGCTGTATCCCCCCTAGCCCCGTTTTTGGACAAGCGTCAAGAAGGATGTGAGAAATCGGGCCATGTGCCGCCGCTACAAACCCATTAACCGGTCGAAGTACCGAACCGTGTAATGGGGTGATCAATCAAAATGATCCCCTAATTCGGCATCGCATCCAAATACGGGTGGTCTGCCATACAAATATAGAATCCGTACAAGCATAAATAACGCGGGCGGAATTTCTGCAAAACCTATCATATGACGTCTCGAGAGAGAGAGAGAGAGAGAGAATGGTATTTTGGGTTATATAGGATGTAATAACTTATTAAGTGTCAATCAGTAAAAATTGTTCATTGAAGGTGGATCCTTGTACTTGGTTTTGTATAACAGATATATCTGTTATAGAAAACAAAGTGAAAAGTGTTTAATTTGTGAGTAAAAATAGTACCTAATTTGATATTAATGATAGATGATTTGAGTCCTCTTAAATAGTTAAGTCGTATTTTTGATTTCTTGAATTAGTTTCTCATGTAACTGGTGCTGAAACATTTTGTAATAAAGAAATAACACAAGTAAAACAAATCAAGCGTAAATTGTGTTATTTCTGTGCGTATTTTAGAAACTAGATTATTTTTATTTTATTTCACTTAAACGTCAGGTAACAAACAAACATTATTTTTTATAAAGATATAAAATAGCACTTAATTTCTTAAAGAGGTTCGCTTATGTCACACTCCTTGGCCTTTCACTCATGCAATTAATGACTTATGCTACTGATGGAGTTAATATTTAGCTGCTGATCAGATAACACAAATCATCCGTCTTAAGTATATAGCTTAATCTTATATTTGCCAGGGCTAGTTAATACTATAGAACATATTCCATCACCCTTGTAAAACTCTTGAAAGTTTAGTTCAATAATATCAATTAATTGCCAACGTGCTTATTTACATGATTCCAATGAGTTCAATTTTCGTTTGATGTAAAATAAGTAATCACTTCTTTGTAGGAGCTCATATGCAGTGTAGGTTGTCATTGCAGCAACGTATAACAATGTAGAACAAAGGCATAATTTCAACATGAAACTGAAATTATGTTTTAAATTTAAATATCAGTGCAAGGTCCACTTGAGATCTAATCTTTCTCAGTGAAGCTATACCTAAAATGGTCGTAGATGACCTGACCTAAAATAGCTATTTTTATTCCTTCAAAGGGATTACCTACAATGAAAGAAGCTAAACTTAAATCTAAAACCTCACATAAAACTTTTCAATTCAATTTCCCCCTTTTGATTACACATCTTAGTGCTTAAATTTAGAATAATAATACACATTTTTATTGACAAACTATATAATAAATAAATAATAAATAAACTTTATTCAAATATAGATGTAGTACATGACAGAATCATAAAAATAAACACAATACAATAAAATCAAATTCTACAGCTAATTGAATACGTCACAAAAAAACAAAAATTAAATCAAGAATGAAATTATTTGCAAATAATATAATCTTCTACAGAATAACATTATTTCTCTATGAGAAAAATTTTTAGTTTCTTTTTAAATGTAGATTCACTCGATACATCTTGCAAGCTTTTTGGCAGAACATTGAACATCTTTAGTGCAACGTACATAGGTGATGTTTCAAAAAGGGAAAGTCGGTGGAGTGGAAAACTATACTTGCTAAGATTACGTGTATCATATGTATGATTTGTTTTATGTGAAATAAATTTTTCTTTGTGTTTGAAATTGAAAAGTAATACTTCGAATATGTACAAACTGTAAAAAGTAATTATGCCCGATTCTTTAAATTTACCTCTACAGCTTTCATTATATTTTAGGTTAAATATAATTCTTAGTGCGCGTTTTTGAATGGTAAATAAATGTTTTGCATGCGCAGAACCGCCATAGTGAATTATATCATATCTTAGCAAGCTTTCAAAGTTCGCTTGATATACTGTGATAACAGTAGAGGTTGTCAGGTTTTGTTTTAAAATTCTCAGAGCATAGCAGGCTGAGTTTAATCGTGATAATAATTGTTCACAGTGAGAATACCAATTTAAATTACTATCAATTACCAAACCCAAAAAATTTGATTTATCTTTAACCATAAAATATTCATTATTTATATGAATTTCATTGGGCACATTTTGAGTATTTTTTGTTTTAAATATAACAATATTGGTTTTTGTTTTATTTATTAATGGTTTATTCATTTCCTTCCATTCTTTGGTTTCATTAAAAACGACATTAGCCTTTTGAATGGTTTCAGCTTTATTATCGTCAGATATTAATAGGCTGGTATCGTCCGCATATGTTGTAATTAGTATATTTTGCTCAATAATAATTTTAGGTAGCTCATTAACATATATGATGAATAGTAATGGACCTAAAATACTACCTTGAGGAATCCCTACATTTATTGTTTTTGAATCTGATATATTATCTCCGATTTTGGTTCTATGCGTTCTGTTACTTAAATATGAATTTATTAATTTATGGCCTAAACCTCTTACCCCATAATGATCAAGTTTTTCAAGAAGAATTCTATGATTTACGGTATCGAAAGCCTTCGATAAATCAAGAAAAATTCCTAATGGCATCTCCGACTTCTCGAGGGCATTCATGATTTTAGATATATAATCAAAAATGGCTGTGTTCGTTGATTTGTGTTTTATAAAACCATTTTGCGCACTATCAAGTAAATTTTGTGATAGGAAGTAATTCAATATTCGATTCGCTATTACCTTTTCATTTATTTTCGAGAAGACTGATAACAAAGTTATTGGTCTATAGTTACAAAAATCACTTTGTTCTCCTTTTTTAAATATTGGGATTATAATACCTACTTTTAATTAATATTTTATTACTATTATTCAACAAGTATAAAGAAGTATAAGCCTCCAACATAAACAAAATGATCTGCGCAACTCTGGCCGACAAAAATTCGTTTGTAGATTAGTCCTTTATCATCGAAAGAAAAACATAAAGCATGATTTTCACACGTTACTTACTCATCGAGGTTTCTTGAGCTTTTGAAATGAGAGGGAGTGCCACTTCTCATTTAAAATGGTACTCGTAAACTCAGGTCTCATCACCAGTAACCACTTTATTATAAAAATAAGATCTTTTTGCAATAATTAAAACAAATAGCCAGGCACCGTGCATTATGTTCATCTGTCAGAACTTTGGTAACAAGTTTGACACTTTTCTCAACTGCAAATCTTGTTCTTAAAGTCCTTGTGGCCATTTTCTAACCTATTGGGCCACTTGAAAACTATTTCACTTAAAATTACTTCTTCTTGGTAGGGCTCCTAAAGCATACGAAAAGTTTTTTTTCAGCTTCACACATAATTTTACAGAATAACGCTGTTCTAAATGATACTTCGTTAGCTGATACACCTCACTACGTCAGCCTATCGGTTGACTGGGTACACACTGTTCCTTTTAGAGGATTGTTACACACTTTATAAGAACATTTATTATTTTAGTACTAACATACAAATGGGAATTCCTTGTAGGTGAGTATCAAATAGGGAAGAATACTTCACAACATTCATAACTAACATTAGTTTACACGCATGGCTTTAATGAGTTTCTTGCTAGATATTGAATTTATTAAAACTTTGATTGATTGTTGAGGCACTTAAGTGTTGAAAATCCATATTCACTATTTAGATAACAAAACTGATAGATTTTCAAATTGGTTTTATTGTAAACACTTCAGGTGAAGAAGCCACAGTGTGGCGAAACATATGTAGTGTTTACAATAAAACCAATTTTGTTATCTAAATAGTATTAAAACTTTGATTATTGTCATATTTAGTTGAACTATATCCAAATTAATTAGGTATTATTTTGAGGGTTCTTATGGCATATGTTATAATGTACAGCTAAACTCATGTATCATTTTTTCTACAGCTCCAGTTTGTTTTCTGTTTATCTTACTCCGAATATTGCTCTTTGATGTTTTGGCGATAAGTATTATATTTGTCTTGACGTACCACTCAAAGTACGTTACTTTAAGAAGGTAACTTTTTTGAATACAACTCGCATTAATTTGTTATTTGTTTTATCTGGTGTAGAATTCAACAATGTGTATTTTTAGAGTCAGAGCTGTATTATTTTCTTTGAATGCTGATTTTAAGCTGGTTTTCACTATAGACTAAAAGTAATATCTTTGAATGATTGTTATACATTTAATCAAAAATATAACTCCTCTTTGACAATTTTTGATACTCATTCTAAGATCTTTCTGATTTATTATCCTAATGCTTCAAGTACTGTTCAAAAAAATTAATTGGTTTAAATATTCTTGGTTTCCTTGAGGATTTTGACAGTCGCTAACTAAAAACTTACTAACTACATATTGAAAATTTTTCTCTGCCAACATTTTCTCTAAGAGCAGATGTTATATCTAGTCCTCTTAATTTGGTTACATTTATTGCCAGGTTTACAAAAGTTGTTTATGTTTATGTTTATGTTGAGTTTGGGAAGGACTTATTTAGGCAAAATTTTACTTGCCGTTTCAACTAATTACTAGATGTGTTGTTGATCGACCTCTTTAGATATTTAGATATAATCACGAGTTGGTGCGCCACCCCGTTCTTGAAACATGGTCGTTGTTAAACGGTTTTCGAAGGATCAAAAGGATTTAATAAATGTAGTATACAAAATATAAGTTAAAGAAGAAGAAGAAGGCCTTTATTTAGCTTCATAATTTTTTTTAATTCTACGAAATATCAATTTTTCCGCAGGAGTATATGAATTTATGCATACAGTTTTTTCAAAAATTATATCGAAACTAAATACGGTTGTTAAGTTAAGCCATGAGATTGTGGTGCTTGTAACCTTCTTCTGTCGATTTTTCGGACAGAAAAATCGATTCTTATCGAATTAAATGATAAAATTCAAGTCTATTGTTTAGCAGTAATCTAGTTCCAATCACTTCTTCAACTTCATGACTTCAGTGAGAGACTTTCTTACCTACTATTTTATTGGGCGGTTCCAACTTTTATCGGATTAGACAAAACTTTCGGCTATAATTAAATTTACCTCTTAAAGAAAGTTCGCGAAATTTGGAAGAGAAATTCCAGAAAAATTCGAGTAAGATAAACAATAAATGGTAGAAAACCATGAATGATAAACCTCTGGAAAATTCTACAATTCTCAAAAAACGAATTTGGAAGAGAAATTACTGAAAAATTACTGAAAGTCTAGAATTAAAATTTCTACAAAATATTAGAACCCTCGAAGAGTATGCAGAAGAATTTGCAAAATTATGGAAAAAATACTAGAAAATTTAAAAAGTCTAAAACATAAATTTCTGCAATTATTTAGAACCCTTCAAAAACATTCTCAAATGTTCTTAATTATTTTTAATAAGATAAGCAAAAATTATTATTTTTTTAACAATGGAAGATAAGATTTTAGTAAATTAACAATTATCAAAAAAATAATTTAAGAGGCAAATTGCTGAAAAATTTTAAAAATCTCGAACCAAATTCTCATAATTTTTAAAAGAAATTTTTGATAAATTCCAATAAGAAGAAAAGTTACTAGGAATATTTTGAAACAAAGAGAAACTGCTAGAAAATTCTACAACCTTTGATGAAAATTCTCGCAATTTGAAAGAGAAATTACTATAAAATTCTATAAATTTAGAAGAAAAATTATAGAATCCTTGAAGAAAATTTTAAGAAATATTTCTCTAAAATACTAATATCTTAAAAAAGACCTATCTTTAAATATGAAAGAAAACATGCAGGAGAGGTTTAGAAACTTTTTAGAAGAAAATTTTTGCAATTTAGATGAGAAATTCTTGTAAAGTTTCGATTAGATAAAAGCAGAAATGGTGGAAAGTTATTGAAAAATTAAAAATTCTAGAACCTTTCATGAAAGATTCTCATTCTGTTAATTTGGATACAATAGAAATCTAAGAAAAAAATAATGTAGAATTCTAAAATCCTCGAAGAATAGTTTAGATATTAGAAAGAAGTTAGCTAGAAAATTTAAAAATTATCGAAGAAAATCATGTAATCTAGAAGAAATGTCTTGGATAATTATATAATTCGCAGTTTGAAATCAACATTTGTGACCCCATGAATAAAAAAGAAAATATCATAATTCTAGAAATTTTGAAAAAAAAATGCTAGAACATCCTAGAATTCTTTCAGAAAACTTTAGAAAACTGTAGTAAAAATTGATGAAGACAAATTCATTATTTATTTATTGAAACTTTACAATATCCTGTTACTATACATATAAAACTAAACACTATGTAAAAAAAAACAACAATTTTGCTCACAGGAATTAAAAATTATATTAAAATAAAACATGAAATCGAAATTCTTTCCTTGAGAATTCTTGATTTTTTTAGAAATTTATTTTCCATTGTTAAAAATTTGTCTCGTTTTAAATTATTGTAATTTTACAAGAATATTTCTTCCATTTATTCTGCAGCAGATTTTCTAAAATGCTAAAATTGTCAAAAAATCCTATCTAGAAATGTGATTGAATCAAATCAGGAGAGGTCTGGAAACTTTAAACAATTTTACAATTCTCGAAGAAGAACATTTTGCAAATTGGAAAAGAAATTCTTGTAAAATTTCTTTTGAGTAAAAGCAGAAATGGTGGAAAAAATTAAAAATTATAAAACTCTATTAGAAAAATTTTTATTCTGGCAATGAAAAAAAAAATGTAGAATTCTAGAATCTTTAAAGAATATCCTAGAAATCTGAAAGAAATTATCTTTAAAATTTTTAAAACCCTCGAACAAAGTCCAGTAATCTAGAAGAAATGTGTTGGATAATTATACACTTTGCAGTTTGAAATCAACATGTTTGAACTCATCAGTAAAAAATGAAAATTCATGGAATTTAAAATTTCAGGAAAATTATAGAAATCTTGAAAAAAAAAAACTAAAATTGTAGAAAATTCTAGAATTCTTTCAGAAAACTTTAATAAAACTCATCATAATGAGGAAGGATTTAAGGAAGTTTTAAGAACCTTGAAGAAAAATTTCTCTAAAATGCGAAAATCTTTAAAAAAACCTATCCACAAATGTAAAAGAAAAATACAGGAGAGGTCTAGAAACTATAAATAATTCTACAATTCTCAAAAAAAAATCGCAATTTAGAAGATAAATTCTTGTAAAATTTCGATTAGATAAAAGGAAAAGTAGTGGATAGTTATTGGAACATGCAAAATTCTAGAACCCTCTAAGAAAAATTCTCATTATGTCAATTTGGATAAAAATGGTAGAAATCTGTAGAATTTTAGAATCTTCGAAGAAAATCTTAGGTATCTGAAAGAAATTTCTAAACTCTCGAAAAAAAATCCAGTAATCTAAATGAATTCTGCTGGATAATTATATAATGCGCAATTTAAAATAAACATTCTTGAATCATTCAGTAATAAAGTAAAATGTACGGAAAATTTTAGGAAAATTCTAAAAAAATTGAATAAAAATACTAGAAAATTCTAGAATTCTTTCAGAAAACTGTAGGAAACTTTGGGCAAAATTGATGAAGGCAAATTTATGAGAAATTTAATAAAATAAAACATGAAATCGAAATTCTTGCTTTGAGAATTGTTGAACTTTAAGAAATTCGTTTTCCATTGTTAAAAATTTGTCTCGTTTTATATTATTGTAATTTTACAAGAATATTTCTTCCATTTATTCTACAGCAGATTCTCTAAAATGCTAATATTCTCCAAAAATCCTATCTAGAAATTTGATTATAAAAATTCAGAAGAGGTCTGGAAACTTTAAACAATTCTACAATTCTCGAAGAATATTTTGCAAATTGGATAAGAAATTCTTGTAATGGTGGAAAAATTAAAAATTATAAAAAAATTCTCATTTTGGCAATTAAAAAAAAAAAATGTAGAATTCTAGAATTTTTGAATAATATCCTTGGTATCTCAAATAAATTAGCTTCAAATTTTTAAAAAACTCGAAAAAAGTTCAGTAATCTAGAAGAAATATGTTATTATGATAATTATACACTTCGCAGTTTGAAATCAACATTCCTGAACCCATCAATAAAAATAAAATTCAGGAAATTTAAAATTTCAGGAAAATTCCAGAAATTCTGAAAAAAACAAAGACCGTAGAAAGTTCTAGAGTTCTTTTCGAAAACTTTAGGAAACTATAGAAGAAATTGATGAAGATAAATTCATAAGACATTATAATAAAATAAAACATGAAATCGAAATTCTTTCTTTGAGAATTGAAAATTTTTTAAGAAATTTCTTTTCCATTGTTAAAAATGTATCTTGTTTGATATTATTGTAATTTTACAGAAATATTTCTTCGATTTATTTTGCAGTAGATTCCCTTCTATGTAGTTTCTTTAAAGATTGTAAAATTTTCCATCATTTTTCTTAATGATTATAATTTTTCTTTTAAAAAAAAAAATATTGTAAAATTCTACAACCTGTGAAAAAAGTTAGAGAAGAGAATTTTCTGGAAAATAAGTACAACAAATATTTCTGAAAAAATTTCAATTACATAAAACAAGAAAATAATGAAAAAAATCTGAAAAATTCAACAATTCTCAAATAAAATTTGGAAGAGAAATTGCTGAAAAAGTCTAGAATTATAATTGTTACAAAAACCATCATAGAATATTCTATCTTTATCTTTATCTTTATTTAAACTTAATCAAGCATAGTTACAATAAACACAAACAAAATAACGAGACAATCACAATATCGAAGGAAAAAAAATCGTATCTTATCTTCTATAATTATCGAAGAACATTTCAGAAGCAAGGAAAAAATACTAGGAAATTTTACAAATCTAAACGAGATAATGAAGGAAGGAAGGTATTTTAGAACCTATGAATAAAATTTTTATTTGCTGAAAACATGCTAAAAATTCTAGAATAGTGTAGGATGAAGATGAATTGATGAGAAATTATAATAAAATAAAACAGTCAATTCAAAAAAATTCTAAAATCTTAAAGAAAAATTTAGAGAAAATTTTACAATCTTTGAAGAAAGTAAGAAGAGAGAATTTGCTATAAAATAATATAAAATATCAATAATATAAAACACGAAAAAATAGTAAAGAAATGTCTTAAAAACTCAAAAATCTCAAATAAAGAATTTGCAAAAGAAATTTCTGAAAAAAATAAGAAGTAAAATTGTTAAAAAATGTTAAAACCATAGAAGAATATTCTATCTCATCTTATCTTCTAATATTATCGAAGAAAATTCTAGAAGTTAGGAAATACTGGGAGATTTTAGAAATCTAAAAGAGGAATGCTGGAAAATTTTAGAACAATGAAAAAAATTCTTGAAATTCTTGGAATGCAGAAAACCGAATGAATAAATTTAAAACCCTAGAAGGAAATTTTCATAAATTTTAAAGAAATTTGGAAGCGAAATTCCAGTATTCCAAATGATAAACAAGAAATGGTGGAACGACGGGAGAAAAATTTCTGGAGAATTCAACAATTATCTAAAAAAGAATTTGGAAGAGGAATTGCTTGAAAATTTTAAATGTCTAGAATTAAAATTGCTGGAAAATGTAATAATCTTCAAAGAATATTCTAAGGATTTGAAAGTAGAATTTCGGGAAAATTCGAGGAATGTGAAAAAATACTAAGACATTTTAGGAATCTAAAAGAGAAAGTATCATCTTCGAAGAAAATTTAAAATGCGATATTGTTAATTTCGCTATTAGTTTGGTTAGATGTTTCAAAGGATACGTTTTTCTCATTTGTTATAACGAATGATTAAAATAGGTATCTTTGAATTGAAAATGACATTATGTCAATTCAAGGATTTTTTATGGCTCAATCCATTATGTCTGTTTAAGAGCATGAGCGCCTTGCTAAAACTTGGCTTCAAATTTTAATTTCTCTATAAAACCAAGAGAAGAATGATTTTAAATCCTTTGTTTTATACTTATTATTAAAATTTGGGATTATATGATAATAAATAAATTTAGTATGAAATTACAATAATATAAACAAAAGAAGATTGAAAAAGAAATTTACGAAAAATTCAAAAATTCTCAAAGAAAGAATTTGGAAGAGAAATTGTTAGAAAATTTATGAAATCGAGTATTAAAATTGTGAAAAAATATTAAAATCGTCGAAGAATATTCTAACTTATCTTATCTTATCTAATGAACGATTTCTGTGCATTTTTTGTATCAAATTATTCAATGGATCTTTAAAAATATGGTCATTCCTTCCGAATTAAAAATTATTATTCAAATTGTACGATGAATGGGAATAAAATTATAACCATAAGCTATTTATATTGTTTGCAAATCTTTGGCCCAATATTAATAAATAACAAACCCCGACTATTAAATCTTAAATCAATTTTTAGCAACTGACAACAAAGTATTTCAACACGAACAAATCGCGTGGGACACTATTACAGCTTAACAACATCCAGCCATTCATTAAAATAATTCAATACATAATCCATATTTTAAATGTCAATACCAGAAATAGATACATCAAAAGCGGACAATAATAATCCAAATCCTATTTACAAAAGCGTGATTCAACAGTTCGTGCATTGCCTGTGCGTTCGCGCCATTAAAAGATAAATAATAGAAAAAAATCGATTTATTATAATTGCGAAATCGTGTTTCGACTTGAAACAATGCCTTCCTCTCGCACCGGTAAAACAAAAAATACGATCAGCCAGGGTGAAATTAGAATGTAGATGATGTATCAGTTAAGTAATAATTCGCCCGCAAATTCTAGCACCTAAGGTGAGGTTTCGGAGTTTTAATTGCCATTCCGTGCCGGATTAATCGTAATCGCAATTAGAAATTGTACTTTTCAGGTGAGCTATCGGTTTTTCGAAAGGTTAGATGTGACCGCCGCGTTCGTATCCGGTTTTGCGTTGTGCGTTTCTGTTTCGGAATATATGTCGTATTTAATTGAATTTTAATTAATTCGGAACTGTTAATTATAAGAGAAATATGTGGGTTCATTACCTTAGTTGCGTTCGCGTCTTCCGAGAATGTAAAAGTTGTCCAGGCTTTTTATGGAGTAAATGACGAATTTATATTATTTTCTAAGTGGTGTTCTTTCTTGGCACACTATTTACAACTGCGTATGTAAAATTTCCGCATGTTTTAACACACTTTATTACTATGACTTTTTTGTGTACTACTATAAGAACTATTTTTATTAATAAATACTTTAAAAGCAATATTTATATAAAATTAGGTTTAATAATGCATAAGGTCATTATTCTATCAATAAATTCAATCAATTTTAGCGTAATCTTTACTTTTCTCAAAAAATATGCGTTATGCTAGTGTATCACAATAATTTTTTATTGCGTGATTAACTGCTTATTTTATTACTCCCGCAAACAACTATAACCAAAGATGTTACATTATTAACATTTAATAAAATGTATAAATATTCTATTCATATTACCTGATATAAGCATCGTGTATTTTCAATTAGCACGCAAAAAAAGGGTGCTGTAAATTAATATAAATAAACCTAATTTACTTGCGTGCGCTCCAAATTTAATATATAATACAAATAAATGACACTTCATGTCATCGTAATATTGTAAAATTAAACATAATATTTCACGCGTACCCGTGTTATTACATTTGTGCAATTCATTATGTACTTTATTATTACAAACACGACGCGGTTCTGTGTATAATTATCGCGTGTTATTTCTGCATTGTTCGCATTTAATTAAACTCTAAAATAACTTTTCTGACATGTGTACATGACTTTTCATGCGATATTTGTATGTATAAAAATATAAACATATAAAATTACGGATAAGAAACTATTTGTAGTTATAGAATATTATTTAAGCGAACGGAAAAATACAACACTTTGGTGACATCTATTGTCTAAACGTTGATTGACTTCCCTAATTGAGTTAGACAAACCACCAACACATCAACAACGTCAATTGTTAACAATGGTAAATATTAAATGATAGGTTACTACTGACTGGTTTTCGCCAATTTTGGACGGATTTTAAACTCCGCAACATTATGTTTCCATATCTTCAACTTAGCAGCGCTGATGAGACCCAAAATAAGTCAAAACCGTTCCCTAACTCCTTTTGAAAGAGATGAATAATATTTAAAAATTTAAAGTAACAATAAATTATTTTTTTAGTTAAAATACAAAAAGCTTCATTATTACAGTATTACAGTGTCAAGAAAATCTTAGATAGATTTTGAAAATTTTCCTTTCACTTAAATACTCTCTTGTATGAAGACGGTTTCATAACATTATTTACATTACGTACGGTAATCGTGCAGGTTAGCCTTAACTAATTTGTATGCATCAATGCAGAAGAGTACTTTTACATGGGCACATGACCGTCGCCTGATTGTAATTCATCGGATGTATATATTTCTGTTGTGGTCACATTGCAGATCCTGGCAGCCGTTGCCGTTGTATTTTTATTATTATTGTTGCAAACTGCACGGCGATGTTCTTGTTCACGTAGCGATTACATTCGCAATTTCGCAATTGGAAAACTGAAAAAAAGGGGCACACACAATTTAGGTGCGTATAATTTTGTAATCGCACACTCGCGCCACCGTTGAATATTGCCGTTTTGCACCTGTTTCCCATTTCGCACAAATTGCTATTGATTAACGAGGCTAATTTTTATTGCAATTGCTAAATGGCGCAGTGTTTAGACGTCAAAGTAAAATTTATAGTTTTGTATAGAAATTTAAGCAAATAATTTTTTGTGTAACACCGGCAACCAGTGGAAAATTGTTTTGGTTTTTTTCTACATTATTCAAATAACTATGTCACAATGTTTGTACTTACTTGACTCATTTTGCAGAGTAAAATACTATCCTTAATTTGAAAATTTTAAAAACTATTCATAAAGAAATTGTAATGTAAGTTTAGTTTTTTTACACTGAATTGAAAAATTCACTATGTTTTAACCACATATAATTATTGTAAAAATATTATATAACGTGTAGGCACAATTATATAAATCTAAACAACACAGCACGACTCGAGTTTCGACGTTTTATCGTCATTATCAAGTGAATTATAAATTGATGAAATTGTGATTTTATACTAACTATTTTGGGGTGAGGGAATATACCTGCCGCTAATTGTTTGCGGATTATCTCGGGAGGGTAGTGCCAGATTAAAAAGTGGCGAAAAGATTAGTTCGGTCTGCTCATTAAGAAGATTTACTGACGGATTTCGGCTCTGTTTGAAAATTTCCAATGACTCCAGGAGATTAAGCTTAGCGCCCTTGTTGCAATTATGCAAAATTTTTAGATTATTTATATCCGGGAATTGGTGTTTGCATTCTAAACAATGATTTGAAAAAGAGCTAGTGTCCTGATTAAGACGAAAAGCACGATGATGTTCGGAAAAACGAGTTGATACACTTCGTCCTGTTTGACCTACATACACACTATTGCATTCTGAACACCGGATCTGATACACCCCAGATTTTTTAAGAGGATCGACTTTATCTTTGGCATTGAATAGCATGTTTGATAATTTTCCAGGAGGTTTAAACGCTACTTGATGATTTTCTTTTCTCTGTTCGCGAAAATGTTAGCAAAGTTAATCATAAAAAATATCTTAAATTAAAGAAGAAATTAGCTATTCTTAAAAATAATGTAAAGGCAGCCCCCCAAAAAGTTGTTTCAGAGTCCAATCTAGCTCCTAAATTCACAAATTTTTCTAAAGTTACATTTAGCCCTATAGAACAAACTCTCCTCTCTCAAAATCCCAATTATAGTCCATTTATTACCAACAAATCCGACAAATCCTCAATAATTGTAGAATCGGAACTGGCACTCAAAAGAGTGTCAGAACCTCTCATCCCTAGAGCTCATATAGCAGATCATATAAAATCCTATGTCCGCAATTTCGCTAAAGACTCCACAGTGATTAAATCACTTAAATTGAAAATATGCTCTAATTCTTTAGTCCTGACTAAAGCAGACAAATCCAATTCAATAGTTATTCTCGAAAGAGAACAGTATATTAATAAAATGAACGCTTTCATTACAACTGAAAACTTAACACCCCTAAAAAAAGATCCCACCCTAAAATTCCAAACCCAAATCAGAAATCTTCTCAAAAATATCACAGTGCTGTTCTCAGATTTTGAAAAATTAAAAATCGTACATCAAAATCCCTTACCTCCTAGGCTCTATGGTCTCATTAAAACTCATAAACCTGATTCTCCTATACGACCCGTAGTTTCATATATTAACAGTGTAACAAGGAATTTAGCAATTAGACTTAATGAACTCTTCAAGAAATATACCAAATTTGCTCCAAAACATTCAGTAAAAAATTCACTCGCTTTATCCGAAAAGCTCAAATCCACAACAACTCCCAAAAATTCAAAACTTGTATCATTTGACGTTAGTAGCATGTTCTCCAATATACCCATTAAAGAATGTCTTGAAATTATTCAAAATTTACTCGATAAATCACAGTGCAATTACTTGATTAGATCAGAACTCTATCAATGTTTAGAAACTTGTGTAAACCAAAATTATTTCAAATTCAATAATGAATTTTACCAACAAACCAGAGGTCTTCCAATGGGATTTTCATTAAGTCCTCTCTTAGCTGAAATATTTATGTCCAATATCGAAGAAAAGATTTTCTCGCTTGATTTTGCAAAAAAACACATTTCCTTCTGGTATAGATATGTTGATGATGTAATAGCGTGTTTCAGTGGCACAACACGTCAATTAGATCAGTTTCTCAATCTAATTAATAGCATTCACCCTAATATTAAATTTACTCTCGAAATAGAAAATAACAACAAAATTAACTTTTTGGATTTAACGTTAATTCACCAAAATAATAAAATTGAATTTGATATATACAGGAAGCCTACTAACGTCAACTCAACAATCTTATTTGTCTCAAATCACCCGTTGTCACACAAACTTGCTGCATATCACTCAATGATACATAGAGCTTTCTCCATCCCCTTAACTACTGACAGAAGAGCCACAGAACTAAATAAAATAATTTCAATTGCCAGTGACAATGGTTTCCCCACTAACCTTATTCAAAACCTAATAAACAAAAAACGTCATCAAACCACAAGGGTTTTAATATATCCGAAAATAGCTAATTCAAATACATCGTTCATTCCGCTCACATACTTTGGAAAAACCAGCGAACAGATTGCTAATATTTTTCGAAAAGAGAATCATCAAGTAGCGTTTAAACCTCCTGGAAAATTATCAAACATGCTATTCAATGCCAAAGATACAGTCGATCCTCTTAAAAAATCTGGGGTGTATCAGATCCAGTGTTCAGAATGCAATAGTGTGTATGTAGGTCAAAGTGTATCAACTCGTTTTTCCGAACATCATCGTGCTTTTCGTCTTAATCAAGACACTAGCTCTTTTTTAAATCATTGTTTAGAATGCAAACACCAATTCCCGGATATAAATAATCTAAAAATTTTGCATAATTGCAACAAGGGCGCTAAGCTTAATCTCCTGGAGTCATTGGAAATTTTCAAACAGAGCCGAAATCCGTCAGTAAATCTTCTTAATGAGCAGACCGAACTAATCTTTTCGCCACTTTTTAATCTGGCACTACCCTCCCGAGATAATCCGCAAACAATTAGCGGCAGGTATATTCCCTCACCCCAAAATAGTTAGTATAAAATCACAATTTCATCAATTTATAATTCACTTGATAATGACGATAAAACGTCGAAACTCGAGTCGTGCTGTGTTGTTTAGATTTATATAATTGTGCCTACACGTTATATAATATTTTTACAATAATTATTTGTGGTTAAAACATAGTGAATTTTTCAATTCAGTGTAAGTATGTATTACCACGTAGTAACGGTCGCAACCATTCTCTTTATTTAGTTTTTTTATGTATAAACAAAAACACGTACTTTGTTGATATCGAGTTTTGATCATTAACTGATATCAACAAAGTAAGCGTTTTTGTATATACTTCCACGATGTATTATGAAGCTAACGCATCAACCATTTATCAGTTTTTATTTTTGTATCCTTGATGGTCAGAGAAAAGCAATTGGTGGCTATGTTAATACACTGAATTTAACTATGTTAATACGTTTTCTAAAATACATGTGTCTGGTTCTAAAGCTGTTCTCATGCTTATATTAATTTTAAGATTCTGAATAACTCTAGGAAGAGAATATATCTAAAATGTCTCTTTAGGGAACACTGTGATAGCATAAGGTATACATTTCTTACACCATTCCTTCATGTCTATTCTACAGTTGTACCCAAGTGAACATCTCTCACACCTTCATTGAAAGATCTACAAATATCTTCGTTCACCTACGATATTCAAATTCTAGGGATAAAACTATGCTTGATTTTTTCCTGATCATAGGAATTGTTTATATATAAATCATTGCCCTGCCTTGTAACGTGATCATGAATTGAGCTAGTTACAACCGTACTAATAGTCATAGATTAATTCTCGGATTGTAGAATCCTAGATTCATTGTCAGATTTAGTAACTTTTTTAGTAACATTTGAATATCACTGGTTTTACGTTGGTGTCACGGAACAGCTGACGGTATTGTCAATATATTCCGTGATTGTCAGTAAAGAAAAAAGTCAAATATTTGTTTGCAAAGTTTATGATTTGAACAATCGAAAGCTTTTGTGATATCTAGAAATGTCGCCATGCAGAAAGAACGATTTTCCAGGGCCTGTAATATTTGTTGTTGAAACCTGTGGGACAGATTCTTAGATCATGAACCATATTAGAGTCGGCCTATATCGACACTGATTTTAAACGATGCGTAAGTAGTTGGATGCTTACTAGTAACACTTAGTAAAATATAAATAGAGTGTAAGGTTTAATAAAATTGTTTCTATTGTTCAACAAATATGAATAGTAAGTTTCACACGCACTTAACTTTGATGTTATTAGACTGTAAATATTGCATGATGTCCTGTTCCGATGAGCTCCTTTTCTTACTTCTTTGATTGTTGAAGTTTCGGATGTTCCCATTACTCCTTTTGTGCCAGAGAAACTTACTTATTTGAAAGGTCAGTAAAAGCAAAAGTACTTCACTTATTGTTTTAATTCTTTTTTTATTTGAGAATACAATATACCAAGTTTTTTCATACATCGGTTAAATGGCGACCCCCATTGTGCATGCACTGATTAAGTCGATTTTTGAAGTTCATCTCCACTCTTCGCAGCATATCAATCGGTATGTTGGTAATGGCGTGGTGAATGTTGTTCTTGAGGTAAACTATGGTCCGTGGTCGATCGACATAAAGTTCATATAACCCAATAAATAAAAGTTGCATGGAGCCAAATCTGGAGAGCGTGCGGGCCATGGGAGATCGCCTCTGAAAGAGATGAGGCGGTCGAGGAAATGTTGTCGCAACAAATCCATTGAGTCTCGTGCTATGTGTGCTGTGGCCCCATCCTGTTAAAACCACACGCCTCTAACGTTATTTCTTCGAGGCTTGGAAGAAAAAAATCATCGATCATGTTCCTGTAACGAGCTGCATTCACGGTCCATTTCTGGGTTTAACGACACATCCACACTCCTGAAATGAGTGAACCCATGACAGAATCGAATTACGGCCAGGAACGAGTCTGTGAGAAGGAATTTCAAAACGAGCGCGGAAGCGACCGTTAGAAAAGAAGCTCTCGACGGCAAACGCCCACTGCTCTCTACACCAGAGCATGATGATAACTAACTAAAGGGGGAAACAAACTTGGGACTTCCCTCTCCAGATACGCCGTCCTCCCTCCCCTCTACCCGCCCAACTCAACGCTCTGGAGTTTTTTCAAATAAGTAAGTTTCTCCGGCTTCCCTGTAATTCTGTTACTTGTCTTCTTTACTTTGGTCCATCTATGTGTCGACCGTTTGATGTGGTGTTTCTTTGAAGGCAATTTTGAATTTGCTTACATTTTTCATTATTTGCTTTTTATTTGTCTCCACTGTATTTACATTGGTTTTTAATGATCGAGGGATTTGATGTTAGCTACGTACAAATTGAGATTGCAGGTTTCTGTTTCTGCTTGTTTGATATGGGATTGTTATCAATAGATGGACTTAGCAACTATATTTAGTAGATCGATATCATCTTTTAATGACCTGATGTAATCTTTCTGGTTGTTTATTATGACATCCTTTTGCTTGATTAATTGGTTTAAGTATTTAATTCCTATCGTCCTTGTATTTTTATTGTTTGAGCCATCAGGGACATCTGATCTTCCATCCTTTAGCAAATAATATATTCTTCGTCAATAATTACTGCTGCCTTAAGCTGCCAAGATGCACTTACAATTTTATCAGAGTGGCTCTACAACGTTCGCCATTTTACATTATAAAATGGTACCAATATTTTGATAATTCTAGATCTTCTTTATATTCCAAAAACTTTCTGACACACAGGTTGGAATCCAGTAGAAATATTTTATTAAATCAAGGTGTGTTTTAAGCCCAGTTTAATAATACCTTTAGTAACAGTATTTGGATACATAAATGATAATCATGTACTACAAAGAATTTTTGAATTTGTTAATTATAAATGACCAAAAATCCCTGACGTAAATGAAGAATTTGATGCATAATGTCTTATCAAATAGTCAAATGCTATAGTAGTTACTTGCTGTGTAACAATTCACAAAGCTCTATAGCTTGTGTACCAACAGTTAAATCTAACTCAAGAAATGTCACAGAATCGTCAGAAGGGATTGCACTATTTACACAAATTATTCTTTATCACATAGAGATTTCTAGGATCCTAGAAAACCTAAATACATCCGATCCTTATTTGCAGCAGGTGGATTTCCATTTCCAAAAGACAAGTTTAAAAAGTTGTGGAAGATTGCTACACAGTGTGAAAAGTCATATGAATTATGCATTGATACAATTAAATATAAATAAAAAATTCCAGATGTCGAGGAGGACTATTGCTGCCTTAACATCATGGTTAATAATTGGGTTTGAGTGGAAGAACATATTTAGTTGTGAATTCCGCCTGTACTTCTGTCGGACAAAATTTTATGTATGCTTTTTAAATAATTAATTTTTATGTGTATTATTTAAGATAGAAGGACAAAGATAAATAAATAAATAAATATCCCTCTTCTTAAACGTGAGCCTTTAGTGCATGTTACTAAAAATGAATCTCAAGCAAACTCAGATAAAATTTGAAAATAATGTTTTATTTAGTAATAAATAAAATTAATGTTTTATTTAATAATACATCTAATCAATCAAAAAATTTCTAGAATAGTTAATTAGATTTAAAAGCCACATTATTACAATGTTTCCAATGTTATAAAAATGAGATTAAGCATAAAGCATAATTGTTAAATATCTAAAACCTTTTACATAAGTCATCTTGCAACCCATTTTGGATTTTGAAACTGTAGAAGCACTTTAAGAGCAGCATAGTCTTATAGTAAAAATATCCCTCATTGATAAAATTCCGTTTATTTTACTACTAAAATTAAGTCTATCCAATTTCCACTCACTGTTAATTCATTTGACGAAACATTTACAAAATTTCCTAACTTTTTTATTGTATATTTTATCAATTTCTCGTCCATATTCTGAATTAATTTTAATTAAAATTATTTGTCTTTTATAATTTTGAATTCTTACACACTAAGTTGTCAAATTAAGAGAAGTAAAACTTTTATTATATTCCATTTCTTTATTCTCAGGTAACTGACACGAATAAAGAAATGGAACATAACAAGAGTTTTACTTCTCCCAATTTGGAAATTTGGTTCTTTCAAGAAAGTAGCAGAACAAGTTTTTTTACCTTTTCTAGAATATTCCGCTATGTTGTCTTTTAATATTTACATGTTTTTTCTAAAATATGAGAATTCATTTCAAGGATTATAGAAACTTTCTAAAATTTCAAGTTGATAACTTTTCTGGTAAAATAAATAATAATAATATAGAAAATAAATCTTTTTACTTGAAGGTAATTTCTAAAGATTGAATAATTTCTTCAAGCATATTAAACTTTTCTAACAATTTTTCTTCAAGTTTTCTAATTGTTTTATTAAATGCTATTATTTTTATTTTTATTTTTAAGAATCTTCAGCTGTATATTATTTTTACAGAAATATTTATCAAATTGTGAAAATTGATTTAACGATTTATCAGAATTTCTTGGAATAATGATTTTATTTTATAATAATTACCCTCTATGTCTGATCGGATCTCTTCCAAATTTCGAAAGATTTCATCATAGATCTTATATTTTTCTTACAATTTATTTTTCAATTTATAAAAACAATCTTCCAGACGTTATCGGATTGTTTTAGAAATTTGTCTTAACAATTTTGAAAGTTTTCTTCAATGACCCTCGAATTTTTTTAACAATTTCTATTATAATTTTCTAATTATTGACAGCCCTTTTTCAGACGTATTTTATTTCGTTTGAATTTTTCAGAAATTTTTCTTCAGAATTTTTAGGATTTTCAAAAATGTATCTTTAATGTTTGTAGAATTTCCAATCTTTATATTTTACAAATATTTGCTTCCCGAGCTTACCTATTTTTTTTTAAGAATTTCTGTTCGAAATTATGAAATTTTTTTTCAAGTATTCTAGTTTTTGCTATCATATTTTCTTTTCTAATACCTTACAGCACTTTTTACATTTTCTAGAATATTCCGCCGTTTTCTTCTGAATTGAGAGAATTTTCTATAAGTTTCTAGAATTTTCCAAAAATTCATGTATTGTTATAACATTACCATCTGCTTTTATTTAGTCAAAGAGAATTTATAAAAATTTCTTTCCCTATTTTGTCGGATTTTTTTGGCCCTCTTTCAACTTTCTAATTTTTGAGCTTTTTCTTTTATTTTTTAGAATATATGTTTATGTTTGATATTATCTAAAATTTTATACAGTCTCTTTTAAATTGTGAGAAATGTTTTTATGAGTTTTAAACTTTCATTTCTTTTTATATTTATAAAATTTTCATTTTGATCAACAGAATTTTTTTCCCAAATTGAAATAATTTTCTGCCAGGGGTTCCAGACTTCAGTAATTTTATTTTGCAGATTGCCAGATTATTTTTAGCAGTTTTCGTCTTATTATATGGGAATTTCACAGTATCTATCTTCCAACTTACTCACGTTAATTCGGAGTATCATTAACACCTTTATCCTGCCTAAATCTCCCAGCTGCAATCTTAAATTCGCAATTTTCAATACATTACTATAAAATAAATAATAAATAAATATAAAACCTTTATTGGCTTAAAAACTTCCACAAGGTAAAAACAACATTCTATTATACTTGACAAATAAAAACACTCTATTCTACTTTTCTCTATGCCTCCGTCTTCCATTCCAGTCTGGCCAAAACATTTACTCCAGCTCCATCCTCTCTCATTACCCTCCTATTTGCATACCTATCACATACACTTTTCCCAAATGACTTAGTGTATCCATTCCATTTTACACAGCACACACCTAGCATAACGTGCTCCTATCTAAACCTTCCTTCCTTTTTTTTCCCCCGAAACGCATCTAGCTCGTGCAAGAGCCATTTTGTTTTCATTGAGAAGCCTCTCCTGCATCTCAACCACCTTCCACTTCTTTTGGCACCCTCCCGATACATCCTTGCCTCTCCTGCATCTTAACCACCTTCCACTTCTTTTTCATCCATACCTGCACATTTACTTCACTTTCCAACCATTCATTCACAATATTCTTGGACCCTTTCATACATCTTCTTGCATTCCATTCTCTATTTATTCAACCTCTTAAAATTCAATCAACACAGCTTGTGTACAAATGAAAAGTTGCGATAAAACCGTTTTCCCCACTTCTTCCTCACCATTTCCCATGCTTCCTTGGCTTTTCCCTGTACCCATTAGGCGTGCTCAGTATATCCACCAATACATTTAAATATGAAGCCGAAGTTTTTAGATTCCTTCATCCTCTCAATCTCCTCCCCGTTCCATCCCAATTCATCCACCCTTTCTTCCAATATAAAAAGTCGTATTTTTATATACTTAGATCAAGGAAGTGTTATGAAGTTAAATAGCTAATTATAGTAAATTTACATATGCCCTGAAACATGATCTAATGATCTGCAGCACCTAGCAAAAAAAAAATACCCATAGTATTTATGAATCTATAAAATAATTTGAGCAAATGCCTTACACCACTTTCGCGCATGCATTAAATATAAATCAAACGTGTCCTTGCAACATGATACAAGCCTAATTATACACCTATAGTCTGAGCGGCACACGATAAATCTAAGTACACAATACCTTCGGCTTTCGATCTAAGAATGTGTTACAAAATAAAGTAAAAGTCAGTCGCGAATACCGCCGACGCTAATAAATTTTAATGAATGCGAGTAATCCGAGCGAACTAGGAACGATATCCGAGCAGAAGAGTGTGCCAATTACCGGGACGATATGCCATCCCTGGATTAAAACGCCTGTTAAATGTCATTATTCAGATTTCTCTTCCCAAACGAACACTTTTACTTCGTTTCGGAGCCGACACGTCGCCTCTCAAATTGCGTGGAAAGTTCCACGGGTAATATCGTCTATTGGTGGTGCGTTTCACGCCGAATCTAATTTGATGAAAGTCTAATAATGATAATAATCCTGCGAGTTTGCTCCCTACCTGCGCGGTAATTGGTGATGCTGTCTGTCAGTGCTGGTAATTTAGACCCAAACGTGTTTAAAAGTTAAGTTGATGGGAACATATCAGTTAAAAAAGCGAGAAATCACTTTGTGATGCATTTTGAATAATTTCAATAAAATGAATATTTTTATAGGTATCATAAGCATGTTACCTACGAAATTTTTTGTTTCATTAGAGTTATAGTATAATACTGCAATTATTTAAAACTAATATAACATCTATTGAGTGTAATGGAGAATGGTAATAATGGTATCAAATCGATCTTTGTTTCTTTGACTTCGTTTATCATTGATAATTAGCGCCCAGAACTCAATATATATATATATAAACATAGAAAATAAGCGATTGGGTAAATGTGTAATTAATTAATTTCACAATCGCTACAATATGTTTCACCAAGTGATAGATGAATCAAAAGTTCGTAGTTTTATATAAAATAAGTGCGAAGAAAGTATACAGCAGTGTTATTTATAATGGTAGCAAAGGATTCGTTAAATATGAAGAAGCAATTGAGGAGATTTGAACCATATTTCTCTAATTAATTGGATGGATAACTCCGATAAGTATAGGGAACAGTTAACAATAACAAACAACGCTGATGATATACAAAATAGATCGAAACCAATATGTGGCTATTGTTGACAAGGAAACAATAAAGCAATGTTTCTTTAGATCCAAATTGAAATACAATTTTCAATTCTCAGCATTTCTTTCGAAATTTGGAATATATATGAAAAACCCACAAACACTCCTCATCAATTAATTAGATCGCATAATCCGGACAATTAAATTTAACTAGCTCAAAATTCTTTATATTTTTATAAAATTTCATTTAAGACAGGGTAGAAAGAATTACGGTCGATGGTCCAGACAGTTGCGGACTAAAACTAAAACTAATCATACTAAATCGAAATATTATTGTAAACATTTGTAAGTTATTGGAATAAAGATGTTGCATATATATATGTAAATATTAAATTTAAATTATTCACAGAAATTGATGGCGTAATTGATTTAATATTAAAACATTATGATGTTCAGTAATAAAATTTTATTTACTTAAAACTATAATTAATTTTTCGTGTGTATATTTTTCACGGCGTTAATTGAATTTTAAAATGGTTTGACCTTTCATACCAGGAAAGTAATATTTTTAAAGCGTGGTTAGCAGTAATATTACAAGCGGATAAATCATACCATTCACACTATGTTGCTAATTATCATTTTCAGTCGTGCAGCAAACAAGAAAGCCATATTTTCGCCAAGTTCACAGATTCTGTGTTATAGGTCGCATTAAATTATAAATTTAACTAATAATGAATGTGTTTTCATTTTATAATTTTTATTAGCATAAAGGCATTAGTTATAAATATTCTAAAATATTATTCATGCAAGATTTAAAAATATGCTTAGGTTTGTAGTTAAAGATGCGACCGAAACTCTGCGCCGTCGCGAGGCAACTTATACACTAATTTACAAAATTCTTAAGAAATAAGTGACTGATAGCATACATATATATACATATAACACGGTAAAAGGTCCACATTGTCGTTTGGCACTACAAGTATTTCTATTAGAACTAATAGAAACTTACAATAGAGGAAATTATTTATTTCTATGTTTTAAATTTTATAAAAAAAGATACACAAAAGCCAAATGAATCATTTTTTAATATAATTTTTTTTATTCTGATAATAATTAAATAAATTTCTATTATTGCAAATTTGAGACATTCATTGTTTCGATTATACTTATCTAATGAAGATTGAAGGGTGGAAATTTATATCGTGAATAACTTGAGTTTCCAGAGTGTAAATATTCATTAAAAATTTCTAAATTAAAAACGTAGATGTTTTGAATAGTAAAAGAACGACATAGGTTAATGTGGATAATACCATAATCCAGCAAGGAGAGGTAAATATCTTTATATGTGTGTGTTGCAGTTATTACTGAGATGACTTGTTCTTTTTAGATTAAAATTCTTAAGTGCAGCTTCCTCTCTACCTTGTATTGAATGTTTGATCAAAGAGATTGGATTATGTAGGTATAAGTGTATTGTTAATTTAAATTGATGAGGCGATTGAAAACATCCTATAGAATGAAAATAAAATACACATTGGCTTATTTTAGAAGTCCATTTTATTAAGTCTTTTAATGATTTGATAGCCTTTTGTAATCTAGGAGCAAAATGCATGAAGGCAGATTTATTTGCAAAGAAAAGGGAGTATTTCTTTAGATTAAAAATTATGGGATTAGCTTAATGTATATCGCTGCTCTAAATCCTATAAATGCTATATTAACAGTGATAAAGAGAAGCCTTGAAGTACCCCTTATTCAGGATGGAAACTATAGGAAAATTATTGATTTATTTTAATTTTTAAGGACCTGTAAGAAAGGAAGGAGTCAAGAAGAATTAGTAGAGAGTGGGGCATTCTAAGGAAAGAGCATTTATAGAGCTCACCTTGATTTATAAGGACTTGTTAGAAAAGAAGGAGTCAAGAAGGATAAGTGATTAGTAGATAATGGGGCATTCGAAGGAAATAGCATTTATACAGCTCATCTTGGTACCATACAGAATCCACTGCATTTTTATGTCTAAAAAACAACGGCAGTCTTCTTGGCTTTAATGTGAGCTGTTTAGGAGTTAGATGGTAATATTGTTAGAGGAAGGATTTTACATATTTTTATTGAAACCCAAATTAGTATACAGGTATACATACTGACTTCCATAAACATTGTATGGGCTATTTTCATGTAACAAAGTAATGATTTAAATTGAAAATATAAAAACAAAAAGTTAAATCTTTCTTCAATAATGAGTTACTTCGCCACGATTTGTAATGCACTCATTTAGATCACATTTCATAAATTTTCAATGGGCGACAAATTAGGCGATCCAGATGAGAGAACAGCAATGTAAGGTTCTTCCAAAAAACATGTTATGTTGATTTTTCATCTCCTGAAGACATGGATCAACAATGGGTTCTAACATGTTGTCAATGTAACCAGCTGCGCTTACGTTACAGTTAATGAAGACCAAGGATGATCTGCCACCATAACCCTCTATGGGCCTGTGTATCTTTAAGGTCACCTCTTGATTTCTTGACATTTTACCAAATACTTATAGCTCTTTTATGAGATGGCGCATACATCTTACTTCTATGACGTTGTCAGACAACTAATATAAATATTTATGACCAAGCCTAGCCTGAAATAATAAAGTGAATACTGTGCAAACTGTCTGAAGTAAAAATAAGCGAAACCATTTGATCGAATTGATATTATTTGTGCTTCTGTCAGTGATTACTAAACTAAAAATAATGCACATAATAGCTCTGAGTTCGTATATCAATAATCACCTATTTGTTTGCATTTCAATTTTTAATTTGTTACTGTTTTTTTTTATAATAGAGTTTTGTAACTTTGAGGTCACAGTGGGCTATTATGCCTACTATAGTATTCTTCTGTGCATTTAGAATTAAGTTTGTGCTTTTTCCTGTTTTCAAATTTTTACATTATATACATAAGATATGAATACAAAATATATAAATAACAAAGGAATTAGAATTTGACGCATTGGCGGTAATAGATCCAATTATTCCTTATTAGATTCCAAGTAGAATTTAGTCAATCCTTGTCAGATGAGGAGAGCAACCACTATCCCAGACGAATAATAATAGTTATTATCGCCCTTGGAATGGAAATTGCCTTTATTCTCCTATGACCTATTTTCGAAAACTATTTGACAAAGAAAAGTTCTAAAATTCTACAAAATAAAGAAATATTCTGCAACCCTCTGAGAAAATTCTCATAAAATTTAATTAAAGATACGGAAAAGTTCTAAAAACCTACAAAATTAATTGTGGAAATTTCTGGAATTCTCGAAAAAT
Source organism: Ontholestes murinus (assembly GCA_963969525.1). Taxonomy (NCBI): domain Eukaryota; kingdom Metazoa; phylum Arthropoda; class Insecta; order Coleoptera; family Staphylinidae; genus Ontholestes; species Ontholestes murinus. The sequence goes on along the minus strand of OZ018390.1, from coordinate 70,359,215 downwards.
TTAATAAAAATCCTGGAATGTTAAATAAATCACAAAAAACATCAGGAAAATTCTTGAACCCTCTAAAAAATTCTCGAAAAATTATATTAAATTATTGAAAGTCGTTCTAAGTATACTGATAAGTTCTAAAAATCTACCAAACATGTTGGGAAAACTATTCTTTAAGAAAATTATTGAAAGATGGAATGAAAGATACTGGAAACTACAAAAAATGACAATTTCAGAAATTTAAGAAATTTCCTGAAAAATCAGAAAAATTCACACGCCGGTGGTGGCGCATCGGTTACGGCCCCGAACTGACGTGCAGCAACGTTGATTCGGGTCAGTAGTCGGATGGGTGACCGGTACCATTCACCATTGGGATACAATTAATGGTGCTTTAGAGTGACGGGGGCGATCCTTTAAAGTAACAAGCTCATTTACACACACACAAATACACAAATGACACATGGCGGAAGGACCACGTGGTCGATAGCCTAACACTACTACTACTACTACTACTCAGAAAAATTCATGAACTATCAAAACATTAGTTACTGAAAATTTCTATAAATCTAGAAAGAAAATTGAGGAAAATTCTTGAAAGATTGAATGAAAGTAACTAAAAAGTTCTCGAAATCTAGAAAGATTATTAAGAAAAATTCATGAACTCTCTAGAATAATGCTTTGATGAATTAATGATGAAGTGGCCGAAAAAATCTAGAAATCTACAAAAAAAAATCTAAAGAAAGTTTTATAACTCTAAGAAATTTTTTGAAGGATGTAATGCAAGATTGAGAAAAATTCAAGGACAGAAAAATTCTTCAAAAGTGTGATGAAGGTTTCTAAGATCTTCTAGAAATCTACAAAAAAATGAAGAAAATTGTAGAGGCTCATAAGAAAATTCTTAAAACATAAAATGAAAGTTACTGGAAACTACGTATAAAGAACAAGCTGAAGAAAATTCTAGAACACTCTAGGAAAATTCTTGATCAACTGAAGAAAGTTTCTAAAAAATTTTAGAAATCTACCAAATTCAAGAACCCTTTAGATAAGTTCTTCAAGGGTTTTTTAAATCTTCAAAAAAATATTGAGGAAAATTCTAGAGGCCCGTAAGAAAATTCTTCAAAAATGGAATTAAAAAAAAAGTTCTAGACATCTCTAATAAAATTCCTAAAAAACGGAATTAAACTTTTTGGAAAATTTTAGAAATCTACAAAAAAAAACAGTAAAATTCTTGAAATGATAAAATTTAACAAAAGTTACTAAAAATATCTATAAAAACTATTAAAAAAATGAGGTAAAATGCTAGATGCACATAAGGCAATCTTTAAAAAATAGAATGAAAGGTACACGAAAGTTTTACAAAAGAACTGAAGAAAATTCTAGAACTCTCTAAGAAAATATCTAAAATATTGAATTAAACTTTCTAAAAATTCTAAAATTAAAAATTTCAAGAACGCTTTAGAAAATTTCTTCAAACGTGCAATGAAAGTTGCTGAGAAGTTCTAGAAATTTACAAAAATGGAATTAAAAGAAGTCCTACAAACCTACAAAAAACTGAAGAAAATTCTAGGGGTCTCTAAGAAAATTCTTGAACTCATAAAATGTAATAAAAGCTACCAAAACGATTTAAATATCTACAAAAAAATTAAGGAAAATTCTAGAGGCAAATTAAGAAATTCTTAAAAAAATGGTGTCAAAGATACTGGAAACTTCTAGAAATCTATAAAAAGCTAAAGAAAATTCTAGTACTCTCTAGGATAGTCCCAAAAAACTGATTGGCATTTTCTAAAAGAAAGTCTAGATATCTACAAAATTCAAGAACCCTTAGAAAAATTCTTCAAAAATTTGATGAAAGTTGCCGACAACTTTTTGAAGTCTACAAAAAATTCTAGAGGCAGATAAGAAAATTCTTGAAAAATGGAATGAAGAAAAGTTTTACAACCCACCAAAAAAAACTAAAGAAAATTCTAGATGTCTCTAAGAAAATTCCTGAAAAACTTAATGAAGTTTCTGAAAAATTCTAGAAATCTACAAGCAATTTTTTGGATTTATTTTATTGTACCCCATATCATCACTCATTTTGTGAGGAATGTGTTGCGTTCCACAAATAAAAATTAAGGTTGTTTACGTTCACCATGCATTCGTCTGACCTTCCTACGACCATCGTGGACCCACAAGTAAAATGAGGACTATTCACTAAACACAATTTAATGCTGATCTTGCTCAAAATTCAGTCTTTCGTTTCTCCATTCTAGCCTGCGTAGGCGATGAAGGAAGAAGGAAGAAATAAAAAAGAGGATATAAACGCAACCCATAAGACATTATCCAATAATTGTCAATAGATCAAGTTGCTGAAATTCTGTCCCTTGTGGCCGAAAATCTTAAACGGCGTTCTTCGCGTTCTGTAGTCTTTCAGGGACGTCCAGATCCAACCCCATCCATGGATCTTTTGGACCAATATTTCAATACCGTTGCAATATTTCAGTTTACACGACGAACATTTTCTTTTAATGAAAGCCCGGCCCTCTCATGCTGAAAATATGACCACAGTTAGTTAGAAAAAATGTTGATGTTGACGTAATATTGTTCTCAAGTTCATAACGAAATCGTGAACAAACAATTCACAGTTAATTACACATTGACTGGTCTATTTCTTCAAATTTATTCCTACTAAGTGCAGAGGAAAAGTCAAAAAAATTAACAAAACACTACTGGCTAGATTTTATTAAATTTTAATCTTCACTTTGTTTCATGAAAATAGGCATTTTAGGAAAATTTTAATAAAATAATTGCATGGCAAACTTCTATCCATTTATTAGATTTATATCTTATGATCAGTTCAAGCATGATTTTGTTTATTTTTTATTATCCATTATTTTTCAGTAGTTTCTATATGAATATACTAAATTTTATATTATTTATTCATGTTTTATTGACCAATTCATCTACAATACATTTTATATATAGATCTAGAGTAATATTGACCTACCCTAATTCCATTTGTATTAATCTACGTACCTTTGATCTAACCCAATTAATTCTATATTAATCCTGACATAATAGAAAGTATATTGACCTAGGTAAGTCAGGATGCCCCAGTAAGCCATAAATTAATTTAGGGAAGTTATATGTCGGGCAAAATTCAATTTATAGGTCATGAGTACGTTTGATTAATACAGCCATTGTGAATAATGTAGTGAAATAAACTATGCTAGATAAAACATTCTTAAATTATCAGAAATTCAGTTTAAATCAAATCAGAAATATATTTTAGACATTTTACCTATGATTGGAAAACAGTTACTGATACAGTTAAAAGAGAGGACGGCAAAGGCTCAGAATGGTGGCCCCACATTGGGCCCATTATACACCTCCAATGATGGAAGAAGTAGCTCTCCAGCCACCCTTTGATAGAGTTGAGGATTTTGCTGGGAATAGGCCTCCCATGTCGGCCAGTTAGGATCTTTAGCGACTACTAATACATAGATAGACTGACAGTATCCAGTAAGGATACCAGTTAGTGATTTTAGGTTTGACCAATATATTAACAAAATATTAGGCAACTTTAGCGTTGGATGTTCTCATTTTATTTCTGGAATGAGCACAATTGGAGACATTCTTCCACCTAGCTGCTAGAATCTTATCTTGCTTTTTGATTGGGGTACAGGCCTCTTGTCGGTTTTCAAATATACTACATCTTTTGCTGGGGCAGCCTCTCGTGTTTGCCCCCAGGATAGGGAAATTCAGTTATCTGCAGATGCCGTCTCCAGTGCCATTACATATTCATTTGCCAGTGTTAAGACCTTGAAATATGTTTTTGGGCACTTTTTGGGCTTGGCTGATCGTAGAGTGTTCCTCCAAGGGTATTTTTGCTTCCAGATTCGGAGCCACACAATATTAGTCTACACCTGTTCCTTTCTTGTTTTTTTGCTCTAACCACGAATATGTGTATAGTAACCTCAGGAGCCTCAGAATTTAGTGTCTTTCGAAAAGGTAGATCGGCATGACACTTCCGTAAGAGGGCGTCCCACCGAATCGCTCTTCCGAGGATTGTCTCATGCCCAGTCCGGTCCTCCTTTGGACACCACAGGCCGTTATCTCTTAGCCGCTGTATTGATGGTTGCCTCCTGTAAATGTAAATCCAGGGGAGGAAGACACCATAACGCCTCAATTGCTGATATCGGTGTGGTACGCATGATACCAGTAATTCACATACATCCTAGATGTTGAATCCGCTGCATATGATAGAGTGGGTTTAACAATGGCAGTTTACAGCCACTTGGTTCTGGGTGATAGTTTCCATAATCTCTAAACTACTCTCCGACACTACCGAACGCCTTCTGTATCTTGGTTTGAACTCCAGTTCAGTTTTACCTGTGAAGCCAGAGTTAGTATGGTGTTAAGTATACTGGCTAACTTCATTATGACCGTTTTTTTGTTGGTGAACAACATCAGCTCCATTTTAGTTTGAGAAAGCATTTTTTGAACACCATTTCACCACTATATTGAGGATACTCTGCATAAGTTCATTGAATACACCTTCAAAGTGCTCTATAAGCAGAATTGTTGGAAAACCCTTTAAAATTAGGAGATAAAATAAAATCAAAAAAATCTCCCCGTAAAAATGTTTAATTATTTGCTCACTTTACCCGCGGTGAAACATTTTTGAACTATCTTGATTGGAATTAAAAACACTTGGTTTTACTCCTTGATGACATATTGTCGAAACTAGTTGGAGAAGAAATAATAAAAATTTTCTGCGAAACAAACAAAAAAAGTGTTTTTAATTCTAATCAAGATATAAATTAAGGTTAAGTTAATGTTTGTAAACTCAACAAAATATTTATTTATTATTATTAAAATTCAGTTTAAAATAAAACTAATAGGTGAATTGAATCATTTTGGTATCTATAAATACCACTATTAATAACCATTTTTAAATAAATAAATGGTTTGTAAAAAACGTAGTAAAAAAGATAGAGTAAACAGATATTTAGTTGAAATAACTAATAATCGTTAAATATATAAGTACCTTCTTCTACTAGAGCCTACCCATATAACTTAATAGATATGCTTTAATCAAAAAAATGACGTTTTTACGATTTGAATTGTCATATAAATATATTTATTTATTTAAGAAAGAGAAATGGTTACAATGGAAAACAACTTCTCTTAAAGGTATTTGTATTGATTAAATATAATATATATGATCCGTTATTATTATGTCACAAAATGTTTGCATAAATTCTATAAATTTCAAAACACATTTTATAAAAACTAATCCTAGCGTACTCCTGACCTATCCTAATTCCTTTGGTATTAATCTAGCGCACCCTTGACCTAACCCAATAAATTCTATATTCATTCTGACATACATTAATCTAGTCTAACAGAATAGAAAGTTTATTGACCTAGCGTTACCCTGACCTACCTTAATAAATCGTGAATTAACTCAGGGCAGTTGTACGGTAGGCCAATATATAATCTATTGTGGTAGGTCAAGAGTACGCTAGAGCAATGCGAAACAAAGTATCATCACTTCTTCACACTTCTCTATAGAGTTGTTTGATAAAAAGGTTTCACAAATGAATTTTAAAGAATCATTCAACCTTAAAAATTGGTAATATGACGCATTACTAATTTTCAAGGTTGAATGAAGACACAAATATCAATTTTTATGTTATTGGGCTTTGCAGCATTATACTTTCTTATAATTTATGAGATAGTACACTTGCTGGTATATACCATGCCAAACTTTAAAACTAGTTTTGCCAAAAAGGTCGTCTTAAGAGTTTCAAATAATTAAACAAAACTTGAAGAAGGGAGAGTGGTTAAATGATAATAACAGCAATGTTGATAATGTTCAAATTCTTGGTTCATCGACTATTCATTAACGAGTACGTTTATTGTAAAACTAGTACTACCCTACTTAATTTGGAGAATTGAGACATGGACTTTGCCAATTAGAAGCTTTGAATAAATGGGATATTAATAAAACGTGCTAAAGTACACAATATATTCTAAGAAGGTTTAATTAAGAACAGCCATTTGGAATTTAGGAAGAGGCATTTATATAGGATGCGAAAATACCAAACCAAATTGAAAATTTTTATATTTTGAAGAAATGAATTGATTTTTTAAAATTCGAAGTGAGTTCTTTATAAATTGTAGATTAGACTAGGTAAGAAATAAATGGTTGTATATTGAGAAAGATACCCGAATTAGTATTCAGGAATATCACTTTTAGGTGATTGGAAAAATTATTATTTGATTATTTGGTTTCAAAGAATTTACTTCCACCTATAACTTATAGGCTTCTAATAGACCAGCACCTAGTAAAAGTGTAAAATTTGCATTGGGTTTAAAAAAGTTACTATAATATCCTATTTCTATCGTGGCAAATTTGTCAAAGCACAAAATGAAATATTTATCGGAATGTAGTTTTGTATAGTATTTTGTGTCGTTTTATGAATCGTCTGTTGGATTTGAACGGATAATTTTATTATTTTACTTGTCGGATTTTGATAGATTTTACTTTCCTTAAAAAGTGAAAGGGTTAGTATTACTTAAGAAAGACCTTAAAAATACATAATACAATATAAAATTGTATGATCTTGGGCCAATCAAATTAAGTTTATTCATACTTTCGGCTTGACGGCAATTATCCTTATTTAAATTTAAATTAACAAGATGTATCACGAACTGAAGGCCTTAACTACTAAGGAATTCTTCTTTCTTCTTCTGTGCCGTCTTCTGTTGAAGGTTGACGACCATCAATTAATATGTTTCTCTATTTTGCGCTATATGAATTAATGTTGTGGTTTCAGGTATTTGAAACCATTCACAGAGATTTTTCTTCTTGCCAATCTCTATTCGAGTATAATATCCACATCATGATCCCGATTATCATTCAATGTGTATCCTAAGTATTTATAGCGGTGTACTCGTTCCACTGGTTCTGATTCTTTCGTTAGGTTTTCTTTTTGTATGTCTGTCTTGCTCATCATTACACATTTTGTTTTCTTTCTGTTTATTTTCAGTTCACATTTTTTATTCAGTCGGTAAACCTTGTCGAACATTATTTGAATGTCTTCTATGTTGTCCGCGAGGATCATCGAATAACATAGATTACTGATTCGTGTTCTATTTATTTTGATGCCGTTGTTGCACGCCTCTAGGGTTTTTTCGAAGACATATTTAGAATATAAGTTGAACAATAAGGGCGAGAGGATACGGCCCTTGACTTTTTTTTAAATTTTGATATTTTATCCTGTTTTATCGTTTTATCTTTGCAGTTTGATCCCCGTATTGATCATTTGGATATCTTTCCCATCAAGTTCAGAAAGTAAGTTCTAGTATATACATATGTAGACAGTGTTTGCGGATTCAAACGTTTCAAGACTAGCATTCCATGGATTCATGGATTCCATAACCACGTCTAAAGAACAATATTTATTTAGAATTTTTGACTTAGTTCTTATTCTTGAATGAATTATCAAAAATACTTTCAGGCTGTAGATTATTAAGCTTAATATTCTGTTAATTGAAACACAGTTATATACACTTTTTTTTACTGCTGAAGGTACATTTCGGGAACTATGTACCGTTAGCAGTAAAAAAAAAAATAAAAAGTGAAGAAAGGAATATAAATGTATTTCAATTAAGTGATATAAACTTTAACGTAACTCAAGTAACTACATTGAGTTTATTATTCTGTATTCCTTGCACTTTCTGTGTTGTCTACAATTAGTTTGTTTCTATCTACTAATATGCGAAATTTCTTCTTTCTGTATTTATATGTTAGCTCCTCCATATTTTTTTGTTCTGTTCTTGCTGTCGTACTTTCTTTCGAGTTTTGCTATTTCTTCCTACTCTTTGTTAATATTTTATCTCTTTGATCTTCTTATTTCTGAACCTCTCTTTTTCCTTGTTTCTTGTGCTGTCACCCGTACATATTCTTCTTTCATCCATTATTTGTAGAACTTCGTCTGCCATCGTCTTTCTATATCTCCTTTATGGCAATATAAGGTACTAAATATTTCTATTCTGAAATACTATAGATAATATTTCATATACAATAGAGAAGAATAAAATGCATCTGTTAATAATTATTATTGCTTTGTGGTAAATTTTAAATCGATTCAGTAATTGTATCACATATTTATTATAAAGCTTGATTCACACATTAATCTAAATCATATCCAACATGCACGACACATTTTGATTAGTCACATAAAATAATTGCCACTTCTGGCTTCCAACGAAATCACCACTTTTAATTCAGCTGCATTACGGCCATGATCCATTACCGGCATTATTACTTTTACAATTTAACAATTTCCAGGTTAACATTGCGGCGTGGATGGAAGTAAATTGTGGCGCATTAATCTTTCTTTTATTTGTCCTCATTGTGGAAATGAGCGCGCGATTTATCTACAATAAGCGAAAATTGCTGTGTACATTGCGGCAGGGTATTTTTTTCTATGAAATTGCGGTTTCTAATTTAATCTAGATATTATACGAGATAAGCCGCAGGACGGCTCCTCTCTAATAGGGAAATAGTGTACAGCTTTCTCTAAAAAGGTTTTAGATTAATAAGCTAAGCAAAAATAAAATGTATTTAGAAGTAAATGAATATAACTGAAGATTTACTGAATATTAATAATAATCATTATTAATTGCAGATTAACCATTTAAAATACGAATTATTATTATGCATTAAAAAGCAATAAAACACACACATTTTTAAGATAATTATGTAGACACTGCGAATAATAATTATTATAATTTTAAAAATATCTTAACATATTAAGATTTAAGTTGTAGACTTACATAATATGTAAGGTAACATTTTGTTATTATTATAAGATTTAAAAAATGCAAGTGTTGTATTTACTATTATGTAGGTAACAAAACTGTTTGATTTTCAAATTGGTTTTATTGTAAACACTACATATGTTTCTCCACACTGTGGCTTCTTCAGGTGAAGAAAATATCAGTAGTGTTTACAATAAAACCAATTTGAAAATCAAACAGTTTTGTTACCTAAATAATAAATATGGATTTTCAACACTTAAATGTCTCAACAATCAATCAATGTTGTATTTACCTTATCTATTATGGAATTTCACTAAGTAACAGCCTTTTCAATATTTACGTAATAGATTATAATTTTTCTTTTAATTGTTATTATCAAGATATATATTATAACATTGGAAACACATTGCAAATATTACAGTAATTTTATTCATTCCTTCAAGCATGTTTATACAACTTATATTTAAACGTAACCCAGGGCACTGAACGCTCTATATAATAACAAAATCAAGTGCATAACAAAAAACCACTTAATTATATTATTAAATTAATAACAGAATCATAAGTATCGAGTATAATGCGTTCAAGAATGTACAGTAATAATCACTGTTGTATTGTAACATTCAATTTTAACACACCCATTAATCCGTTTTTTTGAGAGTCCATTGAAGCGAACAAGCCATTACACTGTTATTACGGAGTTTAAAAAAATGTTATTTTAATTACAGACTAAGCCCACGATCCGTACTAAAAATTATTCATGAATGACTACGTAGATTTACTGCAACCTTGCCGTTATCGCCCGGAGAGATTAGAGGGATTGTTCGTTGAAAATAAAGAATTCCAGTTTTAATTAGATTCACCGTGCAATAAATACCGCGTGTGAAAGAGTGGAAGCGGAAATTAACAAATTTAATTATTATTTTTTAAGGCACATCGGTACAAATTACAAATTTTCATTTCAAAAATAAAAACATAATTTAGGATAAATGGATTACCATATAGAATTATTTGTTATGCCCATACATTTTTATTTTAAGAGAAAATAATTTTATTTCTAAAAGAAGGGTTCTATGTAAAAATTTATTATAATCTTGTATTTATTAATTTATACATTACGTTGGTTCCGCACTATTTCTTTGTTTATAAATTACTCTGTGGAAAGGTGCTAAATAGAAATGTAGCGTCTTTAGCAATGTACAATCAATCGCATGGTTGGTAGTTATTACCGCGATGCGTCTATTAACTTTGAAAGGCTTCTAGCCATATTTTGAAGGTTTATAATTGCTTCTTATATCAGAGTAAATATATTTAACCTGTTTCGACAGGTGCTATTTAAAATCAACATCTAAATAACTGTGAATTTCGCAACGTTGCAACAATACGTGTGATCGTGTATTGGTGCGCCCAGTTTAATTATAGATTTGTACCAAAAAGATCGCTCGTTTGTACTTATGTAATTAGCTGTTAGATCTTTCAGAGTATATTGCCCAATCTTTATTGTAATATAAATTAGTTTATATTTTCCAAAATGATAAATATTATGATTAGTTCTTTAATTAATAGTAAAAGAATTAATCCACTACTCAGCCTAAAATAATTTTTATCAGAGAACCCAATATTCTAAGTCATGCTAGCAAGCCTACATTTCTCATATTTCCCTTTTTCTCAGACCACGCTCTTCCTATATGCTTTTGATAGCCTACATGTAGGCTTTGGTCTAATTATGCTAGTCGCAGTTCCTTTCCTGTCAAGTACATTGCCATATTAATTTTTTATTATATACTTACGTGGCCTGCTATCTACAGTAGAGTGAGCTTGTTGCTCTTGGCCAATTGATTCAGAGATGGTTTTGGAATTGAAACTATAAGATTCCTAAGGACAACTATCTGAGATCAGACCGATGCCTGCCTTTGTAGACTCTTTTTTGAGCAAATCTTTCCAGGGCTATTTTTGTAGCATGTAAAAATGATGGGTCTTGTCCGAGAGAAACTGATGTCAATAAAAAACTGACAATAATAAGATTAGGTTAAAACAAATTGCTTGTTTTCCGAGGGTTTATTGACTGATCAATCATACTGCTTTGGTCCAAGATGTTTTGAAAAGTTTTTATTCTAATATGCATACCACCGAAGCCTTCCTGAAGTTAACCAATTTGTTTGACTGCATCTGCCATGATACTCTCATGCGGAAACTATGTTTTAATAATTTTCATACAATGTCTCGTTACCTCGTACCTGAGTGAAAGCAAGCAAACAGAAAATATCAGCTGAAAATAACTTAAAATATGGGGTGCCACAAGGTTCCATACTTGGGCCTATTTTATTAATAATCTTTATAAACGATTTGCCGTCGTTAACTTTATATTACATATTTTTTATATAACAAAATCAGCTCAAATTGACAGAACAAAGCAAACTTATTAAAGAAAATGATTTTGAATAGATCAGGCAGGTTCAATGCTACAGAGGGGGGTGCATAGCCCTCGTGATATAAAAAAAGACCGTTCTCTGAAGAGCCTAAAACTTCTTTTGTGGCATTGCTTGCTTTGTCCTGGCCCAGCATACTAGTGAGACATATGTAATAATGTATCTTGTTATCATAATGTACAGCCACAATGTTATATTGGGTGTCAGTGCCTATTATTTTCCAAAGAGCCTGTGGCATTTCCATAGTGCCGTTGCAGTTTTGCTGATTGTTTTTTCGAGGTGCGTGTTCCAATTAAATTTCCTATTTAGATATTTCTCTTGATCGGAATTGTATCCTTCGTTATTTCTTTAACTTTTCTTAATGCTTGTTACTGCTACAACACATTTGCTGATAAGCATATGTTTGTACATTCCTGCGGGACTTTAAGCTGCAATTGTTGCTTTACAAGATGATATTAAACAAATAAAGATATCGGCAAATCAAAATTAACAAACAACCACTTCTGACTATGAGTTGATTATTCAAGAGATAATAGAAAGTAAGAAAACGTAAAATTAACATTATAATTTACGGTATGAATGAACCAAAATGTGAACTTCGAACTAAGACTCATACTCTCCACTCTGCTTGTTCAAGAGTAATTATGATATAAAAGCATTTATGCTTTATCTTAGGTCTAAATAATTCCATTTTAGAAGAAGAACTTATGACTTCCAATTACAAGATTATACGTTGTGATAGAAATTTGTTTGTTGTTGGACGCTCCACTGAAGGTGGTGTACTGCTTGCTGTTATTGAAAGTATGGTCACTGAGACACTTAGCCAACCTTGTTCCCTTAGTTGATACAGTTGCCTGTAGATGCTAAACTGGTCATTTAACTTTTTATGCTGTTGTTCTGTATATACCGCCAGACATTTCGAATGAGTATCTAGCCATTTTCTTGTAATGTTTGGAAGCACTTCTTGTTGATAAACAGGTTTTAATACTGGGTAATTTTAACTTGCCTTAATACAATGAACACGCACAATCGTCAACTCTAAATCCTAAAGTTAACATTCTGAATAATTTTATCATCACTTTGTGTCTCCAACAATACAACATAATTTAGAATGAAAATGGTAAACCTTATGCTCTCTAATATTGACACTAAATTTGTTATAAGACGTGATAAGGTGCCACTCATAACTGAAGATTTGCATCACCTCGTTTGCTCCACGTTTATGAATGCTGAGGTGCCTAGGAAAGCAACTTCATTTCCTAGTAATAGTAACAGCCGCTACAACTTCAGAAAAGCCAACTACGTCATTCTATATGATAAACTTTCTAGTGCTAATTGGTCTTTTCTAGAGAGTTTTACTGATGTTAATGAAGCTGTTCAAGAATTCTATAATGTCCTTATTTGATGTTTCTGTGCCCAAATACATCTTTTCCGGCTTGGTGTACTAGTGATATTAAAAACTGTATTAATGTTAAAGAGCAGTATCGCCGCAAATGGAGAGCAACAAATTCTGTGTTTTATCATTCAGAATTTAATAGACTTCGCGCCATAATTAATTAAGATAAACATTTCTGATGCAAATAAAAACTGAGTGAGTGACACGGTACGTAAAAACATTACTGAACCCAAGTAAAATTTGTAACTTCATACTTCATGTAAGTCTAGTAATACTAGGATTCCGTCTCAATTTCGTGATGATGATGCTGTGTATAATGTACCAAAAGATAATGTTTCAGCATTTGCAGAGCTGTTTTCTTCTGACTGTCTACCACCACCTGTTGAAGCAAGGAGCAATGAGCCAATTAATGCTGCTCCATTTAATAGTTTTGTGATTAGTGAAAACGATATGCTTAAAAGCATCAACAAACTAAAAAAAAAATGTTCTAATCACTTTGGTAAATTTTCGTAAATGCCACTTCATTTACGACAATTTACCAAAGTGATTAGAATATGAACTTTCAACAACTAACAGCCTCAACTATTCAGTTATTAAAAAAATGTTAGCTGTGGTGACGATCAAGAGCCAAGTTTTCTGATTAAAGATTGTAACACTGACTTGGAAAATTCACTATGTTTTAACCACAAATAAAGATTGTAAGTTTTTATTTGTAAAATAGTTATTAATTATTTTTAATTTAGCAGTACATTCATTTCGGATAATCTTGAAGCGCGCACGTATAAGCCCTGTACAATTCATCACAACATTTTGTTGAGTAAGCTGAAAGTATTTGGGTTATGTAATTCTATTATGCAGCTAATTGCGTTCTATTTATGTACTCATAAGAGTTATGTGCAGTTCAATGGTTATTTGAATTTATTTCTATTTCCGGGATTCCTCAGGGCTCAGACCTAGGACCTCTATTGTTTATATTATACATTAATAACTTAATTAATTTTTAACCTGTAATGTGTTGTCTTATGCTGATAATTTTAAGATATTTGCCACTATTACTAATTTGGGTGTCGCACTTTTACTTCAGATTAATTTATACATAATTACTAATTGTTGCAAGATAAATATGTTAAAACTAAATATAATGTGCTCTGTGAATTTAGATCGCAAGACTTTACATGGCTTTACATGTTCTTCTACTGAAACCATGTTTTCCTGTAACTGATGATGATCAAGAAATGATTTGTACAATTGAGGCAATATTTTCACCATTACTAGTGGCTAGCGGATAGTCAAACTGCTACCTATGAAGCAAATTTGCCTTTAGGGCACTGCTCCTTATATCGCTCTCTAGAATTTTCTCCGTGAATTTTAGAAGAAATGAGGTAAGACTAATTGGGCTCAAGGATTTGGTTTCATCGGGTGGTCGTCGGTCAGCTTTGGAAGTATATATCACCCTAGCCTCTTATCATTTCATGAGAATATAGTCTAGCATAAAGCTAGATATGTAAATTGCTTGCAGATAGGGAGCCATTATATCTAACCCCTTGTGGCAGCAATGCAGAGAAAATGTCATCTTAGCCTACCAGTTGTTTTAACTTTTTAGTTGGTAATGAATTTACCATTTGTAAAGAATTGACAAAAGATAAAAACCAAAAAGGATTTATTTCGAAATTTCTGTAAACAGCATTAAAAAATGTCCATCAAAACGAAAATTATGGGAATTATACTCGCAGAAAGTATTTAGAAAAAGAGATATGTTCTAATCATTAATATTTTATTGGAGAATTAGTGTTATCAATTTGGTTAACACTTCATAAACAGCACTTTGCCTATCAACTTGGCAAATCTGTTTTAAATTGAATGAAACACAATAACTTTGTTTGTATAACTTGTATAATCTATTTTACCAAACTTTAAATAAAGTTAAATCTGCTATAATAAAATGAATTAAATAACATCACCCCAAAATAATAACAAGTTAGCTTTGCAGTATCATTAAATCTTTCACATTCAACATTAAGAATATACTTTAGCCTGAACAGGTAAAAAGATATTTCATCTGGCACCTTAAGAACTTTTCAAACCCAGATGTACATCATCTAAAAAATAAATATATATGTACTTAAACTTATCCACCCTTTATTTTCATACAGCTGCTAACCATACCAGAGCTTAACATGAGCGGATAGATGGCTAATATATTTTATATTGAAGTAGAAAAATATATCAAGCATATTATTTATTGGGGGGTTAGTGAATGAAATCTATGTATTTCTAGTAGAGTCACTAATACAGTTTGCTGAACATCATAGTATATTCTTAGTCTATATAATATATTATTTAATAAATTTAAAAATACGAAACATTTCGTGAATCTACAACAGTGAGTCTTACTAAGACTACAAAACAAATTAATTTGAAACAACTACTTTTCTGGCTAATACCTCGACAGACATTGAATACAACAAAATTAATTTGGGTGTTACGAAGGGTACAACTATCAAAGCAACACTTAATTGAATGAAATTATTATTCTCCTGGCAACTGTATGAGGAGCCCTGAAACAGTTCGTGGTTTTTGGAGATTTTTGAAGAGTGGTTTTGTCAGTAATGTTTTGAATTTTTTTTGAAGAATAATTTCATAAATTTTGAATAGGGTTTTTTCCTGGTCCTATTTTTTTAAGAGTGGTTTGCATTTATTTGTCATCATTTTTTTTCTAAATTAAGTCAACGTCAAATCATTTATTACGCGAGTGTAAAATCTTAAAAATATAATCTAAACTAATCATAGACAGTTTTTTAATTTGCTGTTATTTGTTGATTTAATTGTTTATGTTTTTAAATTATTCAAATAATTTATTTGTTGACCATTGAATTAAGTTTTCATTTTGCATCGCTGTAAAATCAATCAAAGCTATATTTTAAAGCAATGTGTTCGTGCAATCCAAGTCAGGTTAGAGTCCATGCGTGAAAAAAATAGCAACACTAAACCTAAAGGTTTAAGTTACAAAGGTGCGTAACAGTTTTATTAAAATTTTTAGTTATAATATTTATCAAGTAAGCCAAGCCGGATGTTAACAGAAAGCAACATAATTCTATAATGTTTGCCTAACGTGGTATCCCCCTGTTAGAATTGGCGCCCAACGTGGGGCTCGAACCCACGACCGTGAAATTAAGAGTCTCATGCTCTCTACCGACTGGGTAAGCCGGACGAAATTGTAACACGGGGGCATCACGTTAGGATATTTAAGAGGATGTATTTCAATAGATATTATTTTGATTATTATCTATTAGATACAATTGGATGCATAAGATTAAGATAATAAGAGAAATTGATGTTTTTTGAGATGACGAGCGTCGATTAAAGAATAGGATAGTATAGTAATCAAATCACAATAATTGAATTTACCATTGTATTATCAAAGAACCTTGAAAATTAACTAAATTATACGAGTGTCAACCAACGCATGTACCAAATGATTGGTGACGTCAATCATCATCAGGTAACAAACGCGGAACCGAAGACAAACATTTCCGCGCTATGAATTAATGAAACACATTGTTATAAACGAACAATCTAAAAACGCAGCGTAATTTTCGCATTACCCGGAAAAATTTCCTCTCGTCGGCGATCGGCTAATTTTTGCCCGCAGCGAGGTTGTGCAAGAAGTATTAAAATAATACCGAAATCGTGTTGTAATTACCGACGTTGGTTAACGCTATCATTTTTTTGTTTGGTTTGTTTCACTTATTTGCCTAATAATCGACGTCCCAAAACCATTACGGTAGTTTTATAATAATTGCGGAATTAAGCAAATTTACGCAGTTAAGTGTCCAGAAAAGCGTTATATAATGATAATAAAGTGTGCTCACATAAAATTATTATATAAGTTACAGTTGGCCGGAGAAAATATTGTCGCGGTTTCCGCAAGATGCGGAAGATTATCTGCGGTGGTAATTTTTTCTTCTTCTTTAATCAGAAACGTTGACATTTATTATCTAATCAAGTTTTGATATTATAAAATTCAGGGATTTTTTCTGTGGTCAAATTCTACAATTGTAATATTTATAATTGGTATTGATAATTATTAAAATGCAAAAATATGAATTTAAAAACGTATTCTTATAAATTTAATATTTTATAACATTTAATTGATTTTTGTCTCATTTTAGTAAAGAATGGGTGATTGTTTTGTTATAATTTTATTGCCAATTAATTATATTGTGCAATGTGTGAGAAAATACATTCATATAACATCTGTATAAATGTACGTATTAAAATAACAATTTTATTGAATTGAACAAAAATAATATTTCGAGTGCAATCATACCTGCACATGTTCAGGAAAATGAATATTTTATTTTAATAATTACAAATATCCATTTAGTGACCAAATAAATAAAACTCGATTAATTGACAAAATGCGTTGGCTACTAATAAAACTGAAATTAAAGTTTGTACATAATTTTAAGCACAAATCGATAGATATTAGTGTAAATTTAATTTGCAAGTGAACCTTATTTTATTTATGTATACGATACATTTTAGTAAATCTTGTATAGTTTTTAAATGACCGGCCTATTTTAGCTACGTTTATATTTCTAATCCAATTTTAACATTTAGATTATCAAGAAGTATGTTACAAATTACTTTTCTTTTAAATCTTCATGCTAATTAAAATTAAACAACACAATTGGGAAGGGTTCATATTTATGTTGAACACTGCAACATGTTTCGCCACACAGTGGATTAATTAGGCAGATGAATAATGATAATTATATTCAACAATAAATGTGAAACTCTCCCAACTGTGTTGTTTTATTTCAATTTGTTATGGAGTTTCATCATGTCAATTCAACCTCTTCATGCTAATGTTGAAATTATAGTTACTTCTCTATAAATTTTCTATAATTCCGAGAATAATCATAAACATGATTTATTCTCGCAAATTTTAGCGAAGCCACACTAAGAATTTTCGAATTTGTAATTTCGACCAACTGCAGCCTTCTAACGACCACCGCCTGAAGAAATCCAATGCGATTTTGTTGAAGCCTTGCGAAAAACTTATTTTAAGAACCACGAAGTCAACTGCTCAAAACTACAACCTGATGGCCACGCTTACATCCACCGTAGCAGATGACTTCTGAATATGCCAGTGATAACAAGGGATCATTGATCTAGATACCATCAACTCTAGTTCATTTAGCTCACAACTTCAAGATTAAGGTGTGACTTGCAAAGTCAGCTGACGCAGATTGCACTTGCTTATTGATCAGATGCTTAAGATAGTTTCTCTGTGGAGGATTTTCAAAAATCAGTATAAAGAAAATGAATATAATAGTATTCAAACCTAATACTATACAAAAAATTCAAATTTCCAAAAAGTGAATCCTCTAAAATATTATGTGCAAATTTCAACAAAATATACATATTATAAACTGTCAATCAATGTATACATCCTGGTAGTAAACAATCATGATATAAATTCGTTTTATTTTTGAAGCAACCATGAATTGCTCCAATTAGTACCGAAAGGTAATTATGCGAAAAGCAATTTTAAAAAAATCCTTGAATCAGGAAACTGACTAACGCTTGCCTGGAAATTCACGCTCAAGATAAGACCAACCCAATCTACTGAGAGCATAACAAATAATAAAATTTCGATGGTCACATACAAACTATTGATTATTTATATACAAATATTTTGAGATAAAAAAAGATGACACCGCTAGAAAATGAGAGTCGATAGATAATTTAAATAATTTAATAACTGCGTTAAATTGTCTGCATTAATAATTTTAATTTCCTTATAAAATCAATTTAAAAAAGCGCTGACTAGTTACAATTGTATTTTAGGTAATAACTTCCTCTTCGTACGGCCAATCAATAAGCCTAAACAAATTACGAGTTCGTGCGCACAAAACGCGAAACGCAAGAAGAAAAAATTGAGCAGGAACAAGGAAGCAAAACAGCTGATATTTATGAACTCCTCCACCATTGTGCGTTCCTAGCTACTTCGCCCATTTACATACCAGTCATCAACAAAGCCGAAACTCAATTTTCTCCGGAGAATAATGTGAAATGGGTGCGAAGGTCAGAGTATTACACGCACAAACTATTTAATAACCGAACAAATTCGCTCCACCTTTCCAAATATTATGGGCTTGCCGGACTAAAACCGCGGAACTCTTTGCCGAACGATTTACTGTTATAATCGTTGCCGTATTTTGGTGCCAGCCTAATATTTTTGTGGTAGCCACGGAGAAATCAATTAGGTCCTCGTTTACGTTCAAGGATTTTCGGCGATGTAAAATATTGTAGAGCCGCTGATGTAATTAGTCTTCCATTTATAAACTAATGTTGGTTAATGTGCGGCGATTAGTTAAGGTTGTTTATTTTAATTAAGTTAACAAACATACCGATTTCACGCCGTCAGTCTTAGAGATGATGTAGCATAAGTAGTATTACGTTAGCACCAATGTTTATAGTAATGACCTGTATAGTAGTAAATCATTTTAGGTATTAATGTAATGTATAAAAACAATCATAAATTAATTTAGTATTGCGATAAAAAAAACATATGAGTAAGTTAATAAATGTTTCTGAATTTTACGTTTTTATTAATTAGAAACCTATGGATTACCACGTAGTAACGGTCACAACCATTCTCTTTATTAGAAACATAGGTCCTCAAAAATTCCTACAATAAATATCCCATAGACAAATTAAACATGTGTGGAATTTATGAGCTTAAATGCAGTGAATGTGATGCATTATATATTGGACAAACAGGATAATCGTCATGCGAGACTTAAAGAACTCAAAAAATCAATATTAAACAACAAACAGTGTACAGGAATTGCAAAACATTGTGTAAATAACAACCATTTTATGAATATAAATATGAATAATTTTAAAATTCTGTATTCAGATAATTCAGGGACTCAATTTGAATCTCGGGGAGTGTCTAGAAATGAAGAGGACTATAACAGCTGTGAAACATCTCGTCAAAGACAACGAAGATATTTCCTGATACCTGGCTTTATTTAAACTTGTCAGTTTCTTTTATAACTCACTCTTAGTAATGCCTTAAATAGCGAAACTAGTCGAGTAAATAGAGCAAAATTGTGCAACAAACCAAGTGTAATTGAGTTATACATTTTTGGTGGGTTAAATAGGAATTGTGGCAAGCAATTTAGAGAAACATTGTCTAGTAGTTTTGTAAGTTCCATAGACGTCACTTTAAGATAACATTGTCTGTTTTCAAGTTCGATTCAATAGGTGTCTGCTTAATTGCCCGTTTAGCTTCTATTAATTTGTTACAAAACTTAATTGTCATGAACTTCTGTGTAATTTTAAACTATATAAGTTTTGAATATTTCTTCATTTTTATATACAACATATATAATTTCACATCACATAGAACAAGCAGGAAGAAACTTTGAAATAAGACAACGTGGACAAATCAAACAAATTTTAAATTAAAGAAAAACTTGATAATAAAATCCACACCAAATAAGTATATACAATTGTTTCGTGAGTATAGTCATGTTCTAATTCAAAATCTAACAATTCACTCAGCTTAATATTAATATCTGTCAAATAGACACATTCTGTGGGTGTTACATTTTCGCATGTCCCTAATTTACATTTTGTGTTTTGTAAATATTTATCATTCCCATTTGTATTTTAATACGCACCGCATGCCGGCCCAACCGCCGATTGTTATAAATAATTATGATCGTACCTAATACAATACAAGGTCTTTCTTGCAGTGACCACACCCGCACGTTTCGATAAGGCACCACCCGAAAATTCGTACACAGCCGCAAATATTTGCTGTCATCGGACAGTAATCGGGCGATCGCGAGATAATCGGGGGACGGTCAGGGCTACGCCAGGCCACAAAAGAAAAGTGAAAAAAAAAACAGGACCAAAATATTATTAACGAATTTTTCACTGCGCAACCTTCATTCCGTGTACTGCCCACGTTTACACGTACACGACGATTACACATGTTCGTGTGTTAATGACACAACAGCACCGTTAATTGTATGATTTGCCGGACGATGTGGTTACAAAGGTGTGTAGAATGTGAAACTAATTAGTAACCAAATTGGGATCGTGGGTAATTTAAATAATGAATTAATTTTGCATAGAAGCTGATTATAGTACTAGATATCGGTGTAAAGTAATTTTACTGCTTAGACGTGCCAATGCTCAAAGTGAGATTTTTATAATTAAAAAAAAATCATCTTTATTTACAGTAGACATATTCATTCTTTATTTATACATTACTGCTTTCAAAAAGTTATTGAATAGCATTTTTTTAAATTACATTAAATTATCTTACTAATTCCATTGTCTTAAAAGGAAATTATTAGTTTTTATGTATTATTGTATAGTATTTAAAATTAACTAGACTAGATATAATTTTAATTACAATAAAGGCTAACAGATATTAGTGGTGATACAGTGGTTGGCCAATTCGTCAATGAAAAGATAAGTTTGTTTTATAATGCTTAAAGATTTTTATTAAAAATGATTTTAATTTTTTTGATATTTTCGTCGCCAATAATATGCTAAAAATTTGCTCACCAAATCACGAAAGTTTTTAAGTTACTGAATCTACACACTCCGCAAATTATATTATTAATCATTATTTATGAAAAACTTTAGTATTAGTAATAATTTCTATGGTTAATTTAAAAACCAATAATCACAAAATGTATTGCTTTCTAATTTTTTTGCGAAATCAAATATAAGTATTTATAGTTTACATGTTTATCAAATGTATAACTATCTTGTTTCGGTCGATTTACAGAATGAAAAAAAATGTTATTGGTATTATAGTTTAATTCTCTTGCCAATTTAATTACAATTACACTCTTTACCACAAAATCAAATACTTCGTTTGTTACTTACTTTTCTAACAACACCTAGATTAGATTAGATTAGATAGGATCGTTTCCACTCCTGGACCACGCCCTTACTATATGTTTTTAATAACCCACATGTAAGCTTTGGTCCAAACATGGTAGTCGCAGCTCCTTCCCTCGTAAGTAGATTGGCATATTCGTTTCCTATTACACCTTAGTGGGTGAGTTTGTTTGCCTTGGCCAATTCGTTCAGAGCTTGTTTACAGTTTCAAGTAGGTTTGGAATTGAAACTCTACGCTTTGAGGTTCCTAAGGGCAGCTTGACAGAGATCACACATATGTGTCCCTCTTTGTAGCCCTATTTTTGTACAAACTTTCCAAGGCTATTGTTTCAGCCGGTAGGACTGATGGGCCTTGTCCGAAAGTTTTTTTGATTCGATTCAGGCTGCTTGTCAATAATCATTTCAAATCGAAGTATGTTTGGTAAAGTTTCCATTGTTAGAAACAGGGTGGTATGCACAGCCCCCTTGATGCTAACAGGCCATTCCCGTCGTTGGTTGTTTACTCTTGACTAGCTATACTGGTGAGCCATATGTAATAATGTATCTTACTATCATAATGTGCAGCCTATGGCTGACTGTTAGTCTCATCATCTGTCAAAGAGCCTGCGATATATCCATAGTGTCGTTCTAACTTTGCAGATTAATTTAATTTTAGGTGCGCATTCCAATTTGGTTTCCTAGCTAGTATTAAACTCATATATTTCACCTCATTGTACAGCGCAATTTCTTCCATTTTACTTTGGTAGCTTTGATATTCAGCTTCCTACAATTTGTGAAAGATACCACCGCAGTGTTGTCATTATTGATACTTAAGCCTTCCCTTAGACACCATCTTACTATGGTATTGAAGTCTTCTTGGACCAGGAAAGAATTGATGTTCTCATATTTACCCCTTATGACAATTGCTATGTCATCGGCGTAACCTTGCGTAAAATAACCCTTATCGACCAAGGTCGTTAGGAGGTCATCCACCACGATACATCATAGTAGAGGGCATAGAACCCCGCCTTGTGAACACCCTTTTGCTGTGGTTACCATTTCTGATTCACTCCTTATATCTTCGGTGATCTTACGATTTACAAGTAAGGCCTTGATAATAAAATTGATCAATGGATATGTCAAAACCTTTCTTGATGAGCCCCTTTCTAATGGTTTTAAAGGTTGTGTTTTCAATTAAAAATACCAGGAAATCTTCTTGTATTTCAATGAAGCTTATATGTCTGTTGTGAAGGGCTATAAAGTGAACCCACAGTAGATTTGCCAGTTTGAATGACTTTTAGGAAAAATTAAGTAAGGTTAGTTGGACGAAATGATTTGGCTTCATAAGGTAGTCTTCAACCCACATTGGGTATAACTATTTGTTGGAATATAGACTAAAGTAAATTTAGCTTTGTAAACTTCCTGCAGGTAGGGGGCTGTTATATGTACCCCCTGCTGCAGCAGTGCAGGGATAATGCCATCTGGGGCTGGTATTTTTAAGTATTCAAAGCTAACTGCCCATTAAACTTTTTCTTTGGTAACGAGTTTACCAGCCTTGTTTTTGTTTTCTCTAGTAGAAATATGCCTCCTTCCGTTGATTAAGCAGTAATTTTTTGGGAGTCCACAGATGTTGGGCCTGGGGTATATGTCTTTAATAGCACACTGAAACATTTATTGAACTCTACATAAATTCCATTAGGTTTTCTATTAGCACGATGGTGTTGAAGTGGCCTTTGGACAGGTATTCGTGGAGCTTGGCCATTGTGATTCTATCAGTAACTCCTTTACAGATCGTTCTCCATGTTTTTCTTTTCAATTTTCTCAACTTGTTATTATAGTTTATAATAATAATAATAATCATTTATTTCCCAACAGGAAATTACATAATTAAAGCTAAACTATAACATAAATCCTTAAAATTAAGATAAGTCTAAAATAACTAAAATAACAAAATCGAAGCTAACAATAGGATTAATGTTTTTGAAGAAAACAAAATGTTACACTAATTTCTTTAATGACGCAGAAAATTCACCTAAACTATTTCCAAAGATATTCAGGTAATGATGGATAGAATTGTAAAGCCATTTCATAGAGATCGATGGTCTTGCAAATATAATTACAAAATAATGGCGCGTTTTTGTAATTATTTTCAGGTGTATAAATATTCACGCACACTAATAAATCAGGACTGTCACATTTATAATTTAGTAACTTATATAGGTATACTAATTTGGAGATATTTCTCCATGTAGATAATTTGGAAATTTCAAAGAATAATAGTAAAGCAGCACAAGAGACAAAATAATCAGGATACACATACATTGTTTGATTCCAGTAATATATATTTGCTTAAATGGTGACGATACTTGACAACAATATTCTAATTTAGAACGAACATATATATATAGTACAACAACTTAAGAACAACCAGGCTATCAAAAGAAAGACAGGAACGTTTTATAAAGCCTAACATTTTAAAAGATTCAGAACAGATATTTTTAATTTGATCTGAAAATGTTAGCTCGCGATCAAAAGTGATAACACATCTCTCAAGTGGCATACCTTTTAAAATGTATATGTAATTGGAGATTTTTTTCTTGTGAAAGACATATATTTAATTTTTTTTAGATTTAAGATAAGAACATTATCACGACACCAATTATCAACACGTACAAGATCACTTTGTAAAGCTATACAGTTGATGTTCCCAAATAATTTTAAATCATCTACATACATCAAGACATTAGACGAAATATCAGTTACCAAGTCATGTATGTAAATAATAAACAACTGAGGACCCAGACTTGAACCCTGCGGTACACCGCTACTAGGAATAAAAGTGTATGATTTGTGTTCTTTGTAATCAACATTTTGGTTTTTGTCATGAAAGTTTAAACTTATACGTTGAGGTAAGTAAATTATGATTAATGAAATCAAACGCTTTATAGAGATCTGTCTAAACGACGTTAACTTGGACCTCTACTATTCAGAACTTCAGAAATTGAATGGGTAAAAATTAAAATGTTTGAAGCTGTAGATCTATTCTTAACAAAACCATGATGTCTAGATCATATCAGGTTACTCATATATCTATTTATCTGCAAAAATATTATTATTTCAAAAAATTTTGTGAAGTTGTTATTAACAGAAATGGGTCTATAGTTATTAATCATACCAGAATTACCTTACATAAGTACAAGCGTGATACTCAATACTTTCAAAATCTGAGGAAAAGTATTAGATGTTACGGCAAGGTTAAACATATGGTGTAAAACAGGCATGAAACATTGAATACTATCTTTAACAATAACTTTCTATACCATCTGGACGAGCAGTAAAGTTGTTTTTCAGTTGTTTGGCTGCATCGTATATGTCGTGTCCCTCAATCATCTGGAACGCAAAATTGAGGCTATTCTGACCACCATCCACAAACGATTTATTCGGCTTAGCAGAGAACGCAGATTTCAAATAAGATAGGGAGCTGTCAACATTTTTTCTGATGAAACCAGTAATTTATACTCTAGGAGCATAACACAAGGTATTCTAGTTTGACCTTTTTTAACGTTAATATAAGACTAAAGCTTTTTTGGGTCATTTCTAATTGACTTTTCCGAACTGGCGATGAATGACTTATAATACTTCTCTAGTGTCCGCTTAATTTCACTCCGCAAATTTATTACTCACATGTTGTAAAAACTGTGTTTGGTTTTCCTGTAGAGTTTTCTAAAATGATGCTTAGTTTTAATTAGTTTGATAACTTTTTTGGTTAACCAAACGGGATGGTAATTTTTTGCGTTTCGGTACATACAAAGAAAAGAAATTGTGAAGTAAAGTGTAAATTGTCTATTGCAAGTTAAGACAGTCGACCAATCGTAATGTAAAACAGATGAGTATAAACTTGTAAAATCAGGTTTCCGAGTTTATAAGTTTTATGATAACTATTAGGATAAAAGGAACAACTAGATTTTTGAGCTATTTTAATATCCATCGTTAATAGCAGGTGATGAGAATCTGCGGGAACTAATATCAAATCATGTGAGCATTTGCACGTAAGATCAGTTGATGAGATAACTAAGTCTAAAAGTTGATTGTAAGCGTTTAATATGATATTAATACGATGAAATAAAATTCTTAACCTCAATGCCTATCTGATAAACTACGTTTGAATAGAAAAGTAGGTGTATTAAAATCACCACTTGTTCAAAATTTAGAATAATACTATCAAGAATATTAAATATTATATATATCGACAGTGCCTGTCTGTAGGCATCCTAGTTGCTCGTTTCCTTTGCACTGGTGATAGTTTTTCTGGCTTTCATCTAGAGACGACTTAAATTCTTGTTCCACCGGGGCACGTCTCTGAAGGGAAACTTCCTCTTTAGCGGATAACTATTCATACGACTTTAGGATGCCATTTCTGAGCAGCGCCTCTATTTCCAACTCTTCTGTGGTTTTAATGTTGAAGTAGAGAATGGTACCCTTTGTAGAAGCTCTAGTCTGTATTCCTCGGATTTACACTTCATTGAATCTTCCATAATGTCAATAATTGATCCACGGCTCCTGCAGGAATACTTTTAAATTTGGCTTTTCTAAATCTCAAATAGTGATTTGTTTGAATAGAGCGTACGTCCGCGGTTTATACCTAACTGGCACTAGCCTCTAAACTTTGTATTTCAGGGCTTTTTGACTTCAGGCTTTCCATTTTATCCATCCCCAGCTATTGAGTAAGGCCTTTTGTGTCCCTTTTCGTCATTAGTACTCCTTTAGGTCTATTGACAAGCTCATCACTGCCTTTCTGCAGCTCATCCTCAGCTGGTTTGCTGAAAGTTTTCATAGGCATTTTGCCTTTTGGCTTCTTTGCAACCTCTCCGGATGTTGGAGAGTCGTCTACTCCATGTTTGAGGTTTAGTTACATGTACAATCCACGAGCAGCCAATAAAAAATGATGCATGGCTACCATCCATCGTGTTTTTTGAGGTTACCTTTCCAAATTAATCCGGTCTTTTAAACTAAGATTTTTTTAACCTATAACTGGCGAGTCATGACTACTGATAGCGAAAAGTCAAGTGTACAATGTCAGATGGTTATTGAACCCAAACCGACCTGGTATCGTTAGCCTTAGCGCATGTTCTAAGCCACGATACTACAATCAGGCAAGGGTAGGTTAAGAACAAGTTAATGGCCCCAATCCCTTGAAACCAAATAGACTCGAGGACAGATAAGGCCAAGTTAGACCAAAATGTTTGTCCAGGGGAGTACGACAAATCATAGACGGAGATAATAGTATAGGGGAACTCCTACTGCGGATTTTAATGGGCCCTAGAATCTCTTGACAGTAGGCCATCTTCTCGCCCCAGGATAACTCCAAAGTGGTTTACACCCTTTTGGAAACATCTTGGTGGTTCATTGGTTGTAGGATGCTCAGCTCTCACGCCATGATAAATTGTATTCCTCTGTAAGCCTTTGAAAGGGATCGATCCCTAGATACTTTGCAAGAATTTATATAAATAATCCGTTTTATATAAAAAATGGAAAAATAATTTTTATTTTTAATATTCATAAATAATAATATTATATTTTGCCATGTACAATTGACACTAATTTCTGTAATGAGCAGTAATAAATTATTACATTATACAATTCAGAAAAGTAGCAGATCACTATTTAAAACAAACACGCGATGAAGCAGAAAGATAACAACTATAAATTTTTAGCACTTCATAATCGCTATGTTATCTCGGACAACTAATGAAAAAAATATTATGTCAAATCTGCAGTTCGACATTGTTTTCACTATTATTGCTGAACTCCAAGTCTCTAGTGGTGATGACTACTAGAGGATGTGGATCAATAAAACTAAAGAAACCGCCTTTAACAATTCAAAGACCAGAGCTAGCAAATCAAAATAATTATCAGATCAATACCTTTTTGTGACAGTCTAATCATCCTCAAAATAATAAACGTAGTAGTTATAAATAATCGTTATAATAATCGTTCTGTTAAACATACCTATGACAACAAAAATAAAACTCATTAGAACATGGCTAATGTAGTAAATAATTCAGAGAAATCTAAAAGCAAACACAATTTATTTATTAGTGTAATTCTGACCTACTTCTGACATTCCTCCTTAATCTACAAATATAAAATCTGTGTTTTATTAAGGTAATTTACAATATTGATACTTTCTCTATTATATGTTAGGAAAGGATATTATTTCCGTCCGTTTTTATGATCAAAATTGCATTTATTTTAAAAGAAAATAAATAAACAGATAAATGAAAGTATTGTCTAGTATTGGCTGCTACTTTTTACAGCACTTAGATAATTTTCGAATTCCATCTTGAAATCTGTGGTGCCTTTGGAGCTATCCAAGTAATTTTCGATTTTTGCGAAAGAAATAAGACAGTGACCAGCTAAATCCTATTGCATATTTTGGAACATCCAATAATCAGAAGGATCAAGATACGGCCAATGCGGTGAAATACCTCACTTGGGCGTTTTTAAATATATTTTATCCATTTTGCGAGTATTGTCAACAACAAGGGTTGACCAGATATATAATAGTATTTTTTTATATTAAATATTCATTTCGTAAACAATTTTTTTTTTGCTGGCACGTAATTGCTTTACTTTTTAATCGTTCTTTTGGATTTAAATTGAATGAAAACTTCTTGCAAAGTAACTTCCCATAAATTTGCAAATTTCTTCATGGGTTATTATCTGAATTTCTTGGTTTCGAAATTGTTTGGCTGCTTAAAGCGTTACTTACCTTCAACTCTAAAATCCATATTCTTAAAACATTGAATCTATTCGCCATATCATTTATTGGTTAGAGCATTATCAAAATAAACATATACGAGCATTTGATAATCTTCAGTTTGAATGCTTAATAGGAAAAATGGATTCCTTTGAAATTAAATACTCTTTTTCATATTTTTATATGTAGTTACTTAAATAGGCCTTAGGTTGTATTAACCATTATAAGAGTAAATAAATGACGTTTAGATGAGATTTTATTTATTAGAGTCTTTCAATACACTGTACCTTGTTTGTGGTCGATTATAATGTTGGAATCTTTTCTCAAAAAGTATAAACAGTCTATGGTTTCCTGTCCAAGCAGTAATTAATCAACAACTACAAACCGGTTTTTCTCACAATATTGAGATGGATTTAATATGATTATATATTACACTCAAACACCATTAGATTTTGATTATAGTCTTATAATTTCGATAAGAGTCATAATTATGTTGTATTCTGTAGACGAAACTTAAATATAATTTTAGCATGACGTAACCACCAAACAGTACAAAATATTCGTATTAAACGTGCCGAATTTTATTATTATTGTGGACAATCCAGAAGGGTCATGGTTATTAGCTCCGCACTCCCATTCAACAATCATCCGTGATAAACCGCGAATTAATAAAAAAGGTATGTGAAATTACTCACCGCGTGACCTTCGGATCATTTTCAATTTATTGCTCACGTTTGAAACCATACGGTGTGTTAATGACATAGTAAACCGTTATTACTACATATTGTCGTGTACAAATTACAAAGCAATTTTTCTACTATGCAAAGAAAAAAAATTAATAGTTGTAAATTTTTTAATCATATAATTTGCAAACTGAATAAAATTGAGATAATATGCAATATAATATTTTTTCAAGATTACAATACTTAAATTTTATTATAGCTAGCATTTTAATATAATTTTCAAGGATAATTACAAAAATTATTAAAATAGAGCATAATAATCATTTAGAAATGAAATGCTAAAAGTTGTTAATATATTGTTGAGGCACTTAGGTGTTGAAAATCCATTTTCATTATTAAGATAACGACAATGTGTGATTTTCAAATTTTAAAATCAGACATTGTCGATATTTTAATACTAAAATCTGTTAATTCATCCTTAATAAATTAAGAGATTTTAGAAAATTCTTGAGTAGAAATTTTTGAAAAATATTCAATTTATTACTATATTCTAATAGTCTAAATAGTCTAAAGTTGAACAGTAGGCTTTACCTCATCTTTATTTCCAATAATAATAGTAATGTAAGTATATCTTCTAAAGATATGGTTTTAAGAAATTAAGAAATCAGTAAAACCAACCGAGTATTTATCAATTTTCTACATAGTATAAGAAATCTACATTCAAAATTTGTTTGGAAAGAATTAGCTGCAAAAATTATAAATATGCTATTATGTAAAACATGTTAAATTTATTCGTGAAATTTACATTAAAAACTCATAAATATATGCGAAATACATATAAATACAGAATTTACTTACACGCAAAAAAAAACATGAACATTATCTAAAGAAGAATCCTGCTGTACGTAGACATCCGAATAATATCTTGGTCACTAACCTCATCATCTGCCAGCCTTCTTTATTTTCTTTCCTCCATCCTCACATAATGTTTACAATATACAAGTTCTTCGTAATTTGAATTTTAAGTTGTTATTTTATCTGAACTGGTTGGACGGAATAGCACAAAAGGATAAAAAAACAAAATTTCAGGTACTATAAATTTTGTTAAAGTATACAATACACTTTGATATTAATGCTAAGAATGACAAGGGTTCGCTTTTACCAGACATTTTAGTATAACAATTAAAATCAAACCTGTTTTTTAAGTTTTACAGTGCGTTCTTTTTCTAACGCATTTGGTTTACTTTATCAGACTGAATGTTTTTGCGTCGTTTCTCGAAGCGATAATTTGTGACGTACGACGAAAGATCCAACGAACAGACAATACATAAACAATAAACAGTTTGAAGCTTATTAAATCGCCCATAAATAATTTCCATATATGTAAAAATAATAAATTAGTATGTACCAATAGCGTCTGTTGATTGAGAAAAATAAATATGCGATTACTGTAACCTCTCTATGTATTACTCACATCCATGTGATGTTTAAAATTAAAACTTTACGACCATTCGTCGACTTCATTGCTATTAGCTTTTACGTTATTTCTCGGTATGAATTATGCTGTGACATTGACTTACTCGGCGGAATACTTACTTGAGCATAACGCATTTACAGGTGGAAATATGAAATTAACGAACACACCTTGGATTATTCTATAATAAATAAATACACGTTGCTCAACTTATCTCTCAATGCAGATCGCAATGTGTGTACTTTATGTTTCTAATCATTAAGATTGATGTAGATAATAGTGGAAATATACTACGATATATTACTGTATGTGTAGTAAATAAATAATTTATATTTAAATGCCGTGTCATTGTAATGGCACATAGGTTTTTAATGTACGATAAAATAATATAGATCAGCACAGGATCAATAACTGAATTTCAAAAAGCACGCAGATTCAAAGGCAACAAAGCAAAAATTACAACTAAGGTAAAATTATTCAGAAGCTTAACTTACAGGAAAGACACGGACTATCTACAAAAAGAACCATAAAATTAGATTATTAATTAACCGTAGAAATCTACAAAATGATTTATTGCTCTTTACTTGATGGTAGTAATGCCATTTTCCACTTAAATCATACTTTCAATAATATATCATACAAGTTAACGAGCATGCTTCTCTACGATCTAAGGAGAAAAATTCTGTAACTTTAAATGAAAATACACGTTGATATCACACACACAAAAAATCCGATGAAATAAGCAAAACAATTGTGAAAACCTTTTAGTAAAAGAAGAAAAAATAAATGACAGAGATGGAAAAAGTTTTTGAACCTATAAATGAATTTACTAGAAAATTCAAATTCAAAATTGAAGAATACTCCTGGAGTTTATATAAAAAAGAGCTTCCGCAAAACTCCTATTAAACAAAAACCAAAAATACTGAAAAATTCCAATTTCAAACCGTTATAAAAATCTGAAGATATAAATTTTTGGAAAATCCTGAAAACCCCCAGCCAAATTCTAAAAATTACATATGAAAAATGCTGATAAAGTGTCCAAAATTAAAAAGTAAATTGTACCATATGAAAATAAAACGAATACTCAATAATTCCGATTGAATATCCCAATAATTATTATGTTTTCTTTTATTTTTCTAAAGGGTATAAAATGATTTATTATTAACATGAATAATTATATTTATAAAGAACTTCTGTGGCAGCACTGGCATCTAAACAGGCAAGAGTGGAAGAACATTTCGTTATGAAGTCATGCCTCTGTAAGAATTTGTTGTTACATATTTATTTCAATTTGTATAAGCACAATGAATAAATAAATAAATACAAACACAAATTTTCAAATTATATTATTAACAAAAATTTATGAGCAATTTTGTTAGGAAATTCTTAAAATTTTGAAGAATACCCTTGCTGAAATTGTTGGAAAATTTTGATCAATTGACGAAGAAAAAATTGCTTAAAACCCTCCAAAAAACAACAGAAATCCTTTTATCAAATTCTAGGAATATTAAAAATTAAAATGCTATCACCTTGAAGGTGGTTCACTGTTCTGTTTCTTGACATTCATGAAGCGTTTGATTCACTTAATATGTTTCCACATCTTCTCCATCTAATAGACAACCTAATATTCACACACTTTAATCCGATCTTTCATTCCTCAACAAGGTGTGCCCAAGGTTCCCCCCGTCGCCACTCGTTCAAAAAATTTACGTTCACGATATTTATAACCCAAATCCCAAACACCTAAATTCTTAGAACTCAAAACTCTTCAATGGCTGATAAATACAATTAAATACAATCCACCAATGGTTTGTTAAATGGAGAATCTTCCACCTATTTATTTCATTCTACCATGCTACTTCTCCGCACTTCTCCGTTCACTGTAAACCTAACGAACACTAATTATCTTTTATTGATGAAGGTTTACATTAAATTACACTTGCTTTGTTTCATAATTTTTCTATATTTACTTGACTAGTTTCGCTTTTTATTTAAGGCATTATCAAGAGTAGATTCACAGTAATAGTTCAAAAAGTTTCACCAAGTGATAAATGAGAAAGTGATTCAAGAAACTAATATCTGTTATTTAAATAAAGTAAAACTCACTTTGTTAATATCACACTATTTATTTAAAAAGTGACTCGAGTTTCGATCAACAGCTGATCATTTTCAAACTTAAAGTAATTTAAAATACATTTCAACACAATTTATATACAGTTAAATAAAGAGGAGGATACTAGGTCTAACTGGTCGTTAATTATGGGGAAGTCCGGATTAGATTTTGCTTTGTGAATTTCCAGCGACTCGAGTAAATCCATTTTAAGCCCTTTCTCGGCGAAATGGATTATCTCGAGTGCGTCTTCATCAAAGGTATGTCGGTTCTCAATTAAATGGTTCGCGAATGTCGAATTTGTTTTATTTAATCGAAATGATGCTTTATGTTCATTTAGTCTAGTTTTGAAGTTGCGACCAGTTTGCCCTACGTAAATTCCTTGACAATCTTTGCATGTTAACTTATAAATACCTGATCTATTTAACTTATCGATAGGTGTTTTTGCATTAAAAATAGAGGTACAGATATTATTGGTTTTGAACGCTACATCAATGCCCTGTCTTTTTAGGATGTTACGGATTTTTAGACTGACTTCACCAAAGAATGTCAATGATTTGTATGTTTTGTTTTCTTCTTTTGGACATGCGTATAACATTTTGTAAATATTGTTATTCTGTTGTTTTTTAATTAAATTATCTATTGTTTTCTTCGAATACCCATTTGTCTTCGCTAATGTATGAATAGTTTTAATTTCTTTTTGATAGCCAATTTCTGATAAAGGCAACGTTATTGCTCTATGGATCATCGCGTTAAATGAAGCTAATTTATGTTTGAGAGGGTGTCTTGAATTGTAGGGTATGAGGGAATCGGTGAAGGTTGGTTTCCTATATATTTCAAAATTAAATTGGTTTTTTGTGTTTGTGATTGAAAGATCAAGATATTTAATATTTTTGTTATTAAAGGGCTTAAAATGGATTTACTCGAGTCGCTGGAAATTCACAAAGCAAAATCTAATCCGGACTTCCCCATAATTAACGACCAGTTAGACCTAGTATCCTCCTCTTTATTTAACTGTATATAAATTGTGTTGAAATGTATTTTAAATTACTTTAAGTTTGAAAATGATCAGCTGTTGATCGAAACTCGAGTCACTTTTTAAATAAATAGTGTGACATTAACAAAGTGAGTTTTACTTTATTTAAATATTCAAGATGTATCACGAAGTGAACGCCTCAACCATTAATCAATTAGTGAAAGCTAGTGTAGCAGAACAGGCGAAAAAGTACTTTAAACTACGTTTGAAACACAGACAAGCAGTACAAAACATTCGATTTAATCAACAATGTTTGCATCTCAACGTTACCCCGAGGTATGTGCAAGTTAATATTAATACCAACACACTGGCAGCCAGGAAAACCAAGCAGTTTGCCGAAAAACAGTGGATAAAAGCAGAAGCTAAATTTTGGTTCCAACGAAGAGACACTCTGCTTACTTACATCAAAATCCTTCATACGGAGTTGGCGTTTCATCTACATCCAGTCGAATTCGACCTATTAGACGACCAAGTTAGGAGCAGGGTAAGCCACATTATCTACAAGAAAACCCAAACGCAACAAAGGAAATTGGCGAATCTTGCAGCATCCCGAGAAGACAACATAAGAACAAACTCTACAACAAACGACACAACCTTTTATCCACGGGTAATTAATGAATCAAACATTAAATTTACTAGCAAGGAATTAAAGTTATTAGAATTAGGCCCAAAATTTTCACCTCACTTAAATAACCGGAATTTCAAAGAAACTTTAATCGTCGAGACAGAATTAGCACTAAAGAATGTCAATGATTGTGAGTTAACCAAAAACAAAATAGGTAAAATTATAAAAAATTCAAATATTCAAAACACTTCAAACTCTTCGACGGTAAAAAGCATTAAAAACAAAATGAAGTCAAATAACTTAACGATAACAAAAGCTGATAAAGGCAACTCGATAATAATATTAAAAACAGAAGATTACCAACAAAAAATTACACAGTTCATCGATTCATCCGGCATTACAGAAATAAACAAAGATCCAACCAGTCAATTTCATAAAGAATTAAAAACAGAAATTTCTAATACTAACGCCATTCTCTCAGAAAAAGAAAAATTCAAAATTCTCCCTATGAACCCATTTTGTCCTAGATTATACGGTTTTATTAAAATACACAAACCCGACCGACGAATCAGACCAGTTGTCACGTATATAAATACACCAGCCCATAAGATTTCGGTCAAACTTAATTCATTATTTAAAGAAATTTCAGACAATTTTTCCGATCCTCGATCAATAAAAAACTCGTTTGAACTCACTCATAAACTATCTCAAATTAAACTAGAAAATAATATTAAAATGGTCTCATTCGACGTAACAAACATGTTTTCAAAAATTCCACAAAACGAATGTATTGAGTTAATTAGAATTATATTTGATAAAAATAACGTCAACCCAACAATTAAAACGGAATTTATAAACCTGCTGAAGATCGTCTTAAAACATAACTATTTTACATTCAATGGCAAATATTATGAACAAAAAGAAGGCTTAGCAATGGGCTCTCCTTTAAGTCCATTGCTAGCAGAAATATTTATGGCAAACTTAACAAATATCATTCTAAACTCAAAAATGGGCAAAACACACATCAAATTTTGGTACAGATATGTGGACGACATATTAGCCGGCTTCACCGGGACAGACAGACAACTAAATAACTTTTTAAATTTTATAAATACAATTCACCCTAATATTAAATTCACATTAGAAACAGAATATAACAAAAATATTAAATATCTTGATCTTTCAATCACAAACACAAAAAACCAATTTAATTTTGAAATATATAGGAAACCAACCTTCACCGATTCCCTCATACCCTACAATTCAAGACACCCTCTCAAACATAAATTAGCTTCATTTAACGCGATGATCCATAGAGCAATAACGTTGCCTTTATCAGAAATTGGCTATCAAAAAGAAATTAAAACTATTCATACATTAGCGAAGACAAATGGGTATTCGAAGAAAACAATAGATAATTTAATTAAAAAACAACAGAATAACAATATTTACAAAATGTTATACGCATGTCCAAAAGAAGAAAACAAAACATACAAATCATTGACATTCTTTGGTGAAGTCAGTCTAAAAATCCGTAACATCCTAAAAAGACAGGGCATTGATGTAGCGTTCAAAACCAATAATATCTGTACCTCTATTTTTAATGCAAAAACACCTATCGATAAGTTAAATAGATCAGGTATTTATAAGTTAACATGCAAAGATTGTCAAGGAATTTACGTAGGGCAAACTGGTCGCAACTTCAAAACTAGACTAAATGAACATAAAGCATCATTTCGATTAAATAAAACAAATTCGACATTCGCGAACCATTTAATTGAGAACCGACATACCTTTGATGAAGACGCACTCGAGATAATCCATTTCGCCGAGAAAGGGCTTAAAATGGATTTACTCGAGTCGCTGGAAATTCACAAAGCAAAATCTAATCCGGACTTCCCCATAATTAACGACCAGTTAGACCTAGTATCCTCCTCTTTATTTAACTGTATATAAATTGTGTTGAAATGTATTTTAAATTACTTTAAGTTTGAAAATGATCAGCTGTTGATCGAAACTCGAGTCACTTTTTAAATAAATAGTGTGATATTAACAAAGTGAGTTTTACTTTATTTAAATATTCAAGATGTATCACGAAGTGAACGCCTCAACCATTAATCAATTAATATCTGTTATCACAGATTTGTAAATCTAAAATTAATAATATTGAATAGAGCACAGCATTTCAGAAGCCTAACATTCAGAATTCAAGGAATCTCTATTAAGACTGCGGTTCATATAAATATAATTATTTGCTGTCCCTTACTTGATTACGTTACAATTCTGTTCTATAATCTCCGTCCTGCCGTTTGAAGGAATTTGAAAGTCTGTAAAAGATCAGCCCTTAGAATTTAAATTTAGACACAGATCATCTATACACTATCAAAAAACTTAAATTACGCTTTTGAAAAAAGTTTCTATAAAAATTTTGATCAAACAAAACCAGTATTGCTGGAAAATTCCAATAAAAGATAGGACAATTGATGGAAGCCTCTCAAAAAGTGTGATAAAATGTTGGAAAATCCAGTAGAAAGACGTAGAAATAAATTGCTGCTTCAGCTTGTTTTTCTGAGATATGCTGAAGAATTACATGAATGTTCTAAAACTCAAGATACTGTAATTTTTTAGAAATTAAAAATTACAGTAAGTTTCTGTGAATCTCGAATGAAACAAAACGTGATGATTGGATATTTTCATTAAATAAAGCAGGCTGCCAAAACAAAATGTTGAAAAATTTGTAAAAGTACTAAAAAATCCGCAAAAATAATTCTGCAAAAAACTATTCAAACATCTCAAAAATAGAAGAGCATGAAGAAGAAACATTGCTTAATAATACTAAACTTCTCAAAGAAGCTACCAGAAAACTTTCAATAATATGCTGTGAAAGAATTTAGAATGTTTAAAGGAACTGAAGGTTCGGAAAACAGGAATTATAAAAATGGAAGAATCGTTTCTGGGAAACAGGACAAATATTGCTAGAAAACTCGATAAAACAGAAAATATATTTTTAAATAAAAGACTTTATAACTTTGTTTTACCACTATATTTTGTATAACTGTGACTAGTTTCGATCATAAGCTGATCATTATCAAACATAAACTTTATGTTTGATAATGATCAGCTTATGATCGAAACTAGTCACAGTTATACAAAATATAGTGGTAAAACAAAGTTATAAAGTCTTTTATTTAAACTTCTTATCAAAATGCACCACCAAGTGAACGCCGACATCATACAAGAATTAGAAAATATATTTGTGAAAAAGTAAAAAAAATATACCTGAGAAAAAAGGAAAACCAGAGAAAAAGAAAACATGTAGAAATGAAATTGTTGCAATTTTCTATAAATTAGAAATCTCAAAAAACAAAATCTGTAAAATTCCAGAACCCTTAAAAAATCCAAAAATTACTAAAGATATTCTTTAAAAATTGTCATAAATTTAGAAGAAAAT
The DNA here is from genome assembly GCA_963969525.1 of Ontholestes murinus. NCBI lineage: Eukaryota > Metazoa > Arthropoda > Insecta > Coleoptera > Staphylinidae > Ontholestes > Ontholestes murinus. Next base: position 70,321,590 of record OZ018390.1, on the reverse strand, counting down.
TTTTGTAAAACTACTATAAAACAAAACAAACTTTGTTAGAAAATTTCGATCAAATAAAGCAGAAATTGTGCAAACTTCTCAAAAAGTGGAAGAAGAAATGTCGGAAAATTCAGAATAAGAATTGCTAAAAAAATTTACTATATTTAAAGAAACTACTAAAAATCTAGAAAAGATATTGCTAGAGCCAAATTCTGTAAATTTCAAATTAAATTCAATATTTATATTATCAGTATATAAATATTTAACTAAATATTGAAGTTTTACAAATCTTAGAGAAAATGCTGTAGAATTACGTAGGAACATGCTTGACTTTTTAATTAAGAATTTTTGAGGCAGACACTCAAAATTGGATAGTAAAATTTGAAACAAATTCGGACAGAATTCCTCCAATTCTATAAAATATAGCAAAAGTCAGTGTAAAAATTCCTTATATTTGAAGAGATGTATCAAAAATAAGAAATTGTTTGTTTTTACATCCTCTGACCCTCTGATCTCAAAAGAATTACTTTAAACATCTAGAAAATTCAATCAAAGAGATTTTAGAAATAAGAAGAAAAATGTTTGGAAAACTGTAATAAAACAAAGTATTGCTGGAATATTCTGATAAACTTTAAAAAGATGGTAGAATATTCTCAAAAACTGAAAGAGAAAATGAAAAAAGTAATTACCAGAAATTAAGAAACGAAATTGCTAAAAAGTTTGAAATTTTATTGATCATAAGACATATAATATTTATATTATACTACATGAAAATAAAAGAAATATTCCACAAAATTTAGATTTAGAAGTAACTCACGAAGAAAATCTAGAAATTTGTATAATCTTTTAACCAAATTGTACAAAATCATAAAAGAAAATTGAAGAACAAGTAAAATTTTAAAGGTAAATTTATCAAAATCAATGCAAAAAGAAGTGCTGGAAAATTCTGATAACACATACCAATATTGGAAAAAACTTCTAGAAAAATAAAAGAATTTTTTTGGAAAATCTAGAAGAAACACATAAGTTTTTGCTAAAAAAATTTTATAAGCATCCAGCCAATTACTAGAAATCTCAGAAAAAAGAAACCGAAAAATTTTAGGACCCTTAAAAAGAAATCCCTAAATATGGTAGTGACGTTCTCGACAAATAGTCAGGGAAGCAATTTTCTATAAAACTGTTATAATAAAACAAAATAACTGTTGCCAGAAAAAGTAAAAATTGTAGGAACTTCTTGAATTATGGAATAAGAACTATCGAAAAATTTGGAATCAGTATTGCTACAATAATAGTAAGACCTTTAAAGAAACTAGCCGAAATTTAGAAAAAAATATTACTATAGCCAAATTCAAATATAGCAGGAAATGATGAAAAATAAATAAAATAAATTTTGACAAATGGAGGAAAAATTTTTGGAAAACTCTGATAAAACAAATTCTAATAAAATTAAGGAAACATGGAAACTTCTTAAAAACTAAAACAGAAAGTGTTGAAAAATCTGTAATAAAAATTATTAAAAATTTAGAAGTCGCAAAGCAGCTACCAGAAATATAGGAAAGAAGTTGCTTAATTTCAGAAAAACTGTAATACTTATGTTCATAATATGAAGTTAAAAAAAAATTCTACAAAATTTTGAATAAAAAGTTAGTTTTACAAATCTGCAAAAAAAGTACTTTTGTATCATCCTTTAACCAAATTTTAGAAATCATAAAAGTAAATGGTTATACTCCAGAATCCTTGAAGAACATACCTAAAATTTTGAAGATAAATTGACTGAAATAATCGAAATACAAGAATTGCTGGAATATTATGATAAAAAAGACCAAAATTGGTGAAAACTGCAGAAATTGCTGAAATTTTTTATAAGCCTCTAGCAAATTACTAGAAATCTTGAAAATAAATAAAAAGTAAGTTTTAGAAATCTGCAGGAAAATATTGGAAATTTGTATCATCCTTTAACTAAATTGTAGAAATCATAAAAGTAAATGGTTATACTCCAGAATCCTTGAAGAACATACCCAAAAGTTTGAAGATAAATTGATTGAAATAATCGAAATAAAAGAATTGCTGGAATATTATGATAAAAAAGACCAAAATTGGTGAAAACTTCGTGAAAAGAAAATGTTGGAAAATCTAAAAGAAACACGCAGAAATTGCTAAAATTTTTAATAAGCCTCTGGCAAATTACTAGAAATCTTGAAAATAAACAAAAAGTAAGTTTTAGAAATCTGCAAGGAAATACTGGAAATTTGTATCATCCTTTAACCAAATTGTAGAAATCATAAATGCAAATTGTTTTACTCGAGAATCCTTGAAGAACATACCCAAAATTTTGAAGATAAATTTACTGAAATAATCGAAATAAAAGAATTGCTGGAATAATATGATAAAAAAAGACCAAAATTGGTAAAAACTTCGTGAAAAGAAAATGTTGTAAAATCTAGAAGAAACAGAAATTGCTGAAATTTTTTATAAGCCTGTAGCAAATTACTAGAAATCATAGAAAAAGAAAACTGCAAAAGTTGGCAGAGACGTTTTCGCAAAATTGTGAAAACGGAGAAGAAAGTTTCTGTAAAACTCTTATAAAACAAAACAACTCTTGCTTAAAACTTTAGATTAAATAACAGAAAAATTGTGCAAACTTCTCAAAATGTTAAAATTTGGAATAAAAATTGCTAAAAAAAAAATACGATTTTCAAAGAAAGTACATGATATCTCAATATGATATTTATTGAACCAAATTCTAGAAAAATAATATTTATATTACTAATATTTAAATATAAAATAAATAAACAAAATTACAATTGAAATATTTTAGAAATAGTAGAGTAAATACCTTATAAAAATTTATAAAATGAAGAATTGATAAAAAATTCTTGATCTTCAGAGGATAATAAAAAAAATTCATAAAACCTCTATTGCTCTTACTAAACAAAAAAATTATTCTAAAAAATTCTTCAAAAATCTAGAAAATTCGATAAATGAAATAAAAATAGCAAAAATTCTGGAAAACATTTTATTGCTGGAAAATTAATTAAAATAAGAAAAAGTAATCGAACATTTTCTAAAATTAGAACCAGAAATTTAGAAAACAAATTGCTAAAACATTCTAGAAACTTTGATCAAAATTTTAGAAATTTTAAAAGAAATATATTTATAATTATAATATGAAAATAAGAGAAACTTCTCTTACTTTTCGGATTAAAAACTGACTTTCAGAAACCTTCAAGAAAATGCTGAAAATGTGTGTAATCGAAAATCTCTGACAAATATATCTAAAATTTGATAAATGAAATAAAAAGAGTAAAAATTTTGGAAAACATTTTATTGCTGGGAAACTAATTAAATTTAAAAAAAGTAATGAAACATTTTCAAAAATTAGAATCAGAAAGCAACTACCAGTAAACTAGGAAACAAATTGCAAAAACATTCCAGGAACTTCGATCAACATTTTAGAAATTTTAAAAGAAATATAATATTTATATTTATAATATGAAAATAAGAAAAACTTTCTTTTTGAAGTGAGAACTGAGTTTTAGAAACCTTCAAGAAAATGCTTTAAAAATCCTTTAACCGAATTGTAAAAATCATAGAAATAAATTGTTTTTGAAAATCTCTGACGAATATATCAAAAATTTAGAAAAAAAATTACTGATTTTTTAAATAAATTCAGTGCTACAAAGTTACTATCAAAAGGAAGAAATAATAAATCTAATAAACCACCTTAAATCTTGAAAATAAATTCCTGGAAAATTTTGAAATCCACTAGCGAAAAACGAAAATTATTAAAGAAGTTCTAGAAGGAAAGAAAGGAATTTCAAAGAATGAAAGAAATTCTTTTATAAAACCTGGATAAAACAGAACAATTATTGATGCAAAAATTTGATCAAATTGATCAAAAAAAGGCGGAAACTTCTCGAAAATCTCGAACAAAAAGTGTAGAAAATTTGGCAACTACCATAAATTTAGGGAAAAAACGCAAAAAAACATAATATATTAAATACATTTTTGGAAAAGTGTATTTTAACATCGATTAAAGAAATCAAAATTCCTTAAAAATCAGTTTAAATAATGCTACCATATAATAACGATTTTTTTAATTAACAGAGGAGAAATGTAGAAAAACTACTGAAAAATATCGATTAAATAAAAAAAAATAACCATCACAATTTCATATAGAGAAAGTAAACACGTAGAAACTTCACAAAACGTAGAAGAAGAATGTTTCATATAGTTCCAAATATATCTTTTTCATAATTTTCTCACTAATGTCTTGTTGAAACATTATGAAATCCAAAAACATTCATATATCCTCTGCTCTTCTATTCAAATTCTATATATGACAAAGAACATTTCCAAAACTTAGATCATAATTTTCTGAAAATATCTCTAAAAAGATAAATTACTGAAAGATCCACAAAAATAAAGCAAGAAATGATAAATACTTTTGAAATCTCAAAATTTAAAGAAAAATTCTGAAGACAACAAAGAAACATAATATCTTAAATAAATTTTTAAAATTTTTGGTAAAGTTTATTCTAAACTGCGATTAAAGAAACCAAAATTACTTTAAAAATCGGTAATGACGATTTCTTCAACTCACAAAGGGGAAATGTAAAAAAGCTACTGAAAAATCTCAATTAAATAAAGAAAAAAAAGGTAGAAGCTTCTTAAAAGGTGGAAGAATAATATTTCATATATGTAGTTCCAAAAATATTTTTTTCATAATTTTTTCACTTATCTCTAGTTGAAACATTATGAATTCAAAAACATTGTTAGAATATATATTCTGTACTCTTCTATTCAAATTCTATATATAACAAAAAAACAATATCCAAAATTTAGATCATAATTTCCTGGAAATATCTCTAAAAAGAAGAATGACTGAAAAACCGACAAGAATAAGGCAAGAAATCATAAATACTTTTGAAATCTCGAAATTTAAAAAGGAAAATTCTGAGAAATTAAATTTTTTTAGATATAAACAACTAAAAAACTTCAGAATTTTAAATATTCTTGGATAAAACTTTGTCCTGAAGACATCAAAAAACCTAAAAATTACTTTTTTATTCAACTTAACTGGTCACTTTTCAAAAGTGATTAGTTAAGTTGAATAAACCTATAAAAATAAATGGTGAAATAATTAAAATCAACTAATTTAATTCGTTAACTATCCCTATCTTAAAACTTTTGGTACTATTTTATACACTCGAATTGACTATTTACCCCTTCTCTTTTTTTTGTTACTTCGGATTTTCCTTTAATTTGTTTTAAATATTATTGAGACATTTATGAGTTACATTAACGATTTCAAAAAAATATTGCTTATAACGAATACTCGAAAAATATAATTCTATATATTTCCTCCCCATCAGTATCGACAGAGAGGATGAAATATCAACAATAAGAAAGTCGATATTCGCCCGGTCCCGAGCTAACAGAAGTTATAATTCATAATAGATGAGGGCACCCCCGGGAAGTAAAGAAAAAAAAATGGTGGCCTATATCTCCCCGGAACATTCGGAATACAGTTATCACGAGCGCCTAAAAAATACACTCTCTACCGCGGCTGAATTGGAAAGAGGTTAACATATGTCTTCGATGGCACAACAATGAAGGAGGAACAAAAATGGATTGATCTAACTAACCTTCACCCACATCGTTCTGCAACACCAAATAGGTGGTATTTATTGTAGAACAATGAGCGTCGAATAAAATCGGCCAAATTTGGGATAACTGTTATTATTTTCCGCGAAGGTTAGCGTAATTGCAATGTAAATAGTTTTAGTTGGAATCGTGGAAATCCTATTAAATTGATTTTATTACGCCTATATTCGTTGTTATTATTTCTTATAATCGTGCGAAGATCAATAGATAAATTATTTCCAATTATCATGATTTATTTAGTGTGTTGAAATTCGTTGATTACTTGCTGCTGGGCTTTTACTTCAGTATCAAAACGGGTTTAACTTTGTTTGCACAATCAATTACATGCTAAATAAATATAATTAATTATTAAATAATAGATTATTTATTCAAAGAATTTAATGCACATATTAATAAATAAAGATCTTATGTTTTATGATTAGGAATTAAGAAATACTTTGGCAAGATTGTTTAAATATTTAAATATGTAAAAATAAAGAAAATGTATTAAGTTTTTTTTTAAATCTTGAATTGACTTATCTTAAATTTTACTTTACCTTTAGATTTAATATTGTTATAAAATTTAGAAAAATAAGGTATCATTTTGACATACAACAATGTAATGATCTTCCTGTTTTCTTCTTAAGAATTCCTTACGAAAATAAAGGTCAAACTTATTATCCCGTCAAAAACCAATACACCAAGAAGTAATTTGCTAATTAAATCATTACCTCCCAACCTTGGTCGATTATCTAGCTATTAACACCACCGATTTAGTAACATAGCTCCAAGGTGCCGGATCATGTCAAAAAAGAACACAAGTGATTGTGTCCTAGTAATTGAGTAACACGACCCGACAAAACCACCTAATCTAATGCTCGCTTTTATTGATTGATTTTTAATTTATTTTTGTGCCAGAAATGTATATCTGTGTCGCAACTGTCAATTGCTCTCGGGCCATTAATAACAATTGTGCACCTTGCACAATCGGCAGAATTTATTTGTCCGAAAATGTAATGTCATATCGGCCGTTTAATAGAAATATAATTACCACCGGTGGATTTAATTTGAGGTTATTACGGCTAATTAGTAGAACGGGCGGCTTTCAAATTGGTTTGAGGTGCGCGGCGCGCGCGAATAATTCAATTTCACTTCGAAATTTCGCGAATTGAAAATTTAATGGGATTCGCACGTCGATGGTCCAATAAAAACCGCACGGCCGTAGAAATAGTTTTTAAAAAAGTAATTGCTTAATTGTGACGGTTTATCGACGAAAGTTGCATTCTAAAACATTAAAACAAATCAAACGAGAAAGAAAAAGTGTAAAATAATTGAGTAATTTTTCTTCTTATCAAAATAGAATGTTATTCTTTTACAAGAACTCAAATAGATGGTCTAATTACTTTATTTTAAATTTGCCTGTTGTTTCTATTGCGGTAGTTATTACTTTTTCACCTAGATGGATAAAAAAGTTTTATGTCTAGTTGAATTGTTTAATAAAAACCCTTTATATTTTTGGCATTTAAAGGTGTAAATTAAATCTTGATTTCCAGGCGTAGTATTATAAAAATTGAAGTAATAATTAGAATTAATTTTTTGGGTGCTTCTTCACCGAAGTTTTACATTGTTAAAATATAAAAACTACATAAAAACCAACCGAGAGTTGAAAAAACTACTACTAATTACATAAATGTTAGTTGTCTGAAATTATATTCAGCACTATGTAAAAAAATGTGTTGTGATCATTTCCCAACCACTTCATGGAATTTATTTCGCTATTCGTAGACACGTATTTCGCTGTATCACAGCTCATCAGTGCAGCTACGTCATACCTTTGATGTTCGATTTTCAAGGCGCGTTCAAAAAACGATATCACCACTGATGAAAAGCAGACTCTTGCCATTTAAAATTGTAAATTAAATTTTTTCTTTTGAAATATTTAATGGATAAACTTATCAGACCTGTAAGTAGTTTTAGCAGATACAAAATGAATTAATTAAAACTGACGAAAAATCTTATCTACTGATTTTTAGAAAGTTTAGGTAAAAACTTGTTCCTACATAATATATATATATATATATATATATATATATATATATATATATATATATATATATATATATATATTTCAAATTTAACTCCTGGTTTATAAAATGGTATCAATTAATTAATTTCTAACTTAATCCTTAGTAAAACTATTTTGTATAAATCAACAATCTAATCTTAGTATTTACTGTTCCGATAAAAAAGGTAAATTCAATTATTAATCTAGCTTAAAGGTTCTAAAATTTTCTAACGATTTTTAAACTGATTTTTTCTGTTTATATATATATTTATAAAATAAATGATTTTAAATAGCTTTTATATATCACACACTTTTATTTTTAATGTGACTGTAGTTTCGACAGATATTCTGTCATTTTCAAACTATACTTCAAATTTTTACAAACAACTTTATAAAACAATTTTACAAACAATTTAGATGGCGTTAAACAGAGGGGTATATAGGTCAGTTTGATCATTTACTACTAGAATTTCAGGTATGCGTTTAATTTTATAAATTTCCATAGACTCGAGTAAATCCATTTTTAAGCCCTTTTCAGCGAAATAAATTATCTCGAGTACATCTGTGTCATCAAAATTGTGATTATTGTTTAGTAAATGATTAGCAAAAGTTGATTTTTCGTTTTTATTATTATATGAACTTAAATGTTCTTTTAGTCTAATTTTAAATTTGCGACTTGTCTGACCAATATATACTCCTTTACAAGTGTTACAAGATAATTTATATATGCCTGACTTATTTATTTAATTTATCGGAGTTTTATTATTATATATAACATTAAATAATTTATTTGGAGATTTTAGAGAAACGATAATATTGTGTTTTCCGGGGATGTTTTTGATTGTATTGCTAATTTTATCAAAAAATGCCAATGATTTAAATATTTAATATAAGCATATAAATATTTTTTAACTAAGTTTAGTTCTTGTTTCTTAATAAGATTATCTATAATGTGTTTTTGGTAGCCGTTATTAACTGCTAGTGATTTAATTATTTTTATTTCATTTTTATACCCTATGTCAGTTAGTGGGATCGATCTGGCTCGAAAAATCATTGCATTAAATGCAGAAAGTTTATGTTTTAATAGATGTAGTGATTGTGCTGAAATTAGTGTATTTGTAAATGTAGGTTTTCTTTAAATTTAAAAGTTAAACTTATTATCTATTGTTTTTGTAATTGACAAATCTAAAAATTTTATATTGTTGTTAACTTCTTGTTCTAATCTAAATTTAATATTAGGATGTATGTAATTGATCTCAGTTAGATATTGTTGTAATTGTCGGTTTGTGCCTTTATGTATATGTTTTTTTGGTAGATTCGAGGTTTAATATTTTTTGAGTAATATCATGCATGAATATTTCAGTTAATAGGGGACTTAATGGAGAGCCCATTGCCAAACTTTCTTCTTGTTGGTAGATTTTATTTTCAAATGAAAAATAATTATATTTCAAAATAATTTCTATTAAATTTAAAAATTCTTGTGTTATGACTGGATTAACATTGCATGATTCTAAATGTTGTTTAATAAGTATTATGCATTCTAGTGAAGGTATGTTGGTGAACATATTACTTACATCAAATGACACTAGCTTAATATTGTGTTCTAAATGGAAATTATTTAAATGTTTGGTTAAATCTATTGAATTTTTAATTGATTGTGGATCTCTAAATTGGGTTAACTCTTTGAAAAGCTTTAATTGCTAAATTGTAGGCTGGAGAATTTATATATGTACAACAGATCTTATTGGATTATCTAATTTGTGGATTTTTATTGTTCCATATAATCTATGATATGTTGGATTCATTGGAAGAATGCTGTATTATTCTTTTTGTGAAATGATACTACGACAATCACAAATTGCTAATTTTAAAAATCTTGTAAATTCAAGTTGGATCTTTTTTAAGCTCTTTTATTCCGCAATTATTAATAAAATTATTTCCTTTTTGTATATAGTCTGATTTATTTAATATTACAGTAGAATTACCTTTGTCTGATTTTGTTATAGTTAGATTTTCTATTTTAACTTTGTGTTTTATGTTTTTAATTAATTTTGAATTAAATTTGTTATCAATTTCAGCGTGTTTAATAAGTTTAGTAATTTTTTCTTTGGTTAATTGACAATCACTAACATTTTTAGTGCAATTTCTGCTTCTACAATTAACGTTTCTTTAAAATTTATACAATTAATATTCGGTGAATATTTAGGGCCTAATTTTAGCAATGATTGTTCTTGTTTAGTAAATTGTGAGTTTGATATTTTTATAACTCTACTATGAAAATTATAGGTGTTTGTTGTACTTCTATTAGTATTAGTATTACAAGATTGTTCATATCGTAGTGTTTCAATTTTCTTCTTTTGTACCTGGGATTTCTTGTAGACGATAGTACTAACTTTGCTCCTTACGTAGTCATCTAAAAGATCAAATTTTACTGGATGTAGATCGAATAGTAGTTGTGTGCAAAACTTTGAGATAAGTAAGGATTATGTCTCTTCTACGGAACCAAAATTTGGATTCTTCTTTAATCCATATTTTCTCTGCTGCTGATTTAGTTTTCCTCCTAGTAATAGAATTGGTTTTAATATTGACACGTACATATTTGGGTACTATCTTGTATTTGAGACATTCTTGATTGAATCTGATATTGTTGATTGCTTGTTTGTGTTTCAATCGTAATTTGTAATATAATTATGTTTCATTTGAAAATAAAATCTGCCAACAAGAAGAAGGTTTGGCAATGGGCACCCCATTAAGCCCCCCCTTAGCTGAAATATTCATGCATGATATTACTCAAAAATATTAAACCTCGAGTCTACCAAAAAACATATTAAGTTCTGGTGTAGGTATGTAGCTGACATTATTTCAGCCTTTAAAGGCAGAGACCGACAATTACAACAATATCTAACTTAGATCAATTGCATACATCCTAATATTAAATTTACGTTAGAACAAGAAGTTAACAACAATATAAAATTTTTAGATTTGTCAATTACAAAAACAATAGATAATAAGTTTAACTTTGAAATTTACAGAAGACCTACATTTTCAGATACACTAATTCCAGCACAATCACGACATACATTAAAACATAAACTTTCTGCATATACTGCAATGATTTTTCGAGCTAGATTGATCCCACTAACTGACATAGTGTATAAAAATGAAATAAAAATAATTAAATGACTAGCAGTTAATAACGGCTACCAAAATAACATTATAGATAATCTTATTAAGAAACAAGAACTAAACTTAAAAAATATGTATATGCTGATAATAAGAAAGTCTCCCCAATATTTAAATCATTGTCTTTTTTTGGTAAAATTATCAATACAATCAAAAACATCCTCGAAAAAACACAACATTATCGTTTCTCTAAAATCTCCAAATAAATTATTTAATGTTATATGTAATAATAACACTCCGATAAATAAAATAAATAAGTCAGGCATATATAAATTAACTTGTAACACTTGTAAAGGAGTATATATTGGTCAGAGAGGTTCCAAATTTAAAATTAGACTAAAAGAACATATAAGTTCATATAATAATAAAAACGAAAAATCAACGAAAAATCAACTTTTACAATAATCACAATTTTGATCACACAGATGTACTCGAGATAATTATTTCGCTGAAGAGGGCTTAAAAAAGGATTTACTCGAGTCTCTGGAAATTTATAAAATTAAACGTAACCCTGAAATTCTAGTAATAAATGATTAAACTGACCCTCTGTTTAACGTCATCTAAATTCTTTGTAAAATTGTTTTATAAAGTTGTTTGTAAAAATTTGAAGTATAGTTTGAGAATGACAGAATATCTGTCGAAACTATAGTCACATTAAAAATAAAAGTGTGTGATATATAAAAGGTATTCAAATCATTTTTAAGTTAAGGATTTCAGATTTCATATTATTTTCCAGATTTCTTGTAGTTTCTTAAAAGCTTCCAGATTTTAACACCATGGTTTCTTAGAGATGTTTAAACATTTTTTAAACTATTTTTTCTTAAATTAGGTGAAGAAAAACACTTATTATGTTCTATAGTGCTTTTTATATTTGTAGTTTCCCAACACGTATTTCGATCATTTTTAAAGTATAGACTAAATTTTAAATAAAAAGAGGCACAATTATATACAAAGTTTTTAAAAACAGTGCATGTGTAGAAAGTCATGATAAAGTTATGATACTTTCTGCCTCCCCTAAATCCTCATGGATTTTAAGAAGATCGGCTCCCTCTTTAGTCGCGTTCTTAATATATAGACATCTTAGGAGGCTTAGCTTTCATTCCTTTTAAGCAAATCTGGACTTGTATTATGTCCTCCATGTGGAGCCCTGTTTGGTGAGTTTGACCTGTATTTTATAAATTTCTGCTTTTTAGACTGTTTTTTGTTTCCATTTCATTGTTTACTAAACTTCCTTCTAAATTTGTTTATTAACTAGTTCTGTTTTAATGTTGTATGTTTGCAACTGTTTTATTCTGTGTTATTGATAAATAACACCATCTCTCTGCATAAACTCCATATCTTCAGAGTTGGATTAAATAATAGTAGGCATTTTAATTTCATTTTCTTCCTTTTGGCTATTTATACACTAGTTAGTTGTCTATTGTAACCGTTATTGTTGGCAATATCACAAGCTATGTCGATTTTTTGCGTAATTTAAATACATTTTTTACATAAGATTACATTTTCAACATATTAATAAATTATATATATACAATAATCTTTATTTGGACACATTTACAATACATAATAACATTTAACATACAAATAAATAAATGGTATTAGTCCGTCAGGGCTATAGACCTGAGGTCTTTCAGCCCTTGTCTTGAATTTAAGGTGAGAAAAAGGTATCTTTGCTAGCTAGCTTAACTGTCCTGGTGATTCGTACAAATTAATTGATGAATTGTGAGGGGTTAATAAATTATTTAAGAGAATAAATGAAATTCGATACCAACATTGATTTAAATTTCTTTTAAAGTGTTTTATATTATTGTGTTAATTAGTGTACTACTTCATAGTACAAAATATGCTTTAGTTGTAGTTAAATAGTTGTAAATAAATTTTTATTGTCGAACGAATCTAGCATTAGATTTTTATTGGATGTCAGGTCTTAGGTTCTATTGAATTTTGTACCGCAAATATTGATTTACATTGCATGTGCTCTTCTTCAATTAAAATCTTTTATCGTTTGGTATGTTCCCCAATGTTTTAATTACATTGCAATTTCCTTTCGGTATTTAATTGTAGGAATGGCTTCGTATAATCTAGACTTCTTTACAGCTATATGTTAGTCACATTTTTAATGTCCTATTTTTCGATTAATTTCTAACCCTTGGTGAAATATTTTTGGATTTTCTTGATTGATTAAAACATTTGGTTTTGTTTCACTATTTAAAAAAAGATATTACTTTGATTTCTTTTGACCAGTTCATTCACTAGTAATATTGATAGAAATAGCACATATTATATCCAATTATTTGGGAATAGTCTTTCGACATCATCAACTTAATTAGAAATGGAGAATGGAATTATATATTTTTCAACAGCGATTGTTTAAAATGGGCACTGAAATATATGAAGGTACATTGCAACAAGTGAGCCAAAGCGAGAGCAACAAAATATTAGCTAGAATTAGAAACAAGGAAATGGTACGCAAAATATTTTTGCTTAGGAAAACGCCTAAAAGTTATTAACATGAAACTTAACAAATGATAGGGTAACGTATCAATGGGCTCTTATTAAAAAAAAACAATAGAGTACATTAAAGCTAAGTGTCGTAAGACGAATAAATGAACCACAAGCACATATAAATAAAAGCCTATCACATAACTCCTTTCCAAGAGTCATACATAAACTTCTTCTCGAATACATCAACCAAGAGGAGTTGCTTCTAATATATTCAATACTTTTTACGCTACTTCCTTGATGAAACCAAATTTTTAAATTGGGTACAGTAAAACACTTGTTATTGTTATGTTCCATAATTTTCCAGTTAACGTTCATAAAAGATCGAAGTACGTATCAGGTAACTGAGAATAAAATTATGGAACATAACCAGTGTTTTACTTTACCCAATAAGTGATGCTTCTGCTAGAGAAGGGCCTAAACTACTCATCTACCCCATAATGACTCAATCAATAGCTGGAGAACTTGGAATAGATACAGAAATTGATTTGAACAGAGGCGGTGTGACAAATGCAATAAATGAATTACCAATAACGAATATATTAACAAAAACTATATAAAAGTGAAAATATTAACAATACAAAGAATACGGCGAAGACCACAAAATCAATACAAAACAAATATAAAAACGACAAACTCAAATCTAAGCCGATACTATTTCCATCTTGTAAACAGTGAAAGATTTGCTAGAAGATATAAAATTTAAGTTACTGAGGGAAAACCCTATTATTAAATACCAAAAGGAAATTCTAGATGTAATTAAATAATTAAAAAGCATACTCGTCGATATAAAATGTAAACGAGAAGAGATTAAGCCAAAAGCACCTGTTCTTTACAAAATACCAAAGATGCATAAATAAAATAACACTGTTCCACCGGTCGTTATATTTTATCCACACCCTCGTATAAGCTATGGTCATACATTAACAAAACGTTACTATAACAGATGTGATGCAGATCAAAATTTGCCATACAAAATTCAATAGAATCCGTCAAAAAAGAATCACATGATCTGATATTGAACAAAAAAATATTACTAGATTCGTTTGACATTAAAAGTTTATTTACTCCTATAGCTGTACCACAATTAAAACCTATTATACAACATATTTTCTGGTGGAGCTCACTAAGATCTTTCACGACCAACGTTATTTTAATTTCAATGATACATTCTGTGTGCAAATAAATGGACTTCTTAAGAGCTCCCGTATGTCTTCACTCTTTTCAGAAATCTATATGAAATCTTTTGAAGACAATTTGTTCAGGAATGATGAATATTTTACACATAAAAATAATATTATCTTCTGGTTCAGATAATGGATCTCCCTAAAGGCAAAAAGCATTTCAGAACCTTTTACGGACGAAAGGATTTTTGAAAAATAAAACGAACGTTTCTGAAAAACTCTGAGAGCTTAAATCAGCACTCTCTCAAAAATTCTAAAAAATTATGAATTATTTAGCAAAAATCTGTAAATTTTTAATCCTTTATTGATAGAGATAAGTTATTTTATAACAAACTAGATATAACAATAAATGCTAATGCAGTTGCAAAAAAAATCGCTATAAAATATTTAAACCCTCAAGGAACGGCAATATCTTTTACAGATTTCTAATAATTTCTGCCAGAAGTCTAGAATATTCAGATATTCTTCTTCTAGATTTTTAAAGTTTTCATCTACTGCATTTTGAGAGGTATATATGGTTCCGTTCTGGATTCAACTGAAATTTCCAAGTGATTCTCCTTTTCAATAACTTTTTTCCAAACAAAATGTTTCTCAATCTGATTGTATTTTTCTCCGAGAGTTTTAACATTAACAGTATTTAAAGCTGTAGTTTTGTAATTAAATATTTTTCACATAAATCAAACGGGGGCGTTATGAAATAGTGGACTTTTTAATTTTTGTGGAGAGTTTTAATTTTTTTAATAATAACTATTGGAATTATTAATAATCACCTGCCTGATGAAGTCACTGAATGGCGAAACAATTGCCGCAGTGCATGGACATTAAACTGTGTATATTCTCAAAACCGAAGAGTTATATTTATCACCTATTTTTCTACCGAGATTTTGAGAATTTGGCTAGAGGATTTACAATTTTTCGGCAATTGTATTTTATTTCAAAATTATATAATTTTCAGAATTTTGCTATTAGATTGTAAACATTCTCAGGTTTCCGAGGTTTTTTGGTTCATTTTATTCAATTTTTTGAGTAATTGTTAGTTTTAGAGATTGTTTTGTTTTTATTTTTATTCATACAAATCGTGAATATATCATTAATAGTATCTACATTATTCTAATAATGAAAAAAATATTATTCTTTTGATTTGAGAATTAAAGAATTTGTCAGCAATGTTTTTTTACAGATAAATAGAATTTTCCAACATTTCCCTTCCATTCTTTAAGAAGCCTTCGCCATCGTTGCTTTATTTAATTATAATGTTTAAGCATTTCTCGTTTGTTTTAGCGGAGCTTTGCAAAAGAGTGCTTTTCTAAAAATTTGTAAGTTTTCAGTAATTTCTTTACTAGATTTCTGGTAATTTCTTTCAGGGTTCTAATTTTTTTAGCAATTTTTATTCCACAGTTTTTCTTCCAGTTTTTAAGAAGTTTTTAATTTTTTCCCCTTGATTTTAGCAAAACCATTAATAATTTCCTAAAATTACTTATTTTAGATTCCTATAACTGGGTCAAAAAATTTCTGAATTTTCAGGCAATTGCTTTTCAAGATTTATGGTACCTTCTAAGAAAGGTTAAAAATTTCTTCTGTCACGTCGTCCTTAATTTTACAGACATTTTAATAGCAATTTAACTTTTATTTTGGTTTTTTCAGCAAATATATCTTCCAAATTTTGGGTATGTTAATTTGGTTGATTGAGTTACTTGAAGATAATAATAACTTTGATTAAAACACTTAGAACCTTTCTTTAATATTTTATTTTTATCCAAATGCACATTTCGGACACAAAGTGTCCATTATCAATGGTTTGATAATAATGGTTTGATTGATGTATCAAACCATTGATAATGGACTTTGTGTCCGAAATGTGCATTTGGATAAAAATAAAATATTGAAGAAAGGTTCTAAGTGTTTTAATCAAAGTTTGGGTATGTTCTTTAAACATTCTAGATTCGTGTTTATTTGATTAATGGATTACAGAATTACATATTATCCTAGATTTCTAAAACTTACTTCTAAATCAGTATTTTGTAGAAAATGTTCTGTTGTTTTTGTATTATTGATATAAATATATTTCTCTTGAAATACTTCTCCAGATAAATAATTCAACATTTCTTGGATTGTTTGTCTTCCAGAGTCACTTGAAGTTAATTAAATTAATAAACGCTTTATGTTACTCAATGATCAAATACAGGTAAAAATTCACCTTTATTAATAAACCTGAATAAATGTATATATGTAAATTTACTTCGTAAAATTGTAAAACTTCTCTATTTTAATTTATTTTATAAGTAGGCTATTATAAACCATTTATCTGCATGAATGAATGATGAAGTCCCTTTTATGATATTAAATCATAAAAATTCTTAGAAGAAATACTTTATGTAATACATAGATAATTAAATGAATTGATCATTAATAATATATGAAAATAAATCAGTGAATTGAAATTATTTCCATATTCAACTAAACGTTATATTTGAAAGGCTTCGAATAAAATCTAATTGAATCTTATTGAAGTTATAGAAAAGAACTTTTATTACGTTCATGCGAAAAGTTTAATTACCACATTACACAATAACATCTTATCAATTTCATACATATTAATCATTTTGTTAAACTCCGCATTTATTACCACAAGTAGTAAGTTATAAATCACACTCTAGCCTTCAATGATGTCTCAATACGTTTCCCAACGGCGACTTATTAATTCCCCTCTGTTACACTAGCGTGCCGTAATTAACAAATGGAATTCGCATAATTTCACTTTTTTCCTCATTCAATGACAAAGAAAAAATAAAGAAAACTGTCGCACGTACATTATTAAACGAATAATTGCTGTATGTCCGTTATAAAAGGAGTAAGGCCGAACGGCAAACAGCCTTTATTTTAATCAACTTTATTTAATCTATTTGTACGAACTGGTGTGGATTCCTGTAAATATTTGTCCGCCATTACGAAGTGTGCCTTTAATGAAAGTGAGGGTCTCCCGTCCTGTTTTATTAGCGCTGTAAAATCCGTTGCCAAGATGTATAAAACGTCGTTCGCAATGTAAATAGGTCTGTGTCTGTTATTTTGTGTTAATTGAGAAGTCTGTATTTTTTTGTTGTCGTTTTTAAAACGTCTGGAAATAATTGTGATAAATTAATGTTCTCAAATATGATCATTATTTATTTGTGGTTAAAACATAGTTTATTTTTTAATTCAGTTAAATGTGGATTACCGCGTAGTAACGGTCGAAATCATTTTGTTTATTATTTATTCCAATTTATAACTAATTATATTCCACGGAGCAGAATGTGAATTTTGTGTTTAAAATTACGCACATAGACAATATATGTCTCTATACACACGTGATTGATGAAGTGTACGAATCGCATTTTCATACCCTCGATACCTAAATGGCCCAGTTGACAGAGCGCTCGAGTAACCATTTGAAGGTTGTAGGTTCAAATCTTTCAAATACGTTTCGTAATTTACAAATATTTATGAAAAGTGTTTATTCCTTTTGTATTGAACACATTATCAGTATTTAAAGCTATAGTTTTGTAATTAAATAATTTTCACATAAATCAAACGGATTGTGGGGCTTTATGAAATAGTGGACTTTAAATTACTGAAGGATTTCCAGGATCCAGATGCGCATCTGGTGCGCAAAAAAGTAACGGGAATGCGGAAATCGTCGTTATTGTGCATTAAAGTGCATTTAGACGTCAGTGGATTGATAAATTGCACTTCGCGGGGCGTAATTTAAATTGCGATATAATATTCGGTTTTGGTCTGTTATTATGGGATGGTAGAGACGCGGATGATAAATGCACACTTCGGTGGGCAGGAAGCGCGCTTGGTTTTTGGTGGAAAATTACTTAATTCCATTGCGTGGTTGCTGAATGGGCGACAGTGTCGATTGCGTTTCTTGTGTTGATGATGGATGGACGTTTAATTCGCCGAGATCGTCGATTGATTCTAATAACAATGATTTATTAAAGGATGTGTGTTATTGTAATTTACCAAATAGAACAATTATAGGATGTATTTGTTTAAATAATGTTTTTGAATGTGATTGATGCTGCCTATGAAAACTATAATTCCAAGAAAGGAACAGGGTTTAGGTGAACAAAACTAATATAATAGCCTTTAGTAATGAATCAAATCTTGAGTATAATATTTAAGCTCAAAAAAAATGTTAGTATTTTTTTGCAACAACGTAAACGACTTAATACATTTCATTAATAAATCATTAGATTACTTCATATCTAGCACTCACATAATTAAAAAAATGCGTTTAATACGTTAAGACTAATAATTGTGATTTTAGATCAATTCACATAATTAAAAATATGCATTGAAAATTAATAATTGTTATCGTGTTTTATTCAATTAATAATTGTGTTTATATATCAACTTTGTACAATTTATCGTTAAAATAAATATAAAACAAAACTCAATTTTGTAACATCACAATATGGTAATACAGAAATTAAGCAATCATTCATCGCCGTGCGTTTATAAACATTCAAACCCATTGGGCAATTTCTTTGTTCCAATCGGGATAATTATACTTTTTTTTTACGAAACATGCGTTTCAACTTATCAACGCGATCTTCTCACCTTGGCTGATTAATTAGTCTTAATAATAATGATTATAATTCGCATTTCTCGGCCTTTGTTTCGTAAACAGTGTGCAATTTTGCTAACCTTTTTTTTATAATAGAAATTTTCACCAGTCTGATTCATGGCAATGAAATAAGTGGAATGCTATTTGCATAAATGACTTGGAATGTAAACAAAAACATAATAATAAACGTGTTCGTTAATAATAGCTGGTTCTCGTTGTTTTGAGTTTTTATAACTAATATGTGATATTTTGCAAATGGTAATTAATTGATGTAAAGTTTTTTGTAGCAATGATTATAATTTTATTATTTTATAGGATTTTGAAATATATTTAGCTCTCATTAGAAATAATGTTATTTCATGTCATGAAAAATACTCAAAATTTTACGAATGAATTTATTAAGGAATAGTTTTATATTGGGTATTATAAAAAAACCTTTAATTATGAGCAAGCAAATATCCTTGACTATAAAAGCTATACATTAAAACATATTAGCCAACAAAAAAAAAAGCAGACTAAAATACGATTAAAAACGTAGGGTAAAAATGCTATCAAAGTAGAGGTTTTTTTTAAATTATTAAAATTACTCGAAATACATTAAAGAATGTAAATTAATAAAAAATTATGCAAAGAAATGAATGCAAAGAAATAGATACATTATAAAAAGTTCTAAATATTTTAGGCGACTGAAATAAATGTAAACAGAATTGCCATCGTGGTAAAATTATTTAGAATTAATCAAAATACATTACACACTGTCAATTCATGAAAATATTAATTCTTCCATCGATTTTAAAATAATCGTACGCAAAGAAGAAACTGATTTGTAAAAAATTCTAATTATTTTAAACTACTGAAAATAATGTAAAAACAATTGCTAGCAAGATAAATATTTTTCAGAATTACTCGAAATTTATTACACGTCAATTTATGAAATAATTAACCAATTCTTTCATAGATTTTAAAATAATCATTCGCAAAAAAGACTATACAAAAAAAAAATTATTTAGACGACTGAAAAAATGCAAAAACAAATGCTATCCAGGTAAATTTTTTTTAGAGTTACTCAAAACATATTACAGTATGAATGTAAATATTAACTAATTCTTCCATAGATTTTAAAATAATCCTATGCAAGGAAGAAGTTGATTTAGAAAATGTTTTATTTAGTTTATACGACTGAAAAAATGCAAAAACAATTGGCATCGAGGAAATTTTTTTAGAATTACTCAAAATACATTACACAATGTCAATTCAGGAAAATAATGACTAATTCGTTCATAGATTTAAAAATAATCGTATGCAAAAAAGAAGTTGATTTATTAAAAAAATCAATCAATCAATCATTTTATAAAACTGAAAAAATATGTAAAAACAATTGCTATCAACGTAATTTTTTTCTAGAATTACTCAAAACACATTAGACAATGTCAATTCAGAAAAATAATAATCCATTCAATAGATTTTAAAATATACAAATTAAGTATTGAAATTTCTAGTGCAGTATTAATGGTAATTAATAATGAGAGAAATAAATCTCTATGAGCTTCTGCACTTATGTTTTACATAATAATGTAAAAACTCCAGCTAACAGTTAAAACAACTAGTCATGATTTTAAAATAGTCGTATGCAAAGAAGTTGTTATATAGAAAGAAAATCTAATTATTTTAGACGAGTGAAAAAAATGCAGAAACAATTGGTATCGTCGTAATTTTTTTAGATTACTCAAAATATATTACACATTGTCAATTCATGAAAACATTAACCACTTCTTCCATAGATTTTAAAATAATTGTATGGAAAGAAGAAGTTGATTTATAAAAAAATCTAATTATTTTAGACGACCGAAAGAAATTTAAAAACAATTGCCACCGAGCTAAATTTTCTTTAAATTACTCAATATACATCACAAAATATAAATTTATCGAAATACTAACCAATTCTTCTATACATTTTAAAATAATCGTAGGCAAAAAATAGTTGATTTATAATTTTTTTAAATTATTTTAGACGACTGAAAATAATCTAAAAACAGTTGCTATTGAGATAGATATTTTTAAAGTTAATCAAAATATATTACACAATGTTAATTCATAAAAATATTGACCAATTCTTCCATATATTTAAAAATAATTGTAAAGATAGGTTGATTTATAAAAAATTCTAATTATTTTACACGATTGAAAAATATAAAAACAATTGCTATCGAGGTAATTTTTTTAGAATTACACAAAATACATTACACAATGTCAATTCAGAAAAATAATAACCAATTCCTTTATACATTTTAAAATTATGATATACAAAGAAGTAGTTGATTTTTAAAAAATCTAATTATTTTAGATGACTGAAAAAAATGTAAAAACAATTGCTATCGAAATAATTATTTTTAGAATTACTCAAAATACATTACACAAAGTCAATTTATGAAAATATTAACCAATTCTTTCATAGGTTCTAAAATAATCGTATGCAATAAAGAAGTTGAAAATGTATAACCAATTGCCATTTTGTTTGGTTAGTTTTAGACGTTTCTAAGCCAAAAATCGGGAAATTTTTGATAATACTTCTGCTACTGATACAATTCTTTGAATAGCAATTAAAGAATTAGAAGGACAGAGAGGTGAAAAGATATCTTGTGTTGGAATTCACCTTCTTTCAATGCACCAATAGTTTTAAGGTCAAATCACTATCTTAGGTCTTCTGTATCTCCTCTTTATTGCAATCACCCTCTACAACCATTAGCCGCATTTTGCCTCTTTTACATTAAAATTAATATTTAAAATATTTTAGATACAAATTTGAAAATAGAATATCCGCTCTTCTCTAAATTAACCGGGATGAATTTTCAGCATTAAGTAATCTACTAAGGTTGTATTCCAGATATATTGCGACTTATTCCTTTAGATCGTTGAATTGAATAATTATTTTCCGTTTTATAAGTTTTTTTTATCATGTATGTATTTATAGATGTGCTTCGTATCTTGCCTATCCTATATATCTGATTTCAGGCTAAATTAGCATACAACTTGAATCAATGGATAATGACTCCTCATTTTCTGATTTTCTCCTGATGCTCCTTGTTTCACTGGAGCCTTTATTTTTTTTTTTGGTGAAGCGATTTATTGGTTTAGTGATGATGAAAACGTACCCCCAGTAACCAGGGAAATCGACCAAGTAGGCCCTTCCTCATGTCTCATCATAGAAAAGGGTCTAAACAAGCACAAACATTATTCGATTGATTGGGACCATACTGAGAAATAAAACTGTAATCGTCTCAGTAAAAAAAAAATCCTGGCAGCAGCTGCCACTAATAGATATTTACAGGGCGTGGTGCTATCTCCGCTTCTATGTAATATCGTTGCGGACGGCTTACTTCGGCTACTAAACAATGCTTGATACCATGTTGTGGGTTAGATAGATGACGTGGTAATTGTACTCATTGGAAAACACAAGTGTTCCGTCTAGCTTAATACAGAGCGCTCTCAAAATCATAAAGGAATGGAGCGAAAAAAACGCCGCTATCGTTTCACACCAAGAAGACAGAAGAATACTGAGAGAGGCGGGATCAATCATGCCTGAGCTGACGCATGTTTAAGCGTCAATACGAAATAGAACAAGAGATGATTAAGGATGTATATTGCGGGGGCAGGCATTTACTGCAAAGAACTTGACCAGCATCCCTCTAGGTAGAAATGTGACGATTATCTAAACCGTACCATTTGTTTCTTACTGACAGCAAATCAAGCATAGCTGCGCCATCGAGTACAAAACCGGTCGGCAGTACAATACTGGGGAGTAAGCAAGCTCTACAAAAAATTGCTGCAACCAACAGAGTTACAATATTCTGGAATGGGTCATTCAAACAATGAAGAAGCAGCCCTTCTGGGCCAACAGTCTAGCCAGAAGGGCTGCCTTGAAGAGGGCAGTCGATAAGTCTCTGCCTCTAGCACCACTTACAATCTCCCAAATACTAAAAGTAAACTCCTTTGAGGAAAACAAAAAAGGAATGTCTATAAACTGACAAATATTCAGTCGCCAAAAAATTAATCCACTCGCCAATACCGAAACAGTAAGCAAAAGACCCCCTATGTCGGAAATGCGAGTAAGAAGGGGAGACCTTAAAACATATCCTGTATGAATGCGAATCACTCAAACATCTCAGGTTTTAGACTTCACAAGAAGTTTAGATTGGCTTGAAGAGTAGGGCTTAGGACCAACCAATTATCTAAGTGCGACTATCTGGTCACCCACCATAAACCATTATAATCATTGGAATACATTGAAATGTATTTTTCCATAACAACATTTTATAGGTATTGTACTTCTTTCTTAGGAAAGTAATTTTGACTATTCCACTCCTATTGCATGTAGCCAATGAAAATGAGGCATGTGATATTTTTTAGCCAATCACGTCAATTTATAAGTGAATAAACACCAAGTTGCTGTTTATTCACCTGAATAACCTAAAGTTAGCTATTTCCCGACAAATGAATTGAATTAGCCTTGATAAAAAAGCGAAAAACGTTGTTTCTACTTATGTCAGTTGCAAGTAGGTTATAAAATCAAAAGGTTTGGTAACACTTCATCATCTATAATAAATGCGACGGTGAAAAGTTCTGCACCAAAAAATCAAACTTAAACTACCAGTTGTTAGCAAAACTTCAATGGAAACTCTTGCCGCGATTATGATGACCGGGCGTATAATATAAAAAAGGTAAATGCAAATGATTATAAGGGAGGTGTTATTTAATCAATGTCGATTTTTTCGACCAAAATACTGCAGGAGATATATCATAAAAATTTTAATATAAATATTGAACCATTCACCGATATTCGTTTCAAGTCGTGGAATAGTCTTTCCAAATACCATTCGTGATGACAATTAAATCGGAATAAATTTTGTTTTTAGCGCATTCAAGTTTGTTGCTTGTTCGCGATTTTTATTCGAGCAACTGATAGAAAAAATCACTCGCCTGGCGGCTCGTGATTTTTTCGTGACAGTTGCTCTCATTAAAATCGCTAAGCAACAAACTTTCATGCAAAAACAAAATTTATTCGAGTAAATTGCCATCACTTATGGTATTACTTGTGATTATTCCATAGTCTACAAAATAAAGCACCTAATTGATTGATTGTTGAGGCACTTAAAATTGAAAATCTATTTTATATTAAGATGACGACACTGTCAGATTTTTAACTTTGGTATATTTTAACATATTACTTATTTTAAACTTCTTTTAAACTATGTTGCGAATAGTAGGGGAGTAGAAATTCTATTTGATCGCTAAGCATATTTCTGGTGTGTTTAGTTTTTGTCCTGTTCTCTATGTCTGCAAGATCTCGAATTCCGGGTTAAATGTATGTTTCTCTTCTTTGATGATTTTCATATGTTGATGTCTTCCTTAGATTAATAAAACATTTATGGTGTTCAACTATTCGTTCGTTAAAAGCCACGTAAACTTTAGGGCAGTTCAAACACTTTAATAAATATACTCTACTGTGATTATTTTCGACTGATGTTTTGTCTATATTGTTTATTATTATTTTTGATGGACAATTTTGAGTTTTGAATGATATTTTAAAATTTAAGGGCCAAGTTCCTCAACAATCAATCAATTGAAGCTATCCAGTGATGGTAAATTGGCAACATCTTATTTAAAATTGCAAATTTAATACACATAATGCGAACCATACTTACAATGCAAAGAACACTGCTGTTCAGAAGGCTGTAGAAGTCGGAAACAGGAAGTGGATCAAAGAAGAAATCGCAATCCTTTATGCAAAAACGGGGTTACAGAATTCATATCAATAAACTAATTTAAACCTATAAACACTAATCCAACAAAATTATACAAAATCAACTATCTATTTTCAGATAAAGAAAAATACTTTTTAATTAATAAAATTAATTAAAATTATATGAAGCCATTAAAATCCACCATTCTCTTATCGTTTAAATCTTTTCTATATCAATTTTGCAATTAGGTCAGTGTATCATTGTCCAGACATGCCAATACCTGAGAAACTAACAAATTTAGAAGATGTTTCAAGTAGCTCTCAACTTAAAGTTGATGAAAACAAATTTAGCGATGCCAGTAAAATATCGAGCGTTTCTAAGCAACCGCAGCTATTTTCCAAGACCGAATTTAGCGACTTAGTTAAAGACTTAGCTGTTCCAAAAGATATTTCCGAAATTTTGGCATTCAGACTTCAAAGTAAAAACGTTACAATCTCGTATTTTAGGAAACGCGAGTCTGACTATTCAGGCTATTTTGAAGAAAGTGATTGTTTAGCTTATTGTACCGACATTTCCAGTCTGATAAACAAACTTGGGGGCACAGACAATCCCCATGATTGGAGGCTTTTTATTGATTTTTCTAAAAGAAGCCTTAAAGCTGTTCTCTTGTAAAATGGGAAAGTTTTTTCATCGATAAAGGTTGAAAAATTCGTGGAGATTTGAAAATTATGGGACTTCCACTAGGACAGCAGTCAGGGTATACAAAGTACCCATCTTTTTGTGTGAGTGAGACAGTCGAAGTAGACATCAACATTGGAAGAATAAGAATAAGAAGAGATAATTTAACTCCCGGATCATAAATTGTTCTCCACGAGTCTTGTTGATCCACAAAAAATCTTGTTACCTCCACTGTATATTAAACTAGGATTAATGAAACAATACGTTAAGACTTGCTGATCCACAAAAAATCTTGTTACCACTGCATATTAAACTAGGATTAATGTTGATTAATTAATTAAGTCTTGTTGATCCACAAAAAATCTTGTTGCCTCCACTGCATATAAACTAGGATTAATTAATTAAAAGCTTCAAATAAAGATATAGACTGTTTTAAATACCCTCGTGGAAAATTTCCTGCTATCTCAGATTCAAAATTAAAGGAAGGAATTTTTGTCGGTTCTCAAATAAGGAGGTTAACGAAAGATTAAGAATTCATTGTCGACGAAGGCGTTATACATATATAATCACAAATTAAACACAATATTCACTTTGTTTTGTATAATCGTTATTTATTTATATTGTGACCAATGATTTCAATACATTAGCGTAACATTTTCAAACCGATAGTTTCACATGCCTGATCTAAGTATTGCAAAGTTTCACTTTCGGTTTGAAAATGATACGCTAATGTATTGAAACCATTGGTCACTATATAAAAAATTAACAGTTATACAAAACAAAGTGATTATTGCGTTTAATTAGAGATCAAGAATTTATTAATGTCATTGAAGGGTTTCTAAGAAACTACAAGGATCCTAACTACAAGGGAATTGTGAAAAAATACTACAGAAATTTATGGAATTGAGGTGTAATATAAGCATAAAAGTAAACTTTTTACACTCGCATCTTCTTTATTTTCCCGAAAATCTTAGTGGTGTGAGCGAAGAGCAAGGTGTGAAGTTCCACCAAAATATGAAAGGAATAGAACGCAGGTATTCAGGTCGGTAAAATGTTTCAATGATGACTGATTACTGCTGGTTAATAAAAAGCTACAATCCGGCCCTGGAATACAGAGAGACATCCACTAAACAAAGTTTTTTTCTGGAAATTCAAGGAATGTTAAGACTTTTCAATTTAGTTTACTATTGGTAATTTGTTTTTGTTTTGTTTTTTTATTTTAGACACTTTAACTTAATATATTTTTAATATTATTTTTCCATTTTATAAATAATTTCTACACGATTCAGATTTTACTTTTTGCTAATTTTGCTTCTTTAAGCAATAAATATCTATTGTTCATAATAGAATTTGGTTATCCTCCCAAACAAGGATCTAGTGCAACGCTTCGACAAAAGATGGCACCTTTCTGGTAATATCATACCTGATTTATAGCGACTATAGTTTCGCTGACTCAACTCATTCTTATTATACTGAAGAAGCTTCAACAAAATATTTTTGAATTCAATCAGCTGTTACCACTTCTTTAGGTGAGCAGCCAAATTATTGCTAACTGAAATTTGGCTGCGCCGACGCAGTTTTATATTTATAATCATGTTTTCTGTGTGGATGCATTGCTAATCGGTAAGCAAAACAAACTAACTAACTAAAAATAATTGTTATCACTAAAAACTGTATTTAGAAAATAGTAATTGAGGTTTATAATAGTTGCTATGCATTCATCGCCATATCATTACTTATAAAATGGATGTGAAGCTATTGTTATCCTTTTGATTTTACGAACTCTACATATCCCTTGAAGGAGAAAATTCAAAATTTTCAAAAGTTTCAAGCCCTAACCAAAATTTTTAGATAATACTTCAATAGATTATGCTTCTTAGTTTGGTGTGTCAACCTTGTAAGAAAAGTACGTGGGCTCCAAATAAGTATTTTGGAATTTTTAGAATCTGAATTGATATTTTTTTCTTGTTTTAGATGATTGTTTAAGATGCAAATTTACACAATATTTTACTGTCTGCGTTTTTTCATCGTTCTGAATCGTAAAACCTTACTTTTTACATACTCTGTAGTAAGATCATTCAACTACGATCACCACCCTATCGCTACAACAGAATTGCATTCCGGTCTGATGTCCATAATATTAATGTGAAGTCTGGGGAAACAATCTTACCCCATGGTTTAAAACTTCCTTCTTCAAAAGATCGTTTGTCTAAAATATTTACAAAATTTACAACTCAATTCGCTTCAGCTTTAAAAGTCTCACAGTTTCGAAATTGAAGAAATCCATGACTCAAATCTTATTAAATCGTGGGTAGCATGTTTAATTTTGTAAATTATACATCTTTGTTCTTGTTTTATTATATTTTCTATTTCACCGTATGTAATATAACTACCATTATATTTATATGTACTTTTCTGCTATATGCATTTGTTAAAGCACAGGTTAAATGAAAGAGTAGCATCAGTTATTACAACTCAGCTGAATTTCGCCTATTTCTTTTTCCTTAAGGATTATTCATAAAGGGATCTAAATAATCTCTTGAACTTTGACTTTTTATTTTATTTCTATTGGTTCCTACAATCGTACGCTACACATTTCTTGCTTTCATATTGTTATAGTGTTTACTTAATGCTACATAGTTTACAAAATTTTGAATTTCCTCAGATCGATATTCAATATCAAAGTAGTCCAGAATTGTTTTTAGATACCTTTAGATTCTTGAATTCCTGAGTTACTTAGGTGAAAAATGGTTGTCTTTTAATAAACCTTGTTTTTCTCATTCACTTAATTTGTACTATAGATGTGTTTTGTATTTCACCCATTCTATATTTGTGATAATAAAAGATAACTTAAATATGGTACGGATTGGGTGTGTTCCTTATCCTTCAGATTCAAGCTAATGATTTAGTAATATTTGAATGTACCATTGGTATCTTCAATACTGGTAGAAATCCTGGAGCGACTTTACAAAATTCTTTATGAAAATCACGAATAAATTCCACGGATACATATCGCAATCGGCTTCTTTTCTGCAGCAATTTAATTCCTCCTCTCTTTAGACACGCTGGCGATCAAAACTAAACTATGCTTTACCTTCTTGAGCATCTCGTTTTCTGTTTTTATTTTTATTTTTCTACCTCCGACATGCTAAATGCCATCTTCTAAATATTTAAATTCTAATGAATATTTTGAAATTTCTTTTCAAGTTGTGCTTGAATTCACCTCCTTCAAATTTATTAAGAGTTTTGAGATAAAATTACCAACTGAAGCCTTCTGGATATTCTCTTTATTCCTACTAGCCGCATTTTCCCTCTTTTACATTATAGTGTTTAAAATTTTCTGTATATAGACTTTAAAATAAAGTATCTGCGCTTATCTGAATTAACCCAGATCAATTTTCAGTAGTATCTACTGAAAATTTTTCTTGTAACTTACTCCTTTGGATCATTGAACTAAAGAATTATTTAAATGGTTGTTTTTTTTATAAGATTTTTATCGTGTAAATATTTCTAGATATGGTTCGTATCATGCCTATCCTGAATTTCTGATTTCACGTTAAATTAGTATACAACATATTTCAACGGATAACGACTTGTCATTTTCTGATTGCCTACTGATTCTCCTTGTTTTATTGCAACCTTTATTTTTCTACGGTGAAGCGAGTTATTGGTTTAGTAATATAGTAATATACATCAATTGAAACCCGCGCTTCTCTTACTTTTAAAATCTTTTATACATCTATTCTAACACCTTCACTCACGACAATTTTTTTAGCTATTGTACATCTTTCTTGGAAATGTATATTTTGTTTGAATTTCAATCTAGAATTTTAAACATTCAATAACCTTTTATAGTGTCTTCTTTATTTTTTCTTCATTCATTCAGCAAAAGCACGTTCTAGATGGGCATTTTTGCTCAAACACAGTTTTGTTGACCATTTGGGCTACGTTTAGTCGAACACACAAGAAAAATCTCCTCAAATATTAAATACAGAAATGATTTATACATTTTAACCACTTAATATAAAGCTAAAATTTTGTTCTACATATCTTTCAACTTGTTGATGACCTTATTTTTGTACTCTAGATTTCTTGAACGTTTATTGCGGAATTGTAACAATGCCATGGGCTAGAAATATACACTCCTTCTTTAAAAAAACTCAACTTCCTGGCCATCTTAACTGATGTCCGTTCAACTTTTGCTGCGGTACCATTTGTATTATTATCTTGCTTTTCACTAATTATACTTGATCTTCTTTAAAATCATGGTGTTACACTTTCCTGTTTTATGATATTTTATAACCATCTCATTTAATAATTTTATTTAGATTTAAATCATAAATCGAATCAGATTTAAGTTTTTTTTTTGTATCAGATAACTTAGTTCTTCTGCTCCAGATTATAACACTTAATTTTGATGAATGAGGTAATAGATATATTAGAAGCTTTGGGTACGTCAACATTTGATTATAATGGTTACTCATCCTCCAATAATATCATCAAAGATGTTTTGAAAGATCGCAATACTTTTTCGGCCTGATATTATCTTCTCATCTTCGATATCTAAGAACGCATACATAGATACACATTCTAATAGTTTGTCAGTTTCTTCCGTTTCTGATAATTTCAGGATTTTCAAATTAAACATTTTTGTTCGATGGTACTAGAAATTTTAATCATGAGTCTTCAATGTTTCTAGAGAGGTGTAATAGCATCTAATATCAAGAAAAATGGAAAATACACTTAAGAAAACAATATTTTGGGAAGTGTTTGTGTTAAAGTTATGGATCATCGACTTTTCTGCTTTTAGCTAATGTATGTAAAAAAAAACTAAATTAAATTTGTACCGGGCTTAAGTGTACGGATGATTTAAGCTAATGATTTAATGTTGTGTGATTGAATAGTATTTGAAAAACTGATAATAAAAAGAAAGAAAAATGTAAATGAGGTAAAGCAAAAATGCAAATATCTGACTAATATTAACACTAAAAACACAAAATGAATAAAAATTAAAAGGGTAACAAAAAATAATGACAAAAATGAAGGAAAACATAAATTGGCCCAAAATACTTCATCTTCTTCTTCCTCTTTAACTAGGATTGGATCCTATTCTTTGTTTGACAACTAATTTTCAGAATACAAGATCCTATATTAGAGTGTCATAAAAATCTCAAAGAAAAGACAGAGAAGAAAGAAAGTAGTAATTCAGTAAGGACAAAAAAGAGAAAAAAGAAAGTAAAGACATGAAAAGCCAGTAAGAAGAAGAAAATATACAATACAGAGAACGATGGTTAAAAAGGCTGATAATTAACGAAAAGACAGAGAGAACAAAATAAACAAAGAAGACCTTTAATAAATTTTGTAGAAATAGAATAAATACGAGAGCAAGAAGAGTAAACATACTGAAAAGAGAAGACACACATACATTTAACGCAAATATAATTGCTCAAATTACATTAATCAAGCAAGCGACATTATCAAAATTATCAAGCGTTACGTGTTTCCACTAAGATAACGTTTTACAAGATCATTAATATTTATCACAAGAAGCGACCGTATCTTTTGAAGTTGACGACTTTGATGGTTCCCAATCCGTGCAATCCGACTATTCCGAATGTGCGGGCTAATTAAACACCATCATAACAGATTAGAACACGGCCATTGTTCCTGTTTATCGCAATGATTGATTCCGGCGGTACACTTGCTGCAAAGGGGAAAATAAATCTGGTATAATTAAGGAATTAATGCCCAGGCACCGAATCATGTTTACAAATGGTGTTATTACGTGAGGAAAGTTCGCTTTTTTGCCGAAGGCTTCGGAACGAGTAGACTAGGAAAGCACACGTTTATCTGATAACTAATTTCCCACATTAATTATGCCGGATCTAGTGGTGTGGAGAAACCCCTTTTTGTTCGTGATTCAATATTTAAGGGCTGTCAACAGATATTCATTCCTGGGGGGGTATGAATGGGTGAATAGTTTGCCTGGAAATAGATTAAAGACTTACGGGGTCGTCGGCGGGCAATTAATCATTGTTTTTGGCTTAATGATGGTGGAGGAGAAGTTGAGACGATTTCTTAATCATTGCTTTTTTCGGATGTTGAAGAGTATCATTAATTGCGGCAAATGTGAATTTCTCAAGGACTGGAGTATTGCAAAAAGACAATTATGTTTTCCTTGTAATGATAGTTTTTTTTGTAAATAGCTTTAGGGTTATATTTGTTTAGTATACTGGTTTTTTTTACCTAAAACTTACTAATTAGTCTAAATTAAATGTAAACATTATGGTATCATCCCTTAAAGTTATAGCCCTATCAAAATAAATATGATCCCTCCGTAACACTAATTACCGTTATTTCTAGCTGAGTAGCGCCGATACCACGAAATAATGGGCTCCTCCTACCCTAAAGGAACAAAACGTGAAGTTTTGTTTATATTTAATTACCCGATAAATTATTGTGCGAACGGTAAGGTGATACGCACATCTAATTAATAGATAAAAGGTTGGATTAACAAGCAATGTGGAAATAAACAGTGTGCGTAATGAATTGCGTATTTGTATAACGTACACAACAACAAGATACATCTACGGCTTGTGAATATTCATTTAGATGTTATTTATAAATTTTGATGTTGTTTACAATTGATTAACAAAAATAACTAAAGGGAATTGAGATGAATTGTTTGCTACAAAAATAAAAAGCGATTAAACTTTTCTTTCTTCACTATAAATTAAAGAATTGTTTTATTAGAGAATAATACTGTTTGCTAAAATGATTTGATATATTTTTTTAACTTTATTGACCAATAATTATGTTTGTATTAACCAACTAACATTAACATTTCTTTTCAAAATGTTCTTCTCTAATCGTAATCTAGTAAGAATTTTTTATCTTGTTTTTCTCAGGTTAACTTCTTCCTCTACTATATTAGTATGTAGTGAATATAGCATAATAATGATGTATGCATTTTCATTGATATTCATTCGATTAGGAATTTTTCGGAAGATCCTACCGACTGCGCCAATAATTTTACTTGTAAAGTTCTAACCGTTATTAGTTCTTTACATTCCTTTCCTACATCATATATTATCAAGCCTAGCTACTATTTAATCATTAGGTTAATAAAACATTTAAAAGGCTTAAACATTAAACCATTAAAATATTATCGCTACTTGGTGAGCCTTTTATTATAATACCGAATGTTTATAACTCCTAAAATATATCACCAACTCCACATACGAGTCAATTAAAGCATTATCATCGTTCGATCTGCATGCCATTTGAATTAGTACCGGTCTCGTTCGAAGCACAAGAAAAATACGGGTGCACTTCACGATCCCATAAATAACCAAAGATATAAAAAGTCGCACGACCCACGGCGTCGGCCGCCGCCATAATTCCTGAATTACGTCCGGCCTTATTAATTACCGATCATTTGTTGCGATTTCATAAAGTCTTCCGAGCGAAAATAAAGTCTAGAGAGCGCTTTGTTTCGAATTATACACCCGGCCGGAGTAATTAACCGGTAGAAATTGCAAAATTCATTACTGGCCCAATTAATTACGAAAATGGATTCTTATCGGCGGCGCAGATTGAAATTATTAATTAAGAGCCGTTGTTACTCAGCGGAATTTTATTGGGTCTCGGATTGATAATGGTAATTGGTCGCATTGATTTTGTGTACGGCGATTAATGACATTGCACGTAAACAACTTGTTTTTCGGCGTTAAATGTGTGCTTAATTATTATTTGACGTTGTGGGTCGTAACCTAATAAGTAACATGAATATAAAGTCCTTGGATAGGAAATGAACTATAGGATGTATACAAAAAAATCTTCATTTAATTTCTTTATTGAGAATAGAAGACATTCTTCAATAGAGTTTACTACTATTTAGAAGTTGATTGAAAGGATTGTACAAAGGATTAAGATGGTTGACTTTTTCTAATGCTGATTCTCTAAAATAGATATTGCAGAATCTATCACACAACTATAGTTAAGTATCACTAATCATTTGATAGAAACTTAATGTAGCTTTGTTGAAAAAATCAAAATATTCAGTTTTTGATCTATGCCTCTACTTAGATCATAATGGGAAGTGTTTTAAGTACCTTCCAACAATTTCTAGTGCATAGCAAAATATTTAGAAATGTTAAGATGACTTTTTTGCAAGTTTTTTAATGTTTGGAAAAAGAACCTTTAAAGTTCCTTCAGTATAAAATGTACTTCCATTTATATTAATGTTCACCAACTAAAACCAAAAACTACCATGCCAGGAATATATGATAATGATAAACTGCGCTGAAGAAATTACTTCTACAGCAAGTAATCGTGGACGTTATGCTCTATTTCATAAAAATTTATATTCAAGATAAAACTTAGTAATTTATTGCGTATAGCGGATAATTGGTTGAATGAACTTCCATTATAACGATCAAATGTCAGCATTGTTCCATAATATTCCGTAAATATAGGATATTATGTGTGTTTTATGTCCATGTATTAGCATTAATCAATGCTTATAATCTATTTCAAGATAATTAATACTCTTAGTAATAGACGGTTTTCTTAAACAAACATTTAATATCGATAAAAATATTGATATATTATTTTTTGATTGTGTCTTTTATAGCCAGCCCAATTCCTTCAGCTCTATTATTCTTAGGCAGCTTAACTAATACTTTCGTTAATTTTATGACAATCTTATTCTTAAGTAGAAAATTTTTGATCGAGAGCCTTAATATACTATCCCTATGATTTAAAATTTTTTGTACACTAAAATTAATTGTTAAATTTTTATATCTAAACGTTTTATCTCTCTTATACTTATACATATAATATGGATTTTTGACTTACTTCAAGCTTGTACATTTATTTTACTTTATAGTTTATAATAAGTATTAATGGTTATGAGAAACTAGAATTGAAAATTTTACGAATACGATCCGATTTTCACATAATTAAGATTTAATTGTGAGTCCCGTATTAATTGCGAGCGAGTTTCTTTTCGCCGTGAAAGCGGTCTTAGTTGGGATTGCCAAATTAATTACACTCTATTTTGAAATTCACAGAGCACACGTTCATCTAACACGGCCGCCCATTATTTCACTATTCGTGCGAGTAAACTGCAGTCTTTTGCGTAATTAAACCAATTAGAAGGAAGAGGACAGCATCAATTAAAAAGGCCATTAATCGAAAACGCGCGATTCGAAGAACTTCATTAGTCACAAACACTGGTACTGATGTAATGCCTTTAATTCGGTATTCTCTACCCAGAATTATTTTAATATCACACATTTTGCGCTGCGATGGTGTCACGTCCTGCCGCCATTAATGTAAGATTTTAATTTGCTACTATTCAGGGTTATTTTGATTTTTATATAATTTTTCAACCTACTTAGAATCTAATTTTAATTAGATTGTTAACAGAAAACTACACATAACTGTAATTACAAAACTGTATAAGAAGTAATAAGTCCTTGTTGACAGTTCCCTAATTGTCGAAGGTTTATCCATTCAATTAGGAAAATTAGTGCAACTTACAGACAATAGATGTCACCTAAACGGTGTAAATATCCTAAACGAAGAAATTGAGTTATTCATCTTAATAGTAACATTTGGTTGTGACGCAATCATTTACGACAGCAACCATAATTTGACTCAGATGGTCCACCAAAATGTCCCTTCGCTAGTTGGCGAACCTCTAAAGATCTCTGGCAACCCTCACTGCACAACGTCTCGCTTCCTGGTCCTCCAGCTCCATAACCGACATCGACATAGACATAACAATCAAGGTCTAGATTACCGACAGGGTACAAACTGTTGGGAAAAATCAAAATCTCTTACAGGCCAGGAAAAACGAGGCAACTATTTTATTCTTATTGACGGTAACCAACCTTAAAGTGATGATGCCACCCTAAACGTACCATTTCTACCTCCAAAGACCCCAATTTTAATCCGCATCATATCTTCACCATGAAAATTCCGATTTTGCAATGTCTTTACAACTCAATCCCAACGAATTCATAGCCTCTCGTATTGCTGCCATTGCTGCATTGTCATGACGAAGTTCTCGCTGCACTCAAAAAGGAAAGAGCAAGCCAGCCGACCAAAATGGAGTTAATCGCCACTTCATTTTACACCTTCCCCCCTAAGTTATCTCCTTCATCTCCGATTTCTTTAATGTTTGCCTTTTGGCCGCCTACTTTCCTTTAGCCTGGAAACGGTAAAACATAATAGATAAAAAAACACGAGGTAACTCATCATATAGACCTATTTGTCTCCTCAATGTCATCGGTAAGGCGTTCGAAAGATGTATACTTGTCATTAACCAAATCCTAGCGACGTTTTAATTTTTTGTTTCCATTACCAGCGTACATTTCTCTAACCTTATTTCGATTATCACTTTCTGTTCACTAAAAAAGACAGATATTCCATTAGCAGGTAATAAAAACATCAATGCTGATAAAAATGAAGACTGCACTCGTTTCAACCTCTACACTAGTTGCTTTATTTTATCTGGCTACTTTTCTCAACATTTATGATATGCTATCAAGCATGCTACCTCCACACTGCCTATATTTATTAACTCTGCTAATATAATAATAATTTGTTTTGAATATGTATTATTTAAGAAATAAGACGAAATATAAGTAAATAAATAAATATCACCCTTATCCTAACCACACGTAACCCTATTCCTCTTCCTTCAACTAATCGCCTTAACAGATGGCAGTTGAGAAATGACAGTTGATATACAACAGCTGACAGTTGACAGATAACAATTGATATACTACAGTTGGAAGATGTCAATTAGCAAATAGCAGTTGACAGATGATAGTTGACAACTGAACTTGACAATTGACAGTAAATAGGCGGTTTTCTTAAACAAAGATTTAATATCGATAAAAATATTAATATATTAATTTTTGATTGTGTCTTTTATAGCCAGCCTAGAATAAATGAAAATAATTAAACATGTTTTCAATTCCTTCTTATTATTTATGATAGTTGGCAAATTACAGTTTATATTATACAGTTGACAGATCACAGTTTATATACTAGTGTTGGAAAATGTCAGTTAACAAATAGCAGTTGGAAGTTGTCAGTTAACAAATGACAATTGACAGTAAACAGATGCCACTTTACAAATAACAGTTTATATTCTACAGTTAATAGATGACAGTTAATATACTACAATTAACAAATGACAGTTGACAGATGACAGTTAATAATTGAAGTTGACAATTGATAGTTAACAGATGACAGTTGAGAGATGACACTTAACATACTATAGTTAACAGATGGTAGTTTATATAGTTCAGTTGGAAAATATCAGTTAACAAATGACAATTGACAATTGACAGTAAACAGACGACAGTTGACAAATCACAGTTGATATACAATAGTTGACAGATGACAGTTGACAATTGTCAGTAAAAAGATGACAGTTAAGAGATGACAGGTGATATACCACAGTTCACAGATTACAGTTGATATACTACAATTGGAAGATGTAGGTTAACAAATGATATTTGTCATATGATAGTTGACAATTGAAGTTGACAATTAACAGTAAATAGATGACAGTTGATAGATAACAGTTGATTTACTGCAGTTTAAATATATCAGTTAATAAATGACAGTTGACAGATGACAATTGAATTCGACAATTGACAATTAACAGATGCCAGCTGAGTGATGATAGTTGACATACTACAGTTTATTTATTTATTGATTTATTTACGGAAGGCCATTACAACATAAGGATACAGATATACAATATCATTAAAATATTAAAAAGTGTACAAAACTAAAAAGTTGACAGATGTCAATTGATATACTACAGTTGAAAGATGACAGTTAATAAATGACAGTTGACAATTGATAATAAACAGACGATCGTTGAAAATGACAGTTAATATACTACAGTTAAAAGATATCACTTGAAAAGTGACAATTGACAGATCACAGTTGATAAATGACACATGACAGTTGATATATTACAGTTCACTGATGACATACTACAGTTGGAAGATGGCAGTTGTTTAATGGTTGACACATAACAAATAATAATCAAAAATTCTATAATAACTCCTTTAATTAAAAAAAGTGGTTTGTATTGATAGTTGACTTTTGGCTCTTATCATATGCCAGAAGTCAGATGACAAATGAAAGATGTCAGGCACTGATAACTTTTAAACTTGATTTATAACAGATGACAGTTGACAAATGACACGTAGTATGTTACGATTGGGAGATG
Organism: Ontholestes murinus; assembly: GCA_963969525.1. Classification (NCBI taxonomy): domain Eukaryota; kingdom Metazoa; phylum Arthropoda; class Insecta; order Coleoptera; family Staphylinidae; genus Ontholestes; species Ontholestes murinus. The sequence goes on along the minus strand of OZ018390.1, from coordinate 70,283,738 downwards.
ACAGATAACACATGATAAATTAATGATTTTTCAGTTAACAAATGATAGTTCAAAAACTACAGTTGACAAATGATAGGTGATATATTACAGTTGACAGGTGACACTTGATATACTATAGTTGGAAGATGTCAGGTAACAAATGGCAGTTGAAAGATGACAGTTGACATTTGAAGTGGACAATTGATAGTTAAGTGGACAGTTGATAAGTGACAGTTTATAGATGACAATAATTATACTATATTTGAAAGATATCAGTTAATAAATGACAGTTGACAGTTGAGAGATGACAGTTGACACTTGACATTTGAAGTTGACAATTGACAGTTAACAGATTCCAGTTGATAAGTGACAGTTTATAGATGACAATAAATAGACTCTATTTAAAAGATATCAGTTAATAAATGACAGTTGACAGTGTACAGTTAACAAACCGTTAACAATTGATGTTGATAATTGACATTTAACAGATGCCAGATGACACTTTATATACTTCAGTTAGAAGATGTCAGTTAACAAATGACAGTTGATAGTTGACAATTGAAGTTAACAGTTGGCAGTAAACCGATGGCAATTGACAAATGATAGTATTTACTACAGTTGATAAAAGACAGTTAAAATACTACAGTCGGAACATATCACTTAACAAATGACAGTTGTCATATGAGAAAAAATAAATCACAGTTGATAGTTGATCCACTGCAGATTCAATATATCATTTAACAAATAACAGTTGACAAATGACAATTGAAGTAGATAATTAACAATTAACATATGTCAGTTGAGAGATGACAGTTTACATACTACAGTTGACAGATGACAATTGATATCCTGCAGTTGTAAGATGACAGTAAATAAATGACAGTTGACAGATGACAGTTGACAATTTAAAAATGACAGATTACAATAAAGAGATAATAGTTGACAGATGACAGTTGTTAATTTAAAAATGACAAATGACAATGAACAGATGATAGTTGACAAATTACATTTGATATACTACATTTAAAGGATGTCAGTTAACAAATGACAGTTGACAAATGAAAAATGACAGATGACAGTTGATATATTACAGTTGATAGATGACAGTTAACATACTATAGTTGGAAGATGATAATAGTTGTTAAATGGTAGTTGACAGATGATAATTAATAACTAAAAATTCTATAAGAACTTACATATAAATACATAAAAATAGTTTTTTTGAATATTTTTACAGATTATCCTTAAACAAAAAAAAGTTAGTCTGTATTGACAGCTAACTTTTGGCTCTTGTCATTTGCCAACAGTCAGATGGCATATGACAGTTGATATACTACAGTTGATAGTTGACATTTAAAATACCAGGATTGGAAGATGTCAGTTAACAAATTTCACTTGACAGATGACAGTTGACAAATGAGAAATGACAGATGACAGTTGATATATTACAGTTGACAGGTGACATTTAACATACTACAGTTGAATGATCATAGTTGTTAAATGGTAGTTGACAGATGACAATTAATAACTAAAAATTCTATAAGAACTTAAATATAAATACATACAAATATTTTTTTTTATTTCTTTTGTGCAAATTTTCCTTAAATTTCTAAAACTTAGTTTGTATTGACAGTTTACTTTTGGCTCTTGTCATTTGCCAACAGTCAGATGGCATATGACAGTTGATTTACTACAGTTCATAGATGGCATATAAAATGCTACGGTTGGAAGATGTCAGCTAACAAATAACAGTTAACAGATAACAATTGAAGTTAACAACTGACAGTTAGTAGATGGAGAAATTAATTACAATTTATTTTATATTGCATCATATTCACGTAACTCATCTCAATATTAACAGAAGCCAGTTGAGAGACGATAATTGATATACTGCAGCTGAGAGATGACATTTTATATACTAATATACTTGGAAGATGTCAGTTAACAAATGACAGTTGGTAGATGAAAGTTGACAATTTCAGTCGACAATTGTAGTTGACACTTGACAGTTAACCGATGACAGTTGATTTATTACAGTTGATAAATAACAGTTTATGTACTACAGTCAGAAGATATTAGTTAACAAATGACAGTTGGCAGATGGCGGTTAAAAATTGAAGTTGACAGTTGACAGTAAACAGATGACAGTTGAGAGATAACAGATGATGTACTACATTTCACAGATGACAGTTGATATACTACAGTTTGAAGATGTCAGTTAACAAACGACAATAGTCATATGACAGTTGACAATTAAAGTTGATAATTTAAAGTAAATAAATGACAGTTGATAGTTGATTGATGAAAGTTGATTTAATGCAGTTTAAATATATCAGTTAACAAATAACACATTAAAGTTGACAATTAACAGATGCCATTTAAAAGATTTATTTATTTATTTAATTGTGTAAGTAATTACAAAGGAACCGTTTACACAAGTCAGTACAGAAAAATTACTCTAATTTCTAGGTTGCATAATTAAATAATTTAAAACTTAGATAACAAATAAAATTATTTATTAATGTATAAATATAGTATGAGAAGAATTTACAATTAAAAACTGATGGAATGAAACATATACAGACATAGAATAGCAATATTAAAACATTGGCTTTCATACTACAGTTGACAGATGACAATTGATATACTACAACTGTAAGATGACAGTTAAAAAATGACAGTTGATAGATAACAGTTGACAATTGAAAAATGACAGATGACAGTTGACAGATGACAGTTAATAATTGAAAAATGACAGATGACAATAAACAGATGATAGTTGACAAATTACAGTTGATATACTACATTTGAAATATGGCAATTGACAGATGTCAGTTGACAAATGAAAAGTGACAGATGACAGTTGATATACTACAGTTAACAGATGACAGTTGATAAACTACAGTTTTCAGATGGCAGTTTTTAAATTTTAGTTCACAGATGACAATTATTAACTAAAAATTCTATAAGAACTTATATATACCATAAGTACATAGATATTGCTTTTTTAAATTTATTTACATATTTTCTTTAAATAAAGAAAGATAGTCTATATTGACAGTTCACTTTTGCCTCTTGTCATTTGCCAGAAGTAAGATGACATGAAATAATAACCTATGAAACTTTATTTATAACAGATGACACTTGACAAATTAAACGTCGTGTGTGACAATTGAAAGATGGCAGATAGCACATAATAAATTGATGATGACCGATGATAACAATTCCCAATCGATAAATGGTAATTCATAGATGACAAATAACAGTTGATATGTGATAGGTTTGCTGTTATTACATATAATAAATAGCCAATATATGAGAGTTGGCTGTTAATAGATGACAGTTAATTTACTGCTTTTGACAGACGGCAATTGATATACTACAGTTGGAAGAGGACAGTTAACAAGTGGCAGTTGACAATTGAAAAATGACAGATGGCAATAAACAAATAGTAGTTGACAAATGACAGTTGATATACTACAGTTTAAAGATGCCAGTTAACATATGACAATTGACAGATGACAGTTGACATTCTTCATTTAGAAGATGACAGTTTTTAAATGGTAGTTAACACATGACCAATATTAAGTAAACATTCTAAAAGAATAAATATAGATACATAAGAATGGTTTATTAAATTTTTTTGCATATATTTTTTTAATTAAAAAAGGATAGTCTTTATTGGCAGTCGACTTTTGGCACTTGTCATTTGCTAGAAGTCACATGACATATGAAAGATGGCAGTCACTGATAACTTATGAAACTTGATTTAAAACAGAAGACAATTGACAAATGGCACATAGTATATGCCAACTGAGAGATGGCAGATAACAAATGATAAATTAATTATGATCGATGCTAATTAATATCGATAAAAAACGGTCGACAGATGAAAATTGGCAATCGACAAATGGTAATTCATAGATGCCAAATGACAGTTGATATTTGATAGGTGACAGTTTGTTGTTATTACAAACAATAAATAGCAAATAACAGATTATAGATAACTATAATAATAGATGATGTATAATACTTGACAAATGACAGATATAATATGACAGATAAAAGGTATAGATGACAGTTGACAGACGACTGATGGTATAGTTGTATTTTATATTATATTTAATCACTTGATATATGTCGTATAAAAGTTGACATACTTTTCAGATAATGCAAGACCACCGGATCAAACCGAACAAAAACGTCTTAATATCAAGGTTCGTCTCCAGGTAAAGAAGCACACCAAGAAATCTTGGAAATCCGCAACATTGGGTCTAAATTGCCGACAGGGTGCAAAATTTTGGCAAAAATTCAAATCTCTTACGGGCTAGAAAAAAGTAAACAGCTGCTATATTCTTATTGTAGTTAACCCCTCTGAAAGTGATAATATATAAAGATAAGATAAACTTTCACCAACCACCTCCAGCCACAATGACACAAATTTTAATTTGCATAATTTCTTCACCATAAATTCGCGCTTTTCAATGCCTTTACAATTTGATCGCAACGAAGTAATCGTCTTTCGTAACTATGAGGATGCTAACAATTTTCCACTCATGCCTTGACTGGGAATGGAAAGGAGCTTCGTGGCTCATCCTACATTTTCTTCCCGAGGTTATCTCCTTTATCATCTATAGGTTTTCCGTCCCTCCCACCTACTTTCTACCGCCCTGGAAATGATATAACATAACCATGTTAAATCGCATAAACTTATTTCTCTCCTTAACGTTATTGACAAAGCGTTCAAAAGGATTATACCTGCCCGCCTAAATTCTTACTCTTTAGTTTACAGAATAATTCCGAAGCACTTGTGTAATTACAAGTAAGATTTCTGGAATTTTAAATTTGTTTCCACAATTTATTATTTAATTTAATAATTTTATTGAGATTTAAAACATAGTAAACAATTTTATAAATAATTTTTTGCATCTAGAAGAGTTTTGTTATACACTATTAAGAATTTAGTTATCTTAATTTTCGATTAAATAAATGATTAAGATAGCAAATCAAATCAAATCAGATCAATCAATTGAAATGTTGCAATATTTTTTGCTTTTCTAATCTTATAATTTCATATCAGTAGTACTTATCTTTAAAAAATTGCAAGGAGATGACGATAAAGTGCATTTTGCGGGTATATAAGCACGGATTTGAACGTGAAAATACAACACAACCAAGATGATGAAAGTTGTATTGATTTGTGCCTTCGTTGCAGTAGCCGCAGGTAAGTTAAAATCTATAGAAGTATTCATATTTATAGTAATAATAACTTTTGACATTATGTAACCTCACTGCAACATTTAGATAATAGTTTTTAATGGTGTTTCTATCCTTCATGATATTCATTTAATTTTTATAGGTGCGAAGATTCCAGTTCCAAGACTGGATGGCAGAATCGTTGGGGGACGCGATGCCACCATCGAAGAATTCCCACACCAAATTTCTTTGCAATTCTATGGAAGCCATGGCTGTGGCGGAAGTATTGTTGACGAAAACCATATCATAACTGCTGCTCACTGCACTGACGGGTATGCAATATATTTTTATTAATATGTATTTGAAGATGTAAATATGTTTTTTTTTGTTGCAGTATGAGTGCTTCTTCGATGAGCATTCGTGCTGGCTCCACTAGACACTCATCCGGTGGTCAATATTTGGAAGTAAGGAGAATTATTCAACACCCGTACTACGATGCAGCCACCACCGATTACGATATTTCTATCCTGGAATTAAATGGCAGTTTGCAGTTTGGCTCTGGAGTTCAGCCAATTTCGGTGGTACGAGGCGAAGACCCGGCCACAGGCACTAAAGTCACCGTCTCAGGATGGGGCACCACCAGCGAAGGTGGATCAATTCCTGCCACTTTGAAGGCTGTTGACCTATACATGATTGGTCGGGATTCATGCCAAGATGACTACAGTCCATACTACGAAATCACCAGCCGCATGATGTGCGCTGGTGTTGGAGGAGGAAAGGACGCTTGCCAAGTAAGAATATTTTATATGTAGGACGAAATTTTTCTTCAAAAGAATCTCATTTCAAAATTGATGTTTATATTAATAATATAACAATTTTAAGATTATATCTAAATCTAGTTAAGATATTTTGAGTTCGTCTAATTATATTTGATTGCACTATACTTTTAATGGAACTAGAGATTATCAATTTAAGGAAATTATTGAAAATGAAAACTACAGAATGAATATAACAACTATTTTACTTTAGCAAATGTACTATATTTTGATTTTATTAACAATATCAATTATAACTAGATCAACAATTGCTTTTCCCAGTTGCAAAAATTATATTCTTAAAAAATTCATCATAGTTTATCTAAGAGTTAATTAGTGTTATACCCTCGAATAACAACATTTAATAATTATATTACTTTATAAAATAATTATACGTTAGAAATAGTGAATCATGTTATACTTTTTTTTATTAGGGAGACTCTGGCGGTCCACTAATCACCAACAACCAATTGGTCGGTGTGGTTTCTTGGGGAATTGGTTGCGCTCGTCCCAACTACCCAGGAGTGTTCTCAAGCGTGGCCAATCTTCGCGGCTTCATCGATCAACACCTCAACGTTTAAATGTTAGAGAATTAAAGGGTCTACATCATCTCCAAAGATCACGAAGGTTATTGTATCATACGCATTAAAGAGATGAATAAAAGATAAATTCTTGCATTTAAAATCATTGTTTAATATACTTGTCCTATCACAAGAAAGCATTAAACTTTACATTTTACTTCCGAAATCACTTGGTCCCAATTTGGCAATTACATGAGACGTACAGATCTCATCTCCAACTATGGGTACCTCGACATCAAGCATAAGTGGATGCCATTCGTCACACACTTGTAGAACTTGTATCCTGTTGAAGAATAAAGTCCTAATTGCTCTTTTCAAAATTATCGATCTTTTGCAATTAAAACGATTGTAGTTAATTAGTTGATTATAAATATAGAAATAAAAGAAATGTAAATGCAATTTTCGCAACAAAAAAAGTCGAGTGCAGATTGCGTCGGGCCCTTCGTATTTTATTTTTGTATCAGTGGATATAAATTAATGGAATAACGACAGCTCGTGGAAGAAATATGTATTCCTTTTCCCTGCGGAAGACATTCCACGCCCTCACAGGATAACCTCGATCGATGTAGAGGATATTCTTTTGTTTCTCGGATGTAATAACAAATTCTTAGATGCCATAATTCATTATTAAGTCAGCGTAAAAGGAATTTATCTCCACTAACATAAATTGCACCGTTGCTGCTCCGAGGCTGGTGTTTGTACTTTGTTTTTAATGCCACTGGTAAAAGGACGCCGTAATCTATTGCCTTTTTGTTAATAATGCAGAAAGTGTTTAAATAATAAAAACGGTTATAATATATGCATCGCGTTTCCTTTCCACCGTGTTATTATTCATTACAAAACGTAATGTAGTCAACTTTTAATTTATTATTTGTTATAAACAATATAATTGATAGTTTGTGCATAGAAAAATTGTAATATATTTCTTGCGGTAACTAGGGCGGCGTTTGTGAAATTGTGCCGAAAGTACGTTGTAAAAAAATATGTGTGTAACGTTATTACGGGTCATAAATTTTTAATCTGGTAAACAATTAAAATCTTTATTTTAAAATTTCACTACTTAATATTCAATACTCCGTTATATTATAAATAAATTGTAATTAGACTATTTTCTAAGAAAGACTTTTCTGTACTGCACTGTACAAAACTTCAACAGTCTTCTTAGAAGAATTTTTCTGTACTGCAAAACTTAAGCAATATTTTAAGAAAGGCTTTTCCAAACTCTATCAATTCTATCTACTTTCACTTAACACTCTTCTTAAAAGCAGATTAAATTTAGATTAAGAATAGAGACATAGAGGTGACATCTATTGTCTAAAAGTTGCAGTGCAGTTTCTATTACAGTTTCAGATTTCAAAATAGAAGCATTAGAAGCATATTTTGAGCACATATTGTGTTCCTTTTATAACTGTTTGCTAAAATAAAAAGGAAATATTGATTATATTATAAATGTACTAAGTAATAATTGGAGAATGATGTAAGTATTTTTTTTGTCAATAAAATTGTTATATAAAATTTCATATAGATTTTCGTTGCAACACAGCTGTAACAGTTACAGTTAGAGATATTGGGCAACGTTTACCGAAATAGATGCGGTCCAATTTATTTCCAAATATCGACGGCCGCTATTCGCGATAGTTCGGATTAAAGCTACACGATGGCAACAAATGAAATATTGTGCTTTTTATTAGACGTGACTCTAGTTGTAATCTTTGCGGGTCATCTTCCATGCTTCGATTTACAAAGGTTGGAGCTGGAGAGTCACGTTCGGTAAAACGACGAGTACCGTGCACTATTTTCTCGGCTATTTTTATTTACTCTTATATAATCGAAATGAGGAAGATGCCGGCGATGTACTTCGATCGTGACCATTGCGCAATGTCGGAATTTTGCGATGCAATTGTATTGCGTTCTAGTTAGTACTGCGAGTAACAATTTATAGGAGGTGAAATTTTAATAATATGAACACCATGGTATTTTAAACACCTACATCTGAATATTATTGTATATGATGTGATGGTGTAGATTTTGCTACGATAGCTTGCTTCAAGGTGAACGTCAAGTTCATCAAGATGATGGATTTCTTTTTTGTTTTCATCGTGATATGGTATAGGTTAAAATGGAGTAAATTATCTGCTATGATGACTAAGAATCATATTATTGCAGCATGTAAAAAATCAAGAAGGAATTTAAAGGTAATAAAAGTATCAAAGTACTACTCCAAATCAGCGGGTTCGAGTGGAAGATCAATCGTAATAGTGAACTCCGCCGTTCTACATGCAGTCAAAATTATTTGTATATATTTTTTTCTTACGGTTTTTGTACAATTATATTATATATTGCTATTTATTTACTTATTTCATTATTATTATAGTAATATATGATAAGTTATTTATTTAAATATTAGAAGAAATGATCAAATTAGAAAACATGCGACATCTTTTTCATTAAAATTCACTTAGTAGGAAAATTGATTAAAAAGATAATAACTGTTATTATTAAAATAGATTATTGTTACATACAAAAATATCTTAAAGACACATTATACTTACAAGATCTTATTCAAAGATACCATATTTAGTTTTTTGTATAAACCTTTTCTCTATCTAAATCTATTTTATACTATAAAGTTACTTAATATCTTAAGTAATTTTTACATAACATCAAATCCTAAAGCCAGTCTATTGTATTATTTAATTTAATCAAGGGAAAATCAATAAAGCCAACGATTTGATTGCTTTTAAAGATTAAATGTGAATATTCTCAATTCTGATTTTGAATTTCACAAAACCATTTAAAACGCCTTACCTTAAGGCAATGTGCGACAATAGTAACACTATTTCTTTATTCAATTCCATAAAGAAATTTCCATTATCTGATGGCCTGGATTATACACGATTATTATAATTATCCAATAAAAATAAATATCCACAAGCTCCTTAATTATTACGTACAAGAACAAGTTTAATCAGATTAAATCCTCACCGCAAAATAAATCGTTTTCTTTCCTTATATTAATTACTATGTAAATGTCCATTGTTCTGGAATAATTCTGTTAATCTAGACAAGATCAACTCCGGTTATAAATACTATAAGTGGAAGTTCCTGCCACGTTAATTAGGACCGCCGTCTTTACAAATGGCGAGAGGGCCCAGCTCGGAAGGGCTCTATCCGTTCGGTGGGGGTAAGGAGCACGCGAGGCCGTAATTTTAGAAATGTGACGATTAGAGGCGATTGATTGTCTTCCACTGGTTGGACGATGGTGCTAATATTTTCCCAGGCGGAGAAATACGATTGCATTTTTCATGATCGATCGAGGGCCAATTAGGTAACGCGTTCTACCTAACAATATACCGATTTCCGGTCGAAGGGAATCGCCGCTCGCGAATTTCATTGTTTCTGTTAATTAGAGACCATTGTTGCAGGCAGCAGTCGACCGGCTCGCAGAAACTTTACATCCCTCTGAAATATGCACCCTGCAAATCCATTCAATGGGACTTAATGCTGAAGCCATTCAAATTTGTATTACGAAATTTTCCCTTTTCCAACCAAGTACGATTTACTTATATACGAGTTATATATAACTAATTCTAGTTCAGTTTAGTTTAGTTTACTTGCTTTACAAGATCTTTTCAAAAAATATATAAAATACATATATAAATACACTAAGTAATCATAAATTAATTATTTTTAGATAAGATATTCCATGGAGAAGTGCTGTCTAACATCAACGTCGACAAGAAGAAAGTACTACTTCCACCCTTTTAGTGGACCAACATTTGCCGCATCCCTGATTTTGATAATATAGTATATGCTATTAAGCTCTCATTAAGCTATATTTCTTTGGAAACTTTTTCACACTTTACAGCTCCTTCTTATGCCAACAGTGCCTCGAGAACTATGCCTCCTCTATTCAACAGGCATACTGATCTGTAGGCTCCTCTCTCATTTTACGGTTTTTTTTATTTAGATAGTATACTCAGTCCCGCTCGCATATATTTTCTGGCGAAGAATATATCTAGAAGTATTTTTGAAATGCTACCTTAATACGTTCGTCACCTCTCTCCTTTGGTCCTTGTGGAATAGTACAAAAGATGATAACCCATAGTTACTTTATTTCCTAATCGTTTTGAAGGTGCTATTCTAGGATTTAGATAATCTCTTTTGGTGTACAATCTGCTCTGCTGAGTGGTAGCCAAACAGCGTCGGTCTTCTGTCTGCCAACATCCAAACTTAATGTCTTAATTCACTCTACTAATATTAACGCTACCCAATGTATGTACCCAACTTTCATTTATTCTCTACCCTGATGATATAATTGGGTAAAGTTAAAAAGAACAACCCACATTTCAAAGTACTAGCCATAGAACTAACCATTGTTATATTTTTCCAGTCAGTAGTTATTCTTGTTGAACACCCTCTAGACCCATATATAGCATGTCTTTATCCTGAAGGCAGTTTATGTAGATTACCTAAAATAGTTGTAGAATCTTTAAATAATAAAGAATTCAGAAAATTTAATTACACGAAAACTGAATGTAAGAAGAAGTAAAAAGAAGCCTCGGGAAATCCAGAAAATCATACAAATGTAAATGTTCCATCTGCAAATTTAAAAACCAGTAATACAGTAGGCACATTTATGAACCTTCTGGATTAAGTAAAGCTTTTAGTATCACGACTTAATAAAATGTATCCAGAGCTATAAATATGATGTTCCTTAAAAGGTACTTGCTTTCATTAATCGGATTGCCAATATCGCATACGCTGTGGTTCTGCCTCTTCTTAAGCTGTATTTCTTGGTCAGCCCTCTAGATGTTTTTAACTCATACTTAAAAAAAATTACCGGTCTGTAGTATTTTACGTACTTTTTGTAAAATTGATCTTTTCAATCATATAGCTATTAAAAATATTTGTTAACCGCTGTTGCTCATTTTCCATTTCTATCTTGATAGTTTTGTTAGAGATCTCTCTTAATACTGGTATTTCAAAACCAGATAGTTGCATTACTGTCGCCATTACGCCCTCCAGCCAGAAGAATTTGTCCTCCTTCAGTGCCCTATCTTATGATCCTAAAAGTTCTTGCGTAAATTTCTTCAAAGAATGTAATTAATTTGCAAAATACGAAAATTACTTGAATAATATTAGCATAGGCCTTGAAGGCTGAGTTTACAGTTTCTCGTGTTCTTCCACTTAACCCAATACATTTGTTAGCTGCTGATGATGCTTATAAAGCGATTGTAGCCACTGAGGTAATATTTTGGCAATTTAAGTTTAGAAGATCTCTATGATTTCATAAATATAATTAATCACTTTGTAATTTGGAGAATAGGTCTTGAAGTCTGAGTTTACAGTTTCTCGAATTCTTCCACTTGACCCAACACATTTGTTAGCTATTGATGACGCTTATAAAGCGATAGTAGCAACAATCTGCAGATGATAATACATTTTATTATGAAATTAATTTTATTTAAATATATTTTCTGAAAATGACCATTTTGATCACGTAGCTATCGAATATGTTTGTCGAGTGCTACAGTTCATTGCCTATTGATATCTTGATGGTTTTCTTAGGGATCTTCTCTTCTTGATCCCAGTATTTTGAAAATAGATAATTCCTGTGTGATGTGATCCTCCATTAGTTTCTTTCCGCACAATCCCGGTAGTTTTTGCATAAATTTCATCAAATAATGTAATTAATTCGAAAATTTGATGAAGGTAAATAAATGCTTGTAGATATTTTACTAAAAAGGCAATATATCTAAGTGATTGGAATTGATTTTGATGCTTACGGTATTGACTATACCTCCTCCTAAAAAAAAACATTCTTTTATTGCCTTCTTTAACCCTCTTTATAGTTCCTCGGTTAATTTCTATTACAGATAAAGAAAAGGAAGGTCGAGGGGTAGGAAATGGAGATGTGATAAACTTCACGATGGAGGATGTGGAGAGAGCGTTCGAGAAGTTAAGAAGAAGGAACGCGGCGAAGTTCGATGGTTTGAAGGCAGATATGTGTAAGGAAATAAAATAATTCCAGGGATAGAAAAGTTTGAAGAATATTTTGAACTGGAAATAAAGAAGAAAAGAGGAGATCCTGCAATCGTAAAAGGCGCTACTATACATAAGATATGTGGCAGGTGAAAAGCGGAAAGCTTTAGGGAAGTGACGGTGATGGAAACTGGATATAAATTGTGAAGAATACGCTGGAAGAGGAGGTGGAGTGGAGGAGAGGTAATTGGTGCTATGAGTGCAGGAAGGTTTTAGGAAAGGTACAGAAACTATGAACCAGATTTTACTCTAGCCAGGATAGTAGAGTATTTGATGAAAGAAAGAGAGAGCGTGTTTGCGATTTTTCTAGATCTAAGAGCGGCATATGACTCAGTGTTCAGTGAGAGGCTTTGTATTGTGTTGTATTGTATTGTATTTAATATTTATCTATCATGAATTATATAAAAAAATATATGGGAGCACGGGTTCGCGAGTAGTATGTCCCGCCAACAGAGGGCGACGAAATTGTAGCGGCGGCTTTGGCGCACACGATTAGGATGCTCCGCCAACAGAGGGCCACCGAATGGTAGCGGCGGCCGTGGCGCGCGAATATGATGCCAACAGAGGGCGCCCCAATGATCAAGCCGACGGAATGGTCTCAGGCAGACGTCAAAAAGGACGACATCCAGCTCAACCGGCAGACTTGGTCTTACCATCGCTGGGTAATCTAAACTGATAACTGAAACGGCAGGCTCACCATAGATTTCTCGATCGAATCTACCGCACAGTCTCGACAGACTTTACGCCGTTGGGTGATCCTAACCGGTAACCGAAGTGGCAGGCTCATCATAGCATGCCCGACCAAAGATCTCACCATAGTTCTGCGGTCACCAAGACGAATCTCCGATGACCAAGGGAGCCCCGCAACTGCAGAGGACCAGTACTGATAGAAGGAAGCGATTAAGAACGCCCGGCGACGTGCCGTCAACTACACATAGAATAGACCTCTTTTGTATATATGTAGATATTGAATAAACCGACTTTAAAACCTTTTTTGTGTTTGATCCACAACCGCACGCCCCACAAAATATATAAGTGTACTAACAATGTAAGCAAAAATATATACAAGAAATGTTTCTTCGCTGGTAATGATGAATTTGGGTTTGTGTTAAACTTGAACGGTTCTGTCCAAAAAATCTCATAATTCATTCTGGAGAAAAATACGTATTTTGGAAGTGAATATTTTTGTTTCTTAATCGGATGACGTTGTTGGTGCTGTAAGTTTTAAGATCACGTGCCTTTTCTGTGACTTTAAACTTTACTTATGCAAGTAGATTTCTTTATCCTTCTACAGGGCGATCACCGAGTGTCCTGTGGCGAGATATTGTAAACCATCAACGTCGAACGGATGGAAATCTGTAAAAGAAGTCTTCATCGAATCCACGATCTGTCCTGATAGAGAATCTGAGAAGAAGAGGGGTAAGTGACCAAATAGCAGATTTTAAAATTATAAAAAGGTGTATGGGGGGAGATTAGGAGCAAGGTTTAGATGTTGGCGTATGCGGATGACATAGTTTTAGAGAGAGAAGGTATAAAAGAGATGGTGGCTAGAGTGGAGAAATACATGAGCAGAAGTGGATGACATTTAGAAATAAAGGAAGGGAGGGAAGTACAAAAAATAGCTAAAATGCAAGGGAGAGGTGATAGAGAGGGTGAAAGTGTCAAATATCATATTCTGGGTTTGGGACATTATTAGGAGCATGTGAAGTAGGTACAGGGAAAGGCGAGGAAAGCGTGTGGAGTGGTGAGAAAAATTGGGAAGGGTGTGTAAGACTGATCCTGATGTATTGGTATCAGGAGATATAACATATTGTAGAAAAGACAGTAATGAAATAAAGAGAGTAGCAGGGTATGAAGCTGTAGGAATTTGACGAAGGGAGATTGTTGAAGCAGGTCTTAGTAGATAGAGAGCGAAGAGAAGAAGAATATATGAGAGGATGGGTTAGTCGTGATAAAGTAGTTGAAATAAGGAATAAATGTTGCGGAATGTGAGCACAAGGGCTACAGTAAGTGGTAGGAAATGGCTGGAGGCCAAGATGCCTAGAGGAAAACCGTTTCTGAAGAGATGAAAGGGCGACCTTGGTAATGGCGAGGTGCGGAACGAATCAGAGGGGGAGAAAAATAATGGATTAGCGAGAAAAACAGGGAATAGTGCTGTGTGAAGACGGGGAGGATGCCCTAAGTGATTTAGCAGAGGAAAACATATAAGTTGAATTTGAATGTCCAGAGACAGGAAAGAGGGAGGAAAAGGTATGAAGAAAACAAAAGTAGCAAAGTATATTTTTAAGTCATGTAGTAATGGAGGAAAGTGCCAAATAAAATGTTCAACTAAAATTTTTAACTCTACTACTTAACAAATAGCAATTACTTTGTACAATTTAACTTTCTTTTCTGTGAAAATTTCTCAGCTGAGGTTTCTAGTTTTATAATTATTTTTCATTTAATTTTCCTCAAGAAAAATGTTTAATCTTTAAAGAAATTCCTATTTTGTCTTTCCTTCCTCTTGTAAAATATATAATACTTTAAATAAAACTATAAGCTGCCTTTTTATGGTTTAATTTGCATTTGTCATGTATTTTCTTAAACACAAATTCAACTGGTTTCTGTAAAATCAAAATAAAAACGCTGTCTTTAAGAATATTCGACTGCCTTTCTTGTAGTTTTATTGCATGTTGTTATGCCACTTATTAAAAGTAAACTTAATCTTAAAGCTACTTTTAACAAATGCTCATTCTTATTGAATTTCAACGATTAAGAAACTTTAATTTATATCAATGCTCCGTTTTTAGTGATCTCAGTAAAATTACAAAGTTAGAACTTCAGTAAAAATAGTATAGACAACAGCTCGTCGATATTAATAGCTTCATGTCTAGAACAAAATATGTTATAGTAGGTATTCCTCAAGGGTTCATGTTTGGGCCTTCATTATTCCTTTAATTAAAAAAATGTTTGGAGAAAAATATGGAGGGTGCTATTACTATGTTTGCTGATGATGACTTGAATAATCTGAAAATAATCTCCAGTAAGATGTAGTCACAAGTCAAATAATGGTTTAAAATGAATCATTTAACTTTGATTAAAACACTTAGAATTTTATTTTGATTCAGATGTACATTTCATAAAGTGTTCCTTATCAATGGTTCGATATAAATAAAAATAATAAAAATATTTGTATCAAACCATTGATAATGGACACTTTGTGTCCGAAATATACAGGGTGACTGACGAAAAACCTTTGGTGCTGTATCTCGCTTATTTTTTATCCGATTTTAATAAATAAAACATCAAATTAAACCATTTTTAAAAGACTTTAATAGGATCTGAACTGTTATTTTTTTCTCGCACCCAGTTTTTGACAAAATACGATCAACATTTTTTTTAAATTGCACTGTTTATCCAATTGAATTTACATTCAGACAGCTAGGGCTGTATTAATATTTAATGAAGAAGACTGAAAACTAGTATCATCTGCATATAAATATACTGACCCCAGGTCTATTTGGCACTTTAAGTCGTTGGTAAATATCAGGAAGAGCAAAGGCTCCAGTATTGACCCTTAAGGTACCCCACTATTTACCTCTATACGGTCTGAAAATTTATTATCGGCCTTTACCCTTGATACCGATGTAACAAATATGAGGATAAAAGCCGACAGCTATTCGGATAAAAGTTGTAATAGTATAGCTTCCGCAGAAGAAGCTCGTGAGGGACACAGTCAAATGCCTTGCTAAGATCAACAAAAGTAGAAGCTGTAAATTTTTTGTTTTCGAATTGATATCAATTTCTTTAATAAAGGCTACAATTGTACCCCCCATTGATCTTCCACTGCGGAAACAGTACTGCCTTTCTTAAAAAAAGGTGATTACTCTAAAAAAAATGTTATTTGATTACTTAATACTTTTTCAATTTTTTTTCTATAATTTTCAGCCTTTGATTTCTCAACACTTTTGAATATTGGAGTAACATATGTCCCTTTTAGACAATTTGCGAATATGCCCTTCCTAATACATTCATGTAATAAATTTGTTAAAGAAGAAAAAATTACGTCTATGCATTTTTTAAATGGAGAGAGCATTCGAGGGATGAACAAGAGGGAAAGTGGCGGATTTCGATGGTTTAAAGGTAGATATGTGGAAGGAAATAGGATACTTCCAGGGATAGAAAAGCTTCAGGGTGATTTTAAACCGGAAATGGAAAGGAAAAGAGGAGATCCAGCCCTATACACAAGAGATATGACAAGGGAGAAGCAGAAAGCTATAGAGAAGTGACGGTTATGAAAACTAGATATAAATTAGCAATTATGATCGTAAAGAACACTCTGGAAGAGGAGATGGAGGAGAGACAATTGATTCCAGAGGTACAGGAAGATTTTAGGAATTGTAGAGGAACAAGGGATCAGATTTTACGCTGACAAGGATCGTAGAGCAAGTGATGGAAGAAAGAGGAAACGTGTATGCGATGTTTGAAAATCTGAGAGTAAGACTCAGGGTAGAGGGAGAGGCTGATAGAGGGTAAGTGAGCGAATGGTAGAATTTAAGAGTTTTAAAAAGGGTGTATGAGGGTGATTAGGAGTAAGGTTTGAATGCTGGCGTTTGCGGATGATAAAGTGTTGATAGCGAGAGAGTGGGAATCAATAAAAAAAAATTGTTACCGAGAGAAGAGAAATATATGGACCGTAGAAGATTGTAGGGTAAATGTTGGGAAAACGAAGTGTTATATTAAGTGATAATGGATTTTCAAAAAACAAGTGCCTCAATAAACAATGATAAGTGGATGAGGTTAAGGAATAAAGGAAAGGAAGGAAGGGTAAAAGAGTAAGAATGAAAAGGAGAGGTGGTCGAGAGGGTGAAAAGAATTTGGGATGCTATTAGGAGCATATCAGGTGCGTGCAGTGGAAAGCGAGAAAATCGTGTGGGGTGATGGGAGAAAAGTGGGCAAGGTGGTTGAATGACAGTGGTGAATGTTGGGGGTAGAGAGATCGACATCTGAATACATATTGCTTCAGAAAACGAAGAAGGTGAGCATGTGAAGTGATACGTTAAGAAGTATGACAGGGTATGATATTAACCCTTTAGAGTCTAATTTATTTCCTGATAATTTTAATAAATAATTATCCATGTCTTAGTTAAATGTGAAAACCTTTATTTTAAAAGGTACATTTCATGAACGTAGGGACTAAGGGCCGGAATATATGTGACCCATTAGACACTTTAAGTTGGGCAAATTAAACCTTATAGACGTGAAAATCCTTTTATTTTTTTCGAATGTATAGAGTAACCAACATGTAAAACTTTACTGCAAATGATACGGAGTGAAACATGTGTTGCAAATTGTATATTGAGTCTTCGTTATTATCTCTTTCTATATCTGTACGCATCTGTAGTAGCGTCAATTTGTTCAGCCTTTAACGGGAAGATAGTCACCAACTTTATAGAGCTTGTTTTTCTTTGAAGGCGGTCGCCCCAAATGATTTTTCTGATTTTCTCTTCACACTTGCTTAACTTCTTCCAACGCAATCAAATCTTCTGCTACTGTAATGAGAAATGGTAAGAATTAATATTTTGTGCTTCTACCATCATCATGCATAATATGTGCATTTCTAACAACTATAATGAGTATTTAATAAAAACTTTTTTCCATCGCTTTCCATTGGATCATTTATCGAAGTCATATATATAATTATAATAATAATAATAATTCATTTATTGACCATAATACATTTACAGATAATGGAAATTAATAAAAAATAAAAAACGAAGGTCAAAAGGACTTGATTCAGTTACACATTTAGCTATTCAGCTTAAAATGAACTGTTCTTTCTCCAAGAAAATACACATACAATACATTTAACACAGGTTTACAAATTTTATACAAATGTGCCAAGTACAATTAACTGGGTAGCATCACATTTCATGAAACCATGTTGCAAGCATGTAGCGAAATTTTAATCTAAAATCATGCCATAAAAACTAACCTGATTCAAGCAATAGCATAAACAAACGATTTTTTTAAAAATTGGAATTTGTGCCGTGGAAGCGACAACAGTCCACGGGAACGAACATTAATGTTGTGGACTTCACTTCTAAATGTAATTTTGTTGTAAAGGTAAGGTGGACATTTCCGAGATATTATTTTATAAAAGAAACAATTATAATGAAGCTTACGACTGTTAAGCATGCTTAGCCATTTGGCTTCTTGTAATTTATGGGAGATTCTAGCATGCATTTGGATGCCATAAATAAGACGCAGGCAGGAGATTTTTTTGTATACGCTCTATATCAGCTTGATCCAAGAAACTACTTTATATTGCATCACAGTAGTTGACATTGGTTAATACTAAGCTAACACATAAAACATGTTTGGTCTTTGTATTCAGAAGATGCCTATTTATATACATATTTTTTAAGGCCACATACGCTCTTTTTCCTAGATGAGAAGTGTTTTGTTTGAATTTCAAATTTTAGTCAATATATACGCCTAGGTTTTTGACACAATTACTGATTGGTAATATTCTACTGTTTATTGTTACTTTTAATTTTTTCTCGGCAAAGTCTCTAGCATTTGTTGGGCCAAATATAATAAGTTGAGTTTTGTATAGATTAATTTGCAGCGAGTGATAAAGAGAGTCCACCCATTTGATCTGCTAGATCCACCCCTCCCATATTTGAAAATTAAATGTCAAGAAACAGTCCTACCTAAATTGGGAATAAATGAGAATAAATTTCCGTCATCCATAGTTTTGGGTCTTAGTGGAAGAACACAAATGTGAACTCTGTCTGCAAGTTCTGTGAGCAAAATTTTTGTGATAATTTTGTAAAGATATGTTATGGTTATATGTATTTTAACAGGGTATTGTAAAGTTTAAATAAATAAATAAATAAAATTGTAGAATTTGAGCACTTCCGAAGTAGGGAATTCTTTCTTGTTGCAATTTTCATAGTTCTTTCTACCATAATGATTTCATCAGATAGCCAGCCCTTTTTTTATATCCTGCTATCTGCAATCTACTGTACCGTTTTCATTAAATTGGAACTGGCTTGCACTTCTTTCCAAGCTCCCTGAAAATTTGGAAACATTTATGTGATTCCTTATAAATTTTCCAACGGCAGGAAACTCGTCAGTGTCAAGTAAGTGGATAGATCAGCAGAACCTGTCTAATGTCAATGCAAAATTTGGGCATCTGATAGTGCTGAATAATTTGTTAACTACTCTTTCGGCAAGAGTACCTTCAGTGGCGTTTATTTCATTGCCCGCATATATATTTAGATCGTAAACATATCCACTTCTTGAATCTGAACAAATTTCAAATATAATGGGCTACAGAGGTAAATACTGCTTTAGCCACGACCTCCCTTTGAATTTCGTCATCGATTCGTCAATACTCTTTAATAATAAGTATGAACGATATTTTTCATTAACAACTTTGTCGATGTAAAATATTTTCTCCGCACTAATATATTTTTCTGGATTAATAAAATATAATTTTGATAATAATATTTTACATCAATTTCTGATAATAGCCTTTTTTATTGAATCCTGGTACACAGTTGTAACTCATCACACAAGATACTTCCAATACAATCATTATTTCATGATAATCTGTTTTAAGCCTCTTTTTTAATTTTTCTGGCATTTGTGCATTCAGCAATCCGCATCAGTAGACTTCTGGAAAAAATCTTCAGAGTCTTCGACTTTCTTCATCTGATTGGAGTAAATTGTTGACTATTGCTACTACAAAATATCACATCTGAAGATGGCTCTACGGTCTCGATTTTAATTGTCTCATTTTCTTTCTGCATTTTTAATCATAAATTCATCATGATTATTGAATTCATCGCCAACAGACAAAACAGAAGTTCTCTTAAAGGAAGCAATATTCATCTGAAGGACCATCACAACGGAATTGGTCTTCCTAATCAGCCTTATTATTTAGACACATACAGATATGTTCAGGCCAAGTTAAACCAGAATCTAGCGTAACACCGAGGAATTTTACTGCATCTGATTTATTAATTGAATGTAAGTTTCTTAAAGAAAAATACATTAAAGCAGTTTTCTCTTCATTAAGTGTAAGTAAAGCAGAGAACCAATTCTCAATATGAATTTTAGATTCTTCTTATGACTGCGTTAATATTTATAGATTATTATTACACTGAGTATCATCAGCATAGAATAGAGTTATCACAAGTCGCAATGTCATTAACAAAAATTAGGAATAAAAGGGTCCGAGGATAGATCCCTGCAGGATGACATTTGCTATTATTTCTGGTTAAAAAGTGATCCATTAAAAATAGTAATTTGTGATTTATTAGCTAAATAAAGCTCCAGTCGTTTTGTAGATTAAATATTGTAAGACTGTAATATTGTAATTTATTTAATAACATATTGTGTGTTTGATAAATTGAAGGAAATACTGGAGGAATAACTGTTGTTCACCAAAGACATCAACAACAAATTGTATTAAATTATTAATAGCATCACCAGTAGTATAATTTGATATAACACCAAATGAGAAATTATTAAAAAGATTGTTTGATTGAGAAAAATGTTGTGATAGATTTTTAAGAATAATTTCAAAAATCTTGTAATAGAGGAAAGTGCAAAATAAAGTATAAAACTGAATTTTTCAACTATTTCACTTAACAAATATCAATTGTTTTATACAATTTTTCAGTTGATCAAAAAAATGTTTAATCTCTATAAAACCGTATAGTTTGTCATTGCTCTTTTTTGTTAGATATGTACTATTTTAAATAAAACTATAAGTTACCGTTGTTTATAGTTTATAACTATTATTCCTATTTAATTTGCATTTGTCATGCATTTCCTCAAAAAAATGGTTTCATTTAAATCTAAATCAAAACACCGATTAAAAAAAATGGCAGTTTATTTTCAGTTTTATTTCATTTGATTATTTAACTTTATTAAAGTAAACTTATGCTAGTTTTAACTAATGAACAATTCTTATTAACTTTTAACTATTAACAGACATTAATTTACATTTTCGTAAGTGTTCAAATATTGAAAAAAGCGCAGATTTTTAATTTTTTTTTTTTTTCTATAACGAATTTTAAGCCATAAAGAATATATTATATCATATTAATTTTATTTTAATAGTAATAAAGGAAACTTAAGTGTATCTCTTCATTCCATATTAAAAATATACCACGAAATAATGACTAAAATTAAAATTGAAATTCAATAATATTATAAGATAAGATACTAATATATAATTATATACAAATAAAGACTTTCTAATAGACAATGAATTATTAAAAGTTGTGATGAAAACTTTTCATCATAACTTTTAATAATAACTTAATATTAGCTGTGAAAATGTTTAATTCCGTTTAATGGCCCCCGTGTATTTCGCAACTGCAGCACATAATGGAATAAAGAGGAGGCGTCCAACCTTAGAATTTAATTAAGAATAGTACGTAATTAATATATATCTTGAATTTAATAAGTGCCCCAAGGTTTGTCGCAATAAAATTATATGGAGCATTAAGAAGAAAAGAAAAGGGCAGGGAGCGTAGATAACAATTTCCCCGGCCTCACTCTCTATCTCTTGCTCACTCGCACACGCACACAAAGCAGTCACACACTTCGTCCGGCTCTTTGTGCTCTCAGCTTTATTAAACATTAATACACGAGTATCCTTGCTCTTAATCTACTTCTCCTATAAGTCAACTGCACACACCTTAAGGATTTCAATCATTCATTACATGCACTGCATTCCCAATGTCACGGAAAACCGCGCATTAATAAATACTCGTTGAAATGTGATTGGAGTTATAGTGAGAAAGTCTATTCAAATATATTAAAAAATTTAAACAAAACTCAACATGTTAAAGTGTATACCTAGCTATTAATTATAATGAGAAGATAACAACATAAAACAATTTCGCAATTTAATTTTTTCCTTTTAATAAATAAATGAATTTATTTGATAATAATCAGTTTTAAAAGCCCATATTAAATAAATAGTAAGTAACTTTAAAAAAATAAGTAAACTTTATTGTATTCTTTCTTTGTATCTAAATCATAGTCACAAAGAAAGAATAAAGTTTGTCATAAAAACAAAGTTTACTTGTGTTTTAATGTTATAAAAATGTGATTAATTAAAACACTTTTAATTTACATACAAATATTTCACCACGGGTTAAGTGAGAATTTAATTCATCATATTATAAAAATATATTACAAATTGTAAGCCTCTACAATCACTTAGTTTAGTTTAGTTTATTTGCTTTAGAAGTCTTAATAAAAAAATGATAGAGAATAAAATACATTCACAATAACTTTGAAGTTTAAATTACAAGATTTGAAGGGGGAGTTCACAGTACAGTGTTCTTCCACTTAACCCATTATTTCCTGTAGCTCACAATGAATAACCATTCAGGCTTTATATTTTTTATTTAAATAACGTAATTTGTTCAATATAACTAATCTAGATCGACCTTAATTATTATTTACTCTCAGTAAAACAAAATTAGCAAAAATTGGTGTACCACTGCTATGATATAGGTCTGTCTAAAACACAGAAAGATACATTCTGTTATAAAGTCCAAGAACTACAAACTAACATGATTATTACTTCTCCAAGTAGCTTCTTCAAGGAATCATGTCAGGAGAATATTTTTTATATCAAAAATGAATATATAAAAGCCAGATGATTTAAAGGAAGGCCTTTAAGCCACTTCTTATAATAAAGTAAAAAGGCTAAAAAGCGGGAAAACACATCGTTAACGACAACGAAGAGATTTGGTCTTCCCCAATTCTCGAATCACTTATTACCTGAATATATAAACATCGCCGGTTTTCTTCTAATAGTTACTCTTGAAAATGCTGTAAAAGGCGAAACTAGTCGAGTGAATATAAAATTTAGTGAAACAAACCAAGTGTTTTAATAAATTACCTATTATTCCACAATGTTTCACCACGAGGTAAATGAGAAAATCATTCATGAAATCTTTTATTTGTTCTTCCATAAATCTTTTTTGATAATAATGAAATATTGAAATATTAAATACCTTAAATAGCGAAAAAGAAGTGAAAAGCTTTTTTCTAATGTTTTTGAAGCTTTTTAAGCCAAAGTAAGAATTAAAAATATTAACTGTGTTTTCAAATTTCAAAAATATTATCGAAGTAGTTAGAATATTTGAATTATGGAAATATTTTCGTATTTCTTTTACTTCAATTTTTCATAGAAATAAGAAATTCAGAATAATTATCATAATGTATAATATAAGGAACCTAAAATTACATTTTTGACCTTCTTGACTATCTTAGAAAAAAAACTGATTATTTTAAAGGCAAACAAAAATGCAGAAAGGTCATAGATGTCATTGCTATAGTAAATTACTTCTATTTCATTTTAGACAATTAAGAGAGTGAATAGAAAACATGAAAAACTGTTTGGTTAGAAAAAATAGAGTATAACAAGATTTGTAGGAAAACTTTTGATTGTTCTCTTACATTGATATAAGAAAGCCCAAAATATAACATGTAAATTGCTTTTGTGAGCTTGCCAACCGCTTTTACATCAAAATGATTTAATCTAACAATCAAATATATACAAAATATTTATTTGGCATTTCGCTATTAATGATATAATATACAACTATACTCATCTACTTCTGTCTTCTACACCTCTTTTCCTCTCTCTTTCCCGCTACAGTGTCATTAATATCTTTGCCTGGTCCCGTCCTTATCAAACTCTAATCATCCTCCTCGTCTTCCGCTGTACCCATTTAATGCTCCTTATAACCTTATAATATAATGTGGAAGATTCGCCCATATTTAACATAGGAGAGATCTATTTATTCATTTCACAGACATTAAATTGACTTGCGCTTACCGAGCTTTGGGTATTAGGCACTCAACCTCTTCCATGCATACCATACTATGAAGCCCCTACTAAAAGAACTAATTCATCCCAACAACACTACAATTATTACAATCCTTTGCGAGAATCTGTTTACGAACCCCAATCTCCCTATTAATAAACTAATAATAAACTATCTCTTAAACATAAAACCCAGATACTTGAATAGTTTCACTCTCTTGATCATTTTCTCTCTATCTCTCTCTTTTATCTTTCCCTTCTCTTTATCCCTAAGTCTCATCCACTTCGTTTTTCCAACATTCACCTTAAATCTCTGCTGACTATATATTTCTCCACCCTCGCTAGTACCTCTTTCATTCCTTCCTACTCCCTCGCCATCAATACTATGTCATCCACGTATGCACATACGCCAGTATCGAAACCTTATTCCTCTAAATCACTGAACTCTTTTTCTCCGAAGTACCTATATTCTTCCACATCTCTTTTTAACTCCTCGAAAGTTCTCTCAAATTTCTCCTATGTAAAGTCTATCACTTCTTCCCCTTCCTTCCCCTCTCCTTAGCTTAGCTCTCCCTGAAATCTGGTGACATTAGCAGAATCATCACATTACTTCGCCTTTACATATAGATATTAAAATTACAATACAATACTAAACATTATAAAGAGGAATTGATTTCAAACATGGCCTGGATAAGGGTGTCCGGGCTAAGAAGAACTCACATGGCGCTCTCCAGTACTTGACATTGGCTGCTCCAAGGTGGGCACTCGAGGTAAGTGTGCCGGCATAATCGCATATGTCCTGGTACCAATAGCAGTTAGTCATCTCTAGATTTTCCAATACGATGGAGGTATTGACGAAACATTTCATGCCTACGCATCCAGGCTCCCTTAGTACTCTAGGCCCATCTTATCTGCCACCTGTCAATGAGTCGTTACCGCGCCTCCTTCTTTGCGATGGTCTTATGTGTGCGCTTCCGCAATGTTAAGAAGGCTTCCTGTCTGGCCAGGAGCTCAAGGTCGGGGGAGCCAGTACCTCTACAGCATCTGTGGAGATCATGTAGTAGCCCCTCACTACTCGTAAGACCCCAAAACAAAGAACGCTCCTAAGTAGCTCCTTGTTTCGTTGAGATACGACGCACAACGCCTATTCGGAGCCAGCTTATAGTCATACCAACTTTAATCGCTTGTGTTGTGCCCCGTAGTGCCTCCACAACATGGGTCCTGCAGCACTGGTTAGCCTATAGCCGAGTTCCTTGATGTTTGGGGTCACCACAAACCATGCTCCAACATACAACCCTTACAATTACTTCCCCTTCCAGCTCTCCGCCTAGAAAGCCAGACTGCTCCATCTTGTGCGCAGCTACCTCAAGGCCCAAGCGCCTCCACCTTTTCCAGCTCCCTGGTTCTAATTACCACCAGGATATCTTCGGCGAAATCGAGCAGCTCGACCGCTTCTGGAAACGGCAAAACCAGCAACCCGCCGTAAGTTAATTTTCGCAGGTTAGGTCCGATAGTTCGCCAGATAGTTCGCATCCATAGCCATGATATATAAATAACAAGATTTATAGGTAAATATATTGAATATATTGGGGGACTCTGCTGCAAGGCAGCACGTCATCTATTGAGATTGCAATGTAATGCTTTCTATTCCTAGGTGGTTCTCCGTTAGCCTCTTCTGTCAGCCGGCAAACATCTAGGAGGGCATCTACTGTGGAGAGGCCACACCGGAAGCGAATTGCCAGGGAGAGAGCCCTACGTTGGCCTCCCGTCATTCGTTGTGGTGATCCCTTAGTAGCCTCTAGAGAAGCTTACCTTCTACATCGAGGAAGCAAAGCGACCTATAGTCCCTGGGGGAGTCCAATACCCTTCTCCCTTTCGGTAAAAGAGCCAGACGAGCCCTTTTGTATGGTAGGGAAACGATGCCTCTACGTAGGCAGTTGTTTTAAAGTTCTGTAACGGGCGAAGGGTTGTTTACAACATAGTTCCTGTAGGCTTCATTGGGCACACCGCCGAATACAAGAACTCTAAGATTGGAGTCGTTAATATACGTAGGTGATCCCAGCGTAACATCGTGAAGTTTTCTCTTTGGGAAATAGGGTCTTTAACACCTCGCTCATACATCTAGGCATTAGCATAGCCGGGTTGGGGAAGTGTAACCCCAGTTTCTGAGCTGGAGAACAGGCTCCATTGGTCGTCTTTTACTTCCTCAAAGAGGCGCTTCCAGGCCGTGGCCTTCCCTCTTTTGATAGCCAGTTTGAAGGACTTCCTTAGGTTAGATGCCGCGAGCTCTAGCGCCATTAGAACGGCACAGCCTGAGCTATCAGCTTAGAGGTTAATTTTTTGATACTACTACCCAGCGATGTGGCATTGATGTCGCAGAGACAATTGGTGTTGTTATCACTGGCGGATAGGAGGTAGCCGTTAAGGTTGTACCACGAAGTAAACGCCTCTACCATCAAATATGTTAAGGTTGAGGTTAACCGCAAGTTAGGGTGGTATTCTCCATTTAGGTCAGATTTCCTAGGATATTTTTTGTAATCAAATACCAAGACATCACTAGAAAGTGGCATACACCTAGCCCAGTTGACCTCTCCTTCGTGGTTGGTTTTGATTTCAATTTCAATTTTCCCAACAACAGACCCCGAACCCGTCGAATTGCCTTTTTAATTATCATAGTGTGAGGCATCGAACTGAGCATCCTAGCTTGGTAATTGAGTACTAGTAATAAGTAGGTGATTCTGTTCATCTATAGTTTGTAAATAGAGTGGTCCATTCCTTCGGGGCTGGTAACATTTGGGAGCCACTGTGGTGTCACCGACGGCCATTCCAAAGCATTGTTCATTACCAAGTCATACAGGAAAGGCGTGTTTTTCTTCCATATTTTGTATTCCTCATTAATAATACGTTACTCCATGTAATGGGACGTTTCATCATCCCCTCAATGGTTTCTCAGGGTCTCCACTTCGTCCTCTACCCTCCAATATACCGTCCTATGTCCCAACTTCAGGTTGAACGTGTTACCCTCGTTGGCCAGCTAAAGTTCAGGGCAACCACTGCATCGAATAGCAGTTTACCATTCAGATCCAACCTGTTTTCATCCCACAACATGACCTTGGCGTTGGAGTCACCATCTAGTTGCCAGCGTTTCTGGCTATCGACGAGAAGTGTTCCAGCCAATCCGCCAGACATCCAGGATGGAGTTTGGAGAGCCATAGCATGCCACGATGAGCACTTTCACCCAAGCAATGTTGATAAGATGGTTCAGCCTCGGGCCGATCGTCATCGAACACCTTCCTAATCTAGCCGGCCCTCGCTCTGCTGTTGTTGGGTTCACTTACGATTATAATATTGGGTCTCCTCTCCTTGATAAACTGCTAAAAATATTAGGAAGAAACCATTGAAACATTTTTAGATAGATATTTAGAATATCACAAGATTTATAGAAAAATCTTTGGAAGCTGTTCTTATATTAATGTGAAAAGAATTTGAACTTTAGATAGAACTCTAAAAGAAACTGCAACTTGTCGATATCATGTGTGTGTCAAGGCCATTATCAAAAGCACAATGAATTTGATTTCACTGTGCGTTTGACTATATATAGTTGAAACTATAGTCACAAGTAAGTCATCAATCAAACCCTTTTGTGAGATATTTTAGACTTAGTCTAATGAATTAACCATACGAAAATCTTACGAGTTTTACAGTTTATCAACAAATCAATTTTCATTTTTATTATCTTATGTATACAATTTATTTTTATGTAATTCTAATTCCATTACGGTATTTTATTTTTAATAACAATATTAAAAAATCAAACTTTTTACTTCTATCCATGTTACAATTTTAATAAAATTTTGTTTTCTCCCAGCACACTGTAATAAAACGAAATCATTTTATTACATTCCCCTCCCGTTCAGTATTTTCTTTTTTGCCGTTGATACGTTCGAATGACATTTTTTTTGTTATCTTCCCCCGTGCATGCATGTACAGGTCTTGATTTATATTGCAATTTTTTCGAGTCACATTCTGCGCCGATATGAAAGTTATTATTTCTTTTTGCCCGTGCAGACCCGTGCATGAATTTGTACGTTATGTTTCAATGGGGCTGAATTTGCAGGGGCTGTAAATATTTCCGGTATCGTTAGCCCTTTTTCCTCGTCGGTGAATGAACACAAAAAAAAAATCGCATGCAAATTGAAATGTGTAATCTTGCCTCTGTGCCGTGCATAGTGATTCATGTACGGGAACGCTGTGTGTGTGTAACTAATGTAAAGCTGTTTCCTTCGGAGCGTGTAATTTTAATAATGGTGATGGATTTTATGAAGATTGTGTTTCACAGCACCTAACTTTGTAAGACCTTTAATCGTTCATTTTTATCTCTCTGATTAACAAAAAAAGTCGGTAGTTTAATTTAAGACCAAAAGGTAATCATTATCCAACAGTGAGTTTAAATTTACGAACTTGTAATGAAGAACATGGTTGAATAAGCATTCCCTGGCAGAAACTCCTGGACTTCATAGAAGCTATAGGAGTACACAGGGAGTAAACTATCCAAAGGCACACAAAAGGACCACGGAGACCGCTTGCAGAGACGTTAAACGACAGGATCTCATGAGGAAAAAACTTGAATAATATATAATCAACTAGTGACACAACAATGAACTTCTTTGAGTTTTCATAATTCAAAATATGCTTTTATTTGTAATCTATAAAAATTTGTACAATCTTTTAAATTTTTTTAACTACAGGACGATATTGCATTTTACCCTAGTCTTAAGCTCATTTTCCAATCTATTTTGACTTTTCTATAAAAATTAAGTATTTATAGTTATATATAAGTGCGTGTTAAATGACTTTGTAAATATTAAGACTTATATAAAAATTAACTCCTAAGCATTCTAGTAGTGTACTGTACAGACTGTATTTTATTTAATTATCTTAATCTGTTTATATATAATAATCATCCAAAATGTTGAAAACATGTATTATTGCATTACCTAAACGTTTGAATCGTGTTTAATAATTGAATTAGCGGAAAGTATTTAGCGTAATTAATTCCGCGTTTCTAATTAAATTTGGCGAATTGATGTAAACGTTATAAATCACTGTGCGGTTTTGATTCCGAAAACCGAAATTCGGCGAGCGCGCCGAAATATTGGCCGATGGCATTAATTTCGCCCGCCGGTAATTTAATAACGTTTATATTTTTCGGTTTCGGCGTAGGCGTAATTCGCGGCCGCCGATTTTGCATGGCGAAACCGTGATGGGTTCGATTGTGTGTGTGTAAATATTATTCTGGTTTGGTGTTAAATTGGATGGAAACAATTCGGGATTATTATAGACTCGATGTGATTATGTTGAATATTACCGTAATTGTTTGTAATGTATTAACCGCTAACGTTATGGTATCGCTAATATTTATGAATGCGCTGCATGAATTTCACCATTCTG
Organism: Ontholestes murinus; assembly: GCA_963969525.1. Lineage (NCBI taxonomy): Eukaryota > Metazoa > Arthropoda > Insecta > Coleoptera > Staphylinidae > Ontholestes > Ontholestes murinus. The sequence continues at coordinate 70,253,823 of OZ018390.1, read as the reverse complement.
TAATTCATCAATAATAATATTTGTCAATATTAAAATTTCTAATATATATCCTAAAAGGACTTCTAAAAGTTTTATGAATGTCTAGAAAAAGATTATTGCCAGTCCTAAAATTCTATATGTCTTATTAAAAAGATGTGTTTTTATATCAACCGGTTGTATTAAAGATATAATTGTATCTCATAAATATAAAGATGAATATTTCAACATTGTATGCAAGTTTTGGATAGATTTTTCTACGAAAAATTAGATATCAACATTAATTAATAGGCAGTGCTAATTATATAGATCATTTGAAGAGCAATCAATATATCGTAACTGTAATTTGGCGCAGTCGGTAGGATTCGCTATAATGTTCAAACTCAAATAAATCGAAGAGTGGTTGTTGGACTTATGAGATTATATAGATTTATCATCAGATAAAATTATCTCAGATAAAAAGATGCTCGAGTAAATTATTGAGCTTGTCTTTACCATGCCGGACTTCGTTGAGAATTTGGTACTTCTTCAGTTTAGCTTTGTAATCATAATGTCGGTATTTTTAGTTTTTTTTTTTTAAACGTGCTCAAGAGGGCTATAGCCCGAAAGTTTCCATTGTCATTTCTATTGGCGTTTTCAAACTTGTTGCAAAAATTACTAGTTAGTCCAATTTATATATTACCACTGCTTTTAGAACACTAATATAAATTCCGTATTTTACCGTGTTTGCATTATTTCTGCGATTTTGGATTACGTTGTTGATTTCATCTTTTGACACAAGCGCAAGATACATGTACCTGTTGTATTGCTTGAGTTAGAGCAGGCATTTGATACTTTTTCTCCAAAATGGATTTTAATTTAATATCAGATAGCGTTGAGTAATAATGCAACCTTTTGGGTATTAGTTCTTATTAATTTGGTTGTTTGAGTACGTGAAAATGTTGATATGAGTAAAACACAGTTTGTCACTTTTTTCACTTGTTTTATTAAATGCTAGATGTACATTTCGGTTACAATGTAACCATTATCAATAGCAAACTCAGTTTCGGTTTCTAGCATTTAATAAAACAAGTGAAAAAAGTGCCAAACTGTGTTTTACTCATATTAGTTCTTAATTGGCCATAACCATTTTGGATAGCTGCAGGTTCGGTTTGTTTGGTGATGTTTAATTGTACCAACGTTTATATTTGCTTTTGTTTGTTGGAGCTTTTTAATATTATTCTGGTATGTCCACATTTTGCGGTGTCAATGAGCCCTGTCTGCATTCATTTTGAATTCCTATATTCCAGTCTCATGTTAGGTATCTGGTTCTTAGCCAAGAGAGTGTACCAGATTTTCAAGAAGTTGCCACCCCAATTCTTCAATTCATACGGCCAAGCATTATCGAGATGCAGCAATATTCCTCTCGTTAGAAGGTCTGGAAGTTTTCTTCGAATTGTATCCCGAAGCAACAACAAAACTTTACATACAATTCAGCATTAACGTTCTCACCTCTATTCTGGAAATAAGCTAGAAGCACTCCTTGATAATCCCAGAACACGGTAAGCATAATCTTACCAGCTTAGGGCACACCCTTGAATTTTTTTTAGGCGGTGAAGAAGGATGTTTTAATTGCATTTAATCTTGCTTTGTTTCAGATTAATGCACCCATGATTCATCACCAGTAATAATCCTGTTAATTATGACGTCTCCTTCATCAGCGTACTGAGAGATGTATTGCAAGGATAAGCCCATTCTATTCCTTTTCTGTTCCTGGGTCAGTTGTCTAGCTACCCAACGTACGCAAACTTTCCGAAAATTCAATCGATCGTGCAAAATTTTATAGACTAAACCACGCGAACACCATATTGTAGTTGCTATGCAGCTTATTGTTGCCTGTCAGTTCGCACGATCCCATCCACCCGTCAAATTATTGCATCTGTGGCAATCTAAACAGGGTGGCCAGTTCGACATTCATCAACAATTTTTAGCGCGCTTTTGAGAATTTCTGGAACTTATGCACGATAAACACTGTTCATCGTAAACAGGAGATATTTCATTATGGATATGATTTGAAGGAAGTCTTTTTGTCCAGAAAAAAACGCATAGCAGCACACTGCTATTCCACAGTACACTCTTCGAGCACTGTCGCCATTTTAACACTGCTTACACATGCGCGCGGCAACTTGTATATCATAAAGCTGGACTGTGCTACCACCTACTGGCAATGAAAATTATTAACTGCTATTTTCAACTTTCAACAATGCTCAAGGAACGAATTGGATCCCGTATTGGTATGATCCGTTTTAATGAAATACCAGTTTGTTATACTTAAGTTCGTACAGGTTGTATTCTTTTGTTTGTCGGGTTTGCCGAGTTTATTTGATATTTTTATTGCTTGAGTTATACTTTATTTTGATTGGGCTAAATTTAGCATCGTGGTCCGATAGTTGTAGGTTTATATTTTTGTTCGATATCATGTTCACTAGTGGATGTTCCTTTATCGGTGATTTGGACCCGCGTTGAAATCCACATTTAGGTTATCACATATGTGTGTATAGGTTTTTTTAACTGGTGTAATAAAGTAATGTATATGTTTTTAAAATGTGTTGACTTTACCTTGTGGCGGGCGATATATGCATATTACTGCTATTTTTGCATGTTTTGGTGTTATTGTACAACCTGTTCATTCAATTTCAGATTCAATGCTGAATCGTATTGCGTCTCTTACTGTTTTACATATGAATTTGTTGACCGCCTAAATCATGCACTCTTTATGTTTTTGTTTTTTTTCTAGTGTAGTCGGTTACATTTGTGTATTCTAGAATTTTTATGTACTTAATATTGTTTTGGTTGGTCCTGAATATATAAAATCTGTTGATATTAATAATACTGTAAGAAGCGAAACTAATTGAGTATTTACTCAATTAGTTTCGCTTCTTACAGCATTCAGTCAATCAATTCAAGCGTTTAACAATTCTTTACCTATTATTTCATAATGTTTTCCCTAGGTTCTGCCGTTGTCACATGTTCTCACATTTAAAAAAATGGTGATAGACTACTTCTTTTTTTCCGACGGTTTCTTAGCGACGGTTTTCTGAGTGGCGATCGCTCTCTTCTGTTTAGGTGCTTTGGGTTGTTTCGTAGGAACGCTCTTGGTCGCACTTTTGGCTATAGACGGGAACGATGACTTCGCCTTCAATTTTGCTACATTCTTCTCTCTTGGTCGCCTTTATGGCTTTTGGCGGGGATATTGACTTCGTCTTAAATTTTTCTACCTTCTTCTCGGAAGGAGCGGTGGTGGATGAGGCTTTTTTGTCTTTCCGTCCAAGGTTTCTTTGCTTCTGCGTCGGCCTTCTTGGTTCCCTTTCGGCCAGCACTTTTCGCTGCACTCTTAGATAATTTTGCCGCCTTCATGGTTGTAAACTTCTTGGCGGTCTTAGCCTTTGCCTGGCGACCTTAGAGCCCATCCACGAACCGAAAGCGAGCTTGAATGATCCTAGGCGCATCTGGGTCATTCATCCCGCTGATTGTTTGAGAGTACCTGAGGTCACAGCAGACTTGAGGTACTCCTTAATGAATGGTGACATCTTTTCAGTATCAACGTTGGCCACGCTCGTTTGGGCTATTGATTGCGTTGAATACCATATCAAAATATGGTCGGAATAGTGTTTTAAATTCATCAACTGTGAAGAGATTAACTAAAAAATTTAGGGAGACTGGCTCTGTTGGATACGGTTAACATATTGGACGTCCAAAAACAAGCCGTTCAAATGTCAATATCAAAACAGTGCCTAAGAGTTTGGATGAAAATATCACAACATCAATTCGGCGTCGTGGTCAAGAATTGCAAATTACAAGAAGCTCTCTACAACGCATATTCACAAAAGAGATCTGTGTCTTCATGCTCACAAAACAATTGAAGTCTAATGACAATGCACAGCGAAGAGAGTTCGTTGAATAAATTATTGAACAGCAAAAAGTGGATGCTAATTTTTCGAGCAAAATCATCCTAAGCAATGAAGCACATTTTCACTTTGATGCTTTTGTTAATCGGCAAATTTGTCATGTTTGAGGTTCAGAGAACCCACATGTAATTGTCGAAAAACAAATGGATACACAACACGTCACTGTTTGGTGCGGGTTTTGAGCCCAAGGCATCATTGGACCATACTATTTTGAAAATACGGCTGATCAAGCAGTAACTGTGCTCGATATCGCGACATGCTCAAATAGTTTTTTTTGCCAAAATTGGATCATATTGATGTAGCTAGTATGTGGTTTCAACAAGACGGCGCACCTTGTCATACAGCCCGTGAAACAATTTATTTACTGCATGAGACATTTCATTGTCATGTACTGTCGCATTTCGTTGGTCAGTATTGCCCCCCTAGATCGTGTGGTGATTTAATACCACTTTATTTCTTTTTATCGGGTTAATTGAAGTCAAAGGTCTATCAACAAGCCCACAACCACTCGTGCATTACAGGAAGAAATTGAACGCTGCACCAATGAAATTCATTAATGTCTTATGTGCCAGCAAAGCCATGAAGGCAATTTTTCCGATGTGTTATTTCATAAATAGCCCTAGACTAAAAACTGTGTTTTTGCGTTAATTTTGGGAAACTCTTTATATAGGCTTTCAATTAAAAGTTTTAAAACGTAAATAAAAATAACATTATTGCAAATTTTAATAGATTTATTCAAACAAATTTCTTAAGGAATTTTTGATGATGTTTTACAGATTGAAGGGTGGGATAGAGGCCACCCACCCACCCTACATATACATACATAGTTTAATTCATTATCGTTGCGCGGTTTCTACTAAAATTAATTACAAAACTTTTAGTTTAAAAAAGAAATGAAAAAGGTAAAACTCTGATTAAATTAGTAAAAATTTGATGCATGATGGGTGGGCAGACTTTAAATCTAAATAAGATTAGACTAGCTTTAGAAAGCCATTTCTAGTTACACTTAAATTTTGATTTTGTTTTATTTTTTATTACATAAAGGGTTTGATTATTTTTAGCAGCAAAATCATGAACGATTAGCAATTGAAGTCATCATGAATATGTAGGGTGGGTGGGTGGCCTCTATCCACCCTCCAATCGGTAAAACTTAAGCGAGGGTTTTGATTAAAAGTTGTAAAATGTTAGAAACATTACAAATGGTGCTGTGGCTGGCCATCATAGTAATTTCTTTACATTTTCCTTAAAAACTATGAGATTTACGGAATAAGGCTGTTTTTAACAATTTGCTCAATTTTAGATTCTTTACAATCACTTGTTCTATAAATGTCATTTAACTCCTATAGTTTGTTCACCGCTAGGTATTGAATTACATAACTGATAGTTGTACGTTTGAAATTACATTACAGCTCATTAGTGCAGCTATGTCATAACTTTAATGTTCGATTTTCAAATTGAGATGTCATCATCATCTGTGGTGATATCTTTATTATTAATAATATTAATACTTTATTTAAGTTTGTACAATAAAATTGCTTACATACGTCAAAAAAGTAAGTAGAAAGTACAAGAAACTATATGTACAATTGCAGAGAATACAAGTAATACATTTTGAATTAGAGCAAAACTGGTTAATACACTGAGAGTGACAAAAATTCAATTGAAAAAATGTTTTAAAAAAATATTTCATTGAGCAGATTAAAGAAGAAATTGTACAAGATAAAAAACCATAGAATAGACATAAAAAGACCAGTGTATATACCAGCAAGTAGAAAGTAAATTAAGGTAAATTAAAGAAATTCAAAACAAGAAACACAAGAAAACTATGCCAACACACAGAAAACATACGAAAGCTTGAAGGATAGAACTTAGATCACAAAACCCAGGATACAGATTACATTAGAGGATTATTACGATTCTTATTTTAGTATTCAAATATAGTTTATGCATACAGAATAAAGAAAATAGATAAAACAATACCAAAAATAAACATTGTTCGATCAAGATGGCATGCTGCGATAATATCTAATATTCTAACACCATTCTCTAATTGTTCTTTGGTTCAAATCATAGATGCATTGTTATTTTGTACCTTCTGGTTTTAAATGGTCTTTTTTCAGAAGGAAATCGATAGAAGGTAGTAGATATAAGGCAAAATAAAGAAGATGGAAAAGGCAGAGCATAAAATGAAAGTCTAAAATGACATAAGATGAGAAATGATTGTAGATAATTGACTAAAGACTAAAGACTAAAGAGTACAGACTAAAGGCTAAAGACTAAAGACTAAGTACTAAAGACTAAAGACTAAAGACTAAAGACTAAAGACTAAAGACTAAAGACTAAAGACTAAAGACTAAAGACTAAAGACTAAAGACTAAAGACTAAAGACTAAAGAATAAAGACTAAAGACTAAAGACTAAAGACTAAAGACTAAAGACTAAAGACTAAAGACTAAAGACTAAAGACTAAAGACTAAAGACTAAAGACTAAAGACTAAAGACTAAAGACTAAAGACTAAAGACTAAAGACTAAAGACTAAAGACTAAAGACTAAAGACTAAAGACTAAAGACTAAAGACTAAAGACTAAAGACTAAAGACTAAAGACTAAAGACTAAAGACTAAAGACTAAAGACTAAAGACTAAAGACTAAAGACTAAAGACTAAAGACTAAAGACTAAAGACTAAAGACTAAAGACTAAAGACTAAAGACTAAAGACTAAAGACTAATGACTAAAGACTAAAGACTAAAGACTAAAGACTAATGCCTTAAGACTAAAGACTTGAGACTGAAGAAATATCAGAAACTTAGGTTATTAATTGAGCGCTGACCGTTTAATTCATTAATTATGTTTCTTCTAATTCTAGTGGTGATTATTTGCTTTTAGGATGGAGTGTAGTGGATATTTTTAAGCTTCGGAACATCTCGCAAGTGCGAAAGGGTTGCCCCATGAAAGTTGAAACGTAGAAGTGGCCCCGAAAGGTCAAGAGACGCGTCGAGAATCCAATCATCCGGGCAGTCATCCGATTCCATCAAATGTCAATCAGAAAAGGGCTATTGTTTCGGTCCGTGGTCGGTGGAGTGTCCGTCCCAGATACAGCACGTACCGGATATCCCGGGATTTATATTGGAATGACGAAATGGGGATTTATTACTGTGCCCAGGCGTATCCGTTCTGGCCGTTTATTACACGGAAAATGCACCGGTTAACGGAGATTTTCTTTACGCCCCATTTTATCCACGCGGAAAGCTGAACTTGATTAAATGTTCTTATGCTTGTACTACTACGGCGCGCCGGGCGAACTCGTATATTATGCTCTCGTTTTTTTTCATAATCATAAAACCACCGCAAAACTTCTACCGAAATATGGATCGTAAACTGAGTTGTATGTGTGCATTTCATGGCTAGTAAATTGCATTTTTTTTTCGTAGTTTACGCCGCGTATCTGTTACGTTTAGAACAATATGACTACTTAAAATTATACCATAGGTGTCATATTCACATGAAATTTTATAGAAGAAGATATGTAACACTTGTTTTATTCATTGCATCGATAATATTTTGTGGTTAAAACAATTTCCAAAATATACAAGCCCTCACGTTAACATATATCCAAGTTAGGATGATGAAAGTATTCTATGGGGATCAAATTTTATGTGCGCGTGTGTGTGTTTGTGCTCGCCTTAACATTGCATATTTGACTTCTATTTAATTCAATGTCCTAGCGCACTTCTGGCCTATGCTAGTAATTATTCATTACAATAGCGTATTTTTGACCTATTTGAATAAACTACAAATTGCCTTAGCGTTCTTTTAACCTAGGCTATTACATTGATCATTGATATAGGGTATCTTTGAGCTTTACCAATGCATTATTCATTGCCTCAACGTACTTTTGACTTATCCCAATGAACAAGTCATTTTCCTAGGGTACTATTTATTTTTTCTTAATCATCATATATCTATGGTCGAATCTAATGTTAAACTGTCGATTCTTAAATTTCAACTGGAATCAGTCAATCGTTAAATATTAAATGTCGTCTACTACATATTAACTGTTCTTTATCAATTGACAGCAGTTGACATTCCACACAAATAAAAAATACTGTTTGGGGAGTATATCTTATATATAATTTGTCACTGCGCAAGCAGTATTTTGTATATATTCAATATAAAAACATACACCACTGTGCAAGCAGTATTTTGTAGATAATTTAAGTTGATATATATTCTTATCCACAAACATCCATAATTGTGCAAGTAGTATTTTCTAGATTAATATGATTCTAGCTATCACAACTAAAAGCAAAGTGGCACACACTGCAAACTAGAATTTAAGAAAACTAAAATGCATTTACAATTTTCATATAAAACAATTCCCCAAGTAAGTCTTCTGCATCTTAATCTATAAAATACTGCTTGTGCAGTTATTAATCTTTGTGGATAAGAATATATATTAAGTTATCTACAAAATACAGTGTATTGAATATATGCAAAATACTGCTTGCGCAGTGGCGAATGTTTGTATGTATCAATTGACAGCAGTTAACATTCCACATAAGTAGAAAATATTGCTTGGGTATATCTTACCTACAAACATTTGTCACTGCGCAAGCAGTATTATGCATATTTTCAATACACAAACATACATCACTGCGCAAGCAGTATTTTGTAGATCATTTAATTTGATATATATTCTTATCTACAAACATTCATAACTGTGCTAGCAGTATTTTATAGATTAAGATGATTCTAGTCATCACAGCTAAAAACAAAGTGACACACACTGCAAATTTAAATTTAAGGAAACTAAAATGCAGTTATTAATAATTCCTTAGCAAAAAGGAAATTTTATAGAAAAAATATGTAACACTTGTATTATTAATTGTATCGATAATATATCATTGTTAAAACAATTTCCAAACGAAATATACAAGTCCTCAAAGTGCATAAACGTTGACATATATCCACGTTAGGATGATGACAGTATTTTGTGTGCGCGTTTGTGTGTATGTGCCAAATATGCAATAAGGTAATTGCATATTTGGCTTCAATTCAATTAAATGTCCTAGCGTACTTCTAACCTATGCTAATAATTATTTATTACCCTATCGTATTCTTGGCCTATTTCAATAAATTACAAATTGCCCTGGCGTACTTTTGGTCTTTTTGGTTCATTGCCTCAACGTACTCTCGACTTATCCCAGTGAACAAGTCATTTTTCTAGCATACTTTTTATTTTTGCTTCATATATCCATGGTCGAATTTAAAATGTCAATTTTAATTTTCAACTGAATCAGTCAATCGTCAAATGAATCAATTAATTGTCGTCTACTTCATCTTAATCTATAAAATACTGCTTGCGCAGTTATGAATGTTTATGGATAAGAATATATATCAACTTAAGTTATCTACAAAATACTGCTTGCGCAGTGGTGTATATTTGTGTATTGAATATATGCAAAATACTGCTTGCGCAGTGACGAATGTTTGTATGTAACAATTGACAGCAGTTAACATTCTACATAAGTAGAAAATATTGCTTGGGTATATCTCACCTACAAACATTCGTTACTGCGCAAGCAGTATTTTGTATATTTTCAATACACAAACATACATCACTGCGCAAGCAGTATTTTGTAGATCATTTACTTTGATATATATTCTTATCTACAAACATTCATAACTGTGCTAGCAGTATTTTATAGATTAAGATGATTCTAGCCATCACAGCTAAAAACAAATTTGAATTTAAGGAAACTAAAATGCAGTTACAAGTTTCATATACAAAAATTGCCTTATTAATAATTCCTTAGCAAAAAGGACATTTTATAGAAAAAATATGTAACTCTTGTATTATTAATTGTATCGATAATATATCATTGTTAAAACAATTTCCAAACAAAATATACAAGTCCTCAAAGTGCATAAACGTTGACATATATCCACGTTAGGATGATGATAGTATTTTGTGTGCTCGTTTGTATGTATGTGCTTACCTTATTGCATATTTGGCTTCAATTCAATTAAATTTCCTAGAGTGCTAATAATTATTTATTACCCTATCGTATTCTTGGCCTATTTCAATAAATTACAAATTGCCCTGGCGTACTTTTGGTCTAGGCTGATACATTGATCATTGTTATGGCGAATCTTTGACCTATTCATCGCCTCAGCGTACTCTCGACTTATCCCGGTGAACAAGTCATTTTTCTAGCGTACTTTTCATTTTTTCTTCATATATCCATGGTCGAATTTAATGTTAAACTGTCAATTTTAAATTTCAACTGAATCAGTCAATCGTCAAATATCAATTGTTGTCTACATCATCTGAATCTATAAAATACTGCTTCTACAGTTATTAATGTTTGTGGATAAGAATATATATTAAGTTATCTACAAAATACAGTGGTGTATATTTGTGTATTGAATATATGCAAAATACTGCTTGCGCAGTGACGAATGTTTGTATGTATCAATTGACAGCAGTTAACATTCCACATAAGTAGAAAATATTGCTTGGGTATATATTACCTACAAACATTCGTCACTGCGCAAGCAGTATTTTGCATATTTTCAATACACAAACATACATCACTGCGCAAGCAGTATTTTGTAGATCATTTAATTTGATATATATTCTTATCTACAAACATTCATAACTGTGCTAGCAGTATTTTATAGATTAAGATGATTCTAGCCATCACAGCTAAACACAAAGTGACACACACTGCAAATTTGAATTTAAGGAAAATAAAATGCAGTTACAATTTTCATATAAAAAAATTGCCTTATTAATAATTCCTTAGCAAAAAGGAAATTTTATAGAAAAAATATGTAACACTTGTATTATTAATTGTATTGATAATATATCATTGTTAAAACCATTTCCAAACAAAATATACAAGTCCTCAAAGTGCATAAACGTTGACATATATCCACGTTAGGATGATGACAGTATTTTGTGTGCGCGTTTGTGTGTATGTGCTTACATTAATGCATATTTGGCTTCAATTCAATTAAATGTTCTAGCGTACTTCTAACCTATGCTAATAATTATTTATTACCCTATCGTATTCTTGGCCTATTTCAATAAATTACAAATTGCGTTGGCGTACTTTTGGTCTAGGCTGATACATTGATCATTGTTAAAGCGAATCTTTAATCTATTCATTGCCTCAACGTACTCTCGACTTATCCAAGTAAACAAGTCATTTTTCTAGCGTACTTTTCATATTTTCTTCATATATCCATGGTCGAATTTAATGTTAAACTATCAATTTTAAATTTCAATTGAATCAGTCAATCGTCAAATATCAATTGTCATCTACTTCATCTTAATCTATAAAATACTGCTTGCGCAGTTATGAATGTTTATGGATAAGAATATATATATCAACTTAAGTTATCTACAAAATACTGCTTGCGCAGTGGTGTATGTTTGTGTATTGAAAATATACAAAATACTGCTTGCGCAGCGACGAGTGCTTGTATGTATCAATTGACAGCAGTTGATATTCCACACAAGTAGAAAATACTGATTGAGGAGTATATCTTACATACAAACATTATCCACTGCGCAAGCAGTATTTTGTAGATCAAAAACGAATGATCCGATTGAGATGAAACTTTAAACTTATCATTAAAAACTGGAACTGAAAAGCTCTTGTTGCATATTCATAAACCGGAAGTGGATGTTTACTAGAAGCCGTTTTTTGTTTTTTTTTTCCTATTTTCTTTTTAATATGGAAAATTTTACAAAACTTTTCAAACAAAAGTTAAAGGGAATGAAAAACTGAACAAGTTTTATAAAATAATTTGCGTGATACGAATAGTACAACTATCAAAACAACACTAATTTGAATGAAATTATTTCTGTTGAATAAACTAATAAATGAATAAAGTGTATTTTAGATTGTTTAAATGTGACTATAACATGAAAAATTATGAACAAAATTGAATTTGAACTGATTTCATTAAAATAAACTATCAAAGGCAATTAAATAATCTAGCATTTAAGTTTCTAATCATCTGTAGACACGTGTTTCGATCTCAGGATCTCTTCAGTACAGTATAATAAGGATTGTTCCCCGTAAACAACAGCCATGAATCGGTTTCGTTCTTTTTGGATCTCATCAGCGTAGCGCAGTTGAAGACAGGGAATCGAGATTCACTTAGGAGGTATTTAACTCTTCGGGTTAGCCATCTAGTGCAACATTTAGACAATAGATGGCCCCTTTATGGTCTTATCGTATCGACAACATAATAAGGCTATAATAATTGGTAATTATATTTCAAATTTGTTTATGTTCCCTACACCATAATTAATCTTGTAAAATTGATTTGTACTTTCAAATGATAGATCTTAAATAGGCTGTACTTAAAAGAGTTAATAACGTATATTAAGCTAATGTTAAGATCTTAAATTCCAATTAGATATCTTTAATTCAGGGTTGTCGCGTGATCTGTGTGCGGCCTATATATTTCTATTTTAATTAATCGACAATCACCGCTTGATTTTTATTTGAAACTGATGAATGGCATAATAAATGTCTTTCGTAATTCCATTATGCTCAACCTCTCATTATACTACGTTAACAAAAGACAATAACATTTTTAAATTTCGTCACATTTATATGAAATAAATAGTATTATTCGATGACAAAACGCATCATTATACTTTACGACGTATTTTTTTTTGCAAAAGAGCAATCCGCTTCAAATGTATCGATAGTTAAAGTTTTATGGTGCGGATGCGGCGGTGATTTTAGCATACATCTGAGGGGACAATCATAAAATGCTCACTGTAAACCGTAAATTGTGTATTCAAAGCTCGCCAGTAAATCAAATTGGGTGGCCCTTGAAGGATAATTGTTATTTTCTGTAATCCTGGACACATATAATTCCCTCGCTCTCTCTCTCTCTTACACTCGAATATATATGTGTGTACGCCAAGTGCAACACGTTATACAGACAAAATTTTCAGGGCGATTACCCGTTCAAGTCGCTCGTACCGAATTCCGACAAAATTTCCGCTCGAAAGGGTTATTGGAAGGACCGGAATTTTCTGCAAGCGATAATAAATGTTATCGTAAAGTTTGCATTGTGCAAACTAACAAGGGGACACGCGGAAATTTATTCGATTTTAAAATGTGAATAGAAATGATTTATGCCTGATGAAATTTTATTAGTGCGAGTTCAATTGGATGATTTATTATTATTTATTTAAAACAGTTTATGTACACATATGTATACAGTATTTATATACAAAACTAGCATTCTAGTACTTATATGTAATTATTTATTTACATTTTTCATGCTTTCTTACTTATAATTATCTGTAACTCCCCGTCCGTACCAGCATGGATCACTTGCGGGTTTGGGATTTATCATTAACACATTCCTCACCGTTTACAAAAATGGTAAACTTCAAGTGACCATTATTGGTCTTCCTCTATAGTTTCTTCCTATTCCACCTGTTTCGTGAATTTTCTTAGTGTTTCTCCTTCTTCTTTCATTCTACATATGTGACCATACCATCACATCTGTGCCTCCGGTAATTCTTCATGTATTGATTTTATCTGTAGGTTTTATTTTATCCCATTTCTTATGGTTTCATATTCTATTTTCTCAATGAACCTCATATACATAGCGTTTATTTATTTTTCATTCATTGTTCACGATTCGCTACTGTATGTCAAAGTCTATTTTTTGGTCAACTTAAGATTTTTGAAACATTACTCGCTTGATCTTTATAGAAAATCACATTCTTTAGATTTACCAGTCTGTTATTACGTTATAGATCATGTGAATTATCTTTCATTAAAAAATATTTATGATGGTGGGAGTCTATTAAAAAAGCCGGTATGATTATCAGTAAAATTTTAATCATCGCTAGGCGAATGGAAAGAGAGCATTACGACACGAAAATGATGAATCGGTTTCCAATCGATTTCGCCCCCGTGATTTTTTCACACAATAGAGACCGGAGACAAAGAGCAGTTCCTTCCTTCGTCCCATTGAAGTGGAACGTTTTCGAAACCGAGAATCGTTGCGTTTTTGTGCCAGCTCGCAACAGATGAAACACCGAGATTGCAGCGTTGTCCCCGCTCTGATCCAGATGAATGCGGCTCGGGTAGACAATCGGGACCGTGCATGAATAGGATATTACCTGCTATATAATATCATAGTTGTCACACTATCTTTAACGGGGGAGGAAAGGGTATAATAATGTCAGTTAATAGAATGGCATGTCGGCGCGGAATATCCCTACATATATACCAGTTCAATACTTCATTGTTATAACCCTAATCTATTTCCTGACAATGATCGATTCGTCCGCTGGAACATACTTGGTAAACTTAACACGTGTTGCACCCTCTTTTCAATAGACGTGGAAACGCTCACAGATACATTTCAGCCCATAACTATTATCACGGATATTGTTTCAGTTGCTAATTATATAATATTATTCAATAGGAGTCAAACACAATGTATACACTGACCTACATCTGCGCCATTGAAAAATAAATATAGATAACCCTTAATAATTTATTTATATCATTATATAACGCACGTGTAATCCACCAAGCTGAATAACCAGCGTCTAGACATAATTAAAATCTCAAAAGTCTTTAGTACATAAAATGTATTCTTTTTTTTGGAAAAAGGAGAGGAAAGCCTGCGTGGACACCCTTATAGTAAGGTAGTGTCGGACTCTTACCTCTCCTCCGAGATCACTGTTCTTTGACTAGTCCAGGACCAAAAGGTCTTCTCTAGTCGGGTCTCAAGCGAATTGATCGCTAAGAGTGCTAGAATGTATTCATCCAAAATCTTCATTCATGTACATATGCTTAACGCAACTATGTGTGCTACTACCAGAGTCAACTGTGCTATTTAAAAATTCACCAAACTGAAACTGGCATTAAAGTCCCCTCAGCCTTGAAAGAATTCTTACCTGAGGAATAACAAGACAAGATTCCTTTTGTTAAACCTTCTCCGATTGATGTAGAACAGGCTTCGAAAAAGAACATGAAGCAAAAAGATGAAATGAAAAAGCAAAGAGGTTGTAAAGAATGATGAATCTCGTCGGCATTCATTATAAATCATTTACAACTTCATTCCTTTTAAGTTTGCAAAACACATTAATAAATCGTTTTTGACCAAAAAGCAAATTATTCAAATCCAATGCAACAGGTATTTATCGAAGAGCTATATAACGTAGAAACTGATCATTTTAAAAGATACGAAAACGAAACCCAATTTGAATTTTAGACACTCCAAATTATGAATTTAAATACATGAGAATACAAATCACAATCAAATTTATTTAAAAAAAATGTATAACTACCCCTATGGTAGAAACATCAAGAACGTAGATTTAAATTGGATCAAAATTACCCTAACTTTATTTGTCAAATTCAAATTTAAGCATTATAGTAGATTCTAGAACCACAAATTCTATAATTAAATGGAATGGACAAGTGTACTTTACAAACTTTGACTTAACTCAAGGATATTACTAAATTGAAACGCATTAAAAAGAATGCATTTTCTGTTAATGAAGGACACTACAAATATCAAAGAATGTCCTTTGATCTAGACAAGGCTTCTAGCACAATTCAGCGTGTTATTTACAACGTCCTTCAAGAATTGTTGCATCTATACATGGATGGTCCTTTTATATTTTTAAAATCCCTACAAAACCGCATTAATCGTATTAAATACACTGCTCCCAGTCATAGGTAAACTCTACGAATCCCTCATTAAACAAAAACTCCTTCAATCCGCCAACATCCACATCCCTGAATACCAGTTTGGTTTCCTGCCACAGAAGTCAACCTTACATCCTCTATCCATTTTAACCTCCAATATCCAAACCAATCACCTCGAAGGACATAAAACAACAATTCTTTTCCTTGATATACAAAAGGCTTTTGATTCGGTTTGGCATATTGGCCTCATATATAAATGTTTCCTGCTCAATGTCCCTCGCCATTTAATCATCATTATCTACAACTTCCTCACCAACAGGACCTGTAAAAGTAGAATCAAACAAACATATTCCGATCCGTTTCCCATCCACCAGGGGGTTCCACAAGGTTCTCCTCTTTCCCCCCTTCTGTACAACATCTTCTGTCACGATATATTTGACCCCAACCCATCATATTTCCATCCCTCTAGATACGCCCTCCTCTTTGCCGACGACACTGCCCTGGTTACCCACGCCCCAACTCTCCAAGCCGCCTAATTATCCCTTCAATCATAATTCGATGCAATACAATCCTGGTGTTCCAAATGGCGTATGAAAGTAAACCCTTCCAAATCCAAATTATTTATCCCTCACCATAAAATCACAGCGAATTCCCATTCTATTAACATCAACAACTCCAACATCCACCCCTCCAACCCCTGTAAATACCTAGGCGTCCTTTTCGATTCCAAACTTTCCTTTACGGCCCACGCACAATCAATTAAGTCCAAAATTAAGATAAGAGCTCGGCATTTCCCTGCACTCACATATAAAAACAAAGGCATCTCCATTAAAACAGCTGTAAACATTTATACATCGATTTGCCGACCTCTTATTGATTACAATGCGATCCTATTTAACCAAATCCGTCCTTCCACTCTCCAACACTTAAATGTCGCCGAAAGGTCAGCCCTACGTTCCCTTACTAAACTAAGACACCCTATTAATCCCCTACACAATCCTTCTAATGCGCTCCTCTATGAAACCACCCAAGTCACCCCAATATCCCAACGTATAAATAGCCTAAATACCAAATTTGCCAATAACCCCTTCAATGTAACTCTACTCAATAAATTTTGCATTTCCCGAAACCCGAATATCCCCCCACACATAAACACTTATCACTCACACTACATCAATTCATTTAGTCAAGACATGGCAGAAAGGCCGATAGTCGATAGCCCAAATGGACAGACTAACCATATTGTTTCATTACTTGTATTTCCATATAAACTGTGTTTGTAAAAAAATGTTCTAATAAAGATGTTATTCTCTCTCTCGTATTAAATTAATTTACTGTAACATGCGAGAACTTAATCTAAAGATTAAATTCGACAAGTGCGAATTTTTAAAAAAATGTTTACTTTTTAGGTCACGTAATTACGCAGGATAACCTTAAACCTGATACATCAAAAACTGAACCTGTAACAAATTAATAAAAACCATTGATGAGATCAAGTCATTTTAGGTTTGACATGTTATTACAATTTTTTGTTTGTAATTATTCCAAAATTCTGTACTTAGTTTTGAATTGTTTGAAAACAGATTCCAAAATCAATATTTCAGATCCAAAATAACATATCACTCAATTAGTCTCCGATCTAACGAAGAAAAATATATATTGTTTTACAAATTCCACTTTATTCATCGACTTCTTCATTTGAGCCAAATTTCTTTCAGTGAAACAGTTTTTCATGTCTGAAAAAAGCTAATAGTCGCTAAGGAACAAATCTAAAGAGTACGGTGGGTAGGAAGGCAATTCAAAAGGAAATGTATCCATTTTAACACTCGACACTGACATTTCTATTGTATGTGGGGCCGCTTTTTCTTTATTTCCGCAGTCAATTAATTCAATAATGTCATGTAATATTCAGTACAGATAGTTTTACCTTTCTTAAGATAGTAGATGAACAAAAATG
Organism: Ontholestes murinus; assembly: GCA_963969525.1. NCBI lineage: Eukaryota > Metazoa > Arthropoda > Insecta > Coleoptera > Staphylinidae > Ontholestes > Ontholestes murinus. The sequence continues at coordinate 70,236,229 of OZ018390.1, read as the reverse complement.
GATATATACATCCCAAAATGCAGATGTCATAATCTTGCCAGCCGACTTTTGAGTTTTTGGTTTCTTTAGATGACTTTCACAGGCTGCTGTCCAATCAGCTGATAATGTTTTGGATTCAGACCTGTAGTGGTGGATACATGTTTCATCCATTGTCACATACCAATTCCATATTTCCCTTGAACAACTCCAAAAAGCGCTCTGAATCGTCGACGCGTTGTTGGTTCTGGTCCTGTGGCACCCACTTCGAAAGCAATGCCCAAAATTTTCATGTAAAACAATACTACCTTATCATATCTTCAAGGTATCAGGTATCTTACACAACTTCATTTTACGGGCTTTTGAATCTCTTTTGTGGACATTTTTATGTTTTTCGGAACAACTACCGATTTTGGGCGACCAAAGCGTTCATCACCATCAATGTTTGTACAACCGCGTTTAAATCCAGCATAGCAGTTAATAATAGTTGATTTTTCTGGTACAGAGTCCCCATAATGTTTATCAAAGCACTGTTTGGCTCCATCATTATTTATCTCCATCAAAAATCAGTGTTTAATCAACACATGAAATTCCTTTCTATCCATTGTCTTGAAAATTACAAAATTGGGGTAACTAGAACGACCTAATGGTCAAAATTCCATGGAATTTTGACACGTACTGTTTGAACGTTAGTACTACCCATAAATCATTTGGGGGTGTCAACAATATTTCTATATATGTGTTACACCGAGGATTTATTGAGTCACGTAAAGTACTACTTTGTAATGTTTCTATTCTTACATATTCCTATTTTAATAAACAATTCAAATGTATTAATATAAGGACTTTTATCTCAATCAAACCAACCAATTGCTTATTACTTTATAATTCTTAATTCCTGAATAGTTGAGGCTGTTAGTTCTTGAAAGTTCATATTCTAATCACTTTGGTAAATTTAAACATTTCTTCGCATGCATAAGACACAGTGTGTAGAAACAATTGTCGCGAACGGCAAAATAAATATTTGAAAGTGTTATCGTATTTCATTTACGAAAATTTACCAAAGTGGTTAGAATTCTTAATTTAACAGAAAAAACTAATCTCTACAATTAAAAGAGAACTTTTAACAATTCTAGACTGAACAAAACACTTCAGGCCATATCTTTTTGAACAAAAATTCATTATCGAAACTGATCCAAACCCGCTCGTTTGGCTTTATATAATTATCGAACTCAAATATTTTTTTTTGTATGTTTTGTATATTTTTGTATATTCGTATGTATCTTTTTTTTGGAAAGAAGCTAAAGTCTAATAAACATAAACATAAACAATATTCAGATATACTCGAAAATTTAGAAACATAATTAACAGAACAAAACAACACTCTATATTCGACTGATGGTGGCAATAATACGAGAATTCCAATTTCAGATTTTCTAATCGAATCAATTTTGACCTACAAATAATGGTTTTTCAAAACCTTTTGAAAAAAAAATAACTATAGGGTAACAATCACTGCAAATTCAATCAATCCAGATAACCTTAATCCAAGAAACTTTAAAACTAATTTTAAGCAATGCAATCTATGTCATTAACGACCAAATTTAAAAATGTGTAAAAACAATTTTAATAGCTTAATTTATTTATTTGCAGTAAACGCTTTATCGACGTCGACAAAAGCTTATTACTATAGAACAACACGTTTTAAATCACATTGTCCCAACTGAATCTTACTATCATTTAAAATAAAAGTACTCCTGAACATGAAGCAAATAAAAACAGATGTAAAAAATAAATGCGATGTCGGTTTACCCCTGTAAATTGCAATTTTTAGAACCACTGTTAGCTAAAAGAGTATTAAAAGTTTTATTTGTTTGTTCAAAGTCTATTAATAGGGTTACAAAAATAATATACAAATATAAAAACGAATTAAAAGTTTTTCTTATAAAATATAAAGTATGAGGATACATTTGTTAGACGGCGACAATTTAACAGATCACCTACAAATTTAGTAAATGAGGGTGTAAAAATATCAAGATCGCCAGAAAATGCTTTGTACAATCGTGATAATAGTAAAATTTGAGAATTTAAATAATAGTTTGTTTTTGCAACATCATATACAAAGCCATCACAATACCTTGTAGAAAGTAGTGGAATTTTAAATTGCAATAAACTCAATAGCTGCTTGTAATCAATATGGCTATGAATCAATTTGTACAGGAAGCATAAGCTTCACATAACAAATTATTATAGCTTACATCAAATCTATATTCATGAAATCTTATGAAATATAAGTAGCGTAGAAACTTTTTCTGAATATCTTCCAAAATATTTATATATTTCGAATACATAGGTGACTATACCATAGCGCAATATGACATTTTGCTCACAATATTTGATTTGAATAGCAGAGTCATTACATTGGTATCAGTAAATGCTTTGCAATTACCTAAAATAAATCCAAGTAAACGATAACATGCACGAGATAAGTACTTGGATTACACGATTGTTAAAAGCTATTTTGCTGTCAAAAGTAACACCGAGAATTTTGATTTCTGATAATCTCTTTAATTGATTAACATTTAATTTATATGGATATAATATTAAGACTTCCCCTCATAGCTGACTACAGAATATATCTTTTGGTTTAACAAAAGCTTGTTAGTTTTACACCACTCTGTGAACTTATTAATATTTTTCTGAAGCTGTGTACAATCTTCTATGCTATCAATTGTAGTATATATTTTAATATCATCAGCATACAAAAGAACATTACACTTAAATATCTTACAGACATCATCCGTGTAGAACAGGAACAAAGTGGTCCTAAATTAGAACCTTGAGGGATTTATGATCATAAATTTTCACGAATTGTCCTAGATCATACAAATAAGATGTTAGTACCTTTATAACATATTTACACATTAGTTCTAAAATTCTAAATTTCTTATGATTATCGATTTATTCTCATGACATTAACAATCGTATTGGATAATATTGGTACCAGAATAACTGTTTTACACAAATTAAGACATTTCACCTTTTGCCATAATATTCAGCGAAGAATTGCGATGATGAGGAGCCCGAATTTCAAAGCAACAACTTCAAAGAATTTAGTAAAATTAATTTCACATCCGTAAATAATCCAAGCTCTAATTCTCCCGTAGATCACTTTCACTTGACTTTGTCAAAAAAATTCATTGATTGATTACCCTTCAAGGGCAAAGTAGCAAGCCCTTGTGTATAACATTTATAGTCATCTGTTCAAATAACAAATGACAGATCACAGGGGACATTTGATAGATGACAGTTGACAGACAAGAGTTGGCAGATGAAAGTTGACTGGTGACAGTTGCCAGACAATAATTGACAGATGACAGTTGATAATTGACAATTAACAGATGACAGATGACGTATAACAGTTTACATTAAAGAGAAGAAGAAAATCAGATGTCAGTTAATAAATTATATTATTATTATAAATTATTATATTTATTTAATGTAATACACAATAAAAAAGTTTAATGAAAATAAAAATTAAAAATCTCGCAACAATTTTATATACAACATAATCTTTGTCATTTGTTTTAGACGCTTATATTCTGAAATCTATCGCCTGCCAACTTTTAAGAATGAACAGATGATGTATAACAGATGACAGTTAAGATGTAGCAGTGGTGAACAAGTACTACTTAATAGTTAAGAAATTGGAGTTAACATCTTATATTTGACAATTTATTTTTGACGCTTATATTCTGAAATCTATCGCCTACCAATTTTTGTGAATGAACAGATGATGTATAATAGGTGACAGTTAAGATTTAGCAGAGGCAAACAAGTACTACTTAATAGTTAAGAAATTAGAATTGACATCTTACAGACCCAGAGATGATCATCAGTATATGACAGATGGCAGATGACAATTGAGAGTTGATAGATGACAGTTCTAATAATACTTACGTTTGCTTATAAAGTTAATGTCGAAGTTATGTAAGCAATCCAATCTTCGTAAATTGTATTTGACAATTATTAAGAGGTGCCAAATAATAGATGACCTTCAACAGTGTAATAGCTTAAATATGACAAACAACAGCTGACACTTATGAATTAACAGTCAAGAGATTAAAAGTTAACACTTGACAAATGGTTAATGACACTTGAAATTTGATATAGATGACACATAAGAGATATGAAAGATAACAGATTATAGCATACAATTGACAGATAGCAAATGACACGGAAATCTACGCTTACATAAGTAGTGCCAACAATTGGGAAATAAATTAACAGATGACTGATAACACATTACAGTCAAGATTTGGGAAATATCAGTTGATAGAAGATATTGATACCATAATATTTACATCTTTTAACAATTAACACAGGATTATTGGTAAGTGACAGTTGACGCTTGATGGTCGACGCTCAAAAGCTAACAGTCAAAAAACGACAGTTTTGAAAGATAACAACTAGCATTTGTTAGATGAAATATTTCACATGACAGATGACAATTTAATATTTAAGATATGTTACTGCACAGTTAATAATTGCAAGATGATATTTGTTAAAAAACACATAAGAGTTAACACTAAACAAAGACATTGTTTTAAATATGGCATCTCTTAGCATTGCACTAGATTCCTCATTAAGTGGATAACCTACGACAAATCAACAGCAATAGTTCCATTTGATATGTCGGTGATTACCCATCCAAAGAGGAATCTAGTGCAAGACGAAGACAATAGATGGCAGCTTTATGATAATATCTTGACCTAGGGTTTACCTGAAGACTTTAAAACTCCAATATAAAGCTCCATTTTCCTGTCTTCAACTGAGCTCAACTGCTGATGAGGGCAAAAATAGATGCAAAACGATCCATAGCTGTTGTTGACAGAAAACAATAATTAATTTTAAGTATTGATTATAGAGAAATAAAATTTAATGGATGGCAGATACAAGGAAAAGATGCCATATGAAATTTGTATATATATAAATATGTATTTACTTTTACTTACAAACTAGTACTAATTTTATGTATACAACTCAATGATTGTAATTTGTATTTTAATATTTATCATATTTTAATTTCTAACAGTTTATCTATCTTCTATCATATAAACTTTAAATTAGCATTTAAATTAACGCTTAACAAATGGCAGATAAAAGTTTTAATTTGAGAATAACACAAAAACATTTAAAATTCGACGGATAATTGATATTATTTAATTAGTGACGGATGATATTGACATGACAATATTTACGTTTACTTACATATTCAGATTTTTAGTGGCTCTTGTATTTTAATATCTACAATCTGTCAACTCTAAACAGTTTGAAGATGACATTAAAGATTCTGGAGATAACTGATGATAGATGATAAGTAACTGATAACTGTTGATATTTGACAGATACAAGAAGATTTAATAGTTGAAAGATTATAGATGACAAATAATAGAATTTAGCTATAATCAGATAACAGTTGATTATATCTACGTTTTCATACATAGCTTCCTTTAACTTGTGTTCTAGCACCTATCATCTCTCAACTCTTAACAATATTGTCAGATGATTAAGGGTACATGACAGTTGACACTTGACAGTCTACACTTAAAAGTTAACAGTTAAGAGATTTTAGTTGACATTTGACAGTTAGAAGACAACAGTTTGATTTAAATTCTTGAACTAATGTGAAGTGTAAAACCTTCCATATAATCACTATTTGTCTACGATAGCAAGAATAAAATGACTTAATCCTTTCGAACATTAACAGATACCAAACTGCAAAAATGTTTACCCACTAAATTTTCTACATGTTTCTAAATATATAGATGCTATTGAAGAAGACAGAAGTTTTATTAAAGATTGCCACGAATAGCTAAATAAGAAATAAATTTAAGGAACTAATATCTGCCATCTGTCAAATCTTAACAGTTTGAAGATTTGAAGATGATATTTAAGACTTCTGGGATAACGGTTCATAGATAATGAGTAATTAATAACCGTTGACATTTGACAGATAAAAGAAGATTTAGTAGTTGAAAGATGATGGATAACATATGATAGATGAGTATTATCAGCTCATTCTGCAGAATAATAATGGGCAAATCAATGAATGCCAACACAATGCATTGTACTGTTTTCAAAATGACACATTGGTATTTCTCCTGAGAACAAAACTTTCGTTGGGACATCTAAAGAATCCAGCAGTTCTCCAACAAAAAAAAACAACAACCACTGGTTGTGGAAGGATATGGGTCAAGTGGAAGATCATTGAGAAGCAGTAAATTCCGCCTGTGATTCCTGCCACAAAATTTTTGTATGATTTTATTTTATGTATACATTTATTTAATTGTTAGCCGGGAAAACGAACCAAATAAAAATAAAGAATAGATTTATAAACTTCCCCATTTTGTAAAAGTAATTTTTGTTCTGTATAAAATAATTTTGGACGATTATAAAAATTACAAACAAGTTGCTTCCATGTTTTTCGAGAAAACTGTATATAAATTTTATGATATAATAAAAGTAATAATGTTGATGAATAAATATTGGATAATTTTTTCTCAAAACATTGTCTAATTAATACAAACCTGAGATATTATTTTCGCACCATCTATCTGCCTGACGTTAAGGTTAAACATTTCAAAAAATGATATATTACCTGCTGGATCCAATCACGCTGATGATATTTCAAGGATCCCGCCATTCGTTTTTATACTTGAAATACGTTCGTTTGTTGGAATTAAAATTTGTTTTTCCGTACGACTGAAAACGTTAATTTATCAAAGACCGTTATTATACAGGAAGAAAAAAAAACACGAACATACAATACACTGTTTATTTTGCTCCTGCTTTTACAAGCAGCATTCGTGTAAGCATGTGATTCACAAGAAAATAAAAATGGTAACATGATTTAAATACAATTTAAACGCTAAATAATAATTATACTGAAGTAAATAAAATTAAACAAATATACACTTCGGATATAAAGTGACCATTATTAATAGTTTGATACTAGTAAAGTAGTGAAGAAATGTTTTTATGTGTTTTAATCAAGTTATTTTCAACCAAACGTATTCAATGCAAATCAAAAACTTATAAGTATACAAGTTATGATTTTTAAATGTAAATATAATATTTGAATTTATGATATAAATTATAATTTAGTTATTTGCATATATTAATTTTACCTAAAATCATCCCTATATTCAAATTTGATTTTAATTTTAATAAAAGCTACATTGTTAGGGAATACACAACCTATATTAACACCATGGTTAATGATACGGTTTGAATGGAGGAACATATTTAGTTATGAACTTCGCCCGTGCTTCTGCCATGTTTATGTTAGGTGTTAAAATAATTTAATTTTATGTGTATTATTTAAAATAGAAAACAAAATATAAAAAAAAATAAAATATGTAATAGATATATACATTTAATAAAATGTGTTTTTTGCATACTAATGCAAGTATAATTTTTAAATAAAATATATAATACAAGTTTTATTATCCATGTTATAAATGATGATTAAACGTTCTCGATCAGATTATTGATGTATTTGGTGAATGCGCCGGGCGTTTAAATGCAGGTGCACTTGCTTACACGTTCCACCTATACGGGCCCTTTTAAGCCATAATTTATATGCACGCTTGCATTTGCGTTATAATCAAGTTTGTACGCCCGATTGTTCTAATTAGTATTGTAATATTAGGTCAACATCGGTTGATCATCTATTAATGCGCCTAATGTTCGTACCCAAATAAGTTAATCCCGGCACGAGTGATTCATCAGCCCTTATTCACGAACAAACAACGTTAAATGCGGTTTTAATTCGGGCGGCCTCTTTAAATCTTATTGACGAGCGTGTCGGAGAGAAGAATGGCCTCGCTCTATTAGCAGATACATAAGTTCCCATGTCTCTGTGGATAAGAGCGTAATAATCCGGAGCGATAACAATTAGAGGATCGCAACGGATAATAACGTCTTTAAGGGTTATGTCGTTGCGGGGTTTAGAAATATTGAAGCTGCGCCGGACGCTTGCGACAATTTCAAAGTTTTCTAGGTTTCTTAACATTGTAGTTATAAAAAAGTACAAAGAAATAACATTTTCATGTGCTTATTGAAAATACCTTAATCCAATACGATATCATATAATTAAGTAACAATTAGAGATTCATATATATTTACCATCAAAATAATACTATTTTCCCTTATTATCTACTACAAACCAGTATAGAATTGCAAACAAATTAAATCAGCACTAAGGAGAAAATAATTAACCTTCCCAGCCGGTGGTAGCAAATACGCAAATGACATAACAAAAAAATCACGTGGTCGATAGCCAAAAACACTACTAGTACTACTACTGATTACCCTTTAAAAATAATTGTGGTAAAGCAGTAAAAGCAAAGATGTTAAATACGTTAATATGCATCGAAATAGATCTAGATTTATAGGAATTGAGAAATATCTAAGATAAAGGTATTAAAGATGAAGATAATGAAAAATTGCTAACAAAAAAAATCTATAAATAGACATATTTAGAAAATTATATAATATAACAAAATATAAAGCTGTACTATTCTGAGACAGTCTACAATCTGGGAAATAAAATTTTGATATTTAGAAGAGACTTTGTTAAAAACTGTAAATGGAAGAAAAAATCTTACAATTTAGATAAGAAATTGTTCGAAAGTTCTAGAAAGATAAAACAAGATATGGCCAAATATTCTTAAACAATTAAAATATTAGAAAAGTTGTTGAAAATTTAAGTGACACTGGAGAAAAGTCTGTGATATTTCTAAAAAAATCTAAAGCCCTAGGACAAAATTTTATTTGATCTAATATACAAAATAATTTGCAAGAAATTACAAGAGTTTTTAAAAATATTAATAGAAAAAAGTAGAAATCAAACTAAAATCAAAAATTCTTTATTCAAGAAATGTCGAAAAAAATCTAGAAAATAGGAAGATAATCTGCTGGAAAATGCTAAACTTGAGAAATTCCAAAAGATTAAAACATGAAATATACGAGTTAATTAATGTAAAACTGGAGCTGATCTTGAATACCAGATGAAGCTGCAGAATTATACTAATCTGAATCTAAAATCCTAGGAACAAATTGTTGAAATGTGAAAGAGCCAGTTTTACAATTTGAATAAGAAATTCCTTGAAACCATTAAAGTAAAAAAAAAACGAAAAAAAGAAGACAAAATATTGAAAAATCTGGAAAGGAAAGTTAGTTCTATGAAATCTACAAGAAAATTTGTTGGAAAATGCAAAAAAAAATTAAAGAGTGATAATAAAAGAAGCGAAATATTGAAAACAGAAGGGAAAATTCGATAATGTGGATAAGAAATTCCTTGAAGGTCCAAAAAAGAGAAAATAAGAAATGGCCAAATATTTTTGAACCATTAAAATTGGAGAAAATTGTAGCGACGAAAAAAAAGGAACGCTCTTGGAAATCTGAAAGAAAAATTTCGAGAAAATTCTAAATCCCTCGGATAAAATTCAATGAAATGAATTTGCTGAAAAATGCAAGAATTTGAAAAATTGTTAATACAAAGAAGTGGAAATTAAAAAAAAAAAAGTATGATTATTCAAGAACCGTTCAGAAAAAACCTAGAAATTAAGAAGATAACCTGCTAGAAAATTTTTGAGAAATTCAAAAAGAAAAATATACGAGTTAAAATAGACATTTTTAAATAAAATTAAAGCTTATCTTTTATATCAGATAAAGTTATAAAACTATAATAATCTGAGTGTATAAGGCCTTTTAAGCAAAATGTTGAAATATATAAGGCACAAATTTACAATTTGGATAAGAAATACCTTGATAGTTTCAAAAATACAAAACAAGGAAAGCGAAAATCAAAATAGAAGACAAAATATTGACAAAATCTCGAAATAAGTGTTTATTTTATAAATGGTAAATTGGTAAAAATTTCTAAATCGCTTCAACAGATTTCTATGAAATTTATAAGAAATTTGCTGGAAATTGCAAAATGTTGAAAAACAAAAGAGTTAATTTGACAATTTGGATAAGAAATTCCTTGAAATTTCCGAAAAGAGAAAATAAGAAATGGCCAAATATTGATGAACCATTGAAACTTTTTTTTAATTTTAGCTACGCAAAAGAATAAAAATAAATATTTCGTGAATTCTAAATCCTTCCGATAAAATTCAATGTAATTTACAAAAAAAAAATTAGAAAATGCAAGAATTCTAGAAAAATGTTAATATATGGAAAAGGAAATAAAAAATTATGTTTATTTAAGAACTGTCCAAAGACACCCTGAAATTAAAAAGATAATTTGCTAGAAAATGCAAATGTTTTGTGAAATACAAAAAGAAAAATTTGCGAGTTAATAAAGAAACATTTTAAGCATAATTGAGGCAAGCAAAATGCCGAAATATAGAAGAGACAAATTTACAATTTGGATAATAAATTTCTTGAGAGTTCCAAACAGATGTAACAAGAAATTGACAAATATTAATAAACTATTAAAGTAAAAAAAAAAAAACGAAAATAAGACACAAAATATTGAAAAAATTTGAAAACTAGGAACTCTAAATCCATTGTATAGAATTCCTGAAATTTACAAGAGAAATTGCTGGAAAATGCAAAAAAATAACAATAATAACACAATAGAAGGAGCAAATTTTTAAAATACAGAAGGTATAATTTAACAGCTTGGATTCGAAATTCTTTGAAAGTTCCAAAAAGTCGAAACAAATATGGACAAATAATCTTGAAGCATTAAAATTTTAGTAACGCGGAAGAAAAAGAAAAGTTGCTTGAAAGTATGCAAAAGAAAATTCTAAATCCATGGGACTAATTTGTTTGAATTTATAAGAGACTTTGATGGGAGATGCTAGAATATTTAAACTTTGTTTAAATAATCTAAAAATTCTAAAATCTAGAAATTTGGAAGATAATCTGCTAGAAAATGCAAAACTTTTAAGAAATCCCAAAAGAAATAAAAAACAAATTACAAAAAAAATTTTCTTTGTTTGTATAAGTGAATTTATTTTTATTTAGTGACTATAATTTCAATACATTAACATATTGAAAAAGTCAATATTGCATTTATATACGATTAATTAACTTCTCACTTAACCCATGGCCATTTGCTCATTGCATTTATGATTAATAATGTATGACAAAGAAGAAGCCTCCATAGTAAATGATAAATATAGGAGTTTAGAGACAAAAAATTAAAGAAAAAATATTGCTTATCTTGATCACCAGAAGTTATAAAATTGTATTAACCTAAAGACCTGTTTAAACAAATTCTAGAAACATAATAGTAGTAAAAAAAGCATCTAACAAAAAAACTGAGGCCTGTTATTTCAGTTCTATAAGGATAGCAAAAGTAATCCAAGGTTTCTTATCACGTTATTCTCAACTGTTTTCTCATTTTAAAGTAGATGATAAAAACGATTAACACCAGAACCTTGACGAAGACATTTATTTTCATATCGCGGCAATAAAATATTAATCATTCAGACAATTTCCAATTTCATCTACGAAGAAAATTTTCATAGCTTTGAAGATACATTCTTGTAAAACTCCAATTAGTTGGTTGATGAGAATGTAAATTAATAAAAACAAAAAAGGTATTTCCTGAAAAGACAAGACAAGGAATTCTTAAATATTTAAAGCTTTAAAGAAGGTAGAAAATATTATCATAATATATTATTTCTCTAAAAGAAAGATAATTAAAGAATTAGATTAAAAATTAGAACTATCTAATAAAATTTGCAAATAATGCAAACAAGTTGGAAACTTCCGATATAATAAAACTAAAAAACTACAGGTTTACAAAGGGAAATTTAAATAAAAGTGAAAAGAAAGAAGTTAAACGCAATTTGTTTTTATCTTAGCAAAATTCACTAATTTGCAAATAAAATTTCTAAATTATTCTATAATTGCGTAAGAAAAAATTTAAAAACCATGGAAACAATCTAGAAATCTAGCGAAATATTACTAAAAATTTCAATAATCCTCAAATCAAAATCTAGGAATTAAGAAGAATCCAGATAATGCAATAATTTTGAAATGCCGAGGGACTAAAGCAAGAATATAATCGATTGGTAAATATAAATTAAAATAATAAATAAAATGAATTCATTTCTATAAAATTCTAGTTATTTAGAAGAAAAACTACCTGCTCAGTTTATAAGTTCGGTAGAGAAATTTCTACAAAATTTTAGAACACTCGAAGAAAATTCTTGAAATCTGAAAGATAATTCGCTAAAAATTCTATATTTTAATAAAATCAAAAATAAAGGGATTATAAAGGAAGAAAAATAAAAATTCTGGAAGCAAAATCTAGAAATATAAAGGTGTTTTTAGCAACTATAAACAATTTTAGAAATTTTGATATAATCAGGCAGGAAATATACGGGTTAACTTAAATTTAAAGAAAAGTAGAAATTATACGAAATTGCTAAACAATTCAAAAATCGTTGAATCCAAATCTAGAAATTATTATGAAAATTTCATAGATTTCTAGAAATTCAAAAAAAATTATAATTAGAACATTGAAGAAAGACGAAAATAATTAAATAAGTAACTGAATGGTTGATGCTGTTAGTTGTTGAAAGTTCATATTCTAATTAGAATTAAATAAGGGTCTAAAAAATACTAGTAATCCACAAAAAAATGTTAGAAATTCTGGAAATCAGAAACAAAAAAATTAAAGAAAATTTTAGAACCCTCGAAAAAATCTGGAAGTAAAATCGCTAAGCAAAATCTAAAAATTTATATTTTTTGAAAGTAAAGAAACAGCAGAATTTAAAACAAAACTGAAATATTTAAATAAGAAAATGTTATTATTGTCACTAGAAGAAGTTAAAAAATTGGATAAATCTGGCTAGAAAATTTTAGAAAACCATAAAAATATATTATAAATTTTGGAAAAAAAGTTGCTGAAAGAATCCATCACTCTCAAAGCAAAATCCTAAAATCTAAAAGTGAATTTATCGTAAAAATTAAGAAAAATTTCTAGAAACCAATGGCTATCAGTTAGACACCTTATGATGACAAGAAATTTGTAAAAATCTTAAAGAGAAATTCCAGAACTCTTGAAGAAAATTCTTGCAAATTTTAATAATCCTCGAAAAAGATTGGAAATTTATGAATTTTTAAAATTTTGATAGAATTAAAGAGGAAATAGTGTTGATAAACAGAAATTTTAACGAGTTGAAATAATTAAACTAAACAAAATATGAGTTTATCTGTATCACCATATGAATTTGCTAGAAAATTTTAGTAATCTAAAAGAAATAAAGCAAGAAGTATTTATATTCAAAAACGGATTAAAAAAAGAATAAAAATAATTCAATCCAACAAAGTTGGTTATTATTTTGTTCACCAGAAAAAGTAGAAAATTGTACTAACCTGTCACAAATAATTCCAAGAAGATGTGTGAAGCCCTCGCAATCCTTTTACAATATCTCGATTCAAGCACCCCAAAATCATCATCTATCCATTCACTTCCTCATTTCACAGTAACATTAGCGATCAAGATATTTGAACATCATAGACAGTTAATTCTGGAGGACATTAGCAATCATGAAGCTTTTATGACAGTTAATTCCAGGCTGAAAGATCGCAGGTCGATAGACATTGGACAGAAAACTAAATCCTAGATATTTTTATTTGCAAAAAATATAATACATGTATATTATATTTTTTCTATAAATAAGGAAGTTTAGTTTCTTATTAACTACTATTAAAGACGTTTAGTTGTAGTAATTCTTAGAAAGTTTTAGGAGCCCATAAGAAATATTTTCGGACCCTCGAAAAAAATTTTAGACATTTGAAATAAAAGTAGCCGAAAAAATCCAACCCTCGAAACAAAATCCAGAAGTATAAAATAGAAATTGATAGAAATTTTGAGATAAATTGCTAAGCGAATTTTAGAAATCCGAACGTGGAATTTTAGAATCCTTAAAGAAAATTTTAAAAACCCAGAGAAAGCAGAGTTCAATATTAGAGAATGCGAGAAGCAAACTCTATAAATTAAGAATAATTTTTATAAAAGTATATATAAAGTATATATAAATGCGAGAATTTTTAGAAATTACGATAGAATGAAGAAGGAAATATTCGGGTTTTGAAAAGAAATTAAACAAATAATAAATAATCAAATTAAACGAAATATGTGTTTTGATCTCTTGACAAATGAATTTGCTAGAAAATCTAATTTAATTGTTAAAGCATTAAATATCCATCGAATTAAAATTTAGAAATTAATAAGAAAATTTCCTAAAAAACTTAAGAATTTTTGAAAATTGCGATAGAATGAGGCTAGTAATATGTGTGTTATTAAAGAAGAATTTAAAAAAAGAGTAAAAGTAATTAGATCAGAAGAAATTTGTGCTTAGCTTATTCACCAGATAAAGAAAAAAGAAAATTCTAGAATTCTTTATAACTTTCAAAAAAAAAAATATATATTTGTAGGAACCAGTTGATTTACTTTAAGAGTTTAAAGTAGCATCTAAAAATAAAGAAGAAAATTTTCTAGAAAACAGCTAAGTTTCTAGAAATTTTGAAGAAAAAATTTAGAATCCTTGAAGAAAATTCTAAAAGCTAGAAGACAATTTTTTGGAAATATTTTGTATTAGAAATTCATTCTGATAGAATGTAGTAGGAAATATACAGTTCATATACATAAATAAAATATGTATTCATCTAATTTACCAGATAGAGTTACTATAAAATATTTGTAATCTAGAAGAAAAATTTCTAGTTTTTTTAAAGTTTTTATACCACTATTTATTGTATAATATACACAAACAAAGTTTACAATATATTATCAATTTTGACACAATTATAGTTTCAAACTTTGCAGGTCATTATCAAGTGTTGAACTGAAGCAATATAGAAGTTGATTTCTGCTAAACATTAGAACCTCAGAAGAAAATTTTTGAAATTTGGAGGAAAAATGGCAGAAAATTTTAGAACACTTGAAGCCAAACTTAGAAGTATAGAAAATTCTTAGAAATTCTTATAGTATGAAGCAGGAAATGTGTGACCATAGAAAAATGAAGAAAAGTAGAAATAATTAAACTAGATGGAGCTCTAGAACAAAATTCACGAAATTTGGATAAGAAATACCTGAAAAATTCCAATGAGAATAAACACAAATTATTGTTTCCTGCCAACAACAGCCACGAACCGATTTAGATCTATTTTGGATTTCTTCACCGTAGCGCAGTTAAAGATAAGAATAAGAATGGAGTATTTAACTCTCCGAGTATACTTTGAATATAAAATGAATACTTTAAAAATATAATAAAATAAAATATAGTGGAAATTCTAGTAAACTAATTATTTGAAACATTTTCTTTTCGTTTCTACAACTTTCGATGAAAATTCATGAAATATAGTAAAAAAATGTGCTGAAAGTTTTTCAGAAGAATTTATAGACATGAATTCCAGCAAAATTATGATTACATTATCTAAGAAAAGATGCAAAATTCCTAGAAAATAAAGCAATTAATTAAATTTTAGAGAAATAGTCAAAATACTAAAAAAAATTAAAGTTCCTAAAGAAATTTGGCAATTGAGATAAAAATGTTTTTTAAAACTTCCGAAAAGACGAAACATTAAATAGCCGAGTATTCCAAAAATATTTAAGATAAAATCTCCTAGAATAAAGAGGAGATTCAAAAGGAGCAAGTAAATGATGTTATCTTAGAACTTATTGCATTTAATTTATAAATATGCTATATATGTGTTTAACAATAAAATTTTGTTTTAAAAAGATGGATGCATCTTATTCACGTTACTCACTGAAAATTAAATCAATTAATTAAAGTTAAATATAATGTAATATTATTTTGAACAATAAATTGTATTTCTTCCGTAAAAAATATCTCATTATACAACACCCATATTTGAATTAAAATAATTACAGACAAAAGACTATCATTAGCAATATTAATGGTGGAATGCGTAAAATTAACCGTTGTTTATATTGCTTCTGACACGTCGTCAAACAAAAAAAGAATAAAAGTAATGAGCGCACGATACATTCCGTTAATTGATTGCCGAGTCGTCGATTAAGCCAAGGATGAAATTAATCATTCCTAATGCACTCCTATTTATTTCCTTGCCGAGCTATAAAAATGTACAAATGTTTTTCGCAACGAATTGACATAAAATCGTGTTTCCTTGCGGGCGTAACTTTTGGATTAAAATTTACATCCGCAACAAAACCCAATTTTTCATTTAATAACAATCACCAAATATATTGTTTTAAAATGTAATTTACAAACTATAACAATACACTTACTTTTTATTACAATTTTATACCTCAAGGCTGCTTTACTCTACTTCCTTGATCGTAATTTGAACCGCCGGTACATTAAATGATTGGATGCGTATTTATGAATTATAAAAGCGCGGAAATAATTTATTTGCAATTTAAACAAACGGGCTGGAGTGTGTAAAAGAATATTAATGATTATTTCCAATCAAGTGGAATTTTGCGCACCTGATACAAACGATCGCTTATCACGGCACATCATTTTTATTCGGGGGGTGGCGGTGTTGTCATTAATATTGTTCTCGAAAAGAAAAATAGCCGAAAATGGTCGGAAATTATGTTCGGCGTTCGCGGCAATTAATCATAAAGGAAGGCTCTTTGTGGATGTATTCATTTCCTTTTGTTTCCGATCGTGTCGGTTTTGAGGTGGGCAAATTTAATAACACACATCTAAGGTTCTTAGGGAAAATTAATAATATTATTTACTTGATTCAATAAATATACCGTTATATTAATTTCTTGACTGAAAGACCACCGAAAAAAAAAGAATAAGAGGAGCATAGTAAATGTATTATTAATGTAACACTTCTACAAAATCTAAAAATTTGATAATATTAAAAATTTAAAAATAAAACAAAGGTTATTTGTAAGATTTAATTATTTGTTTATAAGATATTCTATGCAAATTAAGATATTCATTTAGAATATAAACCTCTTTGTTATTAAAGTAAATTGCGTTACAATTAAAATCATCGTTTACGTTTGAATGGCATAATGAATTCGTAATTCTTTTCTTTCATACGATTTTGACGTTTCATATAATACGGCACACGCAATGAAATTACGTCCAATATTATCATAAATTACTAAGCAAAATCACGTTCTATTGAATTATGATAATATTATTGAAATGAGTACGTTTATTGATAACGTGCCATTAAGTACTCCGTAAATCTCCAATGTATTCATGTTAATGATAAATGGTACTAAATTATGAATAAACCGTGCGATGTGTATGACTCGCGTTGTTTATTCAAACGTAAGCCGGTGTTCGATGCTTATCAAATTCATATTTTATTAATAAACGTTAAATGGGGCGAATTATTATTTCGGGCGTCGCTTGATTATGTATATTAGGGGGTTACGTTCATGTTTATTTTATTAGTGGCCATTAATATTTTAAAAAGCCATGAATTATTTATGTCCGGCCACAATGCTCCACGCATTCGTCGGATGAAACTGAAATGTGTGTGTAATGTATTCAATTTTACAATTTTTTTCTTGTAGAAGCTTTCTTTAATGGGGACGCAAGGACGTCGCGGTGTATAATATAGATGTATATGAATAGGAATTGCGAAAGTGGATTTAAATTAATAGGATAATTTTTACAATAGAATAAATACATCTTTTAATAGTAAGTTTGGATTAATTCTAATAAAGAGTTTGGCGCTAGTAAAACAGTCAAATAAATACCTTACTTCAACAATAATAAAGAAATATGTCACTTATTGACATTACAACAAATATATAATAAAAATTATTTGAATAGTCAAACAAAAAATAATACAGCTAAATAAATTTTACATATTTTATGCAAAGGAAATTTAAAATAAATAGGAAATAATTAAGAAGTTATTAATAGAAATTCTTGTTGGTAGAAATGTAAACAGATATTGGAATAAAAATACAACTAAAACAATAAAAATAGAGACATAATTAAGATGAAATTTATTGTATAATCTAAAATCCCTACTTGATTAGACAAACCACTGTTAGTCAGAAAAGAAACATCAAACTATTTTTTCGCTGTTAACAACAGATACTAACTGGTTTTAACCTATTATTGTCTCGTCAGCACAGCGCAGACAAAGACAAACAAGGAAACGGTATGTTCTTTTTACTGATTTTACTATCAATATTTTTCCTCTATTTTTCTCTTATAACTTCCTGAAATAATTTACAAAAGTGACAAATGGAAAACAGAAAAACTATAAAGGTACTGAACTAATAAATTATTGTTCTCTGTTAACAACAGCCACGAGCCGGTTTCGATCTCTTTTAGATCTAATCAGCATAGCGCAGTTAGGGAGATGGAAACGAATTTTTCTTTGAAGTATTTAACTGTCTAGGTAAACCATCAATCAAGACATTACCATGTACCTTTATGATAATATCTTGATAGATGAAAACGACGTATCAAATTACAAATGACTTATGACAGATGATAGTAGTGAAACTATAAGTGTATTTCGCAAATAAATTGATAAATTGATATCAGACATATAACTAATTATAGATTATAGATGATAGCAATATAATAAACTAATAAATGGCAGATAATATATGAGAAATGACAAATTTCAAAAGTCTGATGGTAAATGATGGCAAATAAAATATAAATATAAATAGAAAAAACACGAAAATATATTCGTAAAATCTACAACAACAGAGTCTTATTAAGACTACAAGAACAAATCACTTTTGAAACAACTACTTCTCTAGCTAATACTTCGACAGACATTGAATAATACAAAAGTAATTTGCGTGTTACAAAATAGCAAGGCTATCAAAGCAACACTAGTTTGAACGTATTTCTTTCTGTAAAATGAACTAAAAATGATTGAATGTACGTTAAAATAGTTTGTGAGTGACTATAATATGGTAATTTGGAAAAAGAAATGAATTTAGGTTGATGTAATTAAAAATAAATTAGCAAAAGCAATAAATAATTCAATACTCAATTTTGAGTATTGAATTATTATTATTTGTATCTATTTATTAGTGAATTATCTACAACGTAAAGGACTTATATATTTTATTATATAAATATAAGTTGACACATGACAAATAATAAATGGTAGATGAGAGAAACAAACTATGCGTGTGTGGTTCTTACAAAATATAAATAACAAATGGTTGATGACGAATAACACATGAAAAGTGTCAAATTACAAATAACTTATAACAGATAGATTATAGAATGAAAATGGAAATATAGAAGGCAAAAATAAATGATACATGATAAATAAATAATGGTAAGTGACAAAAATAACTGACTACATATAATAGATGATAGGAGGAAAACTATAAATACTTGACAAAATACCTTTAGCAGCCAGATAACAAATGGCAGATTATAAATATCATATGGCACATAATAGATTAATAGCTGTTTTATAATAAATACTATTTATCGCTATTGATAGTTTCGATTTTACTATTAACATTTCACAGTTGACAATTGACAAGTTATTAGTTAATTAGTGTTTCTTTTAAAACTGTCAGTTAGTTGGTTACAAGTAATATCTGATGACAGAAAATAGATTTTTATAATAGTTACGATTTGAGAATTAATATTTGACAGCTGACAATTGACAGACAGTAGGTGTTATTTAATAGTTAGTAGTTAGTTGACAGTTAAAACACAGATGAGAAATGACAAGTGACAGAAGAATACAGACTCATAACAAATTGTAATTGTAGGCAAACTGTAAATACATTAAGCAGACAGATGACAGATTACAAATATCTAATATCAGATAATGAGTTTTATTTCTGATATATAATACTAATATTGCGATTAATAATCTTGATTTTACTATTAACATTTCATAGTTGACAATTAACGGATATTTTATAGCTGGTAGTTAGTTGACAATGGGACGACATATGAAAAATGACCAATAGCAAATTATAAATGACTCATGACACATGAAATTTGTAGGCAAACTATAAATACTTTAAGCTAACAGATGACAGATGACAGAATACAAATATCTAATGAGAAATAATATTTTATATCTAACCTATGACAAATTTTAACTGTTGTCGTTGGTATTTACGTTCTTAGCACTAATATTTGACTGGTAATTAACAGACAGCCGTTGTTCACTAGTAGACAAATTATAAATGACCTATGACAGATGATCATTAAAGGCAACTTAGATATACAATAAACGTACATATGGCAGATGATAAATTACAAATATAATAGATTTATAAATGAGTTAAAATAAATAATATTTACTGTCATTTACTATCACGATCTTATGAAAAACATGTGTTAGATACTGATGACGAAATTGTTAGTTTATGGCCGACACTTAGAAAACAGATTAACAATGACAAGTGACTAAAGTAACGTATGACAAATGCTAATTTAAGTCAAACTACAAATACATTAAACTGACACATGACATTAGAGATTTATAACAGATTTATGACTAATACTATTTACTGTGATTGTTTATTACAATTTTGATTGTACTCAAGTTGATAGTTTATAGTTGACAGTTAGTTAACGGTTATATGACAAATGAAAAATGTCTCACGGCTAATGATAATTTAAGGCAAACTATAGATACATTAACAATGACAGATAACGGATAATAAATTTCTAGCTGGTTTACAATAAATACTATTTCAGTTATTTAAGGTATAAGTGTAAAAAGTGATGCTTTATTGCATGAACTGGCATTTAAAAGCGAGGAACGAGCGAGTTCTTTTAAAGCCAGGAGTGCAATAAAGAAACTTTTTACACGTGTGCCTTACAAAATTTTATCTTCGATCGTAAAGGATTTCAAAGAATATATTCTTATGAGTAATATTTTAATGTCATTTCAATAATTCAATTAATGAAAACATAACCAGTAAACAAGTTGCACAAATGTCGGCCGCCATTATTATTTATGGAAAAAATGTTCGCTTTATTGTAATCGCTCCGACTTGCATTAAATGAAATCTTCAGAGTTCTTAAATCTGCCATTTCGTTTTTATTATAAATTTTATTTATAGTTTATTAGTTATTTGTATCAATTAATAAAAAAATATGTTTTTCGTCGAAAATTTGTGTTATAATATATTCATCTGTCAAATTTGACATTTCTGTGCAATAAAAACAGTACGTTTTTATTGCACGGTAATGTCACCGTGCAATAAAAACGTAAAAAAGCACTAGTGCTTTAAAAAGCCACTTTTACAATGAAAAATGATGCAAAAAGCGTCTACTTTCTGTACGATCGTAGATAAACTATTTTTTTTTCTTGAATAATTTTCTCATTTATCTCTTGGTGAAACATAATGAAATAATAAGTAAATAATTGAACAACACTTAATTTGTTTCACTGATTTACCGTTATTAATAGTCTTGATTTTGCTATTAACATTTGAAAGTTGACAATTGTCAGTCAGCAGTTGTTAGATTATAATTAGTAATTAGTCAGACGACAGATGAAAAATGACAAGTGGTAAATTATAAATGACTCATGACAAATGATATATGTAGGCAAATTATAAATACATTAAGACATATGACAGATAACAGATTACAAATATCTGATGATCGAAAGTAGATTAATTTCTGATTTATAGATAAATTATCTTTACCTTCATGGATAGTTACGAATTAGTATTAATATTCGACACAGCTGACAATTGATAGACATCAGTTAGTTGACAGATCACAGATATGAAATGACAAGTACAAAATAAATGGCTCAAGACAGATTATGATTGCAGGCGAACTATAAATAAAATAAGCAGACAGATTGCAGGTGTCAGATTACAAATACCTGATGTCAGATAGTAGATTTAAAGCAGATTTATGATAAATAACATTTACTGGGGCAGAAAGATCTATAGCCTATACAGGTCTATAGCCCCAGTTATTATTGTTATGTATTATATTTGTCCAAATAAAGATGTATATATATATATATATATATATATATATATATATATATATATATATATAACATTTACTCTAATTAATAATAAAATATTATACTTGAAAGATGATAGTTTTTAGTTAAAGGATAAAAGATAACAGATAACTTATTAGTGACAAATTATACATGACTTATGACAGATGATAATTTTAGGCAAACTATAAACAGATTACAAATATCTGATGACCGATAATAGATTATTTGCTGATTTATGGATAAATTATATTTATTGTCGTACATGATTGCGAATTTAGTATTATAATTTAACAGCTGACAACTGACAGACAGTAATTGCTAATTAGTAAAATGACAGGCACAAAAGAATAAATGGCTCATGACAAATTATAAGTACAATAAAGTGGCAGATGATGGATGGCAGATTACAAATATTTAATGTCAGATAATAGATCTATTATAAATACTATTTACTGTAATTAATAATAATAGATGGTAATTGACAGACGGCAGTTATTCGTTTATGGTTGACAGATAATAGATGAAAAATAACAAGTGACAAATTCTGAATGAATCATGACATATGATAGGTAAACTATAAATATATTAAGCTGACAGATGACAAATTATAAATATATGATGACAGATAATAAATTTATAACTAGTTTATAATAAATACTATTTACTGTCATTGATAGTCCCGAGTTTTCTATTAACATATGAAAGTTGACAATTGACAGACAGCAGTTAGAATATTTTTGGCAGTTAACTGACATGAGATATGACATGTGACAAAGTATTAATTACTCATGACAATTGATAATTGTAGGAAAACAGTAAATACATTAAGCTAACAGATGACAGACAACAAATTGCAAATATCTGATGATATAATAGATTTATAAGTTGTATTTACTGATTTATATGATAGTATCTAATTCCACATGATATTTTTGTTAAAACACAAACTAATGAATTAGAATTTAAAATTTACAGAAAGGAAACTTCACAAATACAATCATACTGGATAATTAACCCAAACCAAATATAGTATAGTATAGCTTTTCTGTACAGACTAATAAATAGTCCATTAAATAAAAAGAACTACTCTGATGAGCTAAAAGTTATCAAAGTTATTGCGACAAAAGGCGGTTATAAGAATACGTTAATAGATAACTTATTGAAAAGGAAAAACAAAAATAACTTCTAAAATACATGTCGTGGATAAGACAACAACAAACTAACAAATGGTACAAAATCGGATTCGTTAATGAATTGTCACATAAAATTGTGTAGAGTTTTAGGGAATAAAATCAAAATAATTTGCATTTACCCATTATATATTGGCAAAATATTAATTAGTAGCAGAACAAATATAGACAATGACAAAAATTGTGGTATATATAATCTATTCTAGACAATGCGATGCATTTCACATTGGCCAAACAAGAAAGTCATTTGAAGTAAGACTCAAAGTATACAAAAAATCAATTGTGGATAACAAATACACTACAGGTTCTACAAAACGTTGTATTGAAGAAAACTTATTATTTGACATGAAAGGATTTAAAATCTTACGCTCAGGTAATAAAGGACGATAGTACTCTAAAGGAAAGCTTAGAAATAAACAAGGCAATAAAAACTAGAAAATTTATCGTAAATGATAACGATGAGATTTGTAAGTTCCCGATTATGACATTCCTTATTACCTGACTGTACATTTCTGTATTCTTCTTTGATATACACGCAATTGTCAAGACTACTTAGTTTAAATAAATAAACAGTGAAACAGAGCTAGCGTAAATTTTGTTATTTCTATATTTACAGTGGATAGATTGGTATTTAACAGTTGATACTTGATGCATGCAAAAATGAACATTGATAGTAGATAAAATATGAAAATTGACAATTGTAATGTAATCATTAAATGACATTGTTGAACACATGATAGGTTAATTTGTTAATTATTTTAATTGGCAATTGATAATTGATAAATGCCAGTTAGTAATTAAAAATTAATATTTGGCATTTTATATACTGAACAGATAATATTTTACAGTTGATATATTAACAGTTAGATATTCATATTCAACTGTTAATCGCCGATTAACTGTTTACATTTAAGTGTTGATGGTTTATAGATGACACTTGGTAGTTCATAGATGTCACATAAGAATTATAAATTAGTGTGTTGACAGGAATCAGTTAGCAACTAATTTATATATGTTAAATAAATTAATAATTCCCATTTTTCAACTGGTAGCTGTCAACTATTTGTATTTTACTGCTGCTTCTAAACATTTGACATTTTTTGGTTAATAGATTTAACTTAATAAAATACTAACACAGTATATGGTTTAAAAATAGTTTTATTATTCTACGAATGAATCAGTTTTCAACAAGTAATAGCCTCGTCAATCCAATATTTGATAGTTTTAAAATAACATTCAAGTATTAACATTTTGCTATTGATAGCTGATATTTTAGAAATAACATTTTGATTTATATTTGACGAATAACAATAAGTTGTTGGTTAAAAGATAGTCATGTGTAGTAAATAATTGACAATTGCCATTTTATTATTGGAATTTGATAGTTGATACTTGACGTTTAACAGTTAGAAGTTAATACTTGATATTAAGCCTATCTACTGCTTAATATCAAGTCTAAACTTCTTATGTCAGATAAGTATTGTAATCCCCGAAGTAAAAGCCTACATCGTTAATACACGAGTTAAGAATTGTTAGTTATTGACAGGTATCAGTTAGCATATAACTGTTAACTAACTGATATCTATCAACCAACTACTAATTCATTTCTATAAATCGTCAAAATTTTACTACTGCTGGTTGACATTTAAAGGTTAATAGTTTTAAAATAACACTTAACAATTAGCGTTGTACTGTTAATAGCTGTTAGTTGACAGATGGTAACTGTTAGTAAATAACTGACAGCTGGCACTTTACTGTTGGTATTTGATATGTGAAAGTTGATATATGGTAGTTTGAGGTTTAAATTTTGTATTAGTTAATAGAAAGGCAGATAATAATTAATTTTTGTCAAGTATCCTAAAGCTTGGCTCTCTGATATATGGCAGCTAACTATCAATTTACGAGTATCATAACTTTACTGCTGCTGGTTGACATTTGACATTTGAAATTTGAAGGTTAATAGTTAGACAATATTAGCATTGTTTGTCGAACTCATATTCTACAAACTTGCAGTTGTTAATTGCCAGATTGTAACTGGTAGTGAATAATTGACAGTCGCCATTATATTGTTGGCATTTGGTAGATTATAGTTGTCGTTTGACTGTTTGAAATTTAAATTTTGTATTTACTACTTTCATTTGCCTTTTTATAATTGGTACTTACGTTGACAAAAGATTTTCCTATTAAATTATAACATTTGGCTCATGTCAGAGATGTCAACAGGCA
This sequence comes from Ontholestes murinus, assembly GCA_963969525.1. NCBI lineage: Eukaryota > Metazoa > Arthropoda > Insecta > Coleoptera > Staphylinidae > Ontholestes > Ontholestes murinus. The sequence goes on along the minus strand of OZ018390.1, from coordinate 70,210,853 downwards.
TTTTTAGAAATAATTTGTTTCTGTAACTTATGTCGTTTATCATTTCTCGTATAAGACTTTTTCAAATTCTCTTGTCACTCCCAGAATAATTCTTTTTTTTTTCTTTTCAAGAAAAAACCTTAAAAACAAAAACAACATTAAACACAATCTCATCGTACCTTTTTCTATGATTTATATCTTATATCTTCCTTATCCAAAGTTTCTTGTACTCGTATTTATGTATTCCTTTCTCTATATTATCTTCGGTGGCTCTTTCCCTCTGTTATTATTATTATCTAGCTGCTTTGCTATTCTACCTTTAATTTCTTTTCCTTTTTTTATTAATTTCGACCTCATCCTCTTCTTCTCTCTCTCATTTTTTTTAAATTTTCGTTCTTTGTCTTTATGTTATATCATGATTATGTTAATGATATAACATCTATTTTCTCTATTTTCTCCCTCCCTTACTAACTGTCTCTTAACTTATTTGATTTTAAAGCTTTCTGTGTCTTTGGCATTATTTATTGAATTTCTCTCTTATCAAAATTTTGTTTCAAGTCTTTTATACTTTATTTACTCTTCGCTATTTTTTTTTTTGGAAAATGTTCTCTTTGTAATTTCTTACATTTTCTATTTCTGCTGTCATCAATTTTTCTGTCCTAATGTATTAACATTAACTGAGAACTGGAGATTTGTAACTTCTTAACATTCGGTTTGGGACGAATGGCTTAGCTCTGATGGTGAATGTCTTAGGATAATAAATTGATGCACAGCAGAGGATTAGGGAGGTATGAAAACATGCATTCAGCATTATCGGTGACGACAATTATTGGTTACATAGTTATCAGCTACAATTGAAAGTAAACATAAAGATGTAGATTGGCAAATATAATGAAGTGAAGCAAAAACATTATATGAGAAATTGGATAGTGATTAAGTTAAAGACGTCAGGAACAAGATAAACAACGTTCAGTAGAATAAATTTAGTACAATAGAATAGTTGGAGTATATCATGGTGGAATGCGCAAGACAAGTTAAGGGAACGCAGGAAAATGTGCTTTGTTTGATGAAGAATGTCGTCACGCAGAAAACAAAGCGATAAAATTAATAAGTGAATGCATATGGAGTGAAGGAGCATGACCCAGGCGAAAATTGATCATTTGTATAAATGAATCGCAAATGTAGAATATTTCGAAATGAGAGAAAAGAAAAAGACGGATTTGAGTGACATTGCAAGAATAGGAAAAGAAGTCTAGATAGACAAATATGAAGGTTATGTGATAGAATGTTAAGAAAAGTGATGGAAGATTGCAAAGAGAAAGAGGTAGAAATGGCTTTCGTTGAAGTAAAAAAGGAAAATTAAGTATGGATAAATTGTAGGGGTAAACGTGACGGGAGAAAAAAAAGGTTTAGTTAACCGTTAAATTAAAACCTGGAGATGGGAAACAAAAATTCCGGTATTAGGAAAAGTGGTCAATATCTAATTGGTATACAAAGAAAAAGGTAAAACTGATATATATATATATATATATATATATATATATATATATATATATATATATATATATATAACTAAAATGGTATACCAGTAATGAGTATAGGGTACAAAATTGCCGCCAGTTAAGTGAAGAAATGACTAGTAAAAGAAGTTAAAAATAGTGGAGTGCTACCAGAAATTCCGCAGGGTTTTAGAAGAAGGAGGGATATAAGAGATCAGAACAGCTAGTTTAAAATTTAGAATAGTTAGATCATGGAAAAAAACGTACCAATTTGGGTATACAAAAAAAGAAAGGAATTGAAAATTCATGAAACGCCAAGATGTATTGGAAGACGAAGATATAATGACATGATTAAAATGTAGCAAAAAGTTTGCTAAGATAAAAGTGTAACAGTTAGCTCAGTGGGAAGAAAAAGTTCACCTTGGCAAGACTTTTGGATTATGCTTTATTTTTTATTACATAAAGTGTTTGTTTGTTTTTAGCAGCAAAATCATCAACAATTAGCAATTAAAGTTATCATGTATATGTAGGGTGGGTGGGTGGCTCCTATCCCACCCTCCTATCAGTAAAACATAAGCGAGGGTTTTAATTACAAGTTGTAAATTATAAATAAACACAAAATAATTGCAATTTCTAGAGATATGTTCATACAAATTTTTCAAATAATTTTTGATGATGTTTTACTGATTGAAGGGTGGGATAGAGACCACACACCTTACATATACATATAAATTTCAATTACTGACCGCCCTGTGATTTGGAGTAAAATAAATTACACAACTTTTTGATTAAAAAAATTCAAAAGGTAAATTTGAGTGAGTAAATTAATAAAATTTGTATGTATGATGATTGGAATTTAAAGTTATCATGTATATGAAGGGTGGGTGTGTGAGCTCTATCCCACCCTCCAATTAGTAAAACATATGCGAGGGTTTTAATTGAAAGTTGTAAAATATAAACAAACACAAAATAATTGGAATTTTTAGAGGTTTGTTCATACACATTTTTTATATAACTTTTAATGTTATTTTACTGATTACATGGTGGGATAGAGGCCACCCACCCAGCCTACATATACATATAAATTACAATTACTGATCGTCAGGCGGTTTGGAGTAAAATAAATTACAAAACTTTTTGTATGAAAAGAAAATTCAACAGGTATTTTTATTTCATTTTTCTTGAGTTATTAAACAAATTTTCAATGAATTCTAAAACTATTCAGTAATTTATCTTTATCTAATTTTAATGTTACAGATTTTTTGAAAAAATTCTTAAAATATATGAATAAAAATTTTTTGAAAAAATCTGTAACATTAAAATTAGATAAAGATACATTACTGAATAGTTTTAGAATTCATTGAAAGCTTGTCTAATAACTCAAGATATACATTTATTATGGAATTTTATCTTCTAATGTGCGAAAATTTTCTTTGATTATTCTATTATTTTCCAGCAACCAGTTCGAGTTTTTTTACTCTTCTGGATACTTTTCAAAGAAATTCTTTCCTCGCTTAAGAAGTTCTTTTTTATTAGCTCAATTTTTAAACCATTTTTGTTAGTTTTATAGTAGTAGTAGTAGTAGTGTTAGGCTATCGACCACGTGGTCCTTCCGCCATGTGTCATTTGTGTGTGTGTAAATGAGCTTGTTACTTTAAAGGATCGCCCCCGTCACTCTAAAGCACCACTAATTGTATCCCAATTGTGAATGGTACCGGTCACCCATCCGACTACTGACCCGAATCATTAGTTTTATAATTTTCCAACATTTTCTCAATTTTTTTAACTTCTTCAGAAATCTTTTTTCCAGTTTGCTTAAAAGCTTTTAAAACTCTTCAGCAATTTAGCTTTCAGATATTTTAAATTTCATACTAATTTGAGAGTTTTAGAATTTCCCACAAATTCAACAAAAATTTTATTTACGGAATTTACCAAAACCTTTCTTTTTCAGAAATTGACGTATTTGAGTGACATTGCAAGCATAGGAAAAGAAAACAAAAATTTTATTTACGGAATTTACCACAACCTTTCTTTTTCAGAAATTTGTCTTAAAATGTACAAATGTTTTCTTCTAAAGGTTTTAATAATTTGCATTATTTTTTCAGTTGTTTTTTTCCTGGCTATATAAATTTCTCTTCAAGGAAAATTTTCTTCAAAGTTTCTAAAAAATGCTTTCAGATTTATAAAATCCATTAATTCAAGAGTTTTAGCATGTTCTAGCATTTATTTTAAAAAGTCCAATTATTCTTGCTTAATATTAAAGAAAATTTTCAAATACTTTTTTCGTTGGGAATTTCTCTTCCAATTTGAGAAAATTTCTGTTGTGGTGACTAGTAATTTGCTTTTCCATCTCTTTTTCGTAATTATTACAATATATGTTAGAGATACTCTAATGAAATTCTCTTCCAAGTTGGGAGTATTTTTTTATTTCTTAATTTTTCAGCAACTATTTTTTTCAAATTTTCGTCGAATAATGTCTACCATTTCTTGCTTTATACAAGCCAAATTTTCCAGCAATTTTAATAATTTATGAAAATATTGTTCAATGACTTTAATATATTGTAATTTATTTAACATTTTCAACATTTCAATGTTTGATTCTTTGCGCACGTTAACTTTTATCGCTTGCATTGTTAATTTCAATTTAAGTAAATTTAATTGTTTTCTGTTAAAACTTTTAATAATTTTGGCTGCTTTTCCATTAAAGTGTTCTATGTTTTTAAAGCCACATTAAATTATTATTCGGTTTATTATAGTTTAAAGCAAAGATAGATATTGTATTCTAAAATATCTGTCTTTGCTTTAAACTATAATAAACCGAATAATAATTTAATGTGGCTTTACAAACATAGAATACTTTAGATCAATATTTATTCTAGCGTACTCTTGACCTACCACAATAGTCAGTACAATGGACTATCGTACTCCTGACCTATATTAATAAACAAGGTATTAACCTAGGTCAAGAGTACGCTAGTTTAAGCGTACATATTATTAAAGTTCAAAAATATATTTTCTAACCAATATGTTAAATTTATTAGCAAATTTATTTTTCTTATTGATTCACATTCTTTTCCATCTTAATTTTTTCAGAGATTGGAATGATTTTGGAAATTTTCAACCATTTATTTATTTTATTTAATCTTTTGTCTCCTTTCTTAAAAAAATAGATATAGAAACAAATTCATTACAATATGCATACGTAAACTTTTGGATGATGTGCTAAGTTTATTTTGGGTAATATTTAAAAATGTATTTTATCGATAATTTCTTAATACGTTGTTGTTAATTTTAACGCTTTTCTTTTGTTCAATATTGCTGAACTAAATGTCCTTGTTACTAACAGGACTTCCATTATTGCTTATGTATTTAATATTAGTTTCTGTCTAATATAATAATAAATTTTAATTGAAAAAAGAATCTGTTATATGAGGTACCTTAAGTGAAATAATAAAAGCATCTACCTTTATTGCATTCTTATTTTACAGTCTACGGAATAATTCCATAATTTCATACCAGGTATAAGTATTCTTTGGGGATTTGTAATTATGTGCACTTTATATCATCCACCGGGATTTTATTTCCTTTCAAGTCGCAGTCGGTGTGCATTAAGGGTGAGCGAACCATTAAAGCAAATTGCAGCGGTGCGGAGACGCCGTCCTCCATTCGATTTCTTGTTTCTTCCTCGTGCATTTTTTTTTGCTCTCCTGCTACTCCTGCCTGCGTCGTTCGGAGCCCGCGGAACGGGCGTGCAGGCATCCGTGAAAATATTCAGGTGACTGCAGTTGTAAATCAGAGTTTAATTCGGCACGCGTGATTAGAATGTGACTTCGAGAAGGCGCTTTGACGTCGGGAATAATATTGCACTTGTGCGACTGCCTGCGGGGTGGATTTCATCGGGAAATCAATACCAAACAGTACAACATCTCCGGCGACTGCGACTGAATCTTATCTCCGATGCGCGCCTGCTGCTTATGACGGATAACAATGTGGAATTTAATCACGTTCACTCATATGCTATGACTGCGCGACCTAGGGGGTGAAGGTATCTCCGTGGTAACCGAGTGGTATTTATTTTGGTGCGAGGTTTAGTTGGCAAAAACATAAATCCTGGACGCGAATATATTGCATCAAATTCCTATTCTCATCCTACTGGAATGTTTCACTCCATAGTATAGGTTTATTTAATTACTGCGTACAGCCAATGTATAAATTTACTAACCAAATGAACAAATCAGACTTTTCAGAGAAACTGAAGAAGAGAATCAATTACTTGTTATCAAAAAGAAATTAAAATACTTAATGAGGCTTCAGCAGAAAATCAATTTTAAAACATAGAGAAGAAGTACTTCAAAGTTTTCCTTTTATTCATCAAACATCATAAGAGGAAAATATCTAAAAATATTTTACTAAATGAAAATATGATATAGTTCACAATAAAAATGAGTACCTGAAAAAAGTTTTTAAAATATTTACCCTGAAAAACACATTACTACTACTCATTAACACTGATTTGTTTAGGATATTTTGTTGAAATGAAGTAAATAAGTACTTTCAACCATGTTTTAAAAATAAAATTACTGTTCATTTACGTTTACGTTATCTATTCACTTATCTCTATTATGAAACGCATTTAAACATACTGTATATATGTATGTTCATGTAAAACTATGCAAAGCTCATGGTTATTTGATACAGCCCGCCATTGTTTACCATAATCTACGGATGGAATTTTCTTAGGAGGGCGGGGAGCGTGGTGTGGGTGGTGTGTTGGAAACGTTATCTCTATGGCTTCCTGCGCATATGTAAAGGTTCCGAGGAGTGCCTTTAATCTTATTTATAAACAAGTTATATGTTTAATATTATGCGAGCACTTATATGTATATTATGACTTGTTCGGGAGTTTATAGTTAAAGTTCGCAGCTTTTATAAATTTAGTAAGCTTCTTTGGTGGCAGTTGCTGCGTTGAGGGACTAATTATCATATTACGACAGCTCGAGTTTTGTTTGTGTTGATAATGCATTGTGCTTAAATGCAGCAGTACTTATGATGCCGATAAGCATAAACGATATTTTTTGTTCAATATATAATGCACAATTAAAATGAGTACAATAATATTTTCTAGATCACAAAGGTATATTATTGTAACAAATTAATCAGCAATAATATACAAAAGAAATCTGATAGTAACAAATATTTACAGCTAGACATAACCATAAATAAATACTTATTAAAGTAGATATTATTAAAGTATGTATAACGCTAGAAGAGAAATACAAAATTATATAACAGATATAAAATTTAATTATTCTTCTTGTTGTTATTTATCTTTAACTGGGATCAGATACTTTTCTTTCTGCAACATATATAGCTGCATTTGTGATATTGAACTCAAGCTCTAATAATAATCTTGATTAGAAATTAAAAACACTTGGTTTGTTTCACACTCTAATAATAAGTTTTTTTTTTCAGTTATCATTACAATAGTTCCTTAAACATATTTATTTGTTATCATTCTAAAGTGCGTGTTATTGTTAGATCAATTTGATATTATTGACGGGGTTAAATATAATATCATTAATCGGCTAAACTCAATACAATTAGGCAAATACCGATAATGGCAATGTCGCTCTTGTTTCTCATAATTGTAATCCAACCGCAATAAGGGATATAATGAGATATTGTTATCTACCGCACCGAAAATGGCGTTTGATCACAATAACATTGGTCACACGATTAACGCTTTGATAGACCGAAATTCTCAACTAAACCGACGTCAACAACTATATCCATTATCGATCATCGAACATTAATTATTTTAAAACTTTAGCGATAATAGGAATAGGCATCAATGAAGTCATTAGCCATTAATAAACCCGTTTAGATCGTAGATAAATATTAAGAATTATTAATAATATATTACACCGTCAAGATCATAAATTGGTATTTCACGATGTGTACGAAGTAATTTGTTATCAATTAAGTGGGCAATAAAACCAATAAAAGTCCCGATGAGAACGCGCAGATGTCTCGGGGGCAGTATTTAAAAATTGCGACGCTATTATGGAAATCCGTGAGGTTCGTCTTTGTCCTTAATCAAATTTATATGGAGGAACAATAAACCCGGCCTCCCTTTATTTTCCTTTTATGATGGCATTTTTCACTCGAGTAAAAACACTTAAAAAATATCGATGGGCCGATTTTTATGGCGCCCTTCTAACATCCGCGCAATCGGAGAATTTCGATGGCGATGCGAACGGTTAAGGTCGGTGACGGCCATTAATTTTACTGATTTTTTTTTGTGTTGTTGTTGTAGAAGCTTACATTTCCCTAATGGACTAGTTGTTTTCTTATAATAATAATAATAATAATGGATTTCGCTCTTTTATTTGAGAAATAAATATAAATTTGTAGAGCATCAAGATTATGAAAAGTACCAGTTACAATTGCTTCTCCAAACATAAACTTTTCGCCAAGATATGGCAAAATAAATTATTGAATTTACAGGGTCTTGTTGCAATTGTACCAGCTCATTAAGATCAATAACTTAGACAATCGCCAAATCCGCAGAATTTTGTGTTAAATCAATAAATTGTAGCTGACGTTCTCATCGTAAACCACCTGTTAAATAAATGGCTTAGCATAATAGAAGACTTTTCAGATCCCATTGGTAAAGGATACAAATAAGAAAAAGGAATCAGCTGACTACGTTCTATGCTATTACACGGCCATAACAACAAGAAGAAAGATCCCGAACGGAAAATCATGTCAAAAACCGCCCAAAAAAATTTTACTTGGGCCAAAAGTATATCGTGACTAAAAATCTAGTCCCCCTAGTATAATTAAAGTATGTATAATGGATCTATGTGGGGATGAATTTAAATTTCGACAATTGTTTTGATAACAACATTAATATAATTTGTGAAGAGGAGCTTGATAGACAAGATTTACCCACAAGAACCGAGTGTAAAGGTCTGCCCTCTAGTTGGGTCAATGAAATATCATTTCAAACAGAACTACATATCGGAGAAGGAGATGATGAGGATTACTTCAATGGCAAAAGAGAAAAAGTACTCGGAGATTTCTGGAATTTCTTTGAACCTCTCTTCAACCTCTTTGAAGTAAATGTAAGTCCACAAGACTACCAAATGTTCAAGGAGAAGAAAGAAATAACTGGCTTGCTGCGATAGTGAAGTTTTTGCGTAATAAACTTAAAAGTAATTAATCAAGAAGATCTTCAAAAGGAATTTAGATTTGAGTTGTGGCAAGAGATAAAAGAATTAGAAGAAAAATTATTCGGTGGTGGCTTATCTTCGGAAGAGGAAATGGCAATACTATACAGATTGAAAGCGCTGAGAGGGCTAAAATTGAAACTTCATATGTTGGGCTATCACAGCTTTTGCTGATAATTTATAATCTAACTAACAGCTAAAGAAGAAACAGATGAAGCATAAGATTTAAAAAAAGCACAGAAAAAAACATCATTAGAAGCAGTTAAAAAAGTTCATGAAGAACTAGAAATAAAGATAGATGAAAGAGGAAGTTTACCATTTTAATTAATATCTACATTTATATCTGTTCTAAATCAATGCTTTAAACATTCATATTAATTTTATTATCAAATTTTCTGCAAATTTAATTCCATTATTCAATCCCGTCTATATGTTTAAAGAAGACAATTTACTTCAACTTGCTATATTTTAGCATTCATATCTTCTAATGTTTAGTATACCCTTAAGATTATTAAAACTAAAAAAATTTGAATTAAATCCTTAACCCTAAGCATTTATAGATTTTAAAGATAAACTAAATAAAAAGCTATTGAATAAACCTAATATCATACATTCAAAATAAATGTTTTACATAGTTAATCATATCTCTAAAACACTAAAAGTTTTCAGTTAACTCTTACTCCTGTATTAATTAAATTAATCAAATTAAATTTCTAGAAATTGAAAAAAGAAGTTTTGTATTATATCCTTAATCGTAAGCGCTTGTAAAATTAAAAAAAAAACTAATTAAATATCCTTTTAATTAATTTAATGGTGTAAAATATCATTCAAAATATTAATTTTTACAAATTTTGGCATATCTATAAAAAAAATAAAGTTTTACTTTGCTCTTATGTCTGTATTAATTAAGTAAAAGTTCTATAATAAAAAGTTATAGAATTAGATAACAGAAAAATACAAAATTTGTAAAAGGAATGTTTGAAAACAATTTTTTTTAAATCCTCTCACTTCTAATTTGAAGTCAGATTTATAAAACTTTACAGCATTTTTTTCTTTTATTTCTAACTTTATTCTATTGATTAATTAATTGCCTTGAAAATTCTAAAATTTTATTTTGACAATTTTTTAAAGACATGCTTAAAAAATAACATTTTTAAAATAAAATTGTATAAGAAATTTTTTGAAAACAATAATAAAAACAATTTCTCAATTTCAATTTACATTAGATAATCATAAAATTTGTAAAAGAAATTTCCTAAAACAATTTTAAAAAATCCTCTACCTTTTAATTTTCATTCAGATTTATAAAATTTTACAGCATGTTTCAATTTACATTAAATTATAAAATTTGTAAGAGAAATTTTTGAAAATAATTTAAAAAAAAAACCTCTCACTTTTAATTTTCATTCTGATTTATAACATTTTATATTATGTTTTTCTTTTATTTCTAACTTTATGTTATTAATAAATAATAAAGACATTTTTAAAAAGTTCTAAAGAAGGAACGGCATTTTCAAAACAAAATTGTCAAAGGTATTTTTTCAAAACAATAATTAAACAAAAATCTGTCATTTTACGAAATATTTTTCGTGGTTTTTCTAATTATTAGTGAATTTTCTACAACGTAAGGAGAAATTTACAGCATTTTTTTCTTTGATCTCTAACTTTCTTTCATTAATGAAGATACCTTTAATATTTTTGATTTTTAATTCAAGAAAAACAATCATAGAAAATATAAAATCTTTAATTTTAGAAATATCGAAGTAAAAATAATGTTAATTTAGATAAATTATAAAGCAGGGGCAACTGCTGTAAAGTTTTTAAGTTTCTAAGAAGCTCCTACTAGAAATGGTAAGTAAAGACTTAAAATAGTTTTCTAAATTTTCTTGAAAAATTAATAAAACCAAATATTAAATTCTAACAAAATAAAACCAAAAAATGCTAGTAGAATACATTTTGTAAGTTGTAAGTTTATTTTGCCTATTTGTAAGTCATGCTTAAAAATTTAAAACTAGGAACAAAATTAATAAAAAAAGTGAAGGATTTTTTTTTTTCAAAACAATAATAAACAATTCTGTCAATTTCAATTTACATTCAGGTTTCTAAAAGTTCACAAAATGTTTTCCTTTGATTTCTAACTTTGTTTTATTAATGGAGATATTCATTTTGAATATTTTCATTAGAAAACCAAATTTAAAAAACAAATTGACAGAAAATGTAAAAAAATTTAAATATGGAAAAAAAAAGGTTGGAAATATTGATAAATTATAACAAACACTCCTGGATATTAATAAACTTTTTAAGTTTTAAGTTTTTAAAAACCTCCGACAAGGAAAGGTAAGAATAGTTGTGAGTAAGTTTTTTTTTTTACGTTAGAAAAAGTAAAAAAAAATGGATAAACTATGGAAATACTAAAGAAGTATTAAAGTTTTAAAACAAGGTTTCTAAAAAGCTCGGACTAAATCAGGTAAGAAAATCCTCAAAACATTGTGGCCAACGTTTTTAAATTTGATGAAATTAAATATCTTGATTCTTAAGTGTTTTGCTCTATGATTTTACATCTTTACTCTTCTTTCTTATGTCTTACATTTTCAGATTTGAATTCTTACTCTTAAATCTTTAGGGTTAATCTTCAATGTTGATACTTGAGTGTTGAGTTATTACTCTTTTATTTTTTTTACTTAATAAATCTTTATTATTTTATAATCTTTTTATTCCTTTTAGTTTAGTCTCAATGGTTTAGTTGTGTATTGTTAGTTAGTTAATATCTAAATGACTAAAAAGCCTTTTAGAGATTGGGTTTGATTCTGTAGACGAAACTGAGGTTATTTACAAATACATATATGACTTATCCCAAAAATTGTTAAATCTTTAAAAGACGTAAAATTAAAATAGAATTCAGTACGAGAAATGCATGTTATAAATAGCTGGAATTTAAAAGAGACCTAGAGGTATGGCAAAGTGATTCAATTTCTGAACTCCAAAGAAGAAGAATTTTGCGCCAATATGATATAAAATATTTTTCAAAATTGAAATCCGTGAGATTCTCTTGAATTAGACGATGAACTTCTAAACTAAAGTTTGGAATAATAATATTGATTTGGAGGAGATCCAGAATATCCGATTAGTAGAAACTCCTGATTAGAAGTGAAAAATAAAATTTTAGGGCAACACGAGAACATTCTAAAATATTTTCTAAAATTGAAATCCGCGTGTTTCTGTCATATTAGATAATGAACTTCTACTTCATTATATATCATAAATCACTAATGAAACACTTTTATAATTTGTTTGTGTAACTGGAACTTTATCTAGTGACTAAGTATAAAATATATTTACAGAAATAAATGAGATAAAATTTGATATTTCGATAAATATTAGGTTATGTAGAAGACTAATAATTGGAACTGTAGATGACATAGATTAAACAGCGTTACAGCCTTACAGCACTTCTACCTGGTTAGTTATCTTGTGCTAATACTCTACTACTAGTATGATTCCAAAAAGTCAAGTTCATTGGTAAGGTCAATAAATTTTCTAGGAAGCAATTTCCTGTACCGTTCTGGCGTTATCTCCATTTCTTCGGTTAGGAGTAGTCTGATGGTAGCCAGTACTACACGCACGCATAGGAAATATACTCTGCCAATTCACATAGTCTAGAAGTGGTGTTGTCAACTATACCTATCTTGTGAAGGTGGTACTTCACTTGGAAATGTCTTTTAAGAATATTCGTGACCAATCTTATCTCGCTTTTAGTTGATTTAGTAGATGACGTAAGCTGCAGTAAATTACAAAACACAGCTGATCTATTCAAAAAATTGTAAACGCTCTAACAGTGCCCAAAATTTAGAGAAGGTCCAGAGAATTGAGAAACTTATTCTAATAAAAAAGGAGGAAAAGATTATTTCGTATTAGACACTAAATGACTACACCATATCAAGTCTGGAAGATAGCAAAATTACTAGAAATGTTTAGGAGTTTGATTTTAATACTGAAAATCGAGTGTTCTATATTAAAATCAAACTCCTAATAAAGGGGGAGAAAGGAAATTGCTAGTTAACATGAGTAAATATTAAAATATTTGTAAGAATCAAAACAGTAAATCTACGGAGCACTGATGAAAAGTATATTTGCATATCTAAAGTAATAAAAAGGATTCAGATTTATTATTTTGGTGAATATTTAGTTATTGGAAGTTCTTGAAAAACTGAAAGAACTTTAAGTAACTTCGGTCACTTTATTATTATGTTAGCAACCCATTTGAACTTATGGTAGATAACACTGCTGCAACATTTCTTTAGTCTTGCCAAGGAAATAAATTCAGCCTTCTAGTAATGAATAGCTTTAATAATTTAGTTGATATGCAACTTAATTTCAATTGAAAATACATTAACAATCAAGGAGTGGATGTGTTGTTTCCCAGTTACCGTATATTTATATTTGGAAGAAAATTTGTATCTAATCTGTTTAAAGAAATAAACAGAATAGCCAAAATATACTACCTTCCAAATCTTCTACAAATAGCGATTAACGGTACCAAATTGCAGTTTGTAGATGGTTTAGAATGTAGTATCTGACCATCGCAGATATAATCAATCAATCGTCGGTTATCTCATATGTATCACTTGTCATTCATAATCTATCATCTTCTTATATGTTATCTCTCATATGTCATTTTGTCATCTGTCATTTTAAAATATGTCATTTTGTCATTGATTATCTCAATCTATCATTATATATTATCTGTCAACTGTGACCTGTAATTTTGTCATCATTTTATTATGTCATCTGTCATTTTGTTTATTTATTTATTTATTTTACGAAACCTAAAATTCTTAACGCATTCTTGTTTATTTAAGATATATGTTCAGAAAATTTTAATTTATTGTCCAAAATTACTTCCAAGTCTTTAATTTAAAATGCTCTTATCAAATTGTGCTTATATTGTCATGTAATTTGAAATCTGTCATCTGTCATTTCGCATCTGCACCTGTTATATGTTATCCATCATTTGCCATCTGTAATTTTGTCATCTCCCATATGGCATATGTTATTTCTCATTTGTAATCTGTCATCTGTCATTTTATCATATATCATTTTGTCGTATGCTATGTGAAATCTGTCATCTGTTATCTGTTATTTGACATCTTTACTTTGTCATCTGTCCCCTGTTATATTAACTGTCGTCTATCACCTCTAATTTTGTCATCGGCCATATGTTATTTGTCATTTGTAAACTGTCATCTGTCATTTTGTCATATTGCTTCTGTCATTTTGTCATCTGTTTATTTTATGTTTATTTGACATTAGCTTTCTCTTTATATTCATATGTATTTTACAATAGACAAATATTATACAAAACATCTTCCACTCTAACCCTTGTTTCTGATAGGCGGTCGGAATATTTCTTGCTTTCTATTTACTATTAATATTTGCCTTAATTTAGGCTTATTTTCTATCTTAGCATTTGTCACGTTTCTCTGTTTTTTCCTGTTCTGGTATCTTCTCTTGTGCTCTTATCTATTTTGCTCTCTTCTACTCTGTTTTATACTGTTTGCTTTCTTTTAGTATTCTTTCTTATGCTCAGTTTCTTTCTGCTCTGCTCTCTTCTGCAATGCTGCGTTCTATTCTGCTCTGTACTGCTTTGCTCTACTGTCTTCTACTTTGCTCTGATCTGTTCTGCTTTGCTCTTTTCCGCTCTGCTCTGCTTTTCTATGTTTTGTTTTTTTCTGTTTTTGTTTTCTATTCTGCTCTGTTCTCTGCTCTGATTCATCTCTAATATATGATAAAAGATTAATTTTATTTAATTTTTTTTTCAAGGTGACTTCCGAAATTTTTTTATGTTCTCTAAAAAAATGAACTCTAACTTTAAATTTTAGAAATCTTGAGTTTCGTGGAAAGAAATTCTCATAATTTCAAAAGAGAATTTAAAATTACACCTCATCTAACTATTGGTAGAAAATTCTAGGAACTTAAAAAAAAGAAAAACTACACGAAATTTTTCTGCATAATTTTAGAAATCTGAAGAAAGTTTCATTTTTTTTTGACTGGAAGAAATACTGTAGAAAAGTTTTGATAAGATAATGTAAAGTTTGAAGGATGAAAGAAAAAATGCTGAAAATATCCAAAACTGTTGAAAAAATAGAATCTTCAAAGAAATAAATCGAACAAATTTTGTAGGAAATTTCTCGAAATCTGCAAAAAAAATGCTGAATAATTCTAAGAAAAAATTTGAGAGAACTTTTAAAGGAAATTTCCGCAATTTAAAACATTTTGTTACATATTAATTTACAGAAGGAAGTCTTTGAATTTATATTTAATAATTTCAGAATCAAATAATGACAAACTATAACAAACATCTGCGGTTATGGCATGAGTATTTTATACACAACGACGTAGTTGCCCCAATCCAATGAAATATACTAAACAAAATTATAAAAAGGATCAATAAAGTAGTTTACTAGTAAAATGTATTAAAATCCTTCAGTTTGTTGTAGTCTTCTAAATTCAAAAACCACTTCGACGTGTGTTAATTTCAATTGTTTATTTTCTTATGTTAACAAAAATATAATACATTTCCTGCCCTGCTGGATCACAATGTACTTTAGAGAATTTGTAGTTTATAACTTAAATGTATTAATAAAAGAGTCGATTTCAAGTATCTTCTGATACTTTCCTGAAATGTTATGTAATGAAAGAGATGTAAATATCAAAAGGAATTACTGGTGGCTTCAGAAATATGTTAAAGGTTTATATAGGTTATAATCCCAAAGATATACTTTAAGAAGTGTAGTTTAATTAAACATTGATGATCAGTAAATACTACAATTGAAAAGTACTGCAAACAAAATTTAATCTAAGAGAATATATGGTTGCCATATATAACTGAATGGAAGAACACTTAGAGATTGTAATAAACCGAAAGATAATTCAAATATTGTCATGCGATTTTTTTTCATAGAACATAGAAAAGGAAGGGTTTGAGTGGAAGAACATAAGTTTTGTTTGTGTACTTTGCTCCTGCTTTCTTCGCCGAAAGGTATGTATTTTTAAAGTATTTTTTATATATCTAATTTTCAAGAAAGGACACCAAAGATGTAAAATTAGAACACGTGACTTATACATGAGTTTTCCAACGCTCTATCAATTGGGCCATTCGGGCACTGTAGTGAGCACTGAAGTTCTCGTCTACCACATATGCATATGCAATTTGCTAATTTGCACAGTTTTCTACAGAGTTAACATATAAGCACGAGGCCGATTTGAGAAGTTGCAATATATATCTTTCTAAATAAAATACACATTGTGAGAGTGCTGAATATAAAAATGTATTAAAAATTTTACCATATAACTCAGAAATAACATACAGAATGTTTATGTATGTTTATATTCTAATTGATTATCTTATTCGTTGTCGAATGTGGTATATTTTACAAATATTATATTATCACAATAAATAATTTTACCTTTATTGTTCACAAAGGTTCTAAATATTTTACTCAAATAATTTACTCTGTGGTTATCACTGCACATTTCTGCGTCAGAATTTTATATTATATTAGACTAGAGAGCTTAGTAATAAATATATATACATTTTGTAAAATAGAAACTGAAAAGTATCCACCCATAAATAAAATATCGCAACTACTGACCCTTGCAGACGTGACTGGTGGGGGGGGGGACGAAAAATGCCTCATGGAAATATCAGCGATTAGATTATCGCCGGACGTCCCTAATCGAATGTAGCGTCGATAACTCGGCCGAGTGTACCAAGTTTGGCATTTATTCAATTTGCTCTATCGGGATTGACAATATTATCCAATCATTACCCATTGAGCACATCCCAGTTACGTTGCTGCACCGCCACGTCGCCCTATGTCACCCATTATCGATCCGCCAGTTTAGTACCGCCGAAATTGGCGACAGAACTGTTTACCTCTGATTTACAATGCGCCGTAATTAGATCGTCGTAATCCATGCGTGTTCAATACCAATCGCTCGGAAATTGTTATGACTGTAATTATTCAAATTTCACAAAATATTTATTGCCCATTCATAATTCATGCTAATTATCTACCTTTATTAGCTCACTTTAATAGAGTAATAGTCAATAAAATTATTTTATATTATCCTTTTCGCCAAGAGAAAAAGTTATTTCTTTCTTATTTTGTATCTCTTAGACATAGTACTAATATATTCCTGAGCATGCTCAAGATATATTTGAGGGTATACTAAGAGTTGTTTATTGAACAAGTTATGATCGAAATTACTTATCCACCCCAATCATTAATAGTGTTTAATATTAAATGGAAATAGGTGTGAATACGCCATTAATAAATGATAATGTGCGCTGATTTATTAAGTTAGCAACACGTGGGCATAAACCGCTCAAGCAGATATAATTTAGTCGTGATATACGTATGCTAATTGCATTGATGGAAACGTTGAGCAAGTATATCCCCATCTCACCCCAATTACCAACTGCGATCATTTCGGATGCGAGGGCCTTTGTTAGACATTCGATTATGATAATATTCCTTTGTAATATGCCGGATTTACTAGAGATGCATTAATCCCGCATTCATGTCTGTAAATTAATTAGGTATTATAACAACAATATAAGGAAAATTGCCCCTGATTACATTTTTATTAATTGTTGGTCCTCATATATCAAGTACAATGGGAATTATTTATCGCTGTATGGAAAGTACTTTATTTAATTTTTTTAAGATTTCATTATAATAATAATTAAAGAAATATTATTGTCATGAATATTATTATTACTCAAGAAGTAAAGAACAGGAATTGTGCACGGTGGTGTTCCCGATATTTCATGGCCGGTGTGACCGCTCCTCACTGACATTTCATTGTTTTACTTTAGAATGCACGTTCCACACTATCTTCGTGCTTCGGCGAAGACCTAACCCAGCGAAATAAATTACTCCTCACTAACCTACTACTCTTTACCCCCTTTTCCACCGATTAGATCCGATAATTGCGTAAACAATGCGCACGACGCTCGATCTCGAACTCATCACTTCCATTGTTGAGCAAGTTCTGGGCTATTACTCATCGGAAAAAAAGTAAATAAGTAAAGAAACGCACACTAGCGTAATAGATCGGTATGCTAAAGGTTAAACGTGATTGAATCAATGGAAATTGTAGATAAATCGAGATGATATTGAGTAGAATTTTTGTTTAATTATATGAATAAATAATTACAAGAAAAAGAAGACATAATTGGAATTAGATAAACTTATAATACAAATAGTTTTAAAGGAAAATAATATCTCTAGTATAAAGTTTTACGATCAAAATTTTCTAGAAACATTTTGCAAAATATTCTAATTTTTCTTATACTATAATGTGGCAATTCTTTGCTAAGCTCTTAAAATTGAGAGGACAGTAGGTTAAGAAACAATTCACATGAGAAATGCCGTTTATGAAAGGGAATTCACTTAATCCTTACAGCCACCCTGTCCAGACAGACTAACCCTTTGCTAGGTTAGATTAAATTCTATTAGGTTCTTCACATGCCCACAGTAGGAACAGGAACGAGAAGAGCTGTTCAGAGAGCTGGGTGGACCTGTCGAACCAGACACCCTCGTTCTTCACATGCTGGAGGGCGAGAAGAAATGGGCCGCGGTACCCTGGCCCTGGTCTGGTGGCGAAAGGGGTAGTTGAGCCAGCGGGGGCAGCCGGAGCAGCTAGCGGAGTTGGCAGGGCAGCCAGGGCAGGACTCGCAGTTGAGGATGAGGACGAAGACGGATGAAGGGGCGTAGGCGAAGAAGAGGTGATGGGGGTCAGGAGGTGAAGTGTGTAAGCATGCCACTTGTGTCCCTGTCTTGTCGACCAGCATGGACGGAAGGTTTGATTATTGGTATTACCTGTCCGTCATCAAGTTTCTTGGTTGATAGGCTCATAAAAATTTCTGTCATTTGATTAATCGAAGCTAGAATCCAATATATGAGATCATATGAGCAAACTTGAACCTATTCTTTTCTATCACTAATATGAACCTGGCGAAGCTGACCTTGTAGGTGTCAGGAAAATACGAATGAAATGTAATAAGGCAATTCCTAATAATAGGACTCCACAGCTTAAGACAGATTACTGATGGACAAACAGGATGGATGAAGCTATAATAAAGGCTAATGAGTCTTGAAAATTTATCACCAAAAACAGAACTTGGTTCGTAAGTATCCTATATAATGCGTTAGTGAGAATTATTATTCTAGGTAAGGAAATCGTCCTACTCGAAAAGCTTAGGTTCATTCCTAGGACAATCCTTTAACTTAAACTTCTGTAACCCCTGTTACAATTTCCAGCACTGACACTGATGATGATAAAGATAGAAGCAATAAACCATTACAGAACGAAAATAAACAATTTAAGTGCTTCGATTTCTAGCAGTTCACCTAAAAAGCCTAAAAAACAGTTGAAGTAACCCTTACAAATCGCAGTTGGAACAAAACTTTAAAAAAATAAGTTTAACAATTGTTTTTTCAGAAACTGATGGTTCTTGGTTTTGCGTATGGTGTGAAGAAACCAAAGAGAAATAAATGACACAATCCATGAAATTAATTTGAAAATTATTAAGTCCTGATGAAAACTGTACACTTAACTTAATTTTTTTCTCGTTATTTCATTTTTGTTTAAAAAAACATTTTATATAAAAGTACAGATAACTGCTTGTTTTTTGTACCTTTACTCCATTTTAAAATTAGAAAATTGGTTATTTTTTTTGATAAAATAAGTAATTGTGGTAGCTTTCACAATAGTGATTGTTTGATAATGATAAGCTGAAGTTGTCGAAACTATAGTTACAAGTGTAAATAAAAAGTGATACCAACAAAGTTAATTGTTTATTATTTTTGTTTTGTTTTGTTTTATAACTATTTTATTTTGGCAGAACATTTTTTCTCTCTGTGTTTCCTTGGAATTTTTGGTTTAAAAACATTTGATATTAGCAATACAGATGGCTGCTTATTTTTAATGAATTTACTCTACTTTCATAGTAATATACGCATTCTATAATCATTTTGTTTTGGTAAAGAATGACATTTCCCTTGAGATCTTTTCTCTTGTTGCTTCACTTTAATTTTTTGTTTCAAGCATATGATGTTAAAAACAAAGTCAATTATTTATTTCTCGCTTATTTATCCATGTACTGCTTCATTTGTTTTATTTTAAAACCTGTAAAAATTAACATTTTGTTTTCTCTCATTCTTTCATTAAGAATTTTCGTTTAAAATTATTTCATGTTGAAATTACATTAAACTCTTTATTTCTTCCTTATTTACCTCGTTTTATGATAATATCCTTCTTCATTTGTTTTATTTTTAAACATTTATTTAGATGCAAAATTGATATTTCGTTTAAGATTTGTTTTATTAATTATTTTGTTGTTTGAAAATATAAAAAAAAAAAAAAAAAAAAAAACCTTTATTGGCATCACTTCAACTTACAAAACCTTTCTACATATACATATATATATACAAACTTCTACATTAACAAAAAAACAAATATTCTATCATATTTTCCTTTTCCTTTTTAATTCCCTCTCCCACCTAAGTCTGACCAAAACCTTTACACCAGCTCCATCTTCTCTCATCCATTCCGTAACCTTCCTTTTTCTCCCCAACCACTCCTCACGCACTCCTTCACACTCTTCTCCCAAATGACTCCATGTATCCATCCCATTCGTACACAGTGCACACCTACCATAACTTTCTCCCATCCAAACCTTCCTTCCCCTCTCTTCCGTACCGCATCTACCTCGCGCCAGGGTAATCTTCTCTTCATTTGAGTAGACACTATTAGTTAGGTACGCTCACACCCTCCCATATACCTGCCATCTTTCATACCCTGGATTATATGTGCTCCTTCCGATACAACCTTGCCTCTCCTGCATTTCAACCTCCTTCCACTTCTCTTTCATCCATGCCCGTACATTTACCCCTTTCTCCAACCACTCATTTACAATATTCTCAGATACTCCTGCCCTTTCATACATCTTTCTACGTTCTAACCTCCACTCACTCCCCTTTCTCCCCATGCACGTTCTCCATACCTCTTTCACCAATCTCTCATTATCCAATCCAACCAAATCCTCAATACATTCATACTTCCTCATTCCCCAAGTTTCTACCCCATACAGCAAAATAGGCTTCACACATGCATCCCACAGCTGGCACGCCAACTGAAAGTTGCCGGAAAACCATTTCCCCCACTTTTTCCTCACAATGCCCCACGCTTTTCTGGCTTTCCCCTGTATCCATTTGGCGTGCTCACCGTATCCTCCTGTGCATTTAAATACGAAGCCCAAGTATTTAAATTCCTTCACTCTTTCAATCACCTCCCCCTTCCATTCTAATTTACCCACTCTTCCTTCCCTTCCACGCTTCCTAAATCGCATCCACTTTGTTTTCCTTGCATTCACTTGCATTCCTCTTTTGTCCATATACCTCTCTACTCTTTGCATCACCTCTTTTATCTCTCCCCAATTTCTCGCCAAAAGCACCACATCATCCGCATACGCCAGCATCCATACTTTCTCTTTTCCAATCACTACTCCGCCCGCTTGCCCTTTTCTCAAAATCTCTTCCAATTCACTAGTATATATGTTAAAGAGTAAAGGGCTTAACGGACAGCCCTGTCGCACCCCCATCCAAATTCTAAACCTTTCAGACACATTCGCCCCCACTTTCGCACTCACCCACGTTTCCTCATACACCCTTCTACACCATTCCACCATTCCTGCACTCACTCCTCTCCTTCTCAAACACTCCACTAATCTCTCTCTCGGTACAGTATCATACGCTGCTTTCAAATCCAGGAAAACAGCGTAGATACTGCCCTCTTCTTCCAACACTCTCTCCACAATCCTTGCCAGTGTAAAGATTTGATCCCTTGTTCCCCTCCCTTTTCTAAAACCCCCTTGCGTCTCCGGTAGAATTCTATTGATCTCCACTTCCTTCTCCATCCTATTTTTTACCACTGTCATGGCAATTTTGTACCCGGTACACATAATTGTTATCCCTCTATAATTTTCTACATTTAATGTATCACCACCTTTGTGTACCGGGCACATAAGACCCACACGCCACGCTTTTGGGAACTCTGCTTCTCCTCTCCATATTTGATTCAGCAGCTCTCTGAACTTCTGCTTTCCTTCCTTTCCTATCTGCTGCCACATTTCTGCCTTTAACCCATCCAGTCCTGCAGCTTTCCCAGTTTTCAACTCATTAAATGCTTTTTCTATTTCCTCCTCCGTAAACTCTTCAACTTCCCCAATCGACTCTTGTTCCCCTACCCCACTTGGCTCACCACTCATTACACTGCATTTGTCTGCCCATTCTTGTAGAGACACTCCTATATGTTGCCTCCTCTCACCTCTTTTTAAAATACTCCATATCTCCTTTTCATTCCTACATAATTTCAAGTCGTTACTCGTTTTTTCCAAGGCCTGCATCTTCTTTTCCTGGCATAGTTTTGCGTACTTAGTCCTCGCTGCCACCACCCATCTCTCCTCTCCTCTACCCAAGGTCCATTCCCTCACAGTCTTCCTTACCTCCCTTTTTGCGTCCGGAATTCTTTATCAAACCAAGCGCACCTTTCCCCATCCCTTCTTTCCACTTTTATACCGCATCCCGCAATAATCCCTTCCATCTCTTCTATTGTTTTAACTTCATTCCAGTTAATCTTTTCTAATCGTTTTCCCATATTCTTGATAGCATTTACACTATCCTCTAACTTCCACCATTCCTGTTCTTGTTCATTTTCCCTAAATTTTCCCAGCCCTATAAAATATATGATTTTAAAAATATGTACAATTGTTTGTTTTTTTGTATCAATTTTTCATTTTGGTAATATTACACTCCTTCATTTTTTTTATATTAAAACCATTTTGTTTTGGTACAAACTTGATATTTCGCTTAATATTTTTTCACTCGTTGTTTCATTAAGATTTTTTGTTTAAACACTGTTAACGTTGAGATAATTCTCTGCATGGATTGTAAAATTTTCTAACAATTTAATTTTAAAGAATATATCGTTTTTTTTAAACCACTTTTGTTCTATTTTGTAGGATTTTATTAATAATTCCAGTAATTTAAAATTTTGTACGATTTTTTTTATATTCTTGGGATGTATAAATTTTTTTTAGAAAATTCTCTTTCAAATCTAGAAAATTTTCTTCCACAGTTATAAATTCTCTTCAATCTCATGATTTATTTTTTTTCTAAATTTCAAGTTATGTAAATTAGAATTTACATTTTCTAGGTAGTTTTTATCAAAATTTCTTCATCCATGTTATTAAAGAATTTACAATATTATTTAATATAAATCATTTAAAATAATGCCAATTTTATCTAGAACATTCACATCCTATCACTTCCTTAAAACTATTTCAGCCCAAAAGAAACATACTGTGTTTCGAAAGAAATGGCGACCTACAATTACTTTTTATTGAATACCGCTAGTATTGTAATTGTATATCAGAATCTATATATATTTGTTTGCAAAAACATCTTCAAACATGCTTCTGATTTTTTTAGACAAGTTTGTCCGAGATATAGTATAGTTTATAAATAGCTAATATATTGATTCCTTGTTAAAGAAGTTATTCTTTTTAGATAATTTGATATTAATTAATTAACAATTTTCTTTGGTTGCTTCTGAAATTTTCAAACCATCTCCAATACTTTGTGCTAAACAATGGTCAGGAGGTAATTGGAATAGCTTCTATTATTCTTCTAAAGATAAACAATTTCGATTAATGTTGTGTTGAACCATAAATTCTCAAAAGCTTTTTATGTTTTGCTCTCTCATAATACGAACTTGGACATAGTTGTCTATTTCAGCATAAGAGAAAATTTAGTCGATTAAAGTCAAGGACTCTTGGATTCCCTTAAAGTGAATTATAGTCTTTTACAATTTTTTGGTCAGGTTTTACATGTCGATGGGCATTTAATAACCATATCATAATTTAATTGTCGATGGCCCTAACATCATAAATTTTCCTTATTTAATTGCTACAACATTTACGTGTTATAACATTCTTTTCTCTAACTGGGCAGCAAATGTCAAATCAAAAAGAAACTACTTCTCAACACGTTACGATTATCAGTCAATTATATTCGGATTTTTGAAGTAATGCTGATAAATTAGCTGCGGAGTATATTTGATTGCCAGAGACTATCTTCATCATACTTCTAGGAAGATAATTAATTGAAAATGTCGACGAAACGGCATTAATCAATTATGTCTGGTTACTCTATGTAATGCCGATCGATAAGCTAGCAAAGAAGAAAGTTGCCATCTATAGGATCTTTGATTGTCAGAATCTTTCGATAAATAGCGACAAATGCATTAAAATTCTTTCACTATGCTATTTTATTATAATCACTTTGGTAATTTTAAAAATTATGTTTACCTCTGGGAAAATACTAAATTCAGAATATACCGAATGCAGTTCCAAAGAAACTGCCAAAGCGTCATTTCCACTCACAATTTCCTTGTCATTGTTGGTGCAGCTTACTATGACAATACATTTATTTTCTTATTTATTCATTTATTTGTTTTAATTCTGTGTTAACAAAAATGCATATAAAACTAATATACATAATATCCATACATAATTTAGACTGTACAAGAATTGGGCAGAGTTCATCCTAGATGATGATGTGGAAATTTATATGTCAAATTGATTTATCTTAGTAAGGTTTGGGAAATAGAATGGAATTGGTAACAGTAATTACAATTAGTTCAATTGGGATGCAAACATTGTACATTTGCATTTTTGTTGTAAATATACCATCCTTTTTTATATTTATTTAATAGATTACGTAGGAGAACCACCTTCGTAGGTTATTGAAGGAATTCCAGAAACAATGTCGAGCGGAAACACCATTATGGATCTTTTCTATTTTCTCTCCCAGGAATAACAAACTGCTTAAAATATTTTGGGCATTTCCTTTGACTTAAAGCAATGCATTCGAGTATACCTCCTCAATTTTAATTATTAAAATTAAACTAATATCTTATGCAGCTCTCTTACTACTTATTCTTCTGACTCTATAAGAGCCATTTAATAGCAGTTTTATCTGACCTTTAAACGAATTGCCTTTAACATAAATATTTATAAAACTTATGTACTTAAAGCTGATCACGCTGCAAGAGTGAGGTATTATCTATGGGATGCATGCGTGAGAACGATCTTGATGTATGGGGCGGAGGTATTTGGGGTCAAGAAATATGAAAGGTTGGAAAGAAAACAGTAGTGGTTCCTGATGCAGAAAATATAGAAAATAACGCGAGATTATATACTGCTTCAGGAAATATATAGGGAAAGCGTGAGGAGTGAAACGATAAGGAGAATGATATAAAATGACTGGGATTAAACGAGGGGATAATATTGATGAAGGGGGTACGGAAGGAAGCATAGAGTCGTTAGTGGGTAGATGGAGAGCGGCAATGAGGAGAATGTATGTGGGTTTAACGAAGAGAAGAAGTGGCCACAGCAAGGGGTGAATGTGATGTATGGAGAAGAGTGGATATAATTAGAGCTATAGGGAGTGGCATTTACATAAAAGAAGGGCAAGATACCTGGAGGATAACCGTTTCAGAAGAGAGGAGGAGAGGAGCGGGACGCAGCAGGGAGAGAGAAGAAATTGATGAGCGAGGGACATCGAGAATACGTGGAGTTGTCTAACAGAGGAATGCAAGGAAAGAGAATTAGGTGGATGGATATAGAAGCATGAGAGAGTGAATAAGAGAAGACGTGGTCAAGGTAAAGCTACTGATTAAATGAAGCGGGAAATAATGAGAACAAGGGTATAGTTTTGAGTCATGTATTGTAAAAGAGGACAATAAATAAAGAATTGCTGGATTTTCATTTGCATTCTGGATTTTATAAGTCAGATTTAATTTCTGCCTGCTTGCATTAGTATCTGATAAAAATTAACTTAAGTGCTAACTGATAACACAAAGATGTTGCTGATGTAAGTAAGTAAATAGAATTCCTTATGATATTTTTTTTATATTGAAGCCTTTGATTTCCCTTCTATAATGCGGGTTAACTGTAAAATTTAGTCATTATTATTAAATCTACAAACTAAAAAGAAAATCAGGATCTAATATAAATCTTTTGCAATCAGCTATTCTATGCTACGAAAACTTTACGCGTCGAATACATCATCTGTACTCGTAAAAATATGTACTGTACTTCTTTCTTTAAAATGGTGATATATTTTGGGGTAAAATTTAGTCTTAATTAGACTTTGCTTTAGATTTACAAACTGTTTTTATATTCTTTTGTATATCGAAGTTGTAAATAACTGTGATTTTCAAAAATGTGTGTTTATTTTCACTACAATTGTTTCGCAAATTTATTGCTTCTTCAGGTGAATGAAAGTTTACGATAAAATTAGAAAAACTTAGAACTATATATGAATATAGTCCTAAGTGTTTTCATATTTTTAAATTAGAAGATTTAGAGTAACATTAAAGTACATTAGACAGGGTTTCTAATATAGTTTATAACAATTATTTCAAATATTTTAGGCGCATTAGATAATTTTGATTTTTTTAATTGATTTTAGCTTATTATTTATACCCCTCTATAATCTGTAACTACATTTTTTCGTTTGGAAATCTTCTACTTGCCTTTATTTGCATTCAAAAAATTGTACCTAAAATGGTGATTATTTGGATTAGCGGAAAACTTTTCTTCTTAGTTACTCATTATTAAATTAAAGGTAATGCCATTTTCTCTGCAAAGATACTAGCATACTAGAAATGTCCTCAGTCATAACTTGCTATCTGTTTAATAGCTAGATAAATTAATTTTGTGCTAACGATTACTCTTTTAATCAAGACATTAAATTGGACTCAGTTGTAATAGGAATACAGATTTCCGCTTCTTACTTCTACTAACATTTTTACCTGTTACTGTTCTCCGTTCTTTTTTTATGTAATTTACTTCAAGTAACCATTAAAGATTATTTTGACCATACCACTACTCCTATTTTTGAGATACGATACAGTTTGTGATAACAATAAAGTTGATTTTATTTATTGTTGGTAGATGTATTTTACTGTTTTGAATTGAAGTTTTCAAAACATATTTAGAGACACTTGTAAGTGAGCAGAATGATTTTTTTCATAAATCACTCAATTTCTTTAATCAGTAGAAGCATTTGACATTCCATAGATTCAAGTTTAGACAATTGTGACTTTGTTTTCAAGCGATGGTCGGCAATTGTTTTTATGATTAATTAAAAATTGGACACTTATGGGTGCGCAGAATTATGTTTTTCATAAATCACACAAGTGGTCTAACCTCCACAATTTTTTTAATCACTAGAAGCAATTGAAGTTCCATCGGTTTAAATTTAGACAATTGTGGCGTTGTTTTTAAGCGATGATAGGCAAATGTTTTTACACTTAATCAAAAAATGGACATTTTTGAGTGTGCAGAATGTATTTTTTATAAATCACTCAAGTGGCTTTTCCCCACAATTTCTTTAACGACTAGAAGCAATTCTATCGATTCAAGCTTAGATAATTGTGACTTTGGTTTCAGGCGATGATCGGCAATTGTTTTTATAGTTAATTAAAAAAATGATATTTGTGAGTGTGCAGAATGATCTTCTTTATAAATCACTCAAGAGGTTTTACCTCCACAGTTTCTTTAATCACTAGAAGCTATTGATGTTCCATCGATTCAAATTTAGACAATTGTGGCTTTGTTTTCAAGCGATGATCGGCAATTGTTTTTATGGTTAATCAAAAAATGAACATTTAAATGTGTGCAGAATAATTGGTTTTATAAATCACTCAAGTGGTTTTACCTCCACAATTTCTTTAATCACTTGAAGCAATTGACGTTCTATCGATTCAAGTTTAGATAATTGTGGCTTTGTTTTGAGGCGATGTTGGCAATTGTTTTTATAGTTAATCAAAAAATTGATATTTGTGAGTGTGCAGAATTATTTTTTTTATAAATCACTCAAGTGGTTTCACCTCCACAATTTCTTTAACCACTTGAAGCAATTGACGTTCTATCGATTCAAGTTTAGATAATTGTGGCTTTGTTTTGAGACGATGTTGGCAATTGTTTTTATAGTTAATCAAGAAATTGATATTTGTGAGTGTGCAAAATGATTTTTCTCATAAATCACTCAAGTGGGTTTACCTCCACAATTTCTTTAATTACTAGAAGCAAATAATGTTCCATCGCTTCAAGTTTAGACAACTGTGGCTTTACTTTCAAGCGATGATCCGCAATTGATTTTACGGTTATCAAAAATGGGCATTTGTGAGGGTGCAAATCAATTAATTATTATGAAAAACAACTACCAACTCTTAATGTCAACTGTCATTATCAACTGTTGAGCGTCTAAATCAACTGATTTTATTAATCATCAGCTGTAGATGTCAATTGTTAATGTAGAATTTTAAGTGTTAAAATAAAATAAAAATGATGTAATTAATTAATTATTATCAAAAACAACATACGTTCTTTATGGATAGATTTTGAATATTTCAGAATGATTCCTTTCGTGGTTACTTTTTTGGAATCTTTCAAATCACCGAATGCAATTTTTAAATTCCTAATCTCAAGTTTCTTGTGATATGGCTTTGTTTTCCGTAGAGTCGAAATTTTTGATTGGACTTTTAAAGGAAGAGATTTCTATGCATTCATAGGAAGGCTATATCGATGTGCAAACTGAAGGAGATTTTTTATAGGGTAGATAAATTGTTTAGAACCTGGAGTTGAATTCAAAACTGTTTAGGTACCATTTGATAAACTAGCTACAATTGAGTTTAAACAATACAATTTTTTGATTTAATACTAATTGTACGATATAGAGCCTTTTCGCTCTATAAGGCTATTGAAGTCGTTTGATGTGAAGTACGTATTCTTTAATGAACTTTTGGAGGAAGAGATTTATATACAACAAACATAAGACTAAACAATCATTAAGGAAATAGAAATATATTTCTCAAGTTACGTGAAGGAATATTATTATAGTAAATTGTCATGAAAATATTAGTACTTTCTTCATATTTAGTTAATAAAAACAAATCTTTGAAGTGAGTGTTAATGCCAATAATGTCAATACGATCTATTATAATAATTAAGGACCTAAAATATAAATCAAAACTTTTCAGGGACGTTTTGATCAACTATGTATCAGACAAAATTAGAGGGTAAAAAGAAAATGACACAAAATATTAAAAGAAACATTTCTACAAAACTTCAGAATTATGATGATGATGGTTCTGATGATTTTTGAGGGCAGCAAGATGCTTGCAGCACTTTGTGGCACCTCCTGAGCCTTACTCCTCAAATCATCCTAAACTTGTTGTGAAGTCGAGTAGTTGGCAGTGTGGAGTGTTGACTAGCTCTGACAAATACTTTTTTTTAATGAGTATCATATCTTGCATCGATCTCAATCGTTTAAAAGTATATGTATGCATTTCACACCTTAAAATAAAATAAATCATAAGCAATAAATACGTAACCGTTATTGGCAAACATAAAAAATGCAATAAACTGCAAACGTCCCATCGGTTATCACACTAAACAGCGTAAAATTACATTTGCTCCAAAATTTATTTCAACAATTACAAAATCGTATCCGGCCGCAGCAAATCATAAAGCCGTAAAGCGAAAACGGCCGTAAAACGTTATTATATGATTTGACCAACACGAACATTGTGCATTTAATGCCGACGTCTGGAATTGCACATAAATTATCAATAATATTCGAGGTTTTGCAAGTGTTCCAGATAAGTTTGAATACACAATGAGGTAATTATGGAATTATACCGGGCAGAAACGGAAAAGCTCGCCGTCGCTGCAGTCTGGGAATTGTTCGTACATTTTATAACCGGAGCTTAACATTTTCGCTAATTAGAATTACGGAATGTCTGTGCATATACGCGCATTGTTTGTTTTTCTAATTAATTGAAGATCCGTTTTTTTTTTTGCCGCCGCTTTTGCGGACTCCCTATTTGGATAATAAAAAGGATTTTTAACGTCTCTATATTTGCGTAATATAATTATCTCTTTATCTTAATCTTTAGATATTTTAATTAATTCATAATAGACGTATAAAAGTGACTTACTTATTTCTCAATTAGTTTAAAATATAATTATAACCAATATATTTATAATTAAGTAAATTTTTCTGATAACCGATGTGAATCTCGGAAGATTTGATACGTGCTTAATATTAATGCGGTTGGGTTTAATGCATTCTAATGAATCTCGTCATCGAGCCGAAGTTATACGCCATGTGCAAAAGATGTGCGGAATTCAAATTCCGCCCCGATGATAATAATAATCCCGGGAGATCGGATATAATTGTGATGTAGTGGCATCCTCCTCGCCGGTGTCTGAAAGCCAATGCAGAAGAATATAAAATATGGAAAAGTGACCATCGCGGAGGAAAGGGGGAAAGCCCGTTCGTTTCCAAAGCGACGGTTTTACTCGCATGGAAATGTCACGGCGAGAAGAATAACGTCGGCTCAAGGATATTTACCTATCTGAAAAGGAAATTTATGCCCATTTCCAGGATCATTTCAATACATCACATACGGTCGATAAACTACAATTTTATTAGTCGACTGGAAATACAGACACACACAGACACATAGATATATCTGATCGAAATGTAATTGCCAATGCTGCTCTCGTATATAATAATAGTAACTGCAAATTTTCCAATTCAAATCATGTAATAATAGCAATTGAAATGATACTCGATAAAATTCCAAATATAACCAGGCCGTATCACGTATCATATCGGCATTTATGGCTATATTTGATGGGATAATTTTGAACGGATATTGACGACGTGGTTTTTCGTTTGGTCGATTTTACGGGCGGAATTTGAATTTAACTGAGCCTGGTACTTTAAACTATCATTCCACTAGAATGTTATAGTTGAAGTATGAAGTCGTTCGAATTGTAATATCTGCAGGATAGAACGGTGACCTTATAACCATCTTACATATACATTGAGTACGAGTGCATTAAAATTCAAATCAAACAACAAAATAAAGGTGATCTAGTACTTCACACAAAAACAACTTCCACGTAAAGTGTAACAAGTTTACGACAATCATAATAAAATTCAACAAGCCAACGCTATAAAACAAGCTACATCATTTAGAAGAAACCATTATTTGTACAAATTAAACACCATCAACGAATATACGTGCATA
Source organism: Ontholestes murinus (assembly GCA_963969525.1). Lineage (NCBI taxonomy): Eukaryota > Metazoa > Arthropoda > Insecta > Coleoptera > Staphylinidae > Ontholestes > Ontholestes murinus. The sequence continues at coordinate 70,179,904 of OZ018390.1, read as the reverse complement.
TAATTTTTATGATATTTAATTCATTAAAATAAGCTACATTAAAGTTCTGATTATCAAACAAATACAGGTTATAAATATTGTTTAAATTGGAACACGAGTTCCTATAACTACAAAATATCCATCATCTTACGAAGTAGATCACTAAATAAGTCGATTTTTTGATAACAGATTTATTTAATTGGGATGTATATGACTAAAATGGCATTATACACAGATATTGTAGATTTGTCAAAGTTAGAGTTATAGACATGCTATTAATCCTAAAATTTCAAATAATTTGTTAAAAAATAAAAAGAGTTGATTACTTTAGAATAAACCAAAAAGGAAACTTATACATCAAAATTTAAACACTTCCTTGCTAAATTCTGTCCTCATCTAACAACCTCTACATTTTTAATAAACGAACATTTAATTTTATTTTCTTTAATACATCCGACGCCACGACAGAATTAAACAGATTAAATATTTAAATAACACTGTTTTGCATCCAAAAAGAAACATTGACGTATCAATTCTCTAAATAAATTTAGAAACTTAACATAATAATTGCTTCTCCAAATCGGAACATTAAATAGCTACGCTGTTACTTAACTACGAAATACAGAATGATGTATTCTCGTTATTAGCTCAATATTATAGTGTGTAAACAAATTATCTTCTCTTATTATTTTAATTCCTAGAGTTACTAGTTGACTCAAATAATCAGTCCCTCGCCTTGCTGAAATCTTGAAGCTTGGGTAAGATGCACACTTTCTAAGAATGTTCAACCAATCCACTCGTTTCTAATTGTTTAGATCTCAGTTTCTAACCGATCTACTTATTACTGCGACCCATTATACAGTCAGTAGTTTAGAAAATCAGATATGAGCTCCTTACTTCCTACCTTTTATATATGGTACATGGTTACTAATTTCTTATAAGTTTTCAGGAATCGAATCCTATTATTTTTAATTCTTTTAAAGAGTTTGTTTAGATTTATAAAATTTGATTTGATCCTTTGAATCCTTAAAGATTCTAAAATCGATAGCAATATTGATGTTATCTTAAGCTTACCCTTTTTCTTATCCTCCTGAATACACAAAATATTTAACATTTTTCAAACTCTATATCAGTGATTTTATATGTTGAATCTACTTGTTTTATTATTTCCATTACAAATCCTCAAAATTTAGCCAATCTTCAAAATTTTCTTTGATATTTACCCAAATTTATTAATCGTATTTCTTACTTACATTTATCTGTGACTCCTAAAATGCAAACAACTCTACTGTGCAATAAGATTTGACAACCTTCCAGACCATAAACTACAATTCAACGAGTTAATCAAAAAAATTAATTACAAGATTTCGGTATTAAAAGAACACATAACAAAATAAAAGCATAATTTGTGTTTTAACGTTTTTGGTACTTTATAAATTATCCTAAACGTGCCGATCATATTATTCTTGATACACAAAATATGAATCTTGTTCTTAAGCTATGAATCTTAATCCTAATTATAAATCTTATATCATAGATTATTTTAGATCAGCTATGGCAATCTCTCAATGTATTTATAGATGTAAAATGTTCTTTCAGATACACTTAAAAAAAAGCAACCCCAAATTTTCCCAGTTTCACCATAGCTCGCACTGTCATATGCTGGCCGTGCAACAGCCAACCGCCTAACGGGCGCATTTCAAGTTATGGGAGGCACCCAAGATAATGATACTAGAAGAGGCAGAGATTCCAAAGTCTTGATTGACTTTCCCAATAGCGAAGGATACGCCAATGAGAAGATAATCTCACTGGTTGAGATCCAGAATGTCCCGAAGACCTGAGGGTACTAAGAAGAAATCCGAAGGGCCCAAGCTGTGCCTAAAAGTCAACTATCGATTTGGACAGGTTGAACTAAGGTCTAAGAGTAGGAGGGAATAAAATGGCATGGGTCTACCAAATCAACGTCTTCCAGGTCCAGCCATCCAAGGAAAATTGAGGAAGGATCATCCGTCGTCAATGACGACAAAGAAGTAAGGTTATACTAGTTTATCTTACTTGTTTTGTCAGACTGCATTACTCCAAGGATAATAGTAATGTTTAGGAAATACATTAATTATACAATCATTCCAAAATTCACCAAAGAGGAGCTAGCAGCAGCCGTAGTAGAAGTTTCCATAAAAAAAGGCAAGAGGCAAGTTGTCAAATCAACGTCCTTGGAGTAATGCAGTCTGACAAAACAAGTAAGATAAACTAGTGTAACCTTACTTCTTTGTCGTCGTTGACGACGGATGATCCTTCTTCAATTTTCCTTGGATGGCTGGACCTGGAAGACGTTTATTTGACCTACTTTTGGCGAAAACAAAGCAAAACACCACCAGAGAAGATAAGTAGATTGGTGAACTGGTGCAGAAAAGGCAATAAACAACTCATTCTTTGGCTGTTGACACCAATATTAGAAGTAGGTTTTCAACTCATTAACAATTTAAAAATTATTAATAGAGGTTATGAGTCTACCTTTGTAAATGCAATCAGGCAAAAGGTATTGGCCATCACTATAGCTGACAGCTTCATAGCAAGCACAGTTTAAAGTTGGCATGTTGTAGAAGAACCCACTTTGTCGGACCACGGCAGATTGAGTCCGACTTAGAGGTCACAAAGGAAGACTCAATGAAGTGTAAAAATCATAGGAACATAGACTGAAGCCTCTATAGAAAGTGCTTAAGTGAAAGAATCGACAATCTTTACCTCAACATATAAACTTCAGTAGAGCTAAGAATGCTTTATATTTGATATTTATTTATTTACCCAATGTGAATATAACTATTTCGAGACTTACAAATAAAAAAATACAAAAATTTCGATTTCACATGGAATGGCTCAAGTCACATCACATCACGTGATCTTCCACTCTCGCCCGATGCTAACCATCACTCTGCTGCCAGTGAAATTCGCTTTGGTGGTTTTTACCAGTTTATTTGCCATATATGGCTTATTAGTTTTAACAATGAATAGCAGCGGCTCGGCTTAGAAGTAGCATCCTAAAGGCGTATGAATCCAATTATCCGCTTAATAAGGGATTTCCTTACAAAGACGTGCCCTGGTGGAATAAGTATTAACTTTTTCTTGAGATGCAAGCCATAAAGCTTTCAACGGTGCAAAGAAAACTGACAACTGCGAAGCCAAATGGAATAAATTCATTATCTCAGTTACTGTACATATTCATATTAAGTCCTGCAACACGTCAAAATTAAATTATAAATTGACATTCTTCAGCGTAAAGTGTGAACCATACCTTCAACGCCCTTTAAATGACAGTTACAACCCTCCGTTTTTTAAATGAGAAGTATGGGCTTGTAATATATCGTTTCAAAGCTCTCGTCGTTCTCAATTAAAAAATGCTATTGTTTTCACTATTATTGCAATAATTAACATTAAAAAAATAAAATCATCTGATTACCGATATTTGTTCTAATACATTCAATATTTTTCATAATATTAAAAATAAAACAAAAATAAGAATGTCAATGCAGTAGATATTCAAAATGATCAAATGGTGTAAAATTGGGTGATTTTGCTGGCAATTCTATCGATTCTCGCCTCCCTATCCAGGAATTATCTAATGTTAATTTTTGCAACAAATTTGAAAATAACAGCATTTTTAAATAGAGTATAAAGAGACCTTTCGCACGTATTCGTTCAAAAAATTAGGGGTTGTAACGGTCACCCGAAGAGGGTTGAAGGTAGGGATCATATTTTAATGAAGAATGTCAATTTGTAATTTTAATTTAACGTGTTACGGAATTTTCTATAAATATGTACAGTAACCGAAATAATGAATTTACTCCATTTAGCTTTTCCATACTATATATAACAAGGAGTTATGCCAAGAACTTAAGGAAATTATCAGTGTTTTCCTAAAGATGCATTACCTAGGCTGAACATCTGTGGACTCCTCAATCTATTGAAAGAAGCAGATTCCTCCCTACTAGAGAAAGCAAAAGCGAGGTTAGTAAAGTAATTACCAAAGCAAAAATTGAATAGATAGTTGGTAACTTTAAACCCTTCAAAGCACCAGACCGAGATGGCATCTTCCATGCACTACTGTAGCAGGGGCTAGATATAACAGCCTCCTACCTGTGGGCAGTTTACAAAGCTAGCTTTACGTTAAGCGATATTCCAATGGAAAATGGCTAGGGTGGTGTTTATTCTCAAAGCGGGCCGAATACCAACGGGTGATACCAAGTTCTACCGACCATTTAGCCTTACCTCATTTCTCATAAAAGTCATTCAGAAAATTATAGACAACGATATAAGGAGCTGGCCCAAGGCAAATCGGTTTCATAGTTTTTTTTAGCAGTTTGCCTATTAACCTGTCAAATATACTATGGATCCACTTCATAGCCTTACAACAGACATAGAAGCCTCACTACAACACAAGGATATTGCATTAAGCAGTATCGTGGATATTGATGATGCGTTTGACAACGCATCCTTCAAAACTATGGAAAAAGGCATCAACAATAGTGTCGACATATCCATATATTACTCGAAAAGTAAATCAGAAACGGCAACCAAAGCAAAATAGTGCTCACAAGGCTTGGTTCTATCGCCTGTGGTATGGTGTATCGTGATAGATAACCTCTCGACGATCTTGGTCGAAAATTATTATACGTATCAATTGTCATAAGGAGTAAATATGATAAAATCATATTGTCCTTAATAAATTTAAAAATACGAAAACATTTCGTGAATCTACAACAATGAGTCTTACTAAGACTACAAAACAAATTAATTTGAAACAACTACTTCTCTAGCTAATACTTCGACAGACATTGAATGATACAAATTAATTTGCGTGTTACAAATAGTACAACTATTAAAGCAACACTAATTTGAATGAAATTATTTCTGTTGAATAAACTAATAAATGATAAAATGTACTTTAGATTGTTTAAATGTAACTATAACATGAAAAATTATGAACAATGAATTTTAAACTGATTTCATTAAATTAAATTAGCAAAAGGAATTAAAAAATCTAGCATTCAAGTTTATAATCATCTGCAGACACGTGTTTCGAACTTTCGCTCTCTTTTCATTTCATTCAAATTAGTGTTGCTTTAATAGTTGTACTATTTGTAACACGCAAATTAATTTGTATCATTCAATGTCTGTCGAAGTATTAGCTAGAGAAGTAGTTGTTTCAAATTAATTTGTTTTGTAGTCTTAGTAAGACTCATTGTTGTAGATTCACGAAATGTTTTCGTATTTTTAAATTTATTATTTAATTTACTACAACGAACTAAAGGATTTTAATACATTATATTGTCCTTAGCCAAAGACCATCGTAAAATAGTATCTGAGGAAATACTTAAATATGAATCGTGAAAAAAACTGTAATAGTAACTTTTACTAATGATAGGAAGCTGAAGTTCCAAAAGTAAAAGGACATTAAATTGTGCTGTTCAGTGAAATATCTAAGTTTAATACCGGATCGGAAGCTCAATTGGAACGCACACCTAGAGAAAATAATCAACGGCTCTGCATTGTGGAAGTAAGAACCATTATTACATATGACTCACAGGAATTGCAGGTCAAGACTAGTTTAGTTTAGTTAAGTTTATTAGCTTTTAAAGTCTTATTAAAATAAATGATACTAAACAATCAAGGACACAAAGGCATCTTTAAACCATTCAGAAAATGGCCTTTCTTGGAATCTCGGGAACTATTCACACGACTCTCTCTGTAACAATGGAAGTTTTACTAGACCTACTTTTCCCTGCACGGATAAATCAAAAAAGAAGGTGTAATGAGGGCGATGAGACTGTGCTGGCATGGTACAGAACATAAATTCGGGCACTCGAAAATTCTGAATCTAATTAAACCAGAGTAAATAACGCCGATCAAATTTAATTTAGTGTCGAGCTTTGAAGAGAATTGATACAATATTTTAAATTATTCTCAATCTATGGAGAAAACATTAGGGTAATTAGGTCTACCCTAATGTTTTCTCCATATGTTGAGAATAATTTAAAATATTGTATCAATTGATAAAAACTTATAATAGGGTTTGCAACTATAAATTCTAAAAATTTAGAAACTATTAAATATACTAATTGGCCAATAGTTTTCATATCTTTCAAAGTCTCTTTTCTTCTTAAACGTATATAATACGAATTTTATGATAGGTATATATTTATTGTAAAAGTTGGTAACTCCATCATTTATGGGATGCATTATTTCAAATCATTGTATCTAACAAAGTTACCATTCACGTTATAAATAAATATAGTTTAGCTTCAGCTAATTTGTTAAAGAAAATAATATTCTTAAGATATGTTATATATGTTGGAGGCTTCTACTTCGTTATACATTTTTGTAAATTGAATAAAACACGATAACTTTGTTTGTATACACTTGAAAAAAAAATAAAAAGTTTTCAAGTTATACAAAGTTATCCTGTTTTATTCAATATTCTTAAAATAAATTAATTAACTGAGCACTCGAAATGCCTTTTTATTTATCCGCATGTGCAGTCGTGGCCGAGCGGTTAAGGCGTCTGACTAGAAATCAGATTCCCTCTGGGAGCGTAGGTTCGAATCCTACCGACTGCGATGAAACTTTTAAAAGTTGGAAGACTTCAATGATGTGCCTAATTTTTAGAAAATTTAATTCAGATTATTCTACTTATACAACAGACTTTTTAATTTATAATGCAAAGGACTAAGCGAGAATATTACAATCAATTTCTTTATGAATTTTAAAGTACAGTTTCTGTAGTGAAACATACAGTGTAGTTTTTTTGAAAGATTTATAATACACAAAAGAATTCTAAATGTATCTATATACAATAATCTTTATTTGGAAAAAACATGATACATAATAACAATAACAATCAATATGAAAACAAATAAATGGGGGCTATAGACCTGTGATCTTTCTGTCCAAATTTATCTATTTTCTGGGATTTTATCGGCGCCGTGGCTTAGTTGGTTAAAGCGCCTGTGTAGTAAACAGGAGATCAAGGATTCGAATTCCTCCGGGGCCTAACATTGTTCGTCTTTTTTAATTATAATTAAATGAATACAATGTAGGATTTTACTTTTCAAGTAGGTGTTATGTTATATTACTCTAAATGTTTGAGATTTTATGAACAAGAGAAGTTTCCAAAATATACATACTTATTGAAGGTAATACCATTTACGAAAAAAATTCTATGTATAATAATACAAGACTTAATTATAAATTCGGTCCAATTAATAATTATATATGAGAAACGTATGAATGACGTGGTAAATATGCAATAATACTGTAATGAAACTCTTGGGTCTGGAATAAAAATAAAACCCATTCAAAGTGCAAACGCCAAGAGGCGCTGAATCGTGCTGAAAAAACACAATAGCGTTTATCGTTACTACAATCTTAGGTTCGGCTAAAGCGCTTCATATTAAATCATTTAACATCAAGTAGTTAGTACCTCGGGCACGATATCCAGATAGACGCTCTTTGGAATGCGACTGCGTTTCAAAATCATCTTAAAGAGCACGAGCTTTCCGTTCAAGTTCGTATTTTTTATCAAGAGACTTAGCCACTCTTGACTTTCGCTCACCAATCTGTCAAGTTTACACGTACCCATTTAAGATCACTTGGCATACATTAATGACAGTCGCGAAGACAGCTCTGGCATAGGCATATACGGGCCTAGATACAGGGAATCACTTCCTCTCGGGCAAGGGCCATCAGTCGTAAAGGCTGAAATAATAGCCTTGAAAAGTCTGATCGCTCTACTATTTGAACCTCCCAGTTATCATCATAACTTCGTCGATTTATTCTAAGGAATAAATTAAATAAAACACGAATCACTTAACCAATAAGTTTGGTTAATGATAATGATACAATCCAGAAAGACATTAAGGCATACATTATTAGTAGATGGTTGGGTTGTAGGTTATTATCATTTTGAACACTGATAATTAACAGCAGTATTATTTTATTATATCGGAAGTATGCATTACTTCATGCGGTTTTCTAAGAGAGGGCGTTACTGTTATAGTATTATTTCTCGTCGTGTTCATTCGTGACTACATTCATTTGAAAACTACTGCCATTGCGCGTTTTTTTCAGAGTATGTAATTTCATTGAAGCGTAAACAACATTTTTTCTATTCATTTGAATATGTCGAACTTTGTGCCAGAAAAAGTGTTTTTGCGGGGAGTTCTTCATTACTTTAACATGAAGAAAAGTGCTACCGAAAGTCATAATATTTTAGTAGAAATTTATGGTGACCATGCTCTTGCTGAAAGAACGTGCTAGAAGTGGTTTGCACGGTTTAAAAGTGGCGATTTCAACTTACAAGACGATGAACGACCCGGACAGCCAAAAAGGTTTGAAGATGAAGAATTGGAGGCATTGCTTGATAAATATGCGTGCCAAATGCAAAACGATCTTGCAAAATCATTGGGAGTTGATCAAGCAACCATTTCCAGACGTTTGAAAGCATCGGGATTTATCCAAAAACTTGCAAATTGGGTGCCGTATGAATTAAAGCCAAGAAACATCGAACACCGATTCTGCATGTCGGAAATGTTGCTTCAATGCATCAGATGGTCACTGGTGATGAAAAATGGATTCATTACGATAACCCCAAACGCAAAAAATCGTATGTGAAGCCCAGCCATATCCATGGCGGCAAGGTAATGCTCCGTATTTGGTGGGATCAGAAGGGTGTGTTGTATTATAAGCTGTTGAAATCGGGTCAGACGATCAAAGGGAACCTCTACCGAACACAATTAATTCGTTTGAAGAGAGCGATTGCGGAAAAACGACCAGAATATGCAAACAGATACTCCCGATATTTTGTAAATTTAAAACACAGTCTTATAACTTATGTTTCTAAAAATATGTAAGATAGGTGGGTATCCACTATCTCATATTCCATCGTTACACACAATGATGGCGCGTGCGGAGAGGGTATAGATCGCTTTGGTACTACTGCGGCGATCAGAAAGTACCACTGTCTCCTTGTCAGGACCCTTATAACTTCCTGGCAGAGCGTCCTGGATTCTTCCCAAGTCTTTCTCTTTTTTATATAGGATATGTTGGGAGTACTTCTTTTTCCGTGCATCTTCTGAGTGCAGATATTATGGTAGGTGGCTAGTGGAACTGTGGGATCTTCCCTTGATGCTATCTCGTATGAGCATGGTCCATTGGTTGCTAATATTATGTAGATCCCACGCCGTTTTGGTGTTAACTTAGCTGTCGTTTTTCTGTTTACTTTGGTACGCCTATGCGAAGTTACCGAAACTAATTCGCCTACAGAATACATCTTTGATGAAGAGGACCGTTTCCTGTAGGCGTGTCTTTTCCTTTTGTCTTATGCCTTCTCGTGGTTTTCGTTTGCTGTCTGGAATATCTTTATAAGGTTTCTTAGTCTGAAGGTGATGTCCTGCAGATGGATGTCGGTCCTCATGATCTCTCTCAGGTAATGCTGAACATGAAACGGTAATCTGTTTCTAACCAGTATGGGATGCTGCATGATGGCGTTCACGAACTATCTATCATTATCATTAATGATCCTCCTGGAGATTCTATAGCGTAGTAGCGTATGAATACTTTTTGTATCAGAGTCCTTCCAAAGACGACAGCTGTTGCGACCTCCATTGGGAAACCTATTTTAACCCATCTTGGCGGTATCTTCTGCGATCAAGATCCATTTTTCTTTTTCGGTTCTTCTGGCAATAGTCCAAACAAATCGATGGCTAATACCTCAAACCGTCTATATATTACTGACGTCTGGATGAGTCCCTGGGGCTTCTAGTTGGATGCCCTGTATTTCTGTCATTCTTGTCATTTCTTGGAGTATTCGGATATGTAATACCGTATTCCTGGCCATTAATTGTTCCTAAGTATTTTCTTCGGGGTCCGTTCTATTCCATAGTGACCTGCGGCTGGGTCATCTTAGAAATAATATATTTCTTCTTCTACTTGGGGATTATGAGTTGTATTATAGTTCCTCTGTTTCACCGTAGGAGGCTTATCTATTTACTATATATTCGCGGGCTGCCTACTGACTCATTTTCTCTGGACAGTCCGTTTCGAAGATTTCGAAAATCTTCCTTACTTCTTTGTATGCTAACTGCTCTTGCTCGGACTCATCATCTGGGTGTAAACATCGATGTTGATTAGGGCGGCCTGGCATTCTTCTTCGGGTGGGCTGGTTAGAAAATCCGCAAGGACGTTCACTTTTCCTCGAGTGTATTCTAATAGTCGGGTTAAAGGGTTGAAACTGCAGTGCTCATCTGGGCGTTCACTGGGCGAATTTAGTGACATTAGCCATCGAAGAAATCGGTAATCTGTTAGTACCATTGTCAGGCTATCTTCTATATAGCCCCAAAATTTCTGGACTGTCACAGCGAGCGTTTCTTGTTCTGAGATACTATAATTCATCTCAGATTTGGCTGACGTCTGACATATTTGACAGGTTTTCCTTCCTTTTCCTCCCCTGCATTAGGGCGGCTCCTACTGCGTATTAACTGGCATCCGTTCTTTGCAGTTCTTAGGGTTGATCGGCTTCGCCCGCTGGAGCATTGTGACAGTTATGAGGGCTTTCTTCAAATCCTCAAATGCTTCTTGCTAGTCTGGTTGGTTTTGGTAAGATTGCTTAGTGGTTTTGCAATGCTCGCGAAATTATTTATGAACTTGCTCTTACAACTGCACGCCTGCAGTATTCTCTGCAGTTGTTTAACATTTAGGGGCGGCGCAATTCGCGATGGCGGCCGCTTTATCTGAATTTGCTTCAATCTCTTTGTTGCTGATAATGTGGAGGATGTGCAGCAATTTATCCTTAGGTGGAGCTACTCCAGTCTCTGGAATGCCTTCTCAGCATCCTTGAGGTGTTCTGCTACAGTGATGGACTGTATGATCACGTCGTCAAGATATACCAATATTCTAGTTGGATCTAGTCCTCCCTTGATTAGGTTCATTAATCTTTAGAACGTGGCGGCTGCGTTGCGAAGTGCAAACGGCATTCTTGTATTCCGGAATAATTCGAAAGGGGTAATAAACGCTGTCTTATCTTTCCATTTGGACTTTATGATATCCAGACTAGGGTGGATATAATATGGACCCCTTCGGTGGAGTCAATCCTGGGGAGCGAGGAGTTGTCAGGCTTTGTTATGGCATTCAATCTTCTGTAGTTGTTGCATAGGTTAACTTTATCGTACGGCTTGAGGATTAGTACGACTGGAGCGGCCCATGCGCTTTCACACTCTTCAATCACACCTTCCTCGAGTAACTTCTTGATTTCTGCTTTCTGCGACGACAATCAGTATAGAGGCTGTGCGATCGGGACATCGGGAGATGATGTCTGCTGTCGATGATGATGATGACATTGATGGTTTAGTATTAATCGTTTACTAATCTTATTAATTAAGAAATAATTAATTAGGAGGTCAATTTATAAGAATTTCTTATTATGAGCTTAACCTAAAATAATTCATAAATTTACCAATATAAATATTTAATTAACCACAAAATATTAACTCACTCAACGTAGTCATTAAAATCGCTATACCTGCGGCTTCAGAAATCCACGCGATAAATAAGATATGAGGTAATTACCACATCCGAATATTAGCTCGATACTCAATAATTCAATGGCCGATGATGATGTGATAACTCCTATCGCAACTCATACCCAGAATTTTAATGGCCTTATTAATTACACATGAGTCTATATATTTCCATATTGACGCGTCGGTTTTGTCCGTCACCTCTCTAAACATTTCGTCCTGACATTTGATCGATTCCGGGCGAGATCGTGTACGTTTCAATAATAATTATCGTGGGAGAATTTGATTATTTCAGGTCCATCATTAAAATATCGAAATAATTAAAAATAGATACTTTATGAAACATAAGATTTGATAAAATTTGCTTAATTAATGACAGAATTTTTAAATGTGTATTTCAATGCTACGTAACATTAATCAATTTATGTTGATAATGAGGCATGGTTATACAATTAACATCAATTTTTACTACGAAGAAAATTTATTCAGTAGGTATGATATACCGGGTGAGCCATTAGTGTGTTGATGGAAAATTGTGGGTTTATTAATGTACATGTTTAAAAATCCTTATCGTAATATGATGGAGGATCCATAAGGCTATTTTCGACTGAGTTGCAATTGTTATAAAGAGTGATTTATTTTTGAAATGGAACCCCCTTGTATATTATTGCATATTTAGATTTTGATAAAACTTGTTTCCCATTCCATCTCCATCTTTAAATTAAGTGAAATCAATTTGTACTATATTACTCTTGAAGTAATTTATTTAGCAGCCATTTCCAACTGATTAAATTGTACAATATCCCCAACGTGTACATTGTTTGTCGTCTCGTGACTACATTAAAGCCTCAATATAATTGAGAGGCGAGAAATGCCCATTACAGATAATTGGCTGTTGGTATAAATCTCCCGCAACGAACGATCCCGCCTAAAAAAAAATAAATAAAATAAAAATTTATATCTAACCTATAAATTACGGCCGCTCCCCGTTTAATAAATAGACGGCCGTGGGAATTTATCGGTTGTTTATTCAAATTTATGAGAAATCAATGGGAATCGCTCTGGATTAAAATTAAACATCAGTGTCTTTTTTTTTCCGACCGGTCCACCTGATTGCAAAGGACGGATGACATCATTACGGAATTGCAGTCCTTTTGTCATCAAAGGAGCCTTTTAAGAAATACGAAACTCCAATTTACTAGCGAGGATATGGATTTCCTTAGATGTACGTTCTATGCATTACTTATACTTAATGAAGAGTGAACGTTATTCTCTTCCCTACATCATAGTTACTTGTAATGAATGTTTAATGAAATCGCGAAAGTGTTACATACTCAACAAATCTCTTTGTATAACAATTTTAATTAAAACATATAAATACATCTTTATTCAATCGCCCTAATGCTTAGAGAAAAAAAAATCAGCGCCCCTTGATATAACAACAGACTTGCTAAATCCCAGCTTTAGAAGAGAGTGCGTTATAAATAAAATCAATTTTCTTGGGTTGTTTAGAGAAATAACCATGAATATTCCCCGTTACATTCCCCCGACCAACTTTTATACAACACTTCTGAGAGCTAAATCGTGTTTTTGAACTGACTCTGGTTTTCTCAGCCCTTCTCCGGGAGTGCCGTTGCGAACGGAACAAAATATTTATGCGAACTGCCGCTGAAGAGACAGAAATGAAAATGTCTCTTTGAAACTTTCCAAATAACAACGGTACTTCGCAAATATATATATTCATAAGATGGTGCGCTAGGCGAACGTTTATAGTTTTTATTGTGATTGTTGTTTTTAATTTATTTACTCGTAGTATGTATCATTATAAAATATAGGCATCCCATTTTAAAGTTATATTATACATCTTCTAGTAATTATTATACACCAAGATATAAGTAATTGTTGAGACAACTCAAAACAGAAAAATCTTTTGTTGATGGTAGAATAAATAACTAAATAACACATATAATATGTATACTAGTATATTTAGTGGATGAGAACTCTAATTAATAAAATTTCCATCAAATCAGTACGATGCACAAGTTGAGGGCAGAACGCAATACCAACAACAACGGGCGAATCTCCATGTCAAAACACAATTTCCATTTAATTGCGCCAGTGTCATCGCTGTTGTGAAATACGCCCGCGTCGAATTTTCGCGCTTTAATTTCCATGGAAATCCCTTAATCGCCGCCAATTTTGAGCGCGACAATAATAAGGGAACAAACAGGCGATATGTGCCAAACCTCTGTGTAATTAGTTTACAGATAATAAAATAACAGTGTTTAATCTCTTCACTATGTAATTTATTCCGGCCTGGGGCGTGCAGCTTCATAAATGCAACCATAATTTAATCGTGCCCGCTGCAATTTGGTCGCCGCCCATCATGCGCGGATTTAATTTGTAATTTGTGTTGATTATAAAGTGTACCAGATTTAATATTGATGATTATAAGCGCGATATGTTGGCGCATACGCATGCGCGTATATAAGGTGCTAACTAGTTTTATAACTGATTTTTTCGTTATGGTTCTTCTGCTCGTATATTGAACTAAGTGCCTTTAGTGGCAAATTAAAAGTTTGATAAATTAATAATCTCAAAGGATTATTGGAATCCGTGCCAGAAAGAAGGTGATCAAAACGATAACTTGAAGAACATTCCCCTTGATTTTTTATGACCAATCTCGTAGCAAAATGTTCTTGATTTTTGCGGCCAAAATTGCTCGTTAATGTAGCCATACATGATGATCATATGAACGTATGGACTTATAAATATGTTTTCAATTAAAGTTTCTTTCAAGCCACGATATTGCAAAAATTGATGGATTAAAGTACTTCCAAAAGAAGTATATAGAAATTTTTTCTTCCTAATGTTGAGCAATTGCTTAGAGCTAAACTGCTAAAGAATATTGGACATGCACAATTATGGTAGTTCGCATTACATCACAGGAATGTTTGTTCAAATGCATCAATTTCGTCCACATATATAGCGCGTGGAATGCCCTGAATTACCAAAGAGCAGAAATAGAGAGCCACCGTAAAGTCTTTTATTCAAACAGTTTATCTTTCCATCGAAAGCTTCAAGTCAATTGTGGAAATGAGTGTAGTAACACTAGTTTTAGCAATGCAGATAGCGAAAAAAACGTATTTTTATGATGAATTGATTTTTACTTTCACCTTACAAAAAGTGAGGAAACAGAGGAACAGCACCAAAAAGTTTGGTATTAGCATTTAGATAAGCTATTGATAATGAGTACATAGTACTCGAAATGTACATCTAGCAAAATAAAATCAAATTGTGAAGAAAGTGTAGTGTTTTTTATTTTCCAAGTGTAGCATTTAGATCATTTATCTTTCTATCGAAAGCTTCGAGTGATTGCTTACTGGTAATTCTGTAACATATGGTATATTTTAGGTGATATTTTTTATTTTTTTTAAATATTTAACTATTCCAGAATACTCTCTTATGTTGCACATTGTGCCTGGATTTGTGTGAACGTCCAATGGAAACTAAAAGACCTGATCTGAAGTTCGTTTATCATCAATTAATGTAACTGCATTACCTGATGAAACTATGACCTAGTCGATAAGAAATTAAGCTCGTATCTTTAAGATCAGTTACAACAAATCCGAAATTTGGCTAGCGTACTCTTAATTTCACGAAAATTTTGTTTGTTGATTAGGTTGCCTAATATTGCATATTAGTATATTTTATTTGAAAAAAACTCGAATATTCTTTCTTTCAAGTTAGTTAGTAAATCCAAAAAATTGCTTGTAGATTTCTACAATTTTTCAGAAAGATTCATTAGCGATAAGGTAAATTAGTCAATAATAATATTATAATAATAATCTTTATTGGTGCTATGAATATAATTTGTCTTACACAAGTCATAAGATTGATATTAATAATTAGTAATTAATGTCACTTGGTTTTACTTGTTTCACAATTTTATCACCAAGTGATGGATGAAGAAAAAATGTTTCAGGAATTTTCTTAAAGACTTTTAGAATATTCTTCAGTTTTTAGTAGGTTTATTAAACTTCTCCTCATTCGACTTTTCAAGAATTTTCTTATCGGCCTCTGGAATTTTTTTCGATAATTTTTTTGTAGACTTCAAAAAGTTCTCAGCCACTTTCATCACATTTTTGATAAAAAATTCTAAAGGGTTCTTCAATTTTGTAGATATCTAGAATTTTTTGAGAAAGTGTCAATCAGATTTTCAGGAATTTTCCTAGAGGGTACTACAATTTTCTTCAGTTTTTTTTATAGATTTCTAGAAGTTTCCAGTAACTTTCATTCCATTTTTAAGAAGTTCCTTATTTGTCTCAAGAATTTTCATTATTTTTTTAAATAAAATATATAAGTCCTTTACGTTGTAGAAAATTAACTAATAATTAGAAAAAACACGAAAATATTTCGTAAAATCTACAACAAATGAGTCTTATTAAGACTACAAGAACAAACCACTTTTGAAACAACTACTTCTCTAGCTAATACTTCGACAGACATTGAATAATACAAAAGTAATTTGCGTGTTACAAAATAGCAAGGCTATCAAAGCAACACTAGTTTGAACGTATTTCTTTCTGTAAAATGAACTAGTTCAACTAGTGTTGCTTTGATAGCCTTGCTATTTTGTAACACGCAAATTACTCATTTGTTGTAGATTTTACGAAATATTTTCGTGTTTTTTCTAATTATTAGTTTTTTTTGTAGATTTATAGATCATTTTGGTGACTTTTATTACATTTTATGAGTTCAAGAGTTTTTCTAATTTTATTGTAGATTTTTAGAATTTTTTAGAAAGTTTCATTTATGTTTTCAGGAATTTTCTTAGAGAATGTTCTTATTTTTTGTAGGTTTGTAGAACTCTTTTTTAATTCAATTTTTCAAGAATTTTCTTATGAGCCTCTAGAACTTTAATCAATATTTTTGTAAATTTCTAGAACTTCTCAGCAACATTCATTGCATTTTTGAAGAAATTTTCTAAAGTGTTCTGGAATTTTGTAGATTTCTAGAAAGTTTAATTCACTATTTCAGACATTCTCTTAGAGAGTTCTAGAATTTTCTTTTCTAAAACTTTCGAGTACTCTTCATTCCATTTTTTTTAAATATCCTTATATGCCTCTAGAATTTTCCTCATTTAATGTAATGTAATTTATTAATATTTTGACATTTAGATATTTTTAGTAACTTTTATTAAATTTTATCAGTTCAAGAATTTTTCGGTTTTTTTTTTTGTAGATTTCTAGTAGTTTCCAGAAAGTTTAGTTCATTTTTTTGTGAATTTTCTTTAAGACTTTTGGAATTTTTTTCAGTTATTTTTGTTGGTTTGTAGAACAATTTTTTCATTCCATTTTTTTAAAATATCTTTTATAGGCCTCTAGAACTTTCCTCAATATTTTTTTGTAGATTTTAAGAACTTCTCAGCGACATACATTACATTTTTGAAGAACTTTTCTAAAGGGTTCTTGAATTTTGTAGCTTTCTAGAATTTTTAGAAAATTTCTTCAGTTTATCAAGAATTTTCCTAGAGTGTTCTAGAATTTTCTTTCGTTTTTTTTATAGATTTCTAGAACTTTCCACTAACTTTTATTCCATGTTTTAAGAATTTTATTATGAGTCTCCACAATTTTCTTCATTTTTTTTGTAGATTTCGAGAACATCTTTATCACACTTTTGAAGAATTTTTCCATGCTGTCCTTGAATTTTCCTCAATATTTCTATAACTTTCTAATATCTTGCATTCCATCCTTCAAGAGTTTTCTTAGTTAAAAAACTTTCTTTAGATTTTTCTGTAGATTTCTAAAATTTTTCGACCACCTTCATCAAATTTTTAAAAAATTATTCTAGTTCTTAAATTTGTCTTAATAATCTTTATAGATTTCTAGAACTTTTCAGTTACTTTCACTCTATCTTTCAAGAATTCTTTTATTAAATTTTTTAATAATTTTTGTTTCCGCAATTTATTTTGTAGGTTGTTAGAACTTTTCCGTATCTTTAATTAAATTTTATAAGAAATTTTTTAGAGGGTTGTACAATATTTCTTTTTTCTGAAGAATATTAGAACTCTTCATTAACTTTTTTCCTAATTTTTGTGAATTTTCTCATTTTTTATGCGAATTTTCTTAAACGGTTGTAGTATTTTCCTTATATTTTTGAAAGAACGTTATAAAAGTATGATTTTTGCGCCATCTCATAAAAAAGCTATAAGCATTTGGTAAAATCTCGATAAATTAAAAAACAGAATTGAAACATATAATAAAACGATGCTGAATTTTCTAAAATAAAACATTTAAAAATTCACCTGAAACTTTTAAAATGTTACAAAATCAAAACTTAACAAATGCATTTATTTTTTAAACTTAAAAACATTCTTAAAGATTATATAATTGATTAAAAATAACCATTGGAAATAGAAAAAAAGTTTAAAACAAGCATGTTGAATTAAAATAGAATTCAAAATTTTAAAAAAATCATAAAAACAGTTTCTAAAACTCACATAAAAAAAATTTTTTTATAAAAAAAAAACAAGATAAACAATTAAAGTATATTAAAATTTTTGTAAACTTTCTTAACAAATATTTGCTTAAAGTTAGTTGAAACTTTATGAAAGAAAAAATATATGATAATCATAAAAAACAACCTAAAAAAGCATTTGAAATCTAATAAAATAATTCTAGAACTTGATTTGAGATTTTGGAAAGAAAAAAGTATTTAAAATTAAAATAACAAAAGTGCGGAAACAGTAAATATCAGTAATAAAACAGTTGCAATTTTTTTTTGTTTTGAAAAAATTGCATATAATAAATTTACCTAAAAATAGCTAACTTTTTTTACAAATAATTTAAAACTACATCTAAAATAATTTAATTTTTTTTAGAACACAACTAAGAAACAAATAAAATCTAATAAATTATTTTCTCAACAAAAAAAAAGTTGCTTCACAACAGATGTAATTTTATTAAACATAAGACTTGAAAATCTTAAAAACTATTTGAAACAAATAAACAAAAAAAAAACAATTAAATTCTGTAATATAACAATTTTTATTAAAAAAATCTGTAAATAAACTCTTAACAATTATTCTAGCGTACTCTTGACCTACCACAATAAACTGTATGTTGACCTAGCGTACTCCTGACCTACGCTAATGCATAATCTATTAAGGTAGGTCAAGAGTACGCTAGGTAAATTTCTAATTTATTGCGACTGATCTTGAAGATACATATTAATTTATTATTTATTGAGAAGAAGAAATTATTTGAAAATTTATAACAAAAGGTTTAAATATTATTTACAATAGTGGCAATTATACAAAATGTTTGATTAAACAAATAATAAATTGATTGAAATAAATCATTGAAAAAAAAAACTTTAGAAAATTGAATAGATAAATTTAAAATTGTAAGCAAAGGTTGATTTGTAAATTAAAGACTTGTTTGTTTCCATAATTCATTTTTCAGTTTCCTGACATACGTTTCGACAATTACTTGTTATTTTCAAAATGGCATTGGGAATATGACATGTAGTTATTGAAACTTATGTCAGAAAATTAATAAATGTACATCTAGTTAATAAAAACAATTTTGTGAAGAAAATGATAATATTTTGAATACAATTTAGCAATGAATTATGGAACAAAACAAGTCTTTAATTTACAAATCCACCCTGTATTATATGTGTTCAATTAAGAATGTAGCAGCGGAAGTATTAATTTTATCTTAAACGCTAGTGAAATTGTAAACACTAAGAAAGAATTAAAATCTAATAATTTTTTTTAGGAAAATAAGTTTATTAAAATTTAACTTAAGACAATTAAAATTTTACAAAAATGCAAATATTGAAAAAATAATTGAAATATAGAAAGTTTCTCAGAGAATATAAAAATTGATTACAAGAAAATATTAGAAACTGATATAAAGTTAAGAAAAAGCTTTAAATTGCATGTTTTTAAGTTTAGTTAAAACTAACTGTATAAAAAACAAAAATCAAACACAAATATGCAGATAAAACAATAGCTACACATTTTCTAAAATTACCACAATTATAATATTACAAAAAATAGACGAAAAAATGAAAATTAAATAAAAATGCTGTAAATTTTATAACAAAAAAAAACATTTTCTTCAAAACGGCCAAAATTAAATTTAAAAAGCAAATAAAAATTGAAAAATATTTGAATATTCACTGAAAAATATATAAATGGACACAAAAAACAATCTGTAATAAAGCATGTGTAAAATTTTATTTAAAAATATTTATATGAACAGTTATAAAAATTTAAAACTTACAAAATGTAAACTATGATAAAAATGATAACTGTATTGGAGCAGTTGTTTTAAATCATTTAAAACTGGAAACATCTAAAAAACAAAAACAAAATTAAATAACAGTTTTAAAATTACAAAAAAAAAAACTGAGAAACAAATAAAAACTAATAAAACAGTTTTAACTTTAAAAATATACTTCAAAACATATTGGAAACTGGAACAAACTGAAAATTTACTTAAACAAAACTAAAAAAAAACAATTGCAAATTTGTTGCAGTTTAAACAAATGATATTTTCAAAAAAATTTAAAAAAATATAACGTCAAAGAGTTTCTTTCAAGCCACGATATTGCAAAACATAATGCGTTATATAATTCCAAAAAAAGTATATAAAAATTTTTCGTTGCTAATATTGAGCAATTGCTTAGAGATAAGCTGCTAATGAATGTTAGACATGCTCAATTATGGTAATTCGCATTTCATCATAGGTAGGTTTGTTCAAACTATGCGTCAATTTCGTCTACACATGTAGCGCGTGGAATGCCCTACAATGTCTTTCTGAAATTACTGAAGAGCAGCAATAGAGAGCCACCGAAAAGTCTGGCATTCAGATCGTTTATCTTTCCATCGAAAGCTTCAAGTCAATGCTTATGGAGTATTCTAGAATACTCTCTTATGTTGCACCTTGCATCTAGATTTGTATGGACGTTCAATTGCAACTAAAAGATTTAATCTGAAGTTCGTTCATCATCAAGTAATATAACTGTATTATCTTATGAAGCTATGACCTAATTGATAAGAAATTAAGATCAGTTACAACAAATCCGAAATTGGCTAGCGTACTCTTAAGAGAGTAGTTGTAGACTGTTTTATTTCACGAAAATTTTGTCTGTTGACTAGGTCGCCTAATATTGTATATTAGTATATGTTGTTTGAAAAAACTTGAATATTCTTTTTTGGAGGTATCAGTGATTATCTTAATTTTAACTTTCAGGCAACGCTATGTTGTTGAGTTTATCAGTTTTGATTATACTTTTAGTCTGGAAAAAATTCTAATAATAAATGAAACAGTATTGGGACAATTCTGCCCGTCTAAGTGACGACGATACTGGTTTCAACAATGCAGATAGCAATAAAGAACGAATTTTGATGATGGAGATAATGTAGTAGTAGAAGTAAAGTGGTGAAGGAGATAGTTATCTTCTTTCTTGCCAATTAAACGAAGAAATGTTGCCACAAAAGTGCTTAATATCTTAGAAATTAAAGTCTCTGCACTCTGACTCATCCACGAATATATTATGTTCTTACTGGAAATAAATATATTGAATCATTATCGCTTACGTTTCATAGACATAAAAGTTATTTTAATTTTGCGGTTGCAATTCTTCAACTACTTTTCCTCAAACGAGTTGGTTAAAAAAATATAGAAAAATCTAATTTATTTTACCTAAAATATTAGGAAGAAGTTGTTTTAGCATACTTCATTTTTAAATATACCCAATACTAGTTCAATGTGAAGTAATGAACTAAGATTTCTACCATTAGCTGATGTGCTGCCAATCAACAAATTCAATGCGATAAGAGGGTTAATAAAATTCAATAATATCGGCTTCTTTATATCCCGTGATCCACTAGGATATAATGTGCATTACTAAGCTGTACCTATTTTTTTTTTTAAGTTTTGTGAAGAAAAGCACTTGTTATGTTCCATATTTTTATTTACGGTTTCCTGACACGTGTTTCGAACTTTGCAGTTCATTATCAAAGGTAATACCGCAAAGTTCGAAACACGTGTCAGGAAACTGTAAATAAAAATATGGAACATAGCAAGTGCTTTTCTTCACTAAACTTATACATCCAGTTCCATCAAGAATGTAGCATAACAAGCATTACGTTTAATAAACTTTTATTCGGTTGCCTTAAGGTAAAATCTCAGTATAGACGAGCAAATGTTCTCCACCCAAGTTAGGCATTTTAAGAAACAATATATAACAATAAACCCCCATAAAGGGAGATTCATATTTCCTGTTATGTTAGGTATTACAGTATTTGCCTATAAGTTTAAAATTTATTCTGACCATGAATAAAAAGCCAGTGTCAGAAAACATGACTTTGTAGTAACGTCTTATTTGGTTTTAGGTCTAGCTAAAATATTCCATACAACTTTTATATATCATAAATGAAGCGGAAATGTGGAGAGTACTAAAAAGAAGGGAAGACAGAAAGAGCTGAAAAGGTAGAAATGTAAGAAAGTGATCGGTAAGCAGAAAGGGGTAGGGAGAAGAGAAGTGGTAGACTTCATAGAGGTGGAAATGGAGAGAGCTTTTGAAAAGTTCAAAACAGGTAAAGTGGTGGGTCCGGATGGTTTGAAGGCAAATATCTAGAATTAAGGAGATTTTGACCCAGATATGGAGAGGGGAGGAGGAAGTGGAAGGTATAAAAGAGATGTCTTCGAGAGTGGAGTAATAAATATACAGGAGAGATTTGAGTGTAAATTTTGGAAAAACGAAGTAGATAAGGTTTAGGAATAAATGAAAGGGAGATTTGATCGAGAAAGTTAAAGTGTTCAACTATCCGGGATTCATGTATGATAGTTCAGGAAGTTATGAGGAGCATATCATATGAGTGCAAGGGTAGGAGAGGAATGTGTGAGAGAAAATGGGAATGTTTTCTAGTTCAGTTATATACCATTACCTCTAATGACAAATTTGACAAAGATGGAAATTGATTCCTTGGTTACTTTACGAAAATTTAGGTAAATTGCCTACAGACCCATATTTACAGACCCATATTGAGAGATGCTAATCATCAAACAAGTAATAAATTTGTTGTAATCATTAATACTGTGAATTTTATTTGTTATTTGAAGGGGCAATAAATATCTGAAGTTATTATAGTAATTTTCCGGAAACGTCGAATTTCGAATGTGAAAATATACGAAAGAAAAAAATCATTGATTGTCTTTTTGTAATTTTCGAATACAACAGATATATAAGAGATGCAGATCTATTGGTTATCTTTATAAAAAAAATATAATATATATATATTAAAAGATTTGATGTTAAATGAATATTCTTGGTTATTTTAAACACAAGTTCATTCTAAGAATTAACTGCGTTCTAGTTACTAACTGATTGAGCCGAATTTCATGCAGTTGTAACACATCACTTGTGCAACATAATATCAGCTACTACTAAACGTGATCACCATACTAATAGCTTAGAAGAAGAAATTGATATTAAAAGAAAGGATGAATGATGTAAGATGTAAGCTCTCTCTACGAAATATTTACCAATAACAACTATGAGAAGTGCGGTGTAGGATGATTGTTTTAAACATTTTCACATGCAATATAATATCATACTGATGATTATATATTTTTTTTTAAATGGTTTCTAAATAAGTATTACTTTAAAAAACTTATTTTAAAGTGTTTACAGTAAATATTACTAACTTCCTTAAAACAGTAAAACTTCCACAAATCGTAACGCAATAAACTATATATTGCACTAAATACCTCATGAAAATACCTAACGTTCTCTTGACCTACTCTAGTAGTGTAGTTGTAGTGGACCACGTGCTCCTTCCACCGTGTTATTTGTGTATTTGTGTTTGTGTAAATGAGCTTGTTACTTTAAAGGATCGCCCCCGTCACTCTAAAGCACTATTAATCAGAAAAAACATGTGACATCTCTAAAGAAACACACATTGAAAAATGCATTTGAAATCTCTAATAAAACTGAAACAGTAAAAATCTATAATAAAACAGTTGCAGAAGTATTGTAAATAGAAACAAAGTTAAAAATATACATAAAACATATTTACCTAAAATTAGCTAACTATTTTACAAATAATTTAAAATTACATTTAACTAGTCTGAAGAAGGCCTAAAGAAGCCACAGTGTGGCGAAATAATTGTTGCGTTGTAAAATAAATCAATAATAAAGTGTTTTTACTTTAATAACCAAACAAGTGGATATAAATTTTCAACACATTACAGCCTCATTAGTCATCATCTACACTAATTGAAATTTTTTAAAACAAAACTAAGAAACAAATAAAACCTAATAAAACAGGTTTACATTTTCTCTCAAAATACTCTCAAAACAGCTGTAATTTTATTAAAATGAAAGACTTGAAAACCTTAAAAACCATTTGAAAGATAATAAGAGAAAAATAATTAAATTTACTAAAAAAAAAAAATGAATTGAATTCTGTAATGTAACAACTTTTATTAAAATAATCTGTAAAGAATGTGTTATGTATTAATCTAGCGTACTCTTGACCTACCACAATAAACTGTATCTTGACCTAGCGTACTCCTGACCTGCGCTAATGCATAATCTATTGAGGTAGGTCAAGAGTACGCTAGGTAAATTTCTAATTTATTGCGACTGATCTTGAAGATACATATTAATTTATTATTTATTGAGGAAAGTCTACAAGAAGAAATATTGCAAAACTTTAAGTAAAAACTTTTGAATATTGTTTAAAATCTTTGCAATTACAATACAAAATTGTTGAGTAGAAAATCAACAAATTATAAATTGATTAAAATGAAACATGTAGAAAATTAAATAGACGCAATTGAAATTGTAAACACTACAAAAAGTATTAAAATCGCTAATAAATCGCTTATAATTTCTCTAAAATAAATTAATGAAATTCAATTAAAACAAATTATATACTGAAAAAATTATAAATATCTAGAAAGTTTCTCAAAGAATATGAAAACGAGCAGCATTAGAAACTAAAAAAGAGTTAAAATAAGCTTCAGATTGTATTTTTTAAGTTTAATTAAAAACAGTTAAATTTACGTTGTTAAAATCAAACACAAATATAAAGACCAAACAAAAGCTAAATATTTTCTAAAGATAACAATTAAAATGTTACAAAAAATAGAGAAACAGTAGAATCTAATAAAAAAAGTTGTAAAGTTTATAAAACAACATTTACTTCAAAATAACTAAAATTTAATTAAAAAAACAATTTAAAACATTTCTGAATTTACTGGAAAAAAATAAATTGAGGCAGAAAAACAAAAAAAACTATTAAAATTTGTAATTAAACTATTCTAATTTTTCATTTAAAAAGATCTGTAAAAAAACTGTTGAAAAAATTCAGTTTTCAACTACCTGAAATCTATGATAACTGT